>JAQQTO010000057.1:3115714-3737857 GCA_029884595.1 Ormosia semicastrata | reverse complement strand
AATATTTAAAGAATTAGTCTCACCATAATATTTATAAATTCTAAAGATGAGAATCAAATTTGGAACTCAGGATAAGCGAATTTTTAAAAATTTCTCATCATTAATAATCAGTTCGCATCAATATTTAAAGAATTAGTCTCACCATAGTATTTATAAAGATACCCAATTAAAAAGAAAATTGTGAACTCTTAATCTTCTAGTCATGTCATCACTTCCATTTTTTTTTTTGGTAAGGCTTATAACATAATTAGTGGACCGAGCAGAGGGGCTTCTGTGGCCTCCTAATAAAGCTTCTAAATGATACCCTAATGAGGTCCAAAGGAGGGGGTGGGAGGAATAAGAAAAAAAAATGGGATGTAGAGCATTTATAAAAATCAAATTTTATTACTCTCCCTGCATGTCCACCACTCTTACCAACTCACCTACCAAGATAGAACCCAAATTTACGATATATAAATATAAATCATGATTGAAATTGCCTTGAGATATGGGAAATGGTTAACGACATTATTAACTATTAATTATTAATTAATATCAAATATTAAATTATTTTGAGGAAAAATTATATTAATAAGCAATTAATGAATATATATTATTAAATATTAACTATCAAATTTAAAAACATATAAAAATCTTTATTAGCTTTAGTTATCATTCAAGTTTTAACATATTACTATAAAATAATTTATATATTTTCTGGTAAGACCACCATGTATTTTTATAAGTTTGGTCCATTTGAATTATTTATAGAACTAATCTTCGTTCAACCGTGAGAGTAAATGAGTTATGCTATCTCTTAACAAGAGTTACTTTCTTAGGATAAATGGATTATGCAATCTTCCTACAATAGTTATTTTTTTAAGATTTAAACCCGTGCTATTGTAGTAAAGAATTGATGTTATTTACCATCCTTTGTGGATTAATTCATATATAACCTAGGTATATTTATTATTTTAAGAGAATCTTCTTTTAAACTGGAGAGAAATTAAGTTAGAAAATTATTAATAAAATCATTAAAAAAAGACAAAAGTATAAAAATCACAGGCTTTTCATATCATAAAAGTCACGTAACATGTTAAAATAAATTAAAATAACATTTTTATTTTTGCTCTATTTACACAACTTACATATAAGTATTAAGTTATATATAAAAATTTAAATAATAAGTTCACCTAATATTGTGAAAAAAATCAAAATTAAATTATCTAATTATTAAATTTTGAATTAAATTTCTCTATTACACTTTATAAGATTATAATTATGTTTGTATTGATTTATTTTACACTTAAAAAAAACTTTTCAGTTAAAAATTTTCTTTGGAATATTTTCATTATAATTTTTAAAAAATAAAAGTAAGTTAATTTGAACACGAATTAGATATTTGTCTATTAAATAAAAACTCGTAATCACAGTTATAAAATTTTAAGCAATATGTGGAATGCACGAAAAATATAACTTGTTTTCATGATAATTAAAAGATTTGCTTACAATTATTTCAAAAAAATGTGTTTAAAATTAAATTAAAAATTATTATATTATATAATTATTAAATAAATTTAAACATTACAAATTAATTGTTTAACAATCTACTTAAAATGGCACCATTTTGTTAATCTGCAATAGTAGCAATACATTTCTTACTGTTTGGTCTATTTTGAAGTTTAAATTGTGCTTGGTTCATGGGATTGCTTCAGCCAAGAACATAATTTCAAGACTGAAGATTCAACTCTTGTGATGCCATGCCACAAGTGAGAGCTTGGCTGTTTATAAGAGCGTTTGAATGGAATGCATTCGTGTATTGCCTTGTTCATATTGGCAGGTACTGTGTTCCAATTGATAATGGTGCTAGTACATCCTATGCATCCAAGCTAGAGAACTTCTTGGTATTGCTGCTTTGTGCACCTCTAAAATTGAAAATCTTCAGCAACTTAAAATTAGGACTCAAAAGGAATGGCTTCGAATAACTTGTTTCAAGCATATCATATTAAAATGGTAGATGCCTGGGTATTTAGTTTGCCTTTTCTTGAAATTTGATGGTTCTATGCAGAAAGAACTAGTATACAAAATATTCCTATATGTGGTGAATAGAATGAATTTTGAGTTATTAATACAAGTGCTATACAGCATGGTCCAGCAAATTTTCAACCGTTGTTTTGGGGAGTTCTTCAGGATAAATTGAATTAGATTAACACATCCCTTGCCGCATAAAGTCCTTGTCTTCTTATTAGCAAGCAAAACATGCAAGGATTTCACACTGAGATTGACCATAACGCCTTGCAATAACAGCTTCTGGAATCTCATGAGTAATAATATCTAATCAATTGAAGGCCTACAATCATTCATGGCCACTTTTAGGTTACCATCCAGAAATAGTTCTGGGGACGGAATGTTTAAACTAGAGGCTATAATTATGTGTTGGTCAGAAAATCAGTGATGATTTTAGCACTGTCTTTCTCATGCCAAATAAAGTGCTTCCAAATGTGCATAGAAAAGGACATTTAGAATCAAATCAAATCGATTAAAGAAAATGAGTAGCACTGAAAGATAATCATCAACAGATTAATTTTTCCCTTTTGTTTGTACCATCCATTAAAGTGAACCCAGTGATAAGTCCTAAGCCGTTGATTGGTATTTCTCTTGAAGCAGCTGCTATGATAGTTCACCCGGTCCTTTGTCATGTGCGGTAGTCTGCAGCTGATGATTTGAAAGCATCAAAGAAATCCATCACGGTAATCTAATGCCATTGAAAGACTTACTTATTGCCTATCTTGGACTCGTGGAAGCCTTTTTGTCTTGTCACGTGACAACTGTATCACTATTTTCATGCAGGATGACATGATTTATGTTGGAATATGTAATCATGTTTCTTCCTTTGTAGTTCACTAGTTCTGGTTTAATTACTTCTTTTTTTTTTAAAAAAAAATGCATCTATAAATATTTTGATAATATTCTCTCCTTTTTACTGGTCGAATCTGTTTAGAAATGGAGAGTTAAAAAAATGAGGACGTTAAAAATAAAAAGTTGTAAGTATGTTTTTACAGTATTGAGTGAAAAGTGAAAACAAAGATTTTATAAGAGTAATTAACTGCCATTTTTTTCATCCAAAACTCAGATAAAAATGAGAAAACATCAGGAGTTTAAAGAAGAAAATTTTAATTTTCCCATGTTCTATATCCTCTACTAAGCATTAACGAGTGAAAATCAAATTATTCTTTATCCTTTTTATATTTTCACTTTGCTTGTAATGTTTCACCTTCTTTTCTATCTTTCTCACTAAGCATATCCTAATGTGAAACCAAACTGAAGCATAATTGCCACCAGCTATACTTTTCTTCACTCCCAACTGTTAAACTTGAGAAGGTGAAGCAGAATAATGGAATATGCTTCTCTTAAATGGCATTTTTTCATATTAAAGATATAATTTGGGCAAAAACATGTATTGAAATTAGCGTTTGCATAGTCCTTCAGTTTGGTCTCTTTAATTGGTCTAATTTCAGTTGACTCTTGTTTTAATATGATCTTCCTTCAGTTTGTCTTTGCTCTCGTCTGTAATAATTTAGTGCATCAGAAGCAAAAGGAAGAATTGTGTAAATGTAAATCCAAGTGTCCATTTTATCTGGAGTACTTTAACTTTAGCTTGCTAAATATGCACTCAATACATTTTGTCCATGAAAAAACAGCATAAAAAAGGAGGGGCATTTAGTCGGTGATTGAAGTGCCAGTAGAACTCACTTGAAAAATATGAATGATTTTGGTGACAAATTACAATTTAGCTAGAATCTTGAAGCCTCATTTTACTGTTGAAAAGAAGAAAAGGAGTGAAATATGACCAAAAAGGAAAGAAAAAGTCCGGGGACACAGAAAAATCAGTTCCAAAGAAATTGAGAATTTCTCATCTTCCAGGAATCAGGATATCGAATTTCTCCACCTTCTAGTAGTCTTTCTGTTCTGTTCTGCTGAAGTTGGAATCTGAGGAGAAATATCATGATTTTCTACATTCGTCATCTTTGTAAGTTTGCTCAGTTTCTTCCACCCACTGCTCCATGCTGATGTTTGCTTCTGCTTTAGCATCTTATCAAATTGTTTCTGCAAACTTTCCATATCATTTTGAAGCTCCAAGTACTTGGCTTTCACACTCTCAAGCTCAAACTTTAGTGTGTTGATGTCTTTTTTAGCAGCTGTCCATCCTTCTTGGAATGATTGTGGTGTCCCTTCAAGAAGTGTTTTCCGGTTTATAACCATTGGCTGACTATGAGGTTCAACACCTTTCAGGGAACTGCTGGCTAGTGCATTGCTGATCTTTACCTGTTCAGAGAATAGAACTTGCACAACTATCCTTAATGGAAGCCTTTCATTTTGGGCAGCATGCATACAGGCATCAATGGAGAGTTTCTGACAATCCATTACACGGCAGAGTCGCTTCCTTTCATGCTCAGAAAGTGTTGGATGTGCCTGTTAATTTGTTTCACAGATAATAAGTACAGAAGTAGAATTCCATTGGAAAAAAGTGAAGCTAAGCTAGTAGACATTCCTACTCATCCTTCTACAATGAGTGAAGCACACATAATACTAGTTTCTCAAAGTTTTTTTTTCCCCTTCCTTTCCAAACTAATGAATATAAAGCTAATCTTTCCTATTAAAAAAAAATCATTTTTCCTGGGAAATGATTGATTCTATGTTTAGTGATCTCATACGTGTGATATGGTAAATATCACCTAAATCTTGTTTATGGGAGAATCAGAAAAAAATGTTATATATTGCCACCGAACAATGATCCAACAATCAACTTTTCCGTTAATTGTGATGAAAACAAGAAGCATGCTAAGGACCCAATTTTTTATGTCAAATTTCACCATGCTATTTTACCAAAATTTCATGTATAATAAGGTGTAACTCATACAAAAATAATTAAATAACACTTTTGTTTCATTTTTTTTTTCCTTCTAGAAACAGGAGTTAATTACCTTAAGATATGAATCAATTGCTCTGTAAAGTCCATCATCGCAGGTCCTAGCTGACTCAGGCAAAGCTTCTGCAAGTACCTGAAACTTTGTCAGGGAAAGGTTTCTATCTCTGGACACCTCTGTAAGATAACTGTCAACAAGCCTTGCCACTCTAGTCTTGGCATTTAGATTACTACCCATATGTTTGTCAGAAAAGGATTGACTGCTTGGACTCGAACTTTCAGTCTGTTCTTGAACAAGAAAATGCTCTAGTAGCCTCTGAACAAGATCCACATCATACATAGTCTCACTTTTATTATAAGAAGGAATAAGAAGATCAGCCAGTGTAGCCTGCTCAAATTGCATTCCCACCCTTTTCTCTAATTCAGTAACTAGTGCAGGTGCAACCTTTAGCATGTTTGCCATTCTCAGGAGCCTAAGAAGGAAACTGCATGAGACACTGTCCTTCTGAGGTGGAATAATGCTGATGAGGCTCTCAATGATCATCCTTTGATCTTTAGCTTGAAGACTTGAAGTCTCATCTCTAGTTCCAGCCACAACCATATGAAGTCCACCTTTCCAGCTACTGCCACTACTACTACTGTTACTGATACTGCAGTTGCTTGCTTCATCACCTGGGATTGCTGTGTCACTTATCAATCCCGGTAGCCATTTAGTTGCATAATGCATTATTGAAGCACCTATCAATTCAAATCTCATACCCTTTACCTTAATGGCAGTAATAACTCTAACAAAGTGATCAATCCTTAGGATTGAAACATCTTCAAACCACCAATCAGGAGGAACCTGCTGATTCCTACTTGGGCTTGAATCTTTCACATCATTCCATTTTGGGCTGGAAATTTTTGCTGTTTTTCCAGTGTAAGACCACCTTATTCCTTTTGGATTAGCACAAGCTTTCCAAGCTATGGACTCGCTGCATCTGCGAACAATTTGAAGGTTCTCTGCCCATGGTGAGAGCTTCTCACAGCTTTTCAACACTAATATGGAGTCTCTCCATGAAGACAAAACAACATAGCTAAGGAATGCTTCTGTCTTGAATATAAGATTCCCTTCCTCTAGGTCCTCTGTCATTTCAAGGTACTCAGCAGCACATCTTAGGCCAGAGATATTGCCTGCTGTTAAATCAACAGCAATTCCATAGCAGAACTTGGCTGCAAGTTCAAAAGCCTCAGGCCCACCAGGGATATCATCCATAACTATCTTATTCAAATCTGGGTCGCGTGATTCATATATGATTCTATTCAGCTTTCCACTTCGAGATAGCAAGGGATACTTTCACAAGAAAGGAGAAGAAAAAGTCACAAAATTCAACAGTACAAGTGAGTGGTATCTGATTTCTTTATATAAAACCACATAGCACAAAAACACAAATATTTGGAAAGGAAAAAAGATAGCCAGCTACCTTGTGCAAGTGGAAGCTAGCTTCTCCAATTTGAACTAGAAGGTCACTGGGAATATCAGTTGCAACAAACCTGCATGAAAAGAGACTAAATTTTAAGCAGCTTACATGCTCTTTAAATCAAGATTGTTCAACATTATGGAATGGCTAAATTAACAGTTCAAAATAATATTATCAAAAGTTTCAATCTTATTTCCTGCCATGTGTCCTAAAATCACAATTCACTAGAATTTGCACAGGAGATTAGTAGCTGAAACATCTTGAAAGGGTACAAATTACAATACTAATTATGCATTTAACATACCAAGAGTGGCCTCTTTGCACAAATCCTTCTGTCTTGACACCATGCTTGCTTGAAGTGAGAAGTCCACCCCCATATTCCTGTCCTGCTGCTGACTCGCTCTCTGATTCCCACATGCTGGAAACCAGATTCACGGAATGCACTGCTCTAGATTTTTCTCAGTAAAGTAGCTTTAACTCAGAGTCACAGCCAAAATATAAAAAATAAGAAAAAAAGAAGAAGAAGAAGAAAAGAGTAGGGGAAAAGAGCAGAATGACTAGACAAACAGAGTTCACTGAAATAAGGAGGATGAAGGATCCCACATGGGATGGTTGGAGTTTGTGAGTTATCTCAAAATTGTCGGTTTCTTCACCAAAAATTCAAGGACCTCTTACAGGCTGTGCTGAAATGGGCACACTCAATAGTGTTGTTGTGAATGTTCGTCTGAGTTTCTGTTTCTTTCAGCTTTGGATTTTACGCACCCTCTCTGAGTCAATGTATGAAGACAGCCAGTTTCAGTTTTTTTATGCCTGACCATACATGTCTCTTCCTTTTCTGCTTATTTTCTATATTTCTTTTAGGTGTTATTGAATTTATTACATCCCATAAACATTCCTTTGACGATGAAAAACGCACTTTTATCACAGGATTTTGGGTTTGTAATACTTGGATCCATAATTACCATATTGCCACTTGATTACCAATTAGCTCACCATTTGGCTGTTCTAGGTTTGATTAGAGCGAAAGTAAAAGAGAAAATCTCTCTTGAATATTGGATGTAACGAAATGAAATAGAATATAATAAAATTATCATATTATTGTTTAAATAGTTTATGGTGAAATGAAAAAAAAAATTATTTCATTGTTTAGTGAGTAGACAAAATAATAAGAGTTATAATTATATTAGTCAATAATATTTTGATATTATCTTATGCCCTAAATTGAGAAGGAGAAAGAATATTTAGATGGAATAGGATAAAATAAATTCTAACAAGTTTTATTGTATTTTATCTTAATTTAATAAATTTAACCAATGAAAACTAATGTTATTTCAATTCATTATCCTTCTTTTTATTCATTTCCATCAATCCAAATATAGATTTAGTTAGCAGAACAAAAGGAGAAAAAAAGATATCATTTTATCAACAAGAATATTTGTTTGACCAAAAATAAAAAAAGAAGTGAAAGGAAAAACAAGTGGTGGTGGATGGGAGGCAAAATGACTATGACTTGTGGCTTTATGTTTAGTCGTAGTCGTACCAACATGTGTAATTGGCGTTTTCACCACCCTAAGCTTATACTAAACTCCACAAATGTTGTATGACTTGGTTGGAGAAGAATAAAGTACTCACATTTTGAGTGAGTATTGATTAGGAGTATAAGTGAGTGATTTAATTTGATTTTTGAGAAAAAATAAATCTGAATAAATTAAAATTAATTGATTTAATTTAGTTTAATTTTTGTATTTTTTGATAGTTAAATCTGAACTAAATCGAATTGAACATTTATGAATTAGTTTGGTTCAAGTGATCGGATTGGTCATTTTTTTAATACAAAAATTAACTAAATAATTAGCTTTTCATAAAAAATACAAAATAAACTAATGAAAAAATTTCTAGAAATAGAATCAATCTTATTAATTTTAAACACTAATAATTATTTTATATTTTAAAATGTGTATTAAAAAGTTCATGAAGAGAGAACAAAGAAACATATTGATATTTATATTAAGAAATTATATTTGAATAAGTTAAAAAATTCTTCAAGAGAGATTTAACTTGACAAGTTGTATACTACTACTATTCAATTAAGAGAAAGTTGTGAGGTTACTAACTTGAAGGTATATATGTAACCAATTGAATTCCTAATAACATGAGTAAAACTAATGAAAACTTAATTAGTTGAACTTTGAATCAGTAACCTAGCGAATCCAAAGTCTCTAACCTTTGCAATCATATTTTCATCTAAGAGAATGTTGTTAGGCTTCAAATCACAATGTACAATAGGAACTTCACTATCATTGTGCAGGTAATCCAACTGTAAAGCGGCGATCAATATCATATTCATCTCTCCATAAGGTTAACTCATTTTCATTTGCATGCTTTCTCTTTCCTTAATCTAATCTTTCAAGTTCCCATTACTTAAGACTTCATAAATTGAGTCGAAATTTATTTTTTTAAAGTCAATCTTAGAAGCGTTTAAAGTCAATTCATCGTTTAGAAGCTTCCAAGTTTAGATGATATTGTTCTTTATTACTTTCACTTTTTGTTATTTATGTATAAGTAGCAAGCAAATTGTTAGACATAGTATCGATGTTACTGCGCGTGGTATGATGATGTAATGTCTGACATGCCTTCTTCCATGACCATGAGGTTTACATGCAAAATATAAGCAAAGTTTTTTATTGCATTCTAAATGGATAGTAGAAAGATTTTGGAAAACTCCACCGTTAGGAATGGTTCCTTCTAAATCATTATAAGAGAGGTTCAAAAGTTGAATGACATGTAGATTTTGAAGTTCAATAGGAATGGATCCAGAGAGTTGGTTGAAGGAAAGATCCAAAGTTTTCAAGCCTCTCACCTCTCCAAGAGTTTTTAGAATAGCACCTGATAGCATATGTTTGGCCAGAACTACAGTGCCGGTGAGCAGAATCGAACATTTTGGCAGAGGAGTTTTCTAGCCTTCTGTGTTGAACGAAAACAACGTTTTAGAAGTTGAAAGCTGAGAAAATATTACAAAAAATAAAGAAAAATAAGTAGTAGCCAAAAAATATTGTAGCATAAATTTTTTTTTAAAAAATAAAATATATAAATATATAGTTTGGTTTGGTTCGGGTTGGTTTGGTTTTAAAATTTTAAATCCGAGTACCGAACCAATTAAACTTTAATTGGTTTGAATTTTATCCGAACCAATCAATATACCTAAACTAAACCGAACCAATTTAATTGGTTCAGTTTGAATTAATCAGGTTGGTCGATTATCCGAACCAATTTACACCCTTAGTATTTATACTCAATTTTGACTTGTTATTACAGGGTTTTTTTTTCACAATTTTATTATTATTATATATAAATATTATTAATTAAAATTTGTAAGATTTGTATATATATAATATTTATGATAAAAAATTAATTTCAAGTTTTTACATGTAAATTTAAGTATATATAAATATTATCAATTAAAATTTATAACAAAATTTGTATGTATATATGAGTCATATCTATTACTTATTCAATAGATTATAGATTATAAATTTCACCCGTTCATTTTTTTTATTATATTAATGATGATCAGCTCATCAAAAATTACTCTCACTCAAAAGTGAATACGGAATATGTTCCCCACTTGTTTGGTATATTTGGGAATTGCAAATGAATGTTCGGTGTGAGATCAGTGCGCCATAAACTGGGTATGAATAAGATGACTAGTGTAAGAAAATGAGCATCCAATCGGTTTTACAAATTGCTTTAAAAAAAGTTGCAGCTTTTTTAAATTACGTAAACTTTCTCTGAATATGCCTCATAGCAGAAATTACGTACCTCTACTTATCAGAGAAAAAGTAAAAGTTACACTCAAAAAGTTACTCAGAAATTACAGAACTTTACAAATTCTTTAAAAAAAAATGGAAATTACAGAACTTTACAAAGAAAGTTATAATCTTTTTAAAAAATCTTACAAATTCCTAATGACTCCCTAAGAGGCTACCCTAAAATTCGTGAAAATTTCAACAAAAACAAGCTTTAAATCTTGTCCTTCTGAAAATGAAGCACAAGAAATTATTAGACTGTGAATTGTTTATGCCGCAGAGTAGTTTCATTTTGTCTCTTTAGGTTGTACTTTATCTATTCACCTGGAGCGAGGAGGCAAGCTAAAATATCAAAGAAGTAATTTTTATGGAGAAATTATATAACTTTGTGTTCCCCAAATCTAATAATAAGAATTAATTCTATAAATGATTTAAATAGATGAAACATATAGAAATACCTTATAATTTGAAAAAAAAAATATTCTACTTCACTAGAAATTGATGTTAATAAATCCAAGTAATCTTAAAACCCAATCAAATCTATCTGAATTTCTTTTCCACTGATAAAATCATAGTGAACTTAAGGAAAGGAGGGTTGTTCTACAGCAGGATTTTGCAACTTATATGTAATCTAACAACTCTGTACATAAATCCCTAATGTCTTTTATACTTATGCAGCTAACATTCATTCATCAATTATTAGAGGACATTTTAATACTAGGCCAGAAGACACTTTCAGTTTTGTAAGTTTATTTCTTGCTGAATTATTATTATTTTTAAATTAACTTCATGCGCGAGATTCTCTAGCATGCCTGGTTGAGTGATTTGCAATATGGAAATCTTTATTGAATTTTACTCGATTAAAAATGACAATAAATTAAAAATATTTTATTTATAGACATCATAGGTGTATAAATTGATTAAAAAATTATTAACTTTTCAACTCAAAACTATAAATTAGTTAGCTCATGATTTAACTTATTAATATTTACTAATTCCTTTTCTCTATTCTGCTTTCTATTTTGGTTCACAAAACTGTAGGATATTTCAAAATAAACGAGGCAAAAAAGAAAAAAAAAACTGACCAATTCAGAATAAATGTCTTTTTTCAAGTCAAATATTTTGGGCCAACTATATTAAATACTTTACTTTGAATAGGCCTTCTAATCACGATAATTTTTGAAAGAATTAGTCTTACAATAATATTTATAAAAATATTTGATTAAAGAATAAAATAAAATATGCTTCACTTTTAAAAGATGATAGTTATGAATTCTGATAAGCAAATACAATTTATATAATCAGACTTTAATTTGTTATTTAAAATGTAAAATATATTTTAAAAGAAAATATGGTTATATAATGCTTGATAAGAAAAATGAAGATATTATCTTTACTGTTAATTTATTACTTATAGACCAACAAAATTGAATGAAAAAAAAAAAAAGATAAACATCAACGATTTGGCCAGTTTAGTGGTGAATGCTCTAAATTGAGGATAATTTTTTTTTGGTTGGTATAGATTGGAGATCATGATTTTTAGTTTGTGAAAATACGTGAAAAAGATAATGTTTCCCAAGTGGGTGGTGGGAGTTGTGCCGCGTAGGCTCCAACTCTTTTCCCCACATGGCTTTGCCATTGGCTGTTGGGTTTTGACCTAGCATGGCATTTTGAACCCATAACTGGAAGCGGCAAATTGGGTATGCCCCTCCATTTCTTAGGCATGATTCAGTCAAGACCCTTTCCAATAATGCTTTTTCATATATGATGCATATTGTATCTTATTGCATCAATCATTTATTCCCTAATTATTTGATAATTTGGGTCCATTCATTATTGTTTGGTTTTGAGGCCAACCCATTTCAATGTTTTTCCTTTCATTTGGATCTAATATTTTTGAAGATTCACACTGCATTAGATTTACAGTATCTAGCAGCATTGCAATATTTGTCAATGGTTCTCATTTATGGTGGATCTGGATTATCTCCTTTGTTAAATAACAAGAGAAGGCCCTATTAGAGAGATAAAATTTGAATATAATTACTGCGCTCATAGCCCATCATTGTGGGTTCTTGTACAAGAAAACTTGTTTTTATTTCACTCTAATAAAATAGTCGTATGACAAGAGATGATCCAACATTACAAATCGCACTACATTAGATTTACAGTACATGCAGCATTGCAATATTTGTCAATGGTTGCCATTTATGGAACAAACTTCCTCTTTCTGCAAGCACCAAAAAGGGCTGGGTGGCTTTTTGTCTTGACAACACATCTGAAACCAGTCTTAAAAAGGGTGCTTTGCCACATGCGGAAGTACAAATATGCTACGATACACAGTTATATGGGATTTAATTGAAAATGAAAGTAGCCAAATTGATGTTATATACTTGAGTAATCTCAAGAGATCAATGTTAAATGCTATAACAGACATTATTCATGTATTAAGAAAGAGTATGTTGCATACCCACCAAAAATATATAGAAAATATATTGGCCAACGCCAGCAAGTTTTAGCCAATCATTGGAAAATAAGTTCCATGACATTGCTGTTTCTATTCATAAGGGAAAAAAATGCTTAATAGAGCGGCATGTGGAGGATGTCAGAATATCTGTCAAACTGACCAACTTCCCTTCCATTACACAAACTTATGGACGAATGTTTGCACGTGTTCTGTCTACTGTCTAGTTTAGGAATTGACCATTCTTCATGTTACGAGATTCTAAATGATACTTCTCAATCTAATTGTGGGCATGAAGATAAAAGGATACTTTGGGCTTTTCTTTCTTTCTTCTTCTTTTTTGTTTGTTTGGATTCTTAAGGATAATTTGGGTTTGGCACATTCATAGTGAAGAGGTGATACATATATTTAACGCTAAACAATGTCAGATGTCTACTGAGTCAACGTAAACTTAACTTTTTTTAACTTAATCTTGTTAGATTGTTAGATTAGTAAGTGTGGATTGACTTCTTAGTTTGTATTTAGATTAGAGTTGATAAACTTAAATTTGAGTTAACTTATTTTTGCAAACTTAAGTTTAGTTAAAAATTGATATATAGTAACATGATTTATATTTAAAAACGTTTAACTTAAAAGTAAGTTTGAAATGAAATTAAATATAGAATCAAGAAAATGTTCTTTTGGCTCAATTCCTTATTGAGAGCCAAAATCAAGTTTGAAAGATGGCTTTTAACGGCCAACCAAACAATTGTGAAAAATGACAAATGTCCATTTGGATTGGCAAACAAACTTTTGGAATAGGAAAATGGCAAACCAAACATGCACCTAGTTTTTTTACCTTTAAAGTAACACTTGGTTTGGGCAAAAGCCGCTCCTATACGATCGTACCTTCCTCCCTCTTGTATATAGAGTATGTGAGTAATGTGTGTAAAGTGTGTATATGGCTATATGTGCAGTGGTAGAGCTTGAACTAATTTTTGTGGGAGTCAAAATAATTCAAACAAACACGATAAGAAGAGAAAAATCAATTTATTCTACCAAAAATCATAAGAAAACAAACGAGACAAACACAGAAAATTTAAAATTAATGAAGGCTATGAAGATAAAAGGATACTTGGGAGTTTTCTTTCTTTCTTCTTCTTTTTTGTTTGTTTGTTTGGATTCTTAAGGATAATTTGGGTTTGGCACATTCATAGTGGAGAGGTGATGCATATATTTAACGCTAAACAATGTCAGATGTCTACTGGGCCAACCCAAACTTACTTGTTAGATTGTTAGATTAGTATGTATGGACTGGCTTCTTAGTTTGTATTTGGATTAGAGTTGATAAACTTAAATTTGAGTTAACTTATTTTTGCAAACTTAAGTTTAGTTAAAAATGAGTTTGAAATGAAACTAAACATAGAATCAAGAAAAAGTTGCTTTGACTCAAATCCTTGTTGAGAGTCAAAATCAAGTTTGAAGGATGGCTTTTAACGACCAACCAAACAACTGTGAAAAATGACAAATGTCTGTTTGGATTGGCAAACAGACTTTTGGAGTAGGGAAATGCCAAACCAAACATGCACTTAGTCTTTACCTTTAAAGTAACACTTAGTTTGGGCAAAGGCCACTTCTATATGGCCATACTTTCCTCTCTCTTGTATATAGAGTATGCGAGTAGTGTGTGTAAAGTGTGTATATGACTATATGTGCAGTGGTGGAGCTTGAACTAATTTTTGTGGGAGCCAAAATAATTCAAACAAACACGATAAAAAGAGAAAAATCAATTTATTCTACCAAAAATCATAAGGAAGCAAACGAGACAAACACAGAAAATTTAAAATTAATGGAGGCTATGGTGCAAGATGAGAAAATTGTGGGCATGAAGACAAAAGGATACTTGGGAGTTTTCTTTCTTTCTTTCTTCTATTTTTTTTTTGTTTGGATTCTTAAGGATAATTTGGGTTTGACACATTCATAGTGGAGAGGTGATGCATACATCTAACGCTAAACAATGTTAGATATCTACTGGGCTGTCCAAACTTAACTTTTCTTAACTTATTTATGTTAGATTATTAGATTAGTATGTATGGACTGACTTCTTAGTTTGTATTTGGATTAAAGTTAATAAACTTAAATTTGAGTTAACTTAGTTTTGTAAATTTAAGTTTAGTTAAAAATGAATTTGTAATAATATGATTTATATTTAAAAACTTTTATCTTAAAATTGAGTTTAAAATAAAACAAAACATAGAATTAAGAAAAAGTTGATTTGACTCAAATTCTTATCGAGAGCCAAAATCAAGTTTGAAGGATGGCTTTTAAGCCAAACAATTGTGAAAAATGACAAATGTCTGTTTGGGTTAGCAAACAAACTTTTGGAGTAGGAAAATGACAAACCAAACATGCACTTAGTCTTTACCTTTAAAGTAACACTTGATTTGAGCAAAAATCGCTCCTATATGGCCATACCTTCCTCTCTTGTATATAGAGTATGTGAGTAGTGTGTGTAAAATGTGTATATGACTATATGTGTAGTGGCGGAGCTTGAACTAATTTTTGTGGGAGCCAAAATAATTCAAACAAACATGATAAGAAGAGAAAAATCAATTTATTCCACCAAAAATCATAAGGAAGCAAACGAGACAAACACAGAAAATTTACAATTAATGGAGGCTACGGTGCAGGATGAGAAAATTGACCAACTCGGTGACATCGTATGGAGTCCATGTCCCATCTTTTGTAGAGCAATAAAGCGTAGAGTGACTGGCTTAGACACGCAAAATTTTTTAATTGATCCATTCCTTATTTATGAAAGGGGCACACTACAAATAGCTGCTGAAACATTTTGCTGTGCAGTAGTCAGTAGTTACAATTACAAATGATGCAGCTACTAACATCCAGGGTTGCCTTGGGGAACATAAAAGTTCCTAAAATTCCCAAATTCTTTGACGAATTCATCATTGCACTCCCAAACCCTTTTCCTGCTTCTATAACAACCCTAGAAAGAATAACAAAACTCAGCTTGCTCAAAAAATTCCTTAAAATATAAAACTCAAACAAAATCCTCAAACACAAATAAAACAATACATTGTAAGGATTAATCTAAATTTGGAAAATATTATTACTTGCCTCGACTTCTTTTGGCAATTGATTCAGAGCTCAAAGACTTTGTGTTTAGCCATAAGGCTGTGCAATACTATTAACTGGTGTCACGGCATGTAACCAATAAAGAAGGAAAAGGCAACATACATCAAAATTTATAGGAACAAATATGATCATCACAGCCGTAAATTTATAGGTTATACATAATTCCCTTCTGTAGGTTGTAAGATTGATCTCAAATCTGTAAACTGCATAGGAGATTTACGCCCAAAGAACTCCTAGTTAATTTTATTTCCTGGATTGAGGTTCTTCTCAATGAGAATCATACTTAAGTTGTTGGCTGTTTCAGCTAATCCAATGTCTGAAAATGCAGCCATAATCCTTTCACATGCAAGCATATCAAAATCTGTGGTCGTTGATTGCTTCCATTGATCAATAACTTCACCCACTTCTTTTGTATGGCCAAGCATCAGATATGAAGAAAGAATGCAGATATAATTCCTGCTAATCATTTTCTGAAAAGTCATTCTCAAGGATTTCCATATCTGATCAATTTTATCCTTCCTTCCCAACCCAGCATATAGAATGATTAAGAAGTCATATGTTATCCATTGCCTTTGGGTGATCCTTTTTTCAACCTCAACAAGTGAGTTGGAACCTGCATTATCAAGATGACCTACAGTAACATATATATTGGCCAGCTTCAAATATCTTATCCAACTTTCATTAGAACCAGCCCCGTGACTCATTTCATTAAGAATTCTTCTAACTTCATCAATATTAAGAGTAGCAGCACAGGAACTTATCCATAGATTGTAAGTGAAGATATCTGGGGCAACCTGTTGTTGTTTCAGTTCTTCAACAACTAACGGGACCTTTTCAACCTGACCAACTGACATGTAAAGAGTCATCATTTCATTGTAAGTAAGGGCATCAAAGGAGAGGTTTGAATCCTTTATCCTTTGATAAAGTTCCTCAGCCTTTTCAGTCAACTTTGCTCCTGCATAAGAATGGAGGAGGGCTGTGTAAGTTTCACTTGTCTTTGCAGCAAGAGGTAGACCCTCAAAGTAGCGCTCTGAAGCATCAATGCCAAAAACTTTGGTCATCAAATCTATGCGGACTGCATAATCAGAGTCTGATAACTCGTATTCTTCATGGGTAACCATCCATTCTGATATCTGCAATCATCAATAATCACAAACTGCAAAGCCACAGATCCAACAGAAAAAGAGAGGCATATGCCCATATTTATAATAAAGCTTTCTAGCAATCTTATAGCTAGAAATTTTGCGATATTACTCAGAAACCATTGGAAGTATCTGAAGTTGACTGAAATTTGTAGCTTGTTTGAGCAAAACTAATATAAGAAACTAAACTGAATCAGTAAAACAGCCAGGGATAACTGAATGATATTGATTCAAAATATTCATTTCAGGAAACTTCAGTGGTGTTGTGATGGCTGGCATATGTGCTGAGATTCACCAAAGGCCCTACTTAGTGTATTACTGAACACCACAGGAGGAGCCTTCATTTTAACAATTATAGGCATTACAGAAATAAGTAAACTGAACTACCTTGTGATCTTTCTTCTTCTGAACCTTACAAAACTATTGACAATCACTCCTGGAAATTCAGTAACATGCTCTCAGATTTGTTAAAATAAGTGCATCATCATTTTAAAAAGAAAAAGATCCAAAATCTTGTATGATCTCAAATCTTTCCATTTCCTTCTGCTAGGTGGCCTCCTACAGATTTTTTTTATACTCCATCTTAACCATTTCTCAAAATTATCCCTAATTCACCATCACATCAGATCAGAGAACTATAATACCCAAAAGATTAAAACTTCACAGACCTCCTGGTGCTAAAAGTTACAACCCCAATTTTCTCACATCATTATTTTACACCACTTTTTACACTGATTAATGAAATATAAATTCGTAGTAATTATGTATATAAGTTGGTTAATGGGTATCTTATTAACCAATCAATATACATAATTCTCATTAACTAACTAATACACGTGATTAGTCACAAATTTGTATTTTATTAGCAAATGTAAAAAGTGGTGTAGAAAAAAGTGGTGAATGAAATGATTATTTTTGTAAAAGTTATAATACTCCAATCCTGTATTACTCTGTCTATTTGACTCATTTTCATGGCAAGTAGCAAAGAGGCTATGAGAAAGGAAAGGAAAGGGTGAAACCTCGAGAGCGTGTTTGTAACGCTGAAATCTTCTGAGCTCTTTGGATATATCCCTCAGCTCAGACGCGGAAACACGATTTCCTTGGAGGATCCATTTGTGAAGAATGTTGGTGGCGCTTCGCTTGGGGAGCCTTAGCCTCAAGATTCTGCTCCTAAGGTCGTCGTCACCCTCCACCACAGAGCTCGGACTCGAACTCGAACTCTCTTCCACAAAATCACTACTCACAGCACCCGAAGACAAAAATCTCGACAGACACAGATTTTCGATGCTGCTATTTCTGCATCACCAATTGCAATTGGGTGAGTTAAATTACCAATACCCTACAATTTCAATCTGATTGCTTACGCGACAAGAGTCAGAAAAGAAAGTTTGGGATTTGCTTTTGTTCCGACTCAGTCAGAGGGATATATCATTATCATATACGGATTGAGAAAAATAAAAGATACAGAATCACAAGATTGATCAATTTTTCTCGGCAACCAAACAAAGGGAATGCGGAAATTTAGAGTGACAAGTGTGAGCAGTATGGCTTACCGTCTGAGACAGAGGAACAGTGAGCGATACGCCATTGCCGGCGTTTGTCACTTGCTTCGCTTCCTTCACCTTAATATGTGCTGTTTGATTTCATGCGGGCTGGAGGCTGGGGATCCGGCTTCTCGGCAGCTGCGGGAGGTCCTGCAGCAACCTCCAGCAGCAATACATTGTATATAAATTGTATCTCATTGTACCAAATTATAAAATTAAAATAAGATTCATATTTTAATTTATTAATTTTTATTTTTTTTATTTTTATTTCATAAAATTTCATTTTTTGCACCGAACTTAATATATGGGAATGAGAAACCATGAGTTGATGTATCTTGAACACCACGTCCAAGTGAAACCAAAAATTAACTGTATGGAATGCAATTTATGAAGGCTTGTGAGCTTGAGGAAGTAATGAAACGATGAGTTTCATTGGTTGAGGACAAGGCAAAGCCCATGTGGAACCCGTAGTGATTAATAAAGCTTAATAAAGATTAGAGAAATGCTAGTAAGATATTTTTTTTACATGAGAAATACTTAAATAATATTATATTTGAATAATAAGTAATAAGGGAAAGAAAAATAATTTTTTTATTTAGGAGTTTTAAAATATATGAGAAGAGAACAGAACACATGAAAAATTATTTTTTTTCTCTTCCTCTCAAATGCTCAACTTTTATTCTCTCAAAATTAAGGTGGAATGAGAAAAACACATGAATAATAAAGTTTCATTTCATTCTGTTCCGTTCAGTTAATGAAATTTTTAAATAAAAAAAATGATAACTATATTTTATTCTTTTCCATTTGTTTCTAGTTCATCCTCATCTATTCTGTTTCGTATCATTAATAAAAAAGCATCTAAATATAAGGTAAGAGAAATACTTATATACATTTTATCTATATAAGTTGTGTAAATTAAATTAATCAATAATTGATATATTATGATTTTTAACATAAAATAATTATGTGCACAAGAATTTATGTAATTATTTAAATATTAATTGGTCTAATCTATATAACTATGTTGATAAGATCTATTCAAGTATTTCTCTAGTAATATACTATTTTATATATTTTTTAATACTTACTTTACTGTTAAATCATTTCATACACTTTTTAGATTATCAAGAAAGTGATTTTAATGATACTTATATAAATTTTGTCTATACAAATTATGTGAATTAAATCAATTAATAAGTAACATATTATCACTTTTAATATAAAATAATTATATAGCGTAAATATCCATAAATTATTAAGTACTTATGGATTTAATCTATGTAACTAAGTAGACAAAATCTAGCTAAAAGAAATATTTAAATAAACCTTTTCTCCACAACTGCATATGCTGACATTCCTCTAAAGTTCAAGAACAACCAATAGCAATTTAAAAGACAATGAATTGTGTGGGCCCAATGTTTAATTTTGGTAGCTGCTACCTAACGACACCCAAAAAAAAAAAAAAACTAAAGAGTGCCGCGTAGAAACGGTGCCCAGAAGCCAAAGAATTAAAGAAAAACTGAAAGATTGGCGGCGCGTAGCAGTAAAAAATTAATTTTGATTTTCTTATATTATATTTTTATATATTTTATATTATTATTTATATTATTAATTATATCACTTTTTTTACTTAATTATAATTATTAAAAAATAATATAAAAAATGATATTTAGAAAAAAATGATGTACTAACATCATATTTCGTATAAAATGGAGTTCAAAGTTCAGACGAGGCAAAAAGAAAGAGGAGAGCACCGTAACAGGAGATAGGATACCATGAAGTAATTTTATTTTTAACTCTTATATTCTTACATCAAATAATATATATATATATTTTTTATATTTTATCTAATATTATTTATCATACATACTTTTTTTATTACTTTCTTTCACTCATACATCTCTTTTTAAGGGTGTAAAAATATCTTTTTCTTTTTATTTTAGTAGGACTCTGTCTTAGTCTAAAAATAAAAATATAATTTTTTAAATTTTGTTATTTTTTATTTTAATTTTTATAATTGAGTGTTTGTTATTTTTTTAATATTTTTGAATGTTTGATTACTATTTAAATATTTTGATGTTCATAATAAAATTGAGAAATAATTTATGATAGAAATTTGTTTTTTTTATAATAAACACCATAAATTGAGTGAAAACTAGAGATAAGCAAATACCATTATGTGTGATCTTGGGTCTTTATAAAAGCTTTAAAAACATTTGATTATCTAAATTGAGTGGGCAAGTTAATAGATAAAAATAGTTTGACATAATTTGATAAAGAGTGTTAAATACAGTAAAAATTTTGGTTTTCAATCAAGATAATTAAATTAAAATAGCAAGAATTAGAAATTGTACTAGGTTAACTAGATGAAATCAAATGCTTTAGTATATTCTCTTTTGAGTAAGCGAATATTAAATTTTAGTTTTAGTATTTTTTTGATTTATTTAATTGTTTTGTTTATTTTATTTTATTAAATTTTATTTTTATTTATGTCAATTAATTCCACAAAATTTTAATTTTAATTCTTTAGATAGTGTTAAAATTAGTAATTTCATTAGTTTATAAATTACTTTTATTATAAAATTTACACTCTATTTACTACTTTATTACTTAAACTACCTAATATACTTGCTAAAATTCACATCACCCAACAATGCAAATAATTGGAAGATCCTCACTATAGGCACCAGAAATAGCTAAGGCCACCAACAGTGAAGGTATACACATGCCACAACACCTTTGTATCTGGGATACCCATCAGGAGCATAACTAGAGCGGCTTCTTCAATGCTCATAAACATTTGTGGAGCATGGATGGTTTATATTGTTAATAACCATCGATTTATAATATTAAAATTGTATGGTTGTGATATTTTACCTGTTACTTGTTTAGCAGGTAACAATTAACAACTCTGGAAAATAACAAATTGTGTCCCAAATAGAGTGAGTTATTTACAAAATGTTCTAATAAAGGGACGAGTCGTAAGTATCTCATCTCAATAGGAACAAACTCATCATATACCACCTCTGCAGTATCCAGCAAGCAACCGTCAACCTCCAAGATCGACGACTATTGGTGATTCACTGTGGGTTTTTCTTGGGTTTTGACTCTACCGTCGATCAGTATTTGACTTTCAACTCAACTGTGAGACTCTCTTTCCATTTTGATTATGCTTCTGTCTACTTGTCAAAATTCGTGCTCCGACAACATCTTCCTTCCTTTTTGTCACTTGCCTCGACCTTTCTCTATGTTCAATTCTTCCTCATTGTGCTTCAACTTAACTTTCCCTTTGCTTTTGACCAAGGGGATTATAAAATCAATGGAAATCATTTAAAACTGAAGGTCTAAATTAGAATAAACAAAAACATTGGGTTCATATTAAAAAAACTTCTTTAACCGAATAAAATAATGTATAAAATCCTTTAAATTCACATTCACAGGTTATTAACAGTCAATTTTAGGGAGTATCCCATACTCCACAAATGTTTATGAGTATTGTAGAAGTCGCCCATAACTAGCATTCAACTCATTACAGCACCCAATGGCAATAGGGTTAAGCTCAAGTTCAGCTACCTAACAATCAAGAAGAGTAAAGTTGAAGTCCAGGGACGACAAACACATATCGTTGATGCTAATTTCAACTAGACGTCGTGCAAGGTGGTGGCCACTGGTAGTGATCTCGTTTACACCCGATAAATGTTTATGGACACAATTGGCTTCAACAGTTGAGAAGCAGAGACAGACCTACTTGAAAATGAGTGGGGACACATCCCAAACTTAGCTTTAGATTTTTTCTATTACTCATGATAGTCATTTGTCATTCTTATTCATTCACATTTTTAACTTTACTCTCATATGATAGATAAATGAATAAATTTATAATAAAGGAAGTTGAAATTTATCTAACATGATCGTTTGTACATACATAGAGTTGAAAATATGTGATAGTATATTTTTCATCATGTTGTATTAATATATTTTTTCATTATAATTTTTTTTATACTAATATGTTACGTTTGCTCTCACTATCTAAAATTTCTGAATCCGTCATTGTTGAGAAGGCAACGTGGTTGGCAACGGGTGCTTTTATCGTGGACCTTGCAGTCAAGGGTTCATTCATGGACCGTTGACTTGACTGCATATAATAAGTTTTTTATTTTTATAAAGAAGTATATTCTTTTATTTTTCTTTGACCCTATCATTATTAGTATTTTCAAAATAATCCTTGAGTGTGTTTCTATAGGATTTATCATTAAACCAATCTTTTATATAAATTAAGTTTCCTAGCAGTTTGTATTAGGCTTTTAACTTAGAGCATGAATAATGTCTCTTGCAATATTTAAAGCCCAATTCATTAGGTCATAAATTCTAATAAAGATAAAGATAACATCTCTCATGGACATCTGCGGCAATAAACACAAGTACTCCATCCTTGGCAACTCACTAAATGGCAAGGCGTTGCTCTCAGTCCCTCAACGATGTTGCCACTCTCCTCACCCACAATGTGACCAGACCCAACAGAGAGAGAACAATTTCAACTAAGGAAACATGTAGAAAATGAAAAAGAAATTTTTTTTGTTGAACCAAGGAAAAAATTGAAGCAATGAGGAAGCACATCAAAGGAGGGGAACAAAAAGTAATAACCTGAAAGAAAAAAAAATGGATGAAGGAGAAGTTTTGATTCCAAAAGAAGGGCCCTTTAACTTTCTGTGAAAGTTTAGCATAGAGAAAGAAGAGAAATTTGGCTGAGAGAGAAAAGAGAAGGAAAATTATAAGAAACTGGAAAAATGAGGGAAAATGTAGGACAATTTTGGATTGATTTTCTGAGAAAGGAAAATGGAGAAAGAAAATGAAAGAAAACGTGAGAAAGTGCAAGAAAATTAAAGGGATGAACTTACAGAGAATTTGGGATAAATGAAAGAGTTGAGAATAAGAAACTGGAAAAATGAAAGAAAATATAGGACAAGTTTGGGTTGATTTTTTGAGAAAGCAAAATGGAGAAAGAAAATGAAGGAAAACATGAGAAAATACAAGAAAATTAAAGGGATGAACTTACAGAGAATTTGGGACAAATAAATGAGTTGGGTAGTTTTATAAAATGAAACAAATTTGGGACAAAAAACATTTTATTTTTTGTAATATTACACTTACTTGATGAACAGGTAATAAGTAATCAATGATAGTAATTGATCAAATTTTACATACATCATACGGTCAAAACCACAAGGACCATAGATAAACCCTGTGTCAGAAGGTTCATTTTAAAACGACCCGTTGGCAACAAGGTTGCATGTGTCTATGTTTATGGTATTGGTCTCCATGAAAGATAAAAATTTGAAGTGTGAAAGTATATTTTTGGGCTAGGCAGAGAATATTTTCCTAATTTGATGAGTATCCCTATCAGCAACAGCAACTATTAATGTGATACAATACAACTTGGGTGCTGAGAAGTTTGTAGGTGCCTATAGGGTGTGTTTTCTTCCAGGTGCTAGAAGAGAATTCATAGACGGTCTAGTTGGCCAATTTTTTGGATTCAAATTATAAGACATATTTTGTAAATATTTTAATTCCAATGAAAATAGTTTGTCTTTGACAAAATAAGAGAAGTGAATTAATCAATGTGCAAGTAAGGTGGCCCAAACACCACCTGGTTGTAATAGAAAAAAAAAATTATAGGAACTTCTCGGGATGGGGCTGCACAAAGCAACAGTAATGGAAAAAATAAAATCCACATTAAGAATATTGGTCTTCTATATAAAATTCACAAACATGTGTAGGTTTCCGGAGGAAAAAATAAACCAATAGTTATACGATAATAAAAATAAAATAATGTAAATATAATATAAAAGCCACAGCTCACGTTTTTGCAACCCAATTGAAGGAAACATTCTTATGTTTTCTTACATTACAATTCACTAAAATTATAATATGAGAACAATTTTTTTTTGAACTGTATAATATGTGAGCATTATAATTATACATATTGTTGAATGAAATTTAATATATTAAATAATAAAATTTATATTTAATTTTAAACTCTAAAAATAAATAAGAATTTCTCCACGTGAAGCGTTGATGAATTCAAATTTTATTATTCAATTTTTCAGTATGCTTATCATATTGAGAAGGAAATTTTAAAATATTAAAATTATAATCTCTAATAAGACATCCATACATAATTCTCCCATGTTATAAACGGTCATAATAAAAAAAATTCTAATACAGAAAATGAGAGGAGCTCAAAATGGAGATTGATTGTGAATTGCTTGGGTGAACATGCAATTGAATATGCATGGGAACATGTTAATTGCATGCACATGGACTTTGGTTACAAACCGAAGTTATCATAATCCCTTTTTTTTGTTTTTAATTAAAAATCTTGACAATCCTTTGAATTATATCAATTTATGATTTGATGAGAATAGATTTTTTTTTTGTTACATGTGATATGAATAGATTCACTTAATTTATTAATTATTTTTTGCAATAATATAAACACAAATAAAAATAATAATTCGTTTAATATACAACTTTATTATTATTATTGAGCTGAAGTTTTAAATTATTTTTATTTATATGAATAAGGATTTTATTCATTTTTTTTGAAAAATTACCAAGCTATGGTCTACGACATTTTTTATTATTCAAATATGCACAAAACAAATGCCATTGTTTTTTTTTTTAAAAAGCATTGAACTAATGCTACCACTAAAAGGGGGTGGTTTGATTCTCATTCCCATTACTCCCTTGAATATGCTCTAAAATAGCATTATATGAAGCTCAACAAAACGCCATTGACATATTATTGCAACATTTATTATTAATTTTGAGAAGTAATTTGAGAAAAAAGGACCATGCTTCACGTATAAAAAGATACATTGTCTTGTTACCAAAAAAAAAAAACTACATTGTCTTTCTTGTTAGATAGATAGATATTTTCAAATATGTCTTTTTGTTGATATCTATGGGCCTCCTTGCTAGGGGTGTCAAAACGGATCGGGTCTGCCTCATTCAGGCTGGCTCATTCGAGGTCGAGTTATTTTTGGATCGGTCTATTCGGATCATGTAAGTTTTAGGTTAATATTTTATTAGTTTAACCCAACTCATTTAGTCTTATATAATGTTAAAAAAATAAGTTGACTTGGCTCATTCGAGTTCAGTCTATTCGAACTCGACCCATTTGGATCATGTAAGTTTTAGGTTGATATTTTACTAGTCTAACTTATCTATTTTATCGAATTATTCAAATCAGTCCATCAGACTTAACTCATTTTAACACCCTAACTCCTTGCCTCGTCTAGTAAATGATGTAATGTAATATTCTTCCTCGGGCCTTGGGCCTCCATTATACCAAAAAAATAAAGAGAGAAATATATTTTCAAATATATGCAGAATCACGTAAATGCTTTTGGGAAAATGACATCAGGTTTTGTTAGGGAAAGGAAAAAAAAGATGCAATAGAAAAAAAAGGCAAAAATAGATAAACAGAAGAGTCATCACTTCTTTTATTTGATATCATTTAATAGAAATGAATCAATACTTTTATTTTTTATTAAATTTCATCAAGAAAAATCATAGAAATGTATGTAAAAAGAAAAAAAAAACATGTAAATTTTAGTGTAACCCATAAAATAATCTCCATCCCTCTTCTTTTCCTCTCATTCCGTTCCATGAGGGAGGGATGGAGAATTTATCGGACTCACAGAATATTGGCCTCCACGAAAGAGAAAAAACTGAAGTGTGAAAGTATATTTTTGGGCTAAGAATATTTTCTTAATTTGAGGAGTATTTGTTAGATTTTAACATAAAACCAATTAGTATTAAGAGAAGTGGCCTAACAGATATATAAATCGCACTCGAAATATTGAGGCAGACGATGTAAGACTCTTAACACCTTCCTTCACAGATGCTTGAATGAAACAGGTGAAAACAAACAAGCCTAATGAAGTAGCCAGAAATAAAGATGAGATCTTGACTTTGATCCCATGTTAGATTACAACCTATAATCAATTGACATTAAGTGAAGTAACTCAACAGATATATAAACTGCACCCAAATTATTGAGGCAGACGATGTGAGACTTTTAACATATCCCTATCAACAACAGCAACTAATTAATGCGATCCAATACAACTTGGGTGCTGAGAAGTTCTTGGGTCCCTATGGGTGTGTTTTCTTCCAGGTGTTAGAATGGAATTCACACAGACTGTTTAGCCAGTTAATTTTTTAGGATCTAAGTTGTAAAAAATAATTTTATGAATTTCTTAATTTTTGATATAGATAATCAATTTTTGACCAAACTGTAAAAATAGATTAATTCAGATATACACAAATTAACTTAGATACCACTTCACCGTAATACTAAAAAAAATTATAAGGATTTTTCGTGACGGGACTTCACAAATGAACAGCAGTGGAAAAAAAAATACACATTAAGAATATTGGTCTCCAATATAAAATTCACAAACATGTGTAGGTTTGTTGTGGGAAAATTAAACCGATCGTTATACATTAATTAAAATAAAATAATGTAGACATAATATAAAAGCCACAGCGCACGTTTTTGCAATCCAGTTGAAGGAAACATTATTATGTATTCTTACATTACAATTCACCAAAATTATAATATGTGAACAATTGTTTTTTGAACTGTATAATATGTGAACATTATAATTATTTATATCGTTGAATTAAATTTAAAATATTACATAATATAATCTAGATTTAATTTTAAACTCTAAAAATAAATAAGAATTTCTCCACGTGAAGCGTTAATGAATTCAAAATTTATTATTCAATTTTTTAGTATGCTTATCTTATTAAGAAGGAAATTTTAAAATATTAAAATTATATATAATCTCTAATAAGACAAGGGGACCATTTATCCCCTTTTTTATTTGTTCTAGTTGTTGAAATTTTTAATCGGATGATTGGTAGAGCTAAGGAAGTTGGTTTGATTGAAGATGTTTGTATTGGGAAAGATATGGTTGAATTGTCTCATTTGCAATTTGCGAATGATACGTTAATCCTTTGTTCCTCCGAAAGGCACATCATCTTTAATTATAGAAGATTGTTGGATTGCTTTGGCATTATGTCTGGGTTGAAGATAAATTATACCAAATCAGCTCTTATTCTTTTCTTTTGCACGAGGCAGTGGGTGGAAGATGTGAGTAGAAGCCTTTCTTGTTCGGTTGTTTTCTTGCCAATCAAATACTTGGAAATTCCTCTTGGTGCAAACTTGAGAAAGCTTGAACATGGAGACCCGTGTTGGATAGGATTGAGAAGAAACTTGCATCCTGGAAGGTGAGGGTTCAATCCAAGTCAGGTAAACTTGTTTTAATCAAATATGTCCTTAATAATCTGCCTTTATACTATCTTGGGCTTTTCAAAATACCAACATTAGTGGTAAAAAAAATTATTAGTATTCAAAGTAGATTTTTTTAGAGTTGTGATCCCAATAAAAAGGGTCTCCCTTTAGTTAAGTGGAGTCTTATTAAGAAGCCTAGAAGTTTGGGAGGTCTTGGAGCGGGGGACTTAGTTATTAAAAATGCTGCTATGCTCTTTAAATAGTGGTGGCGCTTTTCTACTGAGGAAAAACCTTTATGAAAGAGGATTGTGTGTTCTAATTATAATCAAAAGTGGGATAGTTCGCTTGTAGAGCAAAAGATTACATCAAGGAGGTCCTTGGTCTGCTATTTGTAACGTTTCAATCTTTGGGAATAAAGTAAAACAAATTGTGCAGAATGGTATTTGGATGAACGTGGGAAATGGTAGGTCCTCCTTATTTTGGGAAGATTTGTGGATTGGAAATGGGCGGCTCAAGGATAAATTTCCAAGGCTTTATGCTGTTTCGTTGCAAAAAAACAAGGTGATTGCAGATTTTGGTGTGTAGGATGGTTTGGCTTGGAGGTGGAATTTCCTTTGGAGGCGGCTGTTTTTTGTGTAGGAGTTGAAACAATTTAATGAGCTATATAATTTATTATCTGTGGTTTCATTTAACAGTGAAGCAAATGATAAACCTTTTCGGTTTTTTATTCTAAAGAGTGTTTTTCAATCAAATCTTTTTTGCTTGCTGAAGCTAATAAATCAGGATCTTTGTGTTCCACTAATAACAGTACAAAAGGGGTATGGCGCAGCCTTGCTCCTCCAAGGGCTGAGTTACTAGTGTGGTTTGTATTGTTGGGAAGATTAAATACTAAAGATCGTCTTAGGAAGCTTAATTTGGTATAGGCAGATGATGTTGGGTGTCCTTTCTGCAATCTGGACGTTGAAAGTATTGGACATCTTTTTTTCACCTGTCAATGCTCCTAGAAATTATGGTGTTCTTGCTTGGATCGATGGGGCTTTTGTTGGTCGATTGCGTTGGATTCCCGCACTTTTTTTTATTCATGGGTGGATATCGCATTAGTTGGGTTTCAAAAAAAATTGTGAGTATCCTTTTTTTCGTGGTTATATAGACTGTATGACAAATTAGAAACAGGTTGGTGTTTGAGAAAGTGGAGCCAAATTGGACACAGATTTACACCTGTGTTAAATTGAGAGTTGGGTATTGGACGAAGGGGTGGTGTTCTGATTTTTCTTTCTCTCTAGAATTGTTGGTAACTAATTTGCAGGAAGTAAGGTGTTGGCAACCTTTTGGGTTAAAAAGTCAGAAATTTTCTAGTTGGTCTACTTTGCCTAAGAGTGTCTTCAAGTGGACCTTGTAAGATGTTTTGCGAAATAATTTGGGAATGGTTGTCATTGGTGGTTCCCTCCAAGGTCTGTGTGGAAAATTGTTGTGTGTTTTGTGCTAAACATGTTGAGTTT
The DNA here is from genome assembly GCA_029884595.1 of Ormosia semicastrata. Taxonomy (NCBI): domain Eukaryota; kingdom Viridiplantae; phylum Streptophyta; class Magnoliopsida; order Fabales; family Fabaceae; genus Ormosia; species Ormosia semicastrata. Next base: position 3,708,600 of record JAQQTO010000057.1, on the reverse strand, counting down.
TTGTGAAGATGTTGAAGTAATTCTACGGGCCTTAAATTTTGTTCTTGAAGTTTCTCTTCAAAAATCGTTAGGTTATTACATAGCTCGATATTGATTGTGTCTAATTCCTTGCTTTTTCTATCTTGGGTGGAAAATGAGAAGAACGTTCCTTGGAGACTGCATTTCCTTTGGAATAAGCTCCAATTAATCAAGAGATGTTTCAAGGATCTACATTTTGCCTATCAAAAAATTGAGTTTAAGCCTAAAGCAGGTTTTGAACTTTTTCTTGAAGAACAACATATTTCTTGGTTTTGTTCTTAGTCTTATTTTGTTTTTGTTTTTTTTTTGTGTTGTTGTTTTCTCTCTAGAATACATTTGGCTCTGCTCCTCTCTGTTTTAGAGAGTTTTTTGAGCCTGTATCTTTGCTATAAATAAATAAAAATAAAAATAATCTCTAATAAGACATCTATAAATTAATTCTCCCTTGTTATAAACGGTCATTATTAAAAATATATTCTAATACAGAAAATCTGAGGAGCTCTAAATGGGAACATGCAATTGATATACGCATGGGAACTTCTTAATTAATTGCATGCACATGGACTTTGGTTACAACCGGAGTTATCATAATCCTTTTTTTTTAATTAAAAATCTTGTCAATCCTTTGAATTATATCAATTTATGATGTGATGTGAGAAGAATTTTTGTTTTTATGTTACATGTGATATGAATAGATTCACTTAATTTATTAATTATTTTTTGCAATAATTAATATAAACATAAAAAATAATAATAATTCGTTTAAGGTACAATTTTTTTATTATCATATAATATAATAATATATAAAGAGAAGATATATACTGCCTTCATATTCGATATAAAATAATATGTTTAAAAATTTATCATATAATAAATACATTGTCTAAATAATTATTATGTGATATCTCATGTTGCAATTTAAAAAAAGGTGTATATATGTTATCTTATCTAAATTAAATTTATTACTTATACATGTAAATATAAAATTTATAATTACATATTAATTACCTTGACATAATATTTTTACATATTAATTCATATTTAAAAAATTTTGCCTATCTTTAATTGACTACGTTATTAATTATTTTCATCGGTGATTGATCTTAAAATCTCAAATTTTTTTCAGTATCTTATACAATCTTTGTTATATATGTATTATCACCTTAAATTAATTAATTATATTCTTAAATTACTACACTTATTCATATATATTTATTCATGATTATTTAGAAAACTTCAATATATACATCACATGAGAGTGAGAATTTTGCATGAAAATATAATAAAATTAATTAAGTATAATTTATTATGAGGAAACTAAGACATTATTAAGTGTTATTTTAATTTTTTTTCATTCATATATATAATATATGATATTTAAATATTTATATTTATATTTCCTGGTATTGAAAAATTTAAATGAAAGTATATTAATTTTTACATATATGAAATAAAAACTTTACAAGAAGACATGATAAAAATAATTAAAAAATTCATATTTATAATAATGTTTGTTTCGTAAGATCGTTTAAATGCAATTGAAAACCTATATCATATAACATTGATGTTTCATTGATGTTTTGAGTTAAGTTATTTGCAAAAGTTGATATAGTTTTTGTGCACAAATAATGAAAGAAATTAACCTCAATGAAAATATTAATGAAGTACATATAATGGGCAAGTTATAGCATAGTATCATATTAAAATAGATTAGATTTGTAAAAGATAATAAGATTAAAGAGCTTAAGAAGTCATATATCAATTGATTGATTTAACTAATATGTTATTTTATTTAGTCTACTTAAATTGTGTAAACTAAATGTATAGGTTATAAAATACTAATGTATTTAAATATATTAAGTATCATATGATTATATTGTTATTAACCATTTCAATTTTTAGTAAGTTTTCTTTTTATTTGTCATTGTAATATCTATCTATCTAAGATTATTTATTAGTATAATTTGACATAAAGAGCCAACTTAGTATACTTTTAATAATAAGTTAGTAAAACATTCAAATGATAAACATATAAAAATTAATATCAAACGAAAAAACCTATAGAATAAATAATTAAAATTAACTAAAACTATAAACTGATTATTTATTGAGAGATCATATAAATTTTTTTTTATTAAAATAGGTACATAACCTAATTATCATAATAACTGATTAGTGAAAATAAAAAAATATTTTTTAGTGGATCTGATTGTAAACTTCACTAATTATATCTTAATCAAATTTATTTAAACTATCTAAAATATCTTATTCTAAGTTAAGTATATATATATTTTAATTATTTTAATATATTTTAATTTATCTCGTATATTACACATATACAAAACATTAGTTACTCTAAAAATAATACACACGCGCCCAATACTCAAAGCCAGCCAATCACATTATTATATGGTAAAACTTTAATGAAAAACTTTCCGTTAAAATTAGCATTTCTCTTCCCAAATTTCCCATAACATTAATTACTTTGGATTTAGTTTTTTTTCTTTGTTTTCTTATTCTTAAGAATAAGATAGTGTTGTCATGGAGCATTTAGCTTTAAGTGAGAGTATTACATCAATCCACTAAAAATTGAGCATGTATAGTTAGGGGTGTAAATTGGTTCGGATAACCCGATCAATCCAATCAATTCGAACCTTAGTTTGGTTTGATTTGGGTATATTGGTTGGTTCGAATAAAATCTGAACTAATTAAAACTTAATTAGTTCGATTTTTTGATTTGAAATTTCAAAACCAAACTAAATCAAACCAAATCAAACCAAACTAAATTATTTTTTTATGCTTTGCTGCCTTCTACTTTAACTTTAGAAAATTTTGATTTTTATTATTACTTTCTTTCTTTCTTCACTTGCTGCCTTACTCCTACCTACCCACCCTTTGAACCTTACCGCCGCTTGCTCCTACCCCTGTCGCCGCTCACTTCCTGCTCTGGTCTGGTCGTCGCTTGCTCTCCCTAGTTTGGTTGTCGGTTGCTACTCTGGTTGCGCTTCCAGCTTTGGTTTGGTCGAGCTGGTCTGCTTGCTGGTCGAGCTGCTCTGGTCGTGCTTGCTCTCGCTGGTTTGCTCAGGCGTCTGCTCTTGTAACGACCCGGGACTGCCTGCAGGATTGATAAGTGTCTCCACAAACCAACACGGGTCTTTTCAGCGTGCTTTGTCCTCACTCACACGCATCCTAGGAAACTTCCCGAGGTCACCCATCCCACAATGCTCCAGGTCAAGCACGCTTAACCATGGAGTTCTTATGTTCTAGGCTCCCGAAAAGAAGTTGCAACTTGTTGATATGGCTACACCAAATCAATTCCTTTAAGCCATCCTCAACTATGCGGTCCCCATACCTCGCACGCTCTCGAATCCCTCTCATTCCGGTGCGTATTCAGTTCATTCATGTAGACCCTCCGCCTAGAAGCCTGCCAGGAGCCGCTCCTTGTCCGTGCCTCATTGCACCGGCGATCACTCCCCGCCCTCGTCGGCCCCTGGGATGTCACAGCTCTGGTCACGCTGGTCTAGTCGCTCGCTTCCTGCTCTGCTCTGGTCGCACTCCTTGCCGCTGCTGCTCTGCTCTGCTTCTTGTTGAAGTTGATTGCTATGATTAATTGGATTTGAAATATACACACTCTACTGAAATAATTAATATCTAGATCTATACAGAATATTCATATCTTCTTGTTGAGGTTGATTGCCATGATTAATTGCTCTAGTTTCCATCTATAGGAACGTATGGAATAAGAGTGGCAATCTGGAACTGCGAAGGGAACTTGTTGAGGTCTATTGGTATGATGCTAAAAAAAGTCTATTTTGTATTTGTAAAAATTCTTCAAAGATTTCTTTTACCAGGTGAAAAAAAAGTTGTTAAAAGAAAATAAAAGTAAATATTTTGTTTTACTTGTCATAGGGGTGTTTAACAAATGTAACTTTTTGTTACTGTGAAAAAAAAATAAAAAAAAAAGTGGAGAGAGTTACTTTAAATTCAATGAAAATCATGGGTTGAGATGCATGAGAGTAGTACCACTATCATAAAGTAGAGAATATATCAAATACCTCATCAATGTTTCTGTCATTATATTATGATTTTGATTCTGGGTGTACTTCACTATTTGGTCATGGGTTGAAAACCCTGTTACTAATTATACTATTAGCCAAGTCATTTTTCTTAAAATGTTCTTTAAAATTAAGTTCTCAGCAAAGATATGTGAAAGAAATTTTCTTTATAAGACTTGTCTATGTATTTCTTCATATATTTTCAGTTTCTTTATGTGAGGAACTGCATTTAACTTTTCCGGGTAAACATGTATGTTGCTTTACTCAGCCTTAATAGTATTTCAAACTTTGTTTAATCAACTTTTGCGAGTATGATAACATGCCTTAATGTTTTCATTTGACAGGATGGGAAGGAATATTACATATGACTACTGGTCTTGTGACTTGCTTTGTGCTGCCTCTTCCCCAGATATGTACAGAATTAACTTAGAGCAAGTGTTTAGCTTATAACATGCTGTTAAGTCAGCATCATTAGTATCATACAGATACTTTTCAAATTAGTTAAATTTTAGAAGGAATTCTCAAAATAAAAAGCTGAAGTTCAAATCAATGTTGAGTAAACTCAATTTTTTTTAAGATATATAGAAGCACAAGGGATATTATGTACAATTTTAAACTTTTAATACTTAAGAAATTTTCTTTTTTCACTGTTTTGAAATTTTGGGTTTGATATAAATAAAAAATCTCAAAAACCAATGATCGTGTGACTCAACTTAAAATTGAATGTTTATTACTTGATGGAAGAGCAAAGGTTTACTCTGTGTTCTAATATTATTTGGAATTTATGATATATTATGTACTTTTTTTGTATTGCATGTATAATTATTTAATTAATTTTTGTGTTAAAAAAATTAACCTGATTACCTGAACTAAATCAATCCGTAAATGTTCGATTCGATTTAGTTCGAATTTGACTATCAAAAAATAAGAAAATCGAACTAAACTGAACTAATTAATTTTAATTCAAATTTATTTTCTTTCAAAAATTAAACCAAATCACTTACTTACATCCATACGTATGATAGTTATCTTCAATCACTTGTATATTTTAAGTTTGTCTTAGTATAAACAAGAAATCACCAGACTGTTTGTGTTTTCAGTATTCAAGTTTTGAGTAAGTTTATGTATTCAGCATTACGTTATGCTATCAACAGGAACTGTAAAATAAATGAGTAGATTAAATAAAAAAATATAGTTAATTGATTAAAGTTATCAGAAGCTGCCACATTAGAGTGCTGACCTCTAATTATGATCACGTACAGATTTCACGTATAATTTATAAATTATTTATTAAATTATGGTGGTTTTTAAATTATTTTCTACACTGGAGTTGTTTTGTCACGTAGGCACCTGATATTAAGAGCAACATCTCACCACTCCAGCCAAAAAAGCAAAAGGTATGATATTAACATCAAACTTATTTCAAAAAAGTAAAAAAAAAATTAAGAGGTTGATTTACATTATATTTAGGTGATAGATAATAAAAAATAATAATTTTTTTATTTAAAAATTTTAAAATTTATAAAAATGAAACAAATATATGAAGAACTATTTTTTTTTCTTTTAGTTAAATATTTAATTTGTGTTCCTTTTAAAATTAAGATAAAATAAGAAGAACATATAAATAATAAAATTTCATTCAATTTTATTAATAAATTTTTCAAAAAAAAAATAATTATATTTTTTTTTTTTCTGATTTATTCCTATTTATTTTATTTTATTTCATTAATAAAAAAAATATCTAAACACAAAATTTGTGACTAAAAAGGTGTGTTCCTTATCTTTAATACTTAGGTTCGAAACTTCGAACCTCAACCAGCACATAATGAAATTAATATCTTAAATGTTAAATGCCAATGTACTGATGTAGGGCCCAGTAGGGGTACCTTATAATCATTTGAGGTCTCAACTGTTAAGAAAGTGACCTCAAAAATATCCTTAACCATTTTTAAATTAAAAAAATATTAGATTCAACAAAAGGTTAATATTTAGATTTTAAGCTTCCATACAGCATGGTGCATATCCGTATTACTGTATTAGAGCTGTTTATTGCTGTTATCCGATGCTGATATAATGACAATGATAAAACACTTATTTTTTTTTAAAAAAAAATGATAGATCACTTATTATTCAAATGTGAATTTGTCAAAACACAAATATTATTATATGAGAGCCCCAAAAAAAAATATCGGAAACAAATTTTAGTTAAAAACATTTAAAAAATAAAAGCAGGGGGCGGGGGGGAATAGTGCTAACAGAAACCCAATATATAATATTATATAATAATTAAAGCAAGAAATCAGTAACATCCCTTTATTCCCACTTAGGCAGAGATCAAGACAAGCAACATCCAATCAAAGGAAAATCAAAACCCATTGAAGGGAGCTTTTGATTCCCTATCCCATTAAGGGTGAAAAAGAACATCTTATCTTAAACTGCTTTTCAGAGAGAATTGGTCTGCAAAGTGCAAGGTCGCAAAGCATCACTCACAATGCACGGACAAAATCACCGCTTGTCTCAGTATCATCGATGTCAGCATATCTGCATCCATATCATCTAGATCCATGCTGCCCCCAGCAAACTGCCCATCAACTTTTGGGCCCTCACCTGGCTTCCTAGCCTCTTGAATTATGGACAGTATTTCTTCAATGCTCTGAGGTGAATCATTGCCATCATTTTGCAACCCACCTTCACCCTTGTCCATAAATTCTAGTGGCAAGTTCTTTAGGAACCACAAGTGCATTTTAATCTCCGGGATGGTAATTCTCTGCATGACACAATGTAACACAAAGTTAACTTCATAGAAGTTAATATTGCCTAACCAGAATTCATATACTTTATTTTAATGAAATGAAAGTGACTTATATATAATTTTAATAAAGTTAATTTATTAAATTTTTTATTAAATTATTGGATTAAATTGAACATTTAAAAGACAAAGATTTTTGTTGATATTTATTTATAAAATTTGTTTTATACTATTTTATATTTAAATTCTTTAGTATTTATATTAAAGTAAAATTATTTTATGAAAATATAATAAAAAATATATTTTATATATTTTTAAACTAAACTTATAAATATTATTTCTCTTGATGAATTATTATATATTTTTTTATAATTTTTTATAATTATATTTATTTTTATCATTTAATTCTTAATTTATCTCGTATATCATATGTGTATAAAATTTATTATTATTATTATTGAGCTGAACTTTTTTATTATTTTTATTTATAAGAATAAGGATTTTATTCATTTTTCTGAAAAATTACCAATAGTCTATGACATTTTTTATTCTTCAAATATGCACAAAAGAAATGCCATTTTTTTTATTTTTTTTAAAAACATAGAATTAATGCTTCCTGTAAAAGGTGGTGGTTCGATTCTCATTCCCATTACTCCCTTGAACATTAAAAAAAGAATTATATGAAGTTCAACAAAACGCCATTGACATATTAATGTAACATTTATTAATTTGAGAAAAAAGGACCATGCTTCACGTATAAAAAGATACATTGTTTTGTTAAGAGAAAAAAAACATTATCTTCATTATTAGATATTTTCAAATACATCTTCTTGCTGATGTCTCTGGGGCCACCTTGCCCCGTCTAGTAACTGATGTAATGTAATTTTCCTTGTCAGGCCTTGGCCCTCCATTGCACCAACTACAAAAAAAGAATGAAAAATATTTTCAAATAAATGAAGAATCAGGTAAATGCTTTTGAGAATGGAGGAATCTTACCTACATATTTTTTAATATTTATTTTATTATTAATCTATTTTATATATTTTAAAAAATTATTAAAAAATATTAATAATATTTATTTTTAGTCTAATAATAAAATAAATATTTAAAAATATTTAAAAAATATATTACTAATATTTCTCTTTAAAAAAATGACATAAGGCTTTGTTGGAGAAAAGAAAAGAAATAATGTAATATAAAAAAAAGGGAAATGGAAGAATTGTCATTATCATTTAATAAAAATAAATAAATGCTTCTCTTTTTTATTAGGTTATATATATATATATATATATATATATGCATGTAAATTTTATTGTAACCCTAACAAAAATCTTCATCCCCTCTTCTTTTCCTCCCATTCCGTTCCATGAGAGGAATGGAGAATTTATAGGGCTCACAGAATATTCAGGCCATTCAAATATCTTCCTTGCCCATTTAAAAGTGTATACCAAAGGAGGGATAAGGGTAATCATTAGCCCAATCCTTTTCTTTCTACCCAAAACAACATACCAAATAGAGCATAATTGTTTGACTTGGAGGGGAAATGGGACATTTTGATTCGCGCATTCCATTAATCACTTGGTATATTGTTTTAACTGATAATTCACCTATAGTTTAAAAATATGTTGAATGAGGAAAAATCATGCCATCTTGGAAGGGTACTAATTCTGCATTTAACAAACCAAGATTGGCAACTTTGCTCAAATCCTTGTCTTAACACCATGCTTGTTTGAGGTGATGAGAAGTCCACTCCCATATTTCTGTCCTGCTGCTGACTCGCGCTCTGATTCCCACATGCTAGAAACCAGATTCACAGGGTGCATTGGTCCAATTTTTTCTCAGTAAAGTAGCTTTAACTCAGAGTCACATCCAAAATTATAAATAAAAAAAAAGCACAGGGAAAAAGAGCATAGTGACTAGACAAACAGTGCTCACTGAAATAAGGAGGATCCCACATGGGATGGTTGGAGTTATCAGTTGTCTCAAAATTGTCGGTTTCTTCAAAAAAAAAAAATGCTTTACGGGCTGTGTGTTGTGAATCATCATCTGGGTTCAGTTTCTTTTTTGGGGAATCCTGTGAGTCAAGGAAAATGCTAATTTCAGCGAAAAGCTTTTCGTACTGAGGTGATTGGCTGAATGTATATGATGCGAGCGTAGTTACTTTTGAAACTGTTTTTTACCACTCATATATCTGTAAGCATTTTCCCTTTTTCATAGTCGAACTTGATAAAAAAAATTTCATGATAAATAGCATTACTCACGAGTGAAAGTATAAAGACAGCAGGTTTCAGTTTCTACTTTCTATATGCCTGACCATACATGTCTCTTCCTTTACCGCTTATTTTCTTACTCTTTTAGGTGTTATTGAATTTATTTCATCCCAAAAGCATTCCTTTGACGATAGAAAACGCACTTCCATAACAGGATTTTGGGCTTCTAATACTTGGATCCATAATTACGATATCGCTACTTGATTACCAATGAACCCAGTCAACCCACCATTTGGCTTTTCTAGGTTTAATCAGCGGGAAGGTAACAGAGAAAAACCACTTAGTTATAGCAGAACAAAAAGGAAAAAAAAAAACTCCTTTTCCTATGAACAAGAATAAATTAAAAAAAGTGAAAGGAAAATGGATGGGAAGCAAAATGCCTAGTGCAAAACTTAAATAAAATTCTTTTAAGTTTTTGTGGTACAATTTTTTAATAAAAATATAATATATATATTTTATAGTTTATTGATAAAAAAGTAAAAAAATGATAATGATGTAATTATAAAATAAAACATATATTATATTTTTATTAAAAAAATAACACTGTACCTGTGACTATATGTTTTGTCCTAGTAGTACCAACTACAATTGCCGTTTTCACAGCCCTTGAGATATACCAAACTTGACAAATGTTGTATTAACTTTTTGGTATATTTGGGAATTGCAAATGAATGAATGGTGTAAGTTAAGTGCACCATAATTTGGGCTTGAATAAGGCGCATATGGTAAGAAAATGAACATCCGGTCGGGTTTTACAAATTGCTTTAAAAAAAGTTGCAGCTTTTGTAAATTAAGTAATCTTTCTCTGCTATAACTTTCTCTGTATGCCTCATAGAAGAAGTTACGTACTCTACATAAGAAGGTTAATCCAATACTATAAAGTTCCCGCTAGGTACAGAAAAGAGTCAGATTCACTACGTGTATCTATAATAGACAACCTTAATTTGTATTTCACTACAAGAAAATTGAGATTTAGCTACGGACAAATCCGTGGCTAAATGGGAAAAATCCGTCGCTAATATTAAATTAGCGATGGATTTTGTTTGTCGCTAAAGCCATTGCTAGATTGCTCCACGCTAAATTTTAGCGACGGAAATGAGTCCATCGCTAAATTAGCAACAGATTATTCCCACGTAAATACGTCGCTAAATTAGCAACAGATTAGTCCCACGCAAAATCCATCGCTAAATTAGCAACAGATTATTCCACGCAAAAATCCGTCTCCAAAATTAGCAACGGATTATTTTCTACGCAATTCCGTCGCTAAATTAGCAACAGAATATTTCCACGCAATACCATCGCTAAATTAGCAATGAATTATTCTCACGCAATTCCGTCGCTAAATGTGCACCACGTTAGTAAAAATCCTGATCCCAAATTGCATTTTAGCAAGAGACTAATCCGTCGCTAATGGACTGCAACTACTGCCCTTTTTTTTAATGAAACATCTAACCCTTGTTTAATTTCTCATAAATTGAATACAATAAAATACTAGAAAACATAAAACAATATCCATAATTACTTGCATAACATCAAATATATATTAATATATCTCAAAATATCATTCCAAGCAAATAGTTTAAAAACTATCTACATTATATCAAAATATACTGCCAACATGGCACAAAATGCTATACATAGACCTGCACAAGTTGTCTTCCTAAGCAAAAGTTAAGCCTAAAACTGTCTATGTAGAAGTTATATTCATGGAGTGAATGGACTAAGACCATTTGGTGATGCTTGTGTAAGATTCTCTCTCTGAAAAGTACTTGAAAGTTGTCTAACAGCAGTTTGCACCTCCTGTTGTACCACCTCTTGAACCACTTGCTCTCACATCTCCTAACCTTTTCTCAATCTCACGTTGGACAGCTTCTTCAAACTCAGGTGTGTTAGAATAATGATGTGTGGAAGCATTAGAAGTACCAACTTTAAAATTTAGTGGGCAAACCACAGATGATTGAGATCCTAGGCCATAAATTTTGCCTTTCTTTGGCCCACCAACAGCTTCAACCCAAAGTGACAACTCTTCTTGATTATCTAAGTCATGTGCTACTGTTATATCATCTTCAGTCCTCTCAAATGTGTCACTTTCTATTATGTCATCTTCCACCCCATCATTGTTTTCATTAGATGTGTCACCAACATGCTCTTGAAGTTTTCTCTTTTTAAGTACTTTATAATTTTCCTGAAAATATGATATAATAATTAGTTCATGCATAAAAAATAAGTTACTCATAGAGAAAGAGAAATAAAGTCATTACAATCAATCTGATTTCTTAATGCACTGAAGACTTTCTAAAAGAAAATTGTTTGCAAGCAATCTATCCTACATAACTGCCAAAGACAACAATATTCTTACAATAAGGAAAAAAAGAAACAAGAAAACAATGTATCTGCCATATTAGCTTACTGGAAGTATAAATCAGATGTTACTTGTTAGATTTGACTTTTTTTTTGGCAATATTTTATACAGATGATGAAACTGACAGGAAGAAAAGAAGAAAGTTAAGGTCGTGGTAGAAGAAGCAAGATTGATATCAAAGCTGCAATCAAAACACATCCTTGAGAACACTGAACAAGTTAAGCTACCCAATTAAGACAAATAACTATATTATATATGATAATGTTCAAGTCATTTCTCTGATCTTAAAAATTAATCCAAGTAATCCAAAAATTTGACAAATAACAGTAAGTCAAATACTATGTGGCAGAGTTGAGACTGGCTTAACACATCAAAATTTTCCAACTACTCATTGTTCCCTCTTCGAATGCTGTGTTGGATAGTTTGGTGTCACGCTAGCAATGTTTAAGATAAAGATAAAGCAATGTACAGAACCAACCAATACCTTCCCCACAATATACAACTGAGTGAAGGTCCCAAGAGATTAGACAAGTTTATCTTAGTAGACAGAATTAGGAAAGCATTTTGAAAATATACCATTTATGTTTAAGCTTTTCCAAAACAAGGCATAAACTAACCCAAAACTTTTTAAAACTAACGAGACAAAAGGCCAAAACCCTGTACTTTCGAGACTTAGTGATGCAGTTGACTGTACCAACAGCCAAAAAAATTACATTCTAACTGCACTATGGTTTTCTGTTTCCAAAAAAGAAATATTAAGATAGTAATTGACAAGATCTTCTTTATGCATGGATTAGTAACATCACTACCTGAGTCATTGTTCTTCAATTTTCTTAACTCTTCAAGGCAATCTAACTCAATTGGAAAAGATAAATATTGTAGAGTAAAAAGTACTTGGGAATGCATAAAGCCTTTCAGTAATAATAAATATTGTTATCCAATAAAAGACAAATGAATTTCCATAACTGTAACCAACTTTTTCTTATACCTCCATTTTCCTAGGAAAAAGATACTCGGAGAATGGTTAAGTAATTCCTTTTATCCAGCTAACTAACACAAATGACCTTAGATCCAAATTTTGATATCAGATCTATTACTCATAAAAGACTACAAAGCAACCCATTACTAAAGAAAAGCATAAGATTGAGATATAGGACTAGGAGTAGTAAGAATAGCAGTCTTAAGTAGTGAAGTAGATGCAATAACACTAGAACTAGTAAGAAAAGTAGTTATATTAGCAGAATGCATATGAACTAGTAGGAAAATCAGTTATATTAGCATAATGCATAATACAAATTGCATTAAGAATCATAATATCATAAATTGCACAACAGTCAATATTATTAGGAAAAGAAACAAATTTAGAAATTGAATGAGAATCAATAGCAGCTTAATAAGTAGCAAAAATAGTCATCAGTTTTATTAACAGAATAAGTTATTGTGACTATATTAGTATCAATAATAGTGGTATTTACAGGGATTTTGAAATCAAAATCAGTAGCACAAACAGAATTACATAAAGTATTAGCTATGCCATCATGTTTAGAAGTATCAAAACTAGTTTAGATGTATCAAAACTAATTAAAAATGTACAACCATGAATAGAAGGAACAAACAGGGGACCAATCATTTGCCCCAATAAGACAACTGCTACTTAAATTTATATAGATAATCATGTAGACTAGATATAAGAATAAAGAAATAGAAAGGAATCCAACAAGAGGATGGGTATATACCGCAATAGATTTTGATTTCAAGTCACACCAATCATCTTTCTTTTTTGAGTGGTGGGTCAACATGAACAACTTTGGTGCAGTGGGCTGAACACCCATCTTCTCCACCTATATTAAAAAAAAAAACCTTAGCATCATATAAAGTATTTAAACTAATCAAAACACTAACAATCAAATTTAAAAACATACATATTCATCAAAATATCCTTCCAGTGGTTTTGATCCCCCCGTATGTAAGGATGGCCCATTGTTGTTTGAACTTGATAGTCTATTTTTGGAATTAATTTCTGAAATCTTCTTCACATCTTCTTTTTCCCAATATTGCAAAAGTATGTTCCAATGATTTTCAAAGAATCCATTTAGGAGGAATCTTAGAAGCTTTAAATTTTTTTTTTTGCCTTGCTCAAGTGGTCACTTAGTCGCTTTGCACCAATTTGTTCAAATCTGTCTTTAATATGTTCCTCAAGTGTTTGGTCCCAAAAATAAGACCTCTAGAATATAACAAGAAAAAAGTTAGATTATTGCATGTTAATGGAAAACTTTACTTATAAAAAGAATAATATGTTAAACTCATCTTAATCAACCTTTAACTCATTGAACCACATGTTTCTAGCTTCATTTGGTACTTCACTCCATTTATACCATGGGCCACTAAATGATTTTTTGAATATCTTTACTATGTGTCGAACAGCATCATGAGGCTTGAACCTAAAGAAAAAAGAAGAACCATAAATTATTATAACTTTAATGTTAATACCAAGAATAAGGCAGGCTTACGTTTTTCCATTAAGAGCTAAGTGTCGTAGCCCATTTGTAGCTTAAGATGTGGGTGGCGGAGGTGGTGGAGGTGGAGGTGGAGGTGCTGGTTGAGAAGGACCCGCAGCTTGAGAGATGGAGGCTGGTAGTGGAGAAAGATTTGCATTGGTAGCTCCACCATTACCTCGAGAACTCACTCCTTTACGATTAATATTTGGCATGTCTAGAGTAATCACCAAATAAATGATTGAAAGACCCACCAAAATCACACACTTTTATAATATATAGCGGAATGAAGTAAGAATTAAGAAACAAAACACAAATCATATCTGTATACAAAAGCAATCAAAATAACTTAAAACTATAACATAAATCACTCATTCACATGATTGCAATAGTCTTAAAGCCAATAAAAATACAAACACAAAAAATATTAGATTTATTCATCAACGTCATCTTGAGTGTCTTAATCATCATCAATGGAATCATAATCTACACTCTCTTCCTCTTGATCATCTTCAGAGAGTGACTCAAAGTCAGATTCTTCAATATCTTGTACTTCCTCTTCCTCACCATCAATGTTGCACAACATATCAAGTTCATCATTTAATATCAATTCAGGTGAGATAGACATCTCAGTTTCTTGGTAAGCCAAATCTGGAGACTCAATCATGCTTCTAGCTTTAATATTGCACACAGCCCACCAATCAATTCTATCTTTCTTTTTGCTAGGATACTCTGAGAAGTACACCTGTTGAGATTGATGAGCTAGTATGAATGGCTCATACTTCAAAAATCTTCTTTTGTGATTAATATCAACTAGACCATAATGTTTATGCACCTTCCATCCTCGATTTATAGTGGGATCGAACCACTCACACTTGAACAATACAACAATAGTTCTTTTAGTGGTTCGGTTAGGGTACTCTAATTGTATAATATCAACCAGCAATCCATAATAATCGCTTTCAGAATCTTCACCAGAGGAAGTGGTCCCTTTTATTAACACACCACTATTCATAGTTGATTTATTTATGCCATGGCTAATTGTGTGAAACCTATAACCATTTACACAATATTGAGGCCATGTGTGCACCTCCCTGAAGGGACCCCATGCTAAATCCTTTATACGATGATCAGTGACACCATTTGCTGAATCAAAAACCTAGTAAGAAATTTGCAATTGATTAAGTGTCAAGTCAATTAGAAAATATTAATAGTAATCATTTAATTGATTATAAGAAACTTACATATGACTTGAACCAAGTTGTAAATTCACTATTTATCTTAGCCTCTAATATTTCACTAGAAACATCTGGTGAACTTTTTTTCACTTCTTCTTCAAAGATCCTACATCGCATGTCACAAGTGATAAGATATTAAAGTTATGACTACTTAAGCTATTAGGTTTTATAATGTTAAACTTACTCAAGAAATGGTTCAATCTCTTGACAATTCAAGAGAACATAAGTGGTTGCTGCACTTAATTCAGCATCTGACAAATATCGTTTTTGCTCCTTTCCAGCTGGGCGTCCTGGATGGGTGAAAATACTAAAGCATCCATCTGGTGCATCAACCCATCCGCCATCATCATGTCGACTAATTTTATTTAGCTTGGTTTGGATGTGAGGCTCAAAATAATAAGAACAAAAGGTTGAAGTTTCTTCAATAAGATATGCTTCACAAATTGAACCTTCTACACGTGCCTTATTCTTAACCTTCTTCTTCAAATTATGCAAAAACCTACATTAAGAAATGTTTCGCAAGTTATTAGCATTGTCAAATTTAGCCATGATAATTTAGCTAAAGATTAAGAACCTTACCGTTCAAATGGATACATCCAGCGATATTGAACTGGACCACCAACCATTGCTTCATATGGTAAATGGATTGGCAAATGCTCCATAGAGTCAAAAAATCCTGGAGGAAAAATTTTCTCTAATT
This sequence comes from Ormosia semicastrata, assembly GCA_029884595.1. Taxonomy (NCBI): domain Eukaryota; kingdom Viridiplantae; phylum Streptophyta; class Magnoliopsida; order Fabales; family Fabaceae; genus Ormosia; species Ormosia semicastrata. The sequence goes on along the minus strand of JAQQTO010000057.1, from coordinate 3,692,713 downwards.
TGCATATAGTCACCACAATGTTTGTTTCCAATTTTTTCATACGTTCTACTTGTATCACATTTGAGCATAAATCTTTGAAAAACAGACTTATCTCGGTCAAGGTATTCCAAATTGGTTCAGGTAACAAGTCCTTGAATACAATTGGCATTAACCTCTCCATGAACACATGACAATCATGGCTTTTCATCCTAGATAGCTTGTAATCTTGCATGTCAACACAATTAGATAGATTTGAAGCATAACCATCAGGGAGCCTTAAGTGTTTGACCCACTCACACACCAATTTGCGTTGTTCCTTTGATAATGTGTATGCTGATTTTGGCTTCACAATTTTACCATTATCGTGAACCTTCAATTCAAGATTGGGACGATTGCAATACAATGGTAAATCTTTCCTAGCTTTTAAGTTGTCCTTCGTCTTTCCTTTGACATCCATCACAGTGTTAAATATATTATCGAACACATTCTTTTCAATATGCATCACATCAAGATTATGTCGAATGAGGTTCGTATGCCAATAAGGCAAGTCCCAAAATATACTTCGTTTGGTCCAATTACCTATAAACTTTTCTCTACTAGTCTTCTCCATGATCTTAGGTAAGCCACGCACTTGTTGCCACACTTCATCACCTGATGGCCTTGGTGGAGGATTGGACTTTTCAACCTTACCTTTGTAAAATGACTTCTTATCCTTACGAAAAGAATGATCACATGGTAAAAACTGACGATGGCAATCAAAGAATGTTGGCTTTTGTCCTTCCTTCAAGTAAAATGCCTTACTTAACTCCATACAATAAGGGCATGACAAAACACCATGTGTGCTCCAGCCAGATAGCATGCCGTAAGCAGGGAAGTCATTTATAGTCCACATAAGTGCAGCCCGTAGTTGGAAATTTTGCTTCTTAAAGGAATCGTAAGTTTCCACCCCAGCTTCCCACAAAACTTTCAACTCTTCTATTAAAGGTTGTAAGTACATGTCAATATTTTGCCCAGGACTTTTTGGCCCTGGAATTAGAAGAGTTAAGAACATGTAAGGTGTATCCATACACATTTCTGGTGGGAGATTGTATGGTGTCAAAATTACTGGCCAACAAGAATATGGGTGTGCCATATGCCCATAAGGACTGAATCCATCAGCTGAAAGACCTAACCTAACATTTCGAGGCTCATTAGAAAAGGACGGATGGCACTCATCAAACCACTTCCATGCCTCTCCCTCGCAAGGATGGCTCATCACCCCCGACTCCCTACTAGTTATTTTGTGCCATGTCATGTGTTCAGCGACCTTTGTTGACATGTATAATCTCTTCAATCTTGGTGTAAGAGGAAAGTAACGTAATACCTTAAAAGGTATGTCATTTTGCTTCACATCACCATTTACATTCGGTTTATAACGAGGATGACCACACACTGAGCACTCTTTTTTTTCTTTGTTTCCACCATAGTATAGCATACAACCATTCATGCATACATGTATCTTCTCATACCCTAATCCAAGTTTTTTAACCATTTGATTGGTCCTATAAAAATCATCAGGCAACTTCGCATCCTCTGGCAATAGCTCCTTCATTAATTGCAAAATGCGATTAAAGCAATTCTCACTCATGTTGAACTCAGACTTGATGTTTAACATTCTTGACATCGCTAACAACGGAGTGTGTGTTCTACAACCATTATATAATGGCTCTTCTGCTGCTTTCAACATCTCATAAAATTGCTTAGCATCTTGATTAGGAGGCTCTTCATCATTTCTATCACAATCAACATTGAAACTTGGTCCAGCAGCTTCCAAAACCATTGTACGGTATGGATTTATTGGTTCATTATCGACCATCGACTCAAGATGAACACTAACATCATGCTCAAAACTATCAATAGGCACATAAGGCTCCCCATGTGAGATCCATTGGTAGTATTCAGGCACAAACCCAAACTTGTAAAGGTGATGCTTCACAGTCTCAATATCAACAAACTGTCCATTATCACACCTTGAACAAGGACACCTTATCTTTCCATTAGATACAAAATTTTCTTGACTTAATGCAAATGACAAAAACTCATCTATGCCTCTTATAAATTCATCTGTCAACCCTTTTCGATTTGGCGCTAGTCTATTATACATCCAATATCGATCACCTCATGCTTTCTATATTATGAATGAAAACAAAACAAAAAAAAACTTCATTAAGATAGGTGTTAATGGGACAAACCTCATGATCATACTAAAAGTAACAATATGAAGTTCATTAAGACTTTAAAAACACTTCCTTAATTTAGTAAAATTGAAAGCATTTTTACTTCAAGAAACAGAAGTACTTGCTAAATTATCTAACCTTCAACTCAATACGCTCCTCCAATAGATGTGTGTTCCAGACAAATCGAGGGTCAGCCTGATATACAAATGGAAAAAGGACGGCTAAAATTTTCAACAAACTTTTACTGATAATTGCAATAAATAGTGTCAATAGTAATTATGTAAGGATACAAACTTTTTCAATGAACAAAAAATATCCCAAACAATAGCATGAGTTATATACAGGATAGTTCTAAAGATCTTTTGGAACACTATGTAAGTATGTATTGATTAAAATCAAAAGTAAAATTCTCTCTTTCTACAAAGCAAGATCATCCTCTATATAATTTATTGGTTTCTTATTCAGTTCATAATTAGCCAAATAATTATAGTAAAATGTCTTTTTGGACAACTTTTGGATAAATGATACTAGGAAGTGCTCAATATTATAAGTAATATAAAATCCCGTGACATTAAGACCAAAAAAAAAATGCACAATATTATAAGGCCCATAAAAAAAAGAAAAGAAAAATTGCAGTATAAGTGCTCCAATCCTCCAAGACTCTTTGGTGATGTGGAAACGGTAAGCTTGCCCTGAGCCTGAGATTGGGAAGCCATGGATGATGGATGGGAAAATTGAAGCTTCAAATTGATAATGAAAACCAAGATCTTCCTTTATATAAAAAACGCACCAAGCCAACTAGTCAAGGACTAGTCTTTTTTCCACTGTCTTTCTGCCTCTAACCTTGGATAACTTACCTTTTAATACAAGCCAAAACCTTTTCTCTCTCAAATCAATCTAAAAGAGTAGTACTATATATGGTGGTCCACAAATTCAGAATAACAGCTCCGTTTTGGGTCTGAAGCACTGCAAGACCCTTATAATTATCGATATTTCAGATTTAAAAAAAAAAAAACTTTGACGCCTAGACTACGAGCCTTTCCCTTTTCCCCCGATTCTTACATTGCCATATAAGGAAGAAAGAAATCAATGGCAGAGTGCCAGTTATATGAAGTGGAAAAAAGCATCAGCCTCTCGAGACATTCAGTTTTGAAGGCAAAAAATTTAATGAGTTAGTTAATGAATTAAATAAGGTACTATTCTCAACTTTCTAAGGGTTGGTTGTTGGACAGCATACAAGTCTCCTCACCAATATCCAATATGGGCTATTCCTTTACTATTTGGCATTGAATTTGGGTGTCCCTCCTCGCCTGCTTGGATATTTTCCCACATTCAATGAAGGTCATATATTCCAGTTACATCATTTATTATGGTTCAAAATGCACCAAACCATTGATGAAAGAGCAACTAAGAACGCATGCGCAATATGAGGTTATTAAACATAGAGGGTTCAGCTCACAATAGGTGAAGTTGCCATTGAGTATTCTCTATCGTCTCCACTAAAAGTTATTCTCCCAACATTATAAGTAGAAATACGTTGATCAAATATATATATATATATATATATATATATATATATCAAATAGTTATTTTTAGAATATCTATATTCCATTCACCCTATATATGGGAATACAAATATTTTAAGAGTAAATATTGGTATTGGTTTTTTTTTTGGTACGAATTGGTATTGTTATTCTATTCAATAATGTTTTATGAATGTTGAATGCTGTGAATCCAAATGTTAAATTAAAAGTTTTCATAAACTAAAACAAGTTTATATAACTTATAAATCTTTTGGTACATTGTACTTATTTATATAATTTTGATTTGAGGGTAATTGTTAATAAAATCATCTTCAAAGTGGTAATTTCATGATTCGAACCCTACATGATAAGAAAGGTTTATATAATTTTTTATTTTAAAAAAATTAGTTTATGGCACTACTTCATTTTAACTATAAATTTATCTAAACTTTGCTATATATAATATATTAAGATAATATCACATTATTCAATAATTAGTTTAGTTAAATTCACATTTAAAAAAAAATTATTTAACGACGTAAGTATAAAAACTTACTCATGGAATAATTATATATCCCTTACTTTTGAACTATAGAATAGTACAGGACATTGAAAACTAAGGAAATAATCAAATAAAGTAAGAAATAGTTCAATTAGTCATATATTTGTATATATAAAGTTATAAGTACTATTTTTCTCGTAAAGAGATTTGGTGCTAATTAATAGAAATATGGGATTAATTGATGAACAAAGTGATAATTATTTTGTAGGGGATCCAATCCGAAGAGGATTCAAATCAAAAGAACATGGTGATGGATAGGAGAGACAACATGAAGAAAGGGGTTAACCATGTGGGAAGCTCGTGCTTTTATGTTTGATTGCACACATGGCGTTTTATGCAAAATCAAATTAAAATAGTAAGAATAGTCAAGATGTATGAGAAGAAAAAATCCTAAATAAAGCAAAAAAAAAAAAAAAAAGGGATATGTGGTCACAATCATCAATAAAAACACGGTATATAATGCATATCTTCCCACTTAATATTATTAATGCTCAATATACCTGAGAGAAATTGACTATGACAGGAAGAATATGTGCCACACAATCTTGAGGCTCCAACAATTTTCCAAGAGCTGCACAACCCTCAACAGCAAGTAGCCGAACAAAATCTTGATCTGCAAGAATAAGGGTCAAGAAATTATTAGTTAAAAATATATGCATCCAGCAGCACATGTTTAAAAATGGAGTATAACAATACTACTCAATACATGAGCAAGACAAACTCAGATTGTATTCATTTATCACATAGGTAAGTCAAATATATTGACAATGCCTTTAGTTTCTAACAAGGAAAAGAAATTGAGGTCAAGAATAAAGGAAAACTTAAAAAGTCTCATCTGAACCACTAATGATATCAAATTTTGAAGCTGCATTGTCTTAAAAAGATATCAAACAAATTAATCAGAAATTCAGAATGCCAATTTTCTTAATAAGATTATAAGTTATAAGCAGCAATAATGTTTTTTTTCTCTTGGAAAAAATAATTAATGTTTTGTTTTATTCACCGATTATTTGGTATGTGAATGTGAACTGATTTGGCCTCTTTGAAACTAGATACATGTGCACTGTTTCCTTTACCAACTCAAAAACAAAGTCAGCTCAACTGGCAAAGTCTGCATAAATGAAAAATTAGCTTCTAAAAGTGTGCTGTTGAGGAAACTGAGGTGAACAGAGATTAAATACAAACAGTTGAAGGCTATTAGTTGCTGAGAATTGAATATTTCTTGTATTTTAGGGACTTTACTTTGATGAATAACTTCCAGATTCACGTTTTCCATGACCTAGTTGAAACTTATGTAAGACTCCAAAAATGTCTTAATGAGATTCATTTTCTTTTATGAACCCTTTTTTTATCTATTGGTTTCTTTCTTGTTGATCTTCTGAACTCAATTGATCTCACAAGTTTGAGCACTTAGACCCGAGCCGTGGAAGGTGCATGAGAATAGATGGTAAGAAATGGAGGTGCTCAAAGGAAGCATATCCAGACTCAAAGTACTAATTGAAACAGTTGTCAGCTGATAACCTTTCTCATTTGCAAAACAGATAAGGATCAATTTTTCTCTTTACATATAAGTATTTCAAACATAATCAAATTTTCTCTTTAGATATTAGTAAAAATTTCAACATATTTCCCCTTTCTCATTTAGCAGAAGAGGTGATCTTGTTGGATGAATGGCTTAATCTGTATGGTATGAGAGCTAGGATAGCACTGGCTGAAAAAAGAGATCAAGTATGAGTACAAGGAAGAGGATCTAATGAACAAGAGCCAACTGCTTCTGTAAATGAACCCAATTCACAAGAAGATCCCAATGGACAACACTAAGTAGCTTCTAAATATCCCAAGAATTCAATTGATTCATGCTCAACAAAAATCATACAGGGGAAAAAACCTTCAACCTCATACCAGTCACTATAAGCCCTGAACAACTGCATCATCTTAACTAAACAAACCGCAAGCACAAACTTCAAACTTCATAGTGATCCCTAAAATACTACTATCAAAGGAAATGGCACCCAGGTAATAGAATTGATTAAATTTGCATGACAAAGAGACAATGAAATACAACTACAAAAATTTTCATCATTCACTCATCCATAAGAATCTCAAAAAGTAGAGCAAAACTAGAACTTTCATTGATCAACAGAAAAACATAAACATATCAAAATTCTACACCAACTTAATAGAAAGACACTTGCACAGAGGCAGAAACCATTCAAGAAAGCCTGTGGAAGTTTCTTCAACAACAAGCACAGCAGCCACAAACACCCCTAAGCAACCCCATCTTACAACAGAAACCTTTCCATGACTAACCCCAACATGCCCTCAGCATCTTTTTTTTACTTTAATAATATTTTTAATGTTATAATTAAGATGTTAAAAATTGAATGATGTAGAATAAGAATTTTTGTTGCTGCATTTAAAAATTTATCTATAACCAATTAAACGAATGCACATAGAGATAGAACAAAATATATATAAGCAAAAATACAAGAAAATGATCTTTTTATTTCCTGCAAAGGAAATTTTCATAAGAATTCTCATACCACATGCGTCACATTATCCACCCTTCCACTTATTACTCATACATAAGAAAAACGTTAGGCTTTGAAGTTCTAACATAAAAAGATTTGAAACAAGTAGTCTCCTCAAGCTTCTACGTTATTATTGTATATATACACACAATGTACATACTATGGTCCTAAATAAGAGAATCTTATGCCCACCTAACAGCCAAGGTGATTACCAAGAAGAAAGAAGAAAGAAAAAGATTTTGAACAATAATAAAACAATAAAACAAGAAATTAGTAAAACACGTATGACAAGTGTAAAAAGGCACAACATCCCTTGTCACTAAATGAACACTAACATTGATTTGTATTACTCTGCATCAACCATGCTAAAATTCTGTGAAGTAATTAATAGATGTTGATAACAAGTGAGTTAAAAGAATTATCAAGTGAAAAGAATATCTTATATTATCTGATAAAAAGAATGTAACCAAAAAATCTTGTTCTAAGGCAAAAAATCTGGACCACTTGATCAAGAGCCATACATAAATTGTCTAAAGGCAGGCAATAAAGCAATGCATGTTACCTAGAAGGTTAATGGTGACCCACCAAGCACTGCTTCCTAAATCAATCGACCTCTGATAATTGAATGAGTAAACCCACAAAGACAATGTTTTATGGTCACTCAAGAGTTCAGGAAAATGTCAAATGCAATGGACCCTCGCACATTCACATTGCTATCTGGCTGATGTTTGATGTCAGATAGGACTTGCCCTTTTCCCAATCTTACCAAAACTCTTCTCTAAATCCCTTCTTTTGCACCCAGTCAACCTTTTCTTGACCTTCGATTCTGATTTTCCACCTCAAGATGCCACTACCCACCACTCTTTATGGACTCTGGGTCTTATTCTCAGGATGAAAAGGATTATAGGTATGTAGAAAAACAAATTGATGTTTCAGAACAAATTGAATGCAAGGTTCAAATATTAAAAAAACATAGCTTAAATGCCAATTACAATAAGACGAATGATGAACTCTAGTGCTGCTTTTCTGTTTCTTTTATGAATTTAGGGTCTGCTTCGCTAGGGCTATTTAAGGTTGCTTATCTCTTTGCTATTGAATTAAGGGCTGGCACGTCATTTTTTTTTTTTGGTTGGGAACTTCAACCTTTGTGACTTATTAGTTATCATACTTTATATTGATTATTTAACCATTTTATTTATACCATCAATGTCATTCCAACAAGTGATACTCGAGCAAAAACTTGAAGATAGATATTTTAAGTAAAATCAGGCAAGCATTGCAGGCATGAAAGGAACTATCACTCGTCTGTTGATTATAAATTCTAAAGAAAATGTCTCAGTTTCTCAACAACCAAAAATACATAAATTAGAATATGAGAATCTTACAAGTTCGCCTGTGCGCATAACTCTATGGTTAAGGAATAACGAAACATCATGCCTGTAATTGGAAAATCAAAGAAATATCAGATATTGGGCGCACAGTATGTAACAAACCAACAATAAAAACTATTTACTAATAATTACAATAAATAGTGTCAGCGAAAATCATATCTCTGCCTCAAATCCCTAAACCAAATTTCAACTAGCAACCCTAAACCAATTTCACACATTGCAATGTCTGAAACAAATTTTCAAAATAGTTGCTCGATTCAGTTTTGAAGGGTGGCTTTGACGATGCAGGGAGACAGTCACAATGGATTTTGAGTTGAGATTGTGTGATTTGGTGACTGGCTTGCTATGAGAACATGATAGAGATATTGTGAGAAAGAGAGAGAGAAAGAGAAAGACAAACTGAGTCGTGGGTGAACAGGAGCAGTGGCAATGAAGGTGAACAGGAGAAGTGGCGCGGTGAGAGAGAGGGAGAGTACGATGGGCGTTTGGGATATGAAAAATTTTCTGAGTTTAGGAGAGAGAGAGCATGAATTAAAAGGGGGTTTGGAATAGAAATACGATCTGGGAAGAAATTTGGGAGTTTCAGAAATTTTTTTCAAATATTTTATATTTTATAAGTTATTTTTAGTTTTCTGAAAATTTATAAAAAAATGAAGAAAATAAAGCGGGAATGACATAGCGCGAAAATGGGTAGGCGCCAAAGATTTGGCAACGGATTAGTGAGGGAAAGCCCTCACAAATTTTAGCTACGGAAAATTCTGTTGCTAATCCATTGCTAAAAAATAAAAATTTTCACACCCACGACGAATAAAATGTCCGTCACAATTTCCATTGTTAAATCATGATATTAGCTAGGGATAGAAAATCCGTCGCTAAATCCATTGCTAAATCTCAATTTTCTTGTAGTGTTTTAACTTTGATTTTTTTTAATTTTTTATATCACTTTTAATATTTTTTTTCATATAATTAATTATACATATTTTTTTCTATTAATTTTTTTTATTTAATCGCAACTCTTAAAAAAAATATGAATAATAATACGATCCGGATATAAAATTAGCATTTTCCTTCGTATTTACAATAGATCAACTGATTCTACGACTCAACTTTGTGACCTCCAAATCACATGTGACAAATCCAATCATTACATCAAGCTCCCCCATCAAGTTACGTACTTCTACATATATGAGAAAAAAGGAAGAAGTAAAGGTTGCATTGAAGAAGTTACTCAAATAAATTGACTTAACAACGAAAGTTGTAAAAACTTTCAAATTCCTGGTGACTGCGTAAGAGCCTACCTAAAATTGTGAAAATGTCAACAAAAACAAGGTTTAAATCTTGTCCATTTAAAAATGAAGCATAAGAAATCATTGGACTGTGCATGGTTTAGGGTTTGTTATATCAAAGTAAACTTTGGTGTGTCTTTCGAACTTGAATTTTTGGAGAGAGAAATTGTTAGGTGTTAACTTGTATGGAAATTACATTTTGACATGTGTAAAATTATGTAATTCATGTTTATATATATATATATATATATATATATATATATATATATATATATATAATTTTACACATGTCAAAAGATAATATGTATAAATAAAGTAAAAAGTTTTCACTCAAAATTTTCTCTTTTTGGAGATTCAACAACTACATTGCAGTCTCAATTTTTCACTTTTTATGTTGTACTTCATCTGCTTATGCAAAATATCTGTTAGATTTCAACTTAAAATCAATTGACATTAAGAGAAGTGACCTAACAGATATATAAACTGCACCCGAAAGATTGAGGCAAGCGATGTGAGACTCTCAATAATATCTACGAGTAAGAACAAGTCAAGTGGCGCATGAACAATCTATGACTCCACCTGTTTTAAATTTAGTTGCGTTTAATAAACAAGTCAAGTTAAGATTATAAAAAATAATTTTTTAGGATATATATATATAATATAACATAAACTATATTATTTTCTTAAAAAAATTAACTTTTATATATATTTTGAAAGCTAAAGCCTATATTTTGGAATAACTTTTGTATTTAAAATATTTTATAATCAAAAGTTTTTTGAAATAAACGATTATTTCTTTTAAAATAAGTTAAATCAAAACATATTTTATCTATTAATCTATTTTAAGACTTAATTAATTCTGTTCACTTATTTAAAAATTTAAATTTATTGTACTATTTAAAAGACTTAATGTAAAATAAGCTTTAAGTTAGGTCGAGCATATTGAAATAGACCTGTATTAAGTAATAGGCTAAATTTATGCTTTATATTTAAAAAATAAGTCTAATCTGTATAAATTAAAGCCTGCATTACCTGACTTGTTTCACATGACTTATGTAAGTTATTAGGTATCACATGCATGGCATGCGCATATAATAATCTTTTTAAGAGATATATGTTCAAAACTTCAAATAAAGCGAGGACAACAGTATCTTTCTTTTAGTTTATAATTCTGTAACGAACAACGCAGAGTCGCAGACTTGCATCAGTCGATTAAATATAAATTAATCTGTTGCCACATCAACCCCATAATTGCGCGTGAAATATAGAACTTTAAGGAAACGTGGAAAACATGTTTTCAATCTAGCTATTTTGAACTGTGATCCGATATCTAGTTCTATAGGTCCAGTTGATACGCATGTAAAGTTTGTTGTTGAACACCTGAAGCATTTGACTCGAAATTTGCCGTTTACACATCAATAGGAGTTCACTCGTGATAAATTGTATAGATTTTGGCATAATGTATGTCGGATTACGATATTAGACAGTAATAATATAATCGTAAGATTTGCATAATAAATAAATTTAATAATTATCTGTATTTGTTAATTATGATCACGTATGATAATAATAATATTTATAATCACTTTTAACTATTTATAACTATAATATCAATATTTTAATTTTATTAAAATCCTCTACAATAATTAAAGAAATATATTTTTTAATTTAATTTCTATAAATATTAAGCTTAATTACTTTTAATAGATAATTATTACACTTTTACCTAAACTTTATTTATGTATAACTTAAGTTAAGTATTAAAATACTTTTATCGTTATCAACCACTCCCATTATAACATACTCTACTATTGTCAAAAGAAAAAAGTACTCATTCGTGTCTATTCAGCAAAATCATTTCATAAATCAAATAAATAAAGTAAAATACATAAAAGAGTTGAATAATTGTATACACTAGACTAACGCGATTGTTAAGACCAACAGGTGACCCAACTCCTTGGCCGGTTCGGTTAATAACAGTTTTTCACAACAAACTAGTCAAAACTTGGTTAAACTGGTTAAAATCCGGTTAAACCGGCATAAATTTGAAATTTTGGCTGGTCAAAACCCAATCATGTTAAAGCCTTCAACTCCCAAACCCCAATGTTTGACTTCAACAGACTATAGCTTAAGGAAGAAATATTCAATCAGGAAGATAAAAGAGGTGGCAAGTTTTTTTTTTTTCCAGAATTGACCACCTAACAAAATTTTCGTTGAAATTTGTACTTCAATGATTTGTTCTGTTTACTGAATGATTCATCTTCTTCTCACTTCTTTCTCTCCTGTCTTCATTGTCGTTTTAATATGAACTCTCCTTTTTAGGATCTATTGATGGACCTTGCCACGTGAGTCGTTGGATGCATTGAAAATTGATTGAACGGTTGTGAATCATTATTGGTTACTTGTTAATCAGGTTGAAAAGCAAATTGTAAATTTCTAAATGACCCTTGAGAGGAACAAAATTGGTTATACCAAATTATTGCAATGAACAGAGGTTCTCTTTCGTTCACACTTCAAAGAACAAAAGCCACAAAAACAGAGAGGAAATGTTGGGTGGCGTGGCTTGCTGGTGGTGGCCTGTTGGGCGGCCCTCAACGGCAGCTGACGGCAACGCGATCTAGGCAGCGTTGCTAGCGGTGGGGGACAGCGTTTCCGATACAGGATGGCGGCTGGTAAGTGTGGATTTGGCCAGTGCTACCCGCGGCTTGTTCGCGGATCCGGCTAGTGGTGTGGCTCACGGGGTTGGGTCGCAGTGGAGGGCAGCATTTTCGGTACGGGATGGTGGCTGCAGGTGCGACTCGCCGGCAAAGACAGGGACGACGGTTATGCGATGGGATCATGGGTTACGAGGTATGACAATGAGTGGCAAGGACTGGTTGTCCACGGTAGTTGTCGATGAAGATGGAAGCACGAGCTTGAAAGGTGGTGGTAATTTCTGGTTTTTAATGGTTTGGTATTTGCAGGGGTGTGGGGGCTTGGGTTGAAGTTTTATCTTGGTGCTTGAAGATATGATGGAGGTTCATGGAATGGATGTTGTGTTCATGGTTAAGGTGATTTTTGGGGGACTTGGCTTTTGATTGACAGATGGGTTCTAATGCAGGGATGGTGAATTCATGGGTTCTAATGCAGGGATCAACGATGAGATTTTTGGTTTTTTTTTGTTGTTGCTCGATGTTTACTGTAAAGGCGAAGATATTATTACTCTACAGTTTGCGACCAATGAATAGGAATCACCTATCTTTTTTGATTTCACTATATAATTCCCCATGGAAACCTCCTTTAGCAGCATATACAACACACAATAATTTTAGCAAATAGTTAAAACTGAGTTATTTTATTATGATCAATCTATCAAGAAAAACAAAATATAAAAATTGTTTAGCCAAGAATGACAACGTTAATTATGACCTTCAATGCTATTGATGATGAGTTGATTCTAGAGCTAATAAGGGAAGAGATTAATGACACTCCCACAACACCCAACAATACTAAATATTTGTGTTTCAACCTCCTAAGACTATGTCGTAAATTTCATGTATGGAATGAGATAGATAAGAACTTGGTCAGAGTTGATATTTTCATAAATGAATTCACTAATAAAGGACTCATATAAATAACAGTAATCAGTGGTCTAAAACAAAATAAAAAAATGAATTGTTTTACAATATGTAAAAACTTAATATATCCAGTAAAATCAAAAATTTATTCATAAACCTTTAACTATAAGGTCTATGTTAAAATCACCCTTCATCTTCAGCCTCAAACGTCACAGTTGGCAAGTTCGAAGCTGGAGGCTTAGAGAAGACAAAACTTTTGCTTTTTAATATTACTTTTGTCTTTGTTTTTTGTTTTTTGTTTTTGCTTTTTTACATTACTTTTTGCTTTTTTACCATTTGGTTGTTATTATCCTCACATTAGTATCGTGGCTTTTTTACGTTCCTTTTATTTGTGGCTTTTTTTTTTTCAATTTATTTGTCACTTTTACTTTCACGTGATATTTTGCGATTTTACCATTAATTGCTACCAAGGACAACGATGTAGAAAGTATATTTTAATAGTCTTTTTTAATTGAACTGTTTGACACTCGACAAATGATTGACTCGATCCTTCAATCAGTTTGACTTTTAGTTTAGATTATATAATTATTTTTTATTACATAAGTTAGAAAAATATTTTATGTTTAATTTTTATATATATAGTATATTTATGTTATATGTTAATATAAAAAATATTAAATTATTTTGTATATAATTATAGTATTTTTATGAGATATAAAATAAATTTATGAATAAATTAAAAAAAATTAAATATATAAAAATTAGATAAATAACAAAATTGATAAATTAAAGTGTTTCTAAAATATTATTTGGGAAATTTGTAGTTTGATGCCAATACAAGTACTATATTTTATTTAGAGATTGATTGATGATTTGTTACTTTTTTTGTATGGTGCGAAAAATGAGATTACAAGGGCACATTCATCTACCCGTCAAAAGCCAATACCTTGATGGTTTTCAAAGTGTTCGGACGACATCCGCAAGTTTCTAACTTCTAAGTTTATGGCTCATCAATTGCCCTTCACCTTTGGGAGAAATGCAAGGATTCATTTAACCCCATTAAAAATTTCACTCAAAATGTTCATCAAGTGATCGATTCAAGAATCGAAGGTAGGCATTCCTATATCTTGGCAAAGGTTGGAGCCATTTCAATCACAACCCTTATTGGTTATTATTTGTTACTTTATTGTTAAACAAAAATTATAAATTATTCTATTATAAAAAAAATAAGACAAAACTGAGGTGACAACCCATCTGCACGAACTTACTTGCAACTTAACTAAGAAGAAGTGGCATTCGTATCTAAAGGTATCAGGTTTTTAAATTAATTTTCAAATGCTGCCAATTTCAAAACATACTGGTACTTAGTAAAATATAGATGTGATGAAATGGGTTAATTTGTCTTGCCTGTCTTTAATTTGTCAAAATACAGGATACGGTGAGTTGGTTAATTTTAAAAAATAAGTTAAAAGAATTAACTCTTCTTATTTTAAGATAGGTTAGTAAGTTGACCCATTTAAAAGAAAAAATAAAATAAATTAAATGAGTTGGTAGGTTAATTTTCTTAATCCGTCTAAAAATAAAATAAAAATATATAAAAAATATCATAATTTTTTAAAAAAATACAATTTTTAAAAATAAAATAAATAAAATTAATATCATGTCCATAAAAATACTATAAACATAAATTAAAAAAAAAAAGATAACAACTAAATGGGTCATCCTAAGCCCGACTCACTTAACTCATAGATTAAACGGAATGAGTTATACAGATTAAAAAATAAAAATAAATTTAATTCTTAAATTTAACCTATCAAATAATGTGAATTAGTAAGTTAATTTCATGAGTTGGATCCGTTAACTAATTAGATATACACCCGTACGTTTTTATAAACAAAGTTATTTTGAATTTGTTTAAGTAAAGTATACTTTGACTTTTGTACATTATATATTTCAAAGAGAACGAAAATAAATATTTCACACATAGTTAGAAATAGTGTTAAAATTATGGAAAATTAAAATTGGACCAGCTCCTACTGACAACTAGAAAAAAATAACAAATAAACAACTTGAGTGAAGATTAAAATGTTGAGAAAATAGACTTCTTGTTCTGGACCGTAGTCCGAAGTTTCGTAAGATAAGGCTAATTCGACATGTGAATCACAGGACTTCGCCGAGATCACCCCGGTTAGGTCCCCCAACCTCAGGATCCGATCGTACCCCATAAACCGCACTCCTTGGGCCTACGCAGGTCCTAACACCTGTTAAGTAGGACCCTTAGAGTGTGGAGACCATAGCTGTTTGACACAGCAAGTGGCCATTAACATGATATCCCTAAATTTTAGGGATCTGTCTGGACAATCGTGGGAGGGAGACACCCACCGCCAGGGCTCCGTCTGAACGAACGTGGAGCAGAGGCACCTCTCCATCAGGCCACGATCTCAAAGTACCTGTACCTCACTCTGATCATGAAGGGACATGCGCATGCTCTATAAGTATCAGACTAAGTTGTTCTATCCATAAGCATAATAATGATATAATGAAAAACCTCTCTTATTCCCTGCCTGACTTGAGCGTTGGAGTCCCTTTGCAGATACCCAACCCCCCACGGGTCACAAGGTAGCAGCCGCAGAAGGAGGAAACCACCATACACGTATCTTCTCAGGCACTTTCCGGTTCTACTTCAGAACATTGGCGCCGACTGTGGGGACCGTAAACTTCTAACCCCACTCCATCATGGTAAACACAAGACAAAATTCAAAGAGAGATATGCCACAAACCTCTGCTAATCAGCGGCTGAGAATCCCACCGCTTGATTTGGAAGCCTCTGCCGTGAGGAATTAGCCACTCAACGCGAAACACCTGCAAGAAGGGCACTCCACTTCAATCTCCGATGAAAGCCCCAACCCATCATGCAGGGTCTCTGTGAGAGACAGACTGGGAACCTCGGGCCAAGGGGACAACCCAAACATTCAAAAGCACAGAGTCCCAACAACTCAGCGCCTGGGAGTGCCGCGCAACGAACCTGGAGACCGAACAGCCCGTTCCCAGCATGACAATCAATCCCATATGTCCCAACGCCCGTTCCAAGACATGCTGCAGCAACATATGGACATGCTAAATGAGCAATACCAAAGGTTGGAAAACATGCAACAGGCTATACATGAAAACCAGCCTAAGCTAGACCGTCACCATGGGGAACGCAGCGTGGATGATAATCAGAAGAGGCCCCACGTTGACGCCACGGTGTCCAACGTCGAGAACAGCAATCTGAACCACGGTATCCAGGAACACCCCTTCTTCGACTGGCTCATAGAGTACCGCGTGCCCAAAAACTTTAAGTTCTCAGCGAACCTAGAGATGTATGATGGAACCACGGATCCCCAAGAGCACGTGAATGCATTTGAGCAATCCATGTGCTTTCACGGAGGATCCATAGAGTTGCTATGTCGCGCCTTCCCACTATCTCTCAAAAAAGGGGCTCTTAAGTGGTTTTCCTGCTTACCACGAAAGTCTGTGGCAAATTGGGCAGATCTAAAGCAACGTTTCCTGTTTTAGTACACCGCTAGTAAGGAACAACTCAAGTCCATCGAGTCCCTCGCCAAAGTCCGGCAGGGACAGGACGAGCCCCTCTGTGATTAAGTAAGAAGGTTCATGGCGGCGTGTACCAATGTGAAAAATTTTTATGATAAGATAGCCCTTCATTACGCCAGGAGCGGCCTCCGCGTAGGCTTTGAATTTTTTGCGTCCCTGGTAAAGAAAAAGCCAGAAAACCTGGGTGAGTTCCAAAAACGACCCCAAAAGTACATCAACCTTGAGGAGGTAAAGAGGACCAGAAAAGATGGGATAAAGACGACCTCCTTCGTCAAAAACCCAACCAAGATCCCTCACGGTCCCGGCTTTCCAAATGCAGTCCACCGCGGAGGCAATTTTTCGACTACACTCACTTGAATGCCCCCCGGGAAATGATCCTGAGGGAAGTAATGCAGACCGAGTTCCAGAATATCCGGAGGCCTCCACCTATCAAGAAGAGCAAACAGAAAGACCACTCTAAACATTGTGCATGGCACAAAGGTTACGACCATGACACGGAAGACTGCTACCAGCTACGCGACGCCATTGAGTTCTTGGTCAAAGCTAAACGATTACAACAGTACATTGTCCGCGCCCGAAGAGGTGACCACCATGGAAAGAACAGAGGTGACAAGCGACGGAGCCCATCCCCTCGCCATAGAAAGAGGTCCCGAAGCCCCAGAAGAAGATCTAGGACCCCACCCTGCCGAAATGGCAACGTCATGGAAAATAGAGATAAAGAAACCCCGCCTGATGACGAAGATGACCGACGTCTCGAACTAAATAGGACAATCCACACCATAGCGGGAGGATTCACTGGGAGAGGGTCATCAAATGGAGCAACGAAAAAGGCTCTAAGGATGGCGGTCTTCAGCGTTTCTCACCCCAAGCAAAAACCTCGGGTAGTGGGAGGAAAGACCCCGCCCATCACATTTTTGGATACGTCGGAATAATCCCCGACCACGATGATCCTCTCGTCATCTCCGGCATAATTTCCAATGCTAAAGTCAGCCGAATTTTTATAGATCAAGGGAGCTCTGCAGATATCATGTTCCTAGATCTCTATCAAAAGCTGAAACTCTCACTTTCAGACCTGACCCCATATGACGGGGAGTTAACAGGCTTCACGGGTGAGAAGATCACCCCAGTAGGATACTACGAGACTCATCTGACATTGGGCACTACAAAACTGTTTAAGACAGTAAATGTGAGATTTTTGGTCGTGGACTGCCCTTCAGCCTACAACATCATCCTAGGCCGCCTTTCCCTAAACACTCTCAGTGCCGTCGTGTCCACTACCCACCTCGTAATGAAATTTCCAAACAAGCACAACGAGGTCATCACCGTGAAAGGCGACTAAGTTGCTACTAGGAAATGTTATAATGAGAGCTTAAAAGTCTGCAAGGCACCCAGGAAGGAGAATTCCACCACTCCCGGCCCAGTCCTGGATCAAGTCAACATACTGATAATCAAGCTGGACGTTAGAGAAGAACTCTGTGGTACCAGACCTCAACTAGAAGGCAAGCTGTAGCCCCTACAACTTGGAACCAAGTCGGAATAGGTCACCAAGATTGGAGCGCACCTACAAAAAGACGAAAAATAACAACTGATAGAACTTTTATCTAAAAACAAAGACCTTTTAGCTTGGACAACGTCTGACATGCCAGGGCTCGACCCAAGCTTCATATGTCACCGTCTTTCCATCTGAAAAGATGCGAAGCCCGTTGCTCAGAAGAAGAGGAAGGTCGGCCCAGAAAGGCAGCAAGTCATCGAGGAGCAGGTTAAAGAATTACTGGACGACAATTTCATCAGGGAAATCTCCTACACCACTTGGCTATCCAACGTCATCCTGGTTAAGAAATCAAATGGGAAGTGGAGGATGTGTGTAGATTACACCGACCTCAATAAGGCTTGCCCTAAAGATCCTTACCCACTCCCCAATGTGGACAAGCTGGTGGATAGCTCCTCAGGTTTTAAATGGTTGTCATTCATGGACGCGTATTCCGGATACAACCAAATTCTCATGTGTCCTACAGACAAAGATAAGACCGCCTTCATCACTGACAGGGCGAGCTATTACTATAAGGTCATGTCTTTTGGCCTGAAAAATGCAGGAGCCATTTATCAGAGGATGATGAACAAAGTTTTCGAGGACCAAGTGGGGAAGATGCTAGAGGTATACATAGACGACATGATAGTAAAAACCCCACAGGGCGGATCACATGTGACAGACCTTGAAGAAGTTTTTGACCAAGTCAGAAAGTACAACATGAGGCTGAACCCCTAGAAATATGCCTTCAGAGTTTAGGCCGGGAAGTTCCTGAGTTTTATGTTAACCCATTGTGGGATCGAAGCTAACCCTGATAAGTGCTAAGCCGTCCTGGACATGCGCAGCCCAAAAAATGTCAATGAGGTCCAACAGCTTACAGGCCGCATTGCAGCTCTTACAAGATTCCTTGCTAAAGCAGCCTACAAATCTCTCCCCCTTTTAAACTTCCAAAAAAGGGCAAAAGTTTTGAATGGACCCCAGAATGTGAAGAAGCCTTCTTGTCCTTGAAGAAATTGCTCTCCTCCCCTCTTATCTTGACAAGACCGGACCCCGGTGAAACGCTCTACTTATACCTTTCAGTCCATAAGGAAGCAGTCAGCTCGGTGCTAATCCGGAAGACAGAAAAGGGGCAGAGTCTAGTCTACTTCGTGAACAAGGTTCTGCAAGGACCCGAACTCCGTTATCAGAAAGTTGAAAAGCTTGTCTTCGCCCTGATCACCACGGCGAGGAGGCTACGATAATATTTTCAATGTCACCCTGTAAAAGTGAGGACGGATCAGCCCATCCACCAGGTTCTGCATAAACCAGACTTAGCTGGGAGGATGATAGCATGGTCTATAGAACTCATAGAGTTTAGAATTCAGTACGAACCATGGCTCGCCATCAAGGCCCAAGCTTTGTCCGATTTCATAGTAGAACTCACAACAGACCCCCGGAGAAATACAAGAAACCTCTTGGACTGCCTTCGTTGATGGTTCCTCAAACCCCAAGGGGAGTGGGGTCGGGATAATCCTAGAAAACTTGGAAGGTTTGACCTTGGAACATTCCTTAAAGTTTGAATTCCCAACCTCGAACAACCAAGCGGAATACAAAGCATGCATCACTGGCCTGGTAATGGCAAAGGACATGGGAGCAACTAAGATCACACTCTGCAGTGACTCTTAGCTCGCCACGTCAAAAATCCGAGGTGACTATCAAGCCAAGGAACCCATCTTGCAAAAATACTTAGTAAGAGTACAAGAGCTCTTGAAAGGCTTCGAAGAGACCAAGGTCGTGCACATTCCTAGAGAGCAGAATTCCAAGGCAGACATCCTTTCTAAACTCGCCAGCACCAAAAGTCCGGGCAATAACAAGTCGATAATCCAAGAAACGTTTTCCCAACCCTCAATCACGGAACACGCCGTTTTTCAAGTTGAAGAAAATGAGGACTCTTGGATCACACCCATTATGGAATATTTACAAACCGGAGCCACACCCCTAGATCCTAAAGAAGCATCAAAACTGGTTAGGACAGCGACGAGGTACACCATCTACGACGGTCACCTATACCGGTGTGGTTTCTTCTCCCCCCTTCTCAAGTGTCTCACCCAGAAAGAAGCAGAGTACGTTCTATCCGAGGTCTACGAAGGAAGCTGCAGACACCATCTGGGAGGCAGTGCCTTAGCTCTGAAAGCGTTAAGAGCTGGATGTTACTGGCCAACAATGGAGACAGACGCTCATGCACATGTCCGGATCTGTGATAAGTGCCAGCATCATTCTGATTACTATCAAGCCCCTTCGGAGGAGCTTTCCACATTATCAATTCCCTGGCCGTTCTAAAGGAGGGGTATGGATATCCCGGGGCCCTTCCCCCGAGCCCCCGACCAGTTGAAGTACTTAGTGATAACAGTGGATTATTTCACAAAGTGGATTGAGACGGAACCCCTAGCCATAATTACAGTGGCACGGATTCAAAAGTTCACGTAGCGACATATTATTGCCAGGTTCGGAATTTTGGAGTCCATAGTAAATGACAATAGAACCCAGTTCAAAGACAAGGGTTTTGAGGAGTTGCTAGCCGGCTTGAAAATCAAACACCATTGTAGTGCCATGGAAAACCCCAGAACAAACGGACAAGCCGAGGCCGCTAACCGAGTTATTCTCCGAGGGATCAAAAGAAGGCTAGATGAAGCAAAGGGAAACTAGGCCGAACAGCTAGATCACGTACTCTGGGCATACCGGACTACCCCTCATTCCACCACGAGAGAAACTCCCTTCAAACTCACTTATGGGTGTGAAGCCATGATTCCAGTAGAGATAGGAGAACCAAGCTGGCGCCATCAGTAGTTTTCACCAGACAGCAACCCTGGCCTTATTCGTGGCAACTTAGATCTAATAGAAGAAAGAAGGCGCGTGGCGCATATACATGACATGATCCTTAAATAAAGGACTGCGGCTAAGTATAATCGAAAGGTGATCCCAAGGAAGTTCTAACTAGGAGACTTGGTACTTAGGAGGGCGGACATAGGAGGGAGGAATGCCTCCCAGGGGAAGTTAGCTCCTAATTGGGAAGACCCCTACCGTATTGCCATCAGCACCGGCAAATGAGCCTATACCCTGGAAATGCTAACGGGCAGCCCAATCAAGAATTACTGGAATATGGATAAACTTAGGAAATACTATAACTAGACGCCCTTAACAGCCTAGTCTCTTAGTAAACTAATGTTCAATCTGTCCCGATAGAAATCGTATGCCCTATGTAGACTCCGGTTCTCCCAAAACTAATCAATGGAAAAATCAGTCAAAAATCTTTTTCTACGAGGAATATATGAATAAGCCCAAGTCAAGAGGTATAACACACCAAAAGCCTTTTGGTAGTAAGTTATAGGGTGTACACACAACCTCAAAACCTTTACTAACCGTTCAAAAGGTTAGACAATAAGTGGTAGTATAGGCCAACCAACCTGTGACCCATGTTTATACCTAATCCAAAAAGGAATGGTAAACATCCCAAGCAAGGTCTTATAAACCCTAACATGTCAAAAGTTCTTTATTATGAGCTCTGGTCTTAGGGTATTAAATTTGCCTAAGTTCAAAATTTCAGACACTCGTCGCTATGAGCACTGGACTATGAACTAGGACACCAAAATATTGCCTAAGTTAAAAATTCCAAACGTCTATTATGATGGACATTGGATCATAAACTAAGGTGTTAGGACAGCCATATAATGAGCGTTGGACTCAAGGCAAACCACAGAAAGTAAATAAATCGAAGAAAGAGAAATTAGATAGCAAAGCAGAATGTATAAATTGTTTGTTGCCCCGGTTAACGGAGCAGTGGTTCATACAATATTTAACCCTTTGCAATAGGCAAAAAAAAAAAAAAAAGCTCTGGTATCTTCGATGTCAAAAGTCTGGGCAGCTTCAGGGGTGGCTCCATCTTGGGGAAGATCATCCACGAAGATAAGCTGGTCATCATGAAAAACCTTGTCAAAGTTAAGATCTTCCAAGACCAGCTCAACACCAGGGTTGAAGTGCTGAATCTGGGCTACAACATTCTGAAATTGCTCCCTTCCAATCCTTTCAGAAATGGCGATCAGCTCATCCTTATCCCTTTTAAGCTGGGATAAGCGACCCCGGACAAAGGCTCCCTCCTTCTTGGCTTGAACTTTCTCTTCCTCGAGCTTTTTATTGGCCAGCCTAACCTCATCTAGCTCTTTCTCTAGCTCCGTGTTCTTAGTTCAGGCATTTTTTGTTTAGCTGGAGGGAGGCGTTTAGCTTCAATGCAGCCTCCTTGATTTCCCCATCCTTTTTCTTAATCTCGCCCGCCACCTTCTTATCGGCCTCCTCGATGGACATCTCAATATAGCAAAGTTCTGCAGCAGTACGAAGTGACGAGGCTTGAAGCTCAATCAAAACTTGAGCTAAACTTCGCTGAGATATATGCTCCGTCATCTCGCGACTCATGAGCCACTCATCAAGGAATAGCCGGGGATCAGCACGCCCCTGGATAACAGGTAGGAGGCCCAGCCTCTCCTCAGGACCGTCATCCGGGATAACTTCAATACCCCGGTTAGAGGAATCCTCAGCAGCTCTCCTTTTCTTCCTCTGGGCATTCTGACCAGACCCCGAGTGGGCAAGGGTCTCCTCAATCATGACACCTCGTTTGGAGGATGTCGGGGCGGAGCCAGAAGGGGCACTTGAAGACCCCTCTTTTCGCGAGCGAGCCTTTAAGTTCGGCAAAGCCGCAACAGAGAGCCCGGATGCCATACCACTAACTGCAATGGAGAAAGGAAAAACATGTCAGAAACCAGATAAATGAAAACACAAGGCATGTTGAAATTCTGAAAGCCTAAGGTGGACCGCGGTGTATTATTCCCCACCTAACGAGGTAAAGAGAAGATCATCACCAGGGGTATTGAAGACATCCTTAATGTTGATTTTACCACTTCTTTAGCATGCCGGCATATGAACTTAACTGTCACAAGTTTCTCCGGAGCCAGGTGCTCTTCCTCCTTTTCAAACAGAACAGTCGGAGTGGCCCACACATCCGGGGTCCAATATAGGGGGAATCTTGGGTTCCCCTCAGCATTCAAATAAAAAGGGTGGAACCCTTTAGCTGCCGTCACTTTGAAGAAAGCCGTCTTAAACTCCTTGAAGCTATCCTGAAAGATTTCAAAGGATTTCCGACCCCCCTCGATCGGATAGAAAGCCAGTTTTTCTGCTCTGATGAGTTATGAGGACACACCCGATGGTAAAAATAAAAAAAAATGTGTTGACTGAATAGTGCAACCCCATTATACGACAAAACCTCTCAAAGGCTATGATGTAACCCCAGCCGTTCGGATGAACTTGGGTCGAGGTTACACGAAGAGTCTGGAGAACGTTAATCTGGAACTCCGAAAAAGGCAACCGCAACCCCAATTTTTCAAAAAAAGACTCGTACAGAAACATGAAATGAGGGCCCTCCTCCCGACTCACGCATACTCTCTCATTCCACTGCGGGCAAATGACCTCGAACTTATTGTCATGTGCCCTATTGTCCGTCATATGCACGTAATCCAGCGCTTGCCGTAGGGCGTCCTCAGAAGAATACTTGGAGAGATGATCCCAAACATCGTCTCCCACCCACAGGTATACCAACCCCGGACCACAGCGAATCTGGATTGGGTCTTCCTCCGTTAGTTCACGAACCTCGGGGACCGACGCCTTGGTCCTCCTGCCTCTCGCCATAAAAACCCTGAGAACACCTAAGAAAGGCCGGTGATTATTTGCCAGAATCATTCAAAAATGAGATTTGGACACGGAAAGGGGGCAAACTAAGAAGTTCGTACCCATATACTGGCCTCATTTCTTTCTGAAATTCAAAATTTTGGAAAGACACCACCACCGCGTAGGCGCGACAGAGATTGAGCTCTCAAGGGGCTATGAGAAAATCCAAAAACACTAACTCGAAGGGCCATTACCTAGAGTCAATAAAAAGAAACCACAAAAGGAAGCTCAACAAAACCAAAAGAGGAAGAAATACCTTAAGCTAACGCTGAGAATGATCGAAAAAGCCTGAAAAAGGGTGAAAGCTGCTCGCGAATTGCACCTCTCTGCCACACAAAACCTCCAGACGAAGAAGATGTTTAGGAACAAGTGAAAAAACCACACATCCTTAACCCCTTTCTTTTTATAAAAGACAAACAGTTAAGGGCAATCTCGTCCCCATAACCCATTAATTCAAAAAAGCGCCCATTATGGCGTGCGGAGCTCCAGGCACATTTGCCCATTCAGAAAAGACCACATGGCCCACATAGCTATAGAGGCAGTTAAAAGAACGATCGTGCAGCACCTCAAACGTCACGTAACCCCCGAGAGCCAACTCCAGAAGGTTCGCTTTGAACCCCGGCCTAAGACCAGGGAAGCCATTTTAAATTTAAAAAGCTAAAAGCTTCATCACGGATGACGATTGTGTACCATGGATCACGGAATCTGGAAGCTCACTGCTTTGACTTTTCAAGCCAAAGCACCAAGTTGGGGGCAATATGGCGTCACCACCCCGGGGTGAGCGTTGGACTTACTCCGGCCAAAAATAAAAGACCGCGGACAGTAGAAAAGAAAGAAGGAAAGAAGGCAAGATAACAAAAGATGAAAATTTTTATTAATCCGACCTCATTCCAAACATCATCGTACATCTGAAAAAGAGGAAAAAGAAAATATTGAGACATGGAATGTATAAAGAAAGAATAGCGGCTAAGGATCCCAAAGGAAATGTGAATGTGACGCTGCCAGAACGTCATAAGCACTCAGAGTCGCTGTCACCACCACGGCTCCACCAGGACTAACCTCGGCCTCTTGAAAAAATGGATTGGTTTTGAAGAACATTGGCAAACCGGAACCCCGGAATCAGTACCAAATCTTCTGCATTGCCTTCTCCTCAGGGTGGTAGAGGCCGGGATGCTCTCTCTTTCGATAGAGGGGACACAAGCCTTCATGAAGAAGTTCATTTTATTGGAACCTTGGCCAGCTTTCTAAACACCCCAGACTGCTCCAGGTGCCATTTCAATAGTCCCTCCGACCCTTCCAAGTGCTCTTGAGGGACGATACACCCCCAAGCCTTGGAAAAGAGGAGGAAAGCGTAGGCTTAGGCCCTGAACACCCCTATCCAACACAACAGATGACTTAACTCTCCCCCAGCAAAGTATCAAACAAGCAACCACATCGCATATGCTGGGGAAGAGAACCGCCTGCCGTAATTACGCTCGGAAAGAAAACTACCCGTCTGGGAAATCACTTGCTAGGGGGCAAAACAATTTCAGGTATTTAGGAAAAAACAAGAGCATCATGACCTTCATAGAGGGCAAAACCCTCCTTGAATGAAACATACAAAAAACCATCGCACAAAAAAGAGCTCACGCTCAGACAAAGGCGCAAGGAAGAAAAGAACACAATTAGACATCCCCAATTTATAGAAGGAACGGAGTGTTCCGATTGATTCGAAGAAAGCATATTGAACATTCAAAGTAAACAAACGCTTTAAATGCCCTTCATCTCCGATATGACGATGGAAAAGCATGTAGTTGGGAAATGTCATGCAATACATTTCTCCTTTAAAATGATTGTTAATTCCCAATAAAGTCAAGACAACCATTTCCCAAAAGGGAGTCAGCACATTCTGGCAACACGTATGGCAACGCTAAGAAAAACTCTACGAAACCATACACAGGGCCAAGAGACATGCCTCGAATAACAGGATGACAATAGGTGCCAACCTTGGAGGTATCCCTGAAGTGCACTGATGATCACATATTTGATATATTAATAAGCCTTCATCTTTAGTCATTTACACTCTCCATGTACTTAATTAATTGAGTTTGGTTATGTTTTGTAAGTTTGGACTCAAATTGGACTTAATTGAATTTTTCAGCATAATTTATATCTTACATTATTTCTATATTTGGGCTATATCTTGGGATGTAGGTGGCCAAATAAGGTGAATTTGATGGCATTTTAAAGATAAAAGAGAGCTCTATAACTTTCATGAAGACCTCAAAGGCCCAATCACACGATTAGATAACTCAAATTGGGGTTGAAGTAAGAACTAGGATGCTGATCTTGACAGCTTGACCTATGTGTACTGTTCATGCCATATTTCGGGCTAGAGGTTGTCAAATGGGCTTAAATTTTATGTTGAATAGTTGAGACCTATATCTACAACTTTTATGTTAGACACTTTTTCAAAATCTGAGGCCTAATAGGTGATATTGGGCTTGCAAGTCAGAATAGAGAAGCGATGACTGGGCCTGAGCAGTGTGCAGTAATTTGAACGTATCTGGAGTTATAGAAATGATATTGGATTCAAACCAAAGCCATTTGAAAGCTAAGATCCACGCCTACAACTTTCATGAAGATCATATTTGCTCATTCTGACGCATTCAATGACTTCAGAGCTAAATGATTTCAGAGATAAGGAATCTTCATAATTTTTTACTCACCAAAAGTCATTTGGCATTTTTTACTCATTTTTCACTCATCCACTCACTAATGACTCAGCCCCCATATCATTTTGTATCTCTAATCTTCTATAAAAGGGAGTCTTGGCAGATCATTGAGGGTGTTAGGTGTTAGGTATCAACATGATACTAGTTTGTTACTAGGTTTTCTTGTAGTAATTTTTCTTTATTCTAAATTGAAGTCATGTTCTTCTTCTTCTTCTTCTCTCTTTCTTTCTTCTTATCTATGAGTAACTAAGTTTCATTTTACTTGGGTGAAAGAGTGAAGTTCTTGGTAATGAAATAAGGTTAGATTAATTTCTCTCTTATGCTTAAATGATATATTTTCAAGTGCTCATTATACGTATTGTATTTTGTTTCCAATCAATTTAGAGACCCTCCTTGTAAAGTGGAGTTCTTGATTTGTTGTAGATAAGAGATTGGTATAATGAATACTTTAACCTATTTATAAGTGTTGGTGTTAGAAACTACCCTTGTAAAGAGGAGTTCTTAATTTATTGTAGATAAAATATTAGTACAGTAAATGCTTTAACTCATTTATGAGTAGTGACATTCATAGATGATTAAAGGAGGCATAATATAATTATGTATATAATTTTTAATAAACTTTGAACGATGTATTTTTTGATTGGAACCTCCGTTATGTGTGGATTCTAATTAAGTTATAAAAGAATTAATCTTGTCATTAATTTATTTATCAAGA
Source organism: Ormosia semicastrata (assembly GCA_029884595.1). Classification (NCBI taxonomy): domain Eukaryota; kingdom Viridiplantae; phylum Streptophyta; class Magnoliopsida; order Fabales; family Fabaceae; genus Ormosia; species Ormosia semicastrata. The sequence goes on along the minus strand of JAQQTO010000057.1, from coordinate 3,665,366 downwards.
GTGGATCTCCTAAGCTAAGCAATTCCTTTTTATTTGTGACCAAGTCTTTATCACCTTTATTGTTGTAACAAAATATTTTCTTTACGTCAAATAAATTTTTCTTCATCAATTCTCTGTGGATTGACCTCAGATTCCCGAGAAATTTATTACTTAAAACAACCTGCACTTGGGTTTGTAATTTTTAATCCCGCATCAAGTTTTTTGCGTCGATGCCAGGGACTTGATTGGAAGAATAAATTTATGGTGTAAATATTTTGTGTATATATTCTAATCTTTTAATTTTTTTTGTATTTACTAACGTACTAACTTAGTGGGGGAAACTCTACCTAATTTCTCTGTAATCTTTAATCATTAATGAAATAATCTTTCTTTTTCTCTTCTCTCTCGCCGGAGCAAAAAATCGACTTACCCATTCTCTGATTTTCATATTTTAAATTTACTTTTTGTATTTTATTTTCTCAGTATATTATTTTTTGTACTTTATTTTCTGTATTTATCTTTTGTCATTTATTTTTTGTTATTTATTTTCTGTTATTTATTTTTGTTTACTAACTTACTAACTTTCTAACATTTTAATTTATCTGCTTACTAACTTTTTAATTTTTCTGCTTATTAACTTATTTGGTAGTTGGTTTATACCACATCTTTGTTAATATTTAATGAACGGTTTATACTGCTACCTTGTACATTTTATTTTATATTTTAAGTTACTTGTTTATACTTAATTGGTATCGTGATTTAAATTCTGGTCGTTTGGTTAAAGTTAATCCTAGTACTTTACATATTGATTTGTCTGAATCACAATTACACACATCAAACACAATGACTGAAAATGAAAGTGTGCATGATGAACATGAAAATCAACTGTTGCGAACCATGCGTGAGTATTTGCAACCATCTCGAAATTCTAGTCCATCATGTTTTATCTTTCCACTCAATGCTAACAATTTTAGATTCAAACCAGGTATGATCTCTTTACTTCCTAATTTTCATAGTTTAGAATCTGAAAGCCCATATTTACATTTAAAAGAATTTGAGGAAGTATGTACCACTTTTCATGATCAAATTTGCACTGAAGAGGTTGTTAAGTTTAAATTGTTTCCTTTTTCTTTAAAAGATAAAGTAAAAACTTAGCTTAACACTTTGAAACCAAGATCAATTGGCATATGGCAAGAAATGCAAAGTGAGTTTTTAAAGAAATTTTTTTCAACACATAAAATCAATACTTTGAAAAGACAAATTCAAAATTTTTCTCAAAATTCAAATGAAGCATATTTTCAAAGTTGTGAACGTTTTAAAGATTTGTTGAATTCTTACCCACATCATGATTTTGAAAAATGGCACATTATAAGCTTCTTTTATGAAGGGTTAACACCTGAAACTAAACAATTTGTGGAAACAATGTGCAATGGTAAATTTTTTTATAAAGAATCCGAAGAAACTTTAGACTATTTAGACTATTTGGCTAAAAATTCTCAATCTTGGCATGATACTAATCCTTCTGAAAATTCAATTAGATCTAACCTTACAAATGCTAGTAAAGAAAAATATCACCTTAGTCAAGAAGAAGATCTAAATGCTAGGTTCACCAGTTTGACTAGAAAGATTGAAGCTATGGAATTGGGGAAAGTAAAAGAAATCAAATCTGTGTAAAATAAAGAAATTTGTAGCATTTGTGATTAATTGGGACATTCAACAAATGGATGTCCAAAAATTTCTATTTTTAAAGAAGTTGTGCATGAGCAAATAAATGCAATGAACAATTTTAAAAAGGCATTCACTTTTTCTTTTTCAGATACATACAATCTGGGATGAAAAAATACCCAAACTTTAGTTGGAGGACCAACAATCAGGCACAATTCATGCAACCACCACCTCCTTAGGCACAGCAAGATTCACAAAATTCTTAAGGATATGCACCTTATGTCTCACCATATAGAAAAAATCTTGAAGAAACATTACATGCATTCATGAAAAAACAAAAGGCCATCAATAACCAAAACACTCAAGCCATGATTGACATAAAAGATACTCTTGCTAAACTTTCTTCTGCACTTGCCATTCACGAGAAAGGAAAATTTCCCTTTCAACCTCAACCAAATCCCAAGGGTCAATACAGCCTAAACGAAGGTAGTTCAGAAAGTCAAAAAATAGATCAAGTCAACTCAGTGATAAGTCTTAGGAGTGGAAAGGTTGTTAAAAAACAAATTCCTGAACTTTTTGAGAAAGATAATGAGTTAATTCCCAAAGATGAGGAAGGGGTTGATAAGCCACTTAGTCAAAAGGAGACCAAACCCTCTCTTTCACCCCTATATCCTCAAGCATTAAATAATTCAAGTAAAGTGAATCATAACAGTGACATTTTTTAAATTTTTAAACAAGTGAAGGTCAATATTTCTCTGTTAGATGCTATCAAACAGATTCCTTCTTATGCTAAATTTTTGAAAGACTTGTGCACTATTAAAAGGAAACACAATGTGAAAAAAAATACATTTTTGACTGAACAGGTAAGCTCCATTATTCAAAACAATAATGAGTTAAAATATAAAGACACTGATTGTCCTACAATTTCATGCATTATTGGAGAACATAAAATTGAACGAGCTTTACTTGATCTTGGTGCTAGTGTTAATTTGCTTCCATATTCAGTTTATCAGTAACTCAACCTTGGTGAGTTAAAACTAACTTCTGTAACTCTTCTACTTGCTGATAAATCAATTAAAATTCTAAAAGAAATAGTGAAAGATGTGTTGGTTCAAGTTGATAAATTCATATATCCTATGGATTTTATTGTCTTGGAAACTGAACCTATAGTTGATAGTTCTAAGCCAGTTCCTGTTATTTTAGGTTACTCATTTTTAGCAATATCTAATGTTTTGATAAATTACAGAAATGAAGTGGTGAAGCTAACATTTAGAAATATGACACTGGAGCTTAATGTTTTCAACATGTGCAAGCAACCGCAAGAAGTTTATGATGAAAAGGAAGAAGTTGAAGGGATTGAAGTCATTATAGATGGTCATTTTCAAATCAGGAGTTCTTATGACCCATTAGAAATTTGTTTAATTAATTTATTTGATTCAACTACACAATTAGATGATGATGTTTCTGAAATATGCTCTTTGCTTGAATGTACACAGGAAATGGAATACAAAAGAAGGAAGCCAAGATTCAAAGAGCTAAAACCTATGAATGATGATATCCACGAAGAAGTACCCACACTGGAACTAAAGTCATTACCTGCTGGGTTGAAGTACACATTTTTTGGAGAAGAACAAAGCTTTCCAGTAGATGCCAAACCTAAGTTGATACGATGGATCTTGTTACTTCAAGAATTCAGCATCACAATAAAAGACAAGAAAGGAGCCGAAAATATTGTTGCGGATCATTTGTCTAGACTTACAACAGGCTCATCTTTTGATAGCACAACTATCAATGATTCTTTTCCTGATGAATTTTTTATTTTCTGTCAATTACATGCCTTGGTTTGCTAACATTGTCAATTTTTTTGTAACAAGTAAGATGCCGCTTCAGTGGATACACCAAGATAGAAAAAAGTTTTTGATTGAGGTGAAAATTTTCTATTGGGATGACCCATATTTGTTCAAAGATTGTCCTGACCAAATTTTTCGGAGATGTGTACCCAATAATGAGGTAAGTAGCGTCATTAAATTTTATCATTCAGAAGCATGCGGAGGTCATTTTTCTTCAAAGAAAATAGCTGCGAAAATCCTGCAGTGTGGATTTTATTGGCCCACTTTATTCAAGGACAATTATACTTTTTGCAAAAATTGTGAAAATTATCAAAAATTAGGGTCCATTTCCATGTGTACTGTTCACGCCATATTTCGGGCTAGAGGTTATCAAATGGGCTGAAATTTTGATGCTGAATAGTTGAGACCTATATCTACAACTTTCATGTTGACCACTTTTTCAGAATCTGAGACCGAATAGGTGATATTGAGCTTGCAAGTCAGAACGGAGGAGCTGTGACTGGGCCTGAGTAGTGTGCAGTAATTTGAACGTATCTGGAGTTATAGAAATGATATTGGACTCAAACTAAAGCCATTTGAAAGTTAAGATCCAGGCCTACAACTTTCATGAAGATCATATTTGCTCATTCTGACGCATTCAATGACTTCAGAGCTAAATGATTTCAGAGATAAGGAATCTCCATAATTTTCCACTCACCAAAAGTCATTTGGCATTTTTCACTCATTTTTCACTCATCCACTCACTAATGACTCAGTCTCCTTGTCATTTTGTATCTCTAATCCTCTATAAAAGGGGGTCTTGCAGATCATTGAGGGTGTTAGGTATTAAGTACTAAAATGATACTAATTTGTTACTAGGTTTTCTTGTAGTAATTTTCCTTTATTCTAAATTGAAGTCATGTTCTTCTTCTTCTTCTTCTCTCTTTCTTTCTTCTTATTTATGAGTAACTAAGTTTTATTTTGCTTGGGTGAAAGAGTGAAACTCTTGGTAATGAAATAAGGTTAGATTAATTTCTCTTTTATGCTTAAATGATATATTTTCAAGTGGTCATTATACATATTGTATTTTGTTTCTAATCAATTTAGAGACTCTCCTTGTAAAGTGGAGTTCTTGATTTGTTGTAGACAAGAGATTGACACAATGAATGCTTAAACCCATTTACAAGTGTTGGTATTAGAAACTGCCCTTGTAAAGAGGAGTTCTTGATTTATTGTAGACAAAATATTGACACAGTGAATGCTTTAACCCATTTATGAGTGGTGGTATTAATAGATGATTAAAGGAGGCATAATATAATTACGTATATAATTTTTAATGAATTTTGAATGATGTATTTTCTGATTGAAACCTCCGTTATGTGTGGATTCTAATTAAGTAATAAAAGAATTAATCTTGTCCTTAATTTATTTACCAAGAGTGGATCTCCTAACTTAAGCAATTCCTTTTTATTTGTGACCAAGTCTTTATCACCTTTATTGTTGTGACAAAATATTTTCCTTACATCAAATAAATTTTTCTTCATCAATTCCCTGTGGATCGACCTCGACCTCCCGATAAATTTATTACTTGAAGCAACTTGTACTTAGGTTTGCAACTTTTAATCCTGCATCATGCACCAATAAGGAACCACGGACCCCATCCAAGATATGGTACATTGACACTTATTTTCACCTAAGCGCCAAGTTCGGGGTAACTGTTCTGGACCATAGTCCGAGGTCCCGTAAGATAAGACTAATCCGACACGTGAATCACGGGACTCCGCCGAGATCACCCCGGTTAGGCCCTCCAATCTCAGGATCCAATCGTACCCCATAAACTGCACTCCTTGGGCCTACGCAGGTCCTAAAACCTGCCACGTAGGGCCCTTAGGGTGTGGGGACCATAGCTGTCTGACACAGCACGTGGCCATTAATGCGACATCCCTAAACTTTAGGGATCTGTCTGAACAATCGTGGAAGGGAGACACCCACCGCCAGGGCTCCGTCTGAATGAACGTGGAGCAAAGGCACCTCCCCATCAGGTCACGATCTCAACGTACTTGTACCTCACTCTGATCATGAAGGGACATGCGCATGCTCTATAAGTATCAGGCTAAATTATTCTATCCATAAGCAGAATAATGATATAATGAAAAACCTCTCTTATTCCCTGCCTGACTTGAGCGTTGGAGTCCCTTTGCAGGTACCCAATCCCTCACGGGTCACCAGGCAACAGCCGCAGAAGGAGGAAACCACCATACACGTGTCTTCTCAGGCACTTTCCAGTTCTACTTCAGAACACTTCTCATGTACAAATTAGAAGCCTTCTAGTGGGGTCCTGGTGGCCCTCCTCATGAGGCTCTAGAGTGGGAATGGAGGATAAGGAAAACGAAAATGAGATAGAAAATATTTTTGGAGATCAAATCCAGTAATTATTCTTGTGTGTTTCTAATTTTTACTAATTGAGCTATTAACATAGAAAAGTCTAAAATTTTGTTGTAGTACCAAAATGATGGTATTCAATAGTGACCAAATAACACATATATGCAAACTTAGATTGACACTTTCATATAACACTTAACCATACAATTCTTACCAACACTACTATGATATCTCCTTGGCATTTATATAGCTATTGTAATTTAATTTTATAATTTAGTGTTTGATGGGCTTTTTCTTTTTTTATTGGATGTTTACTGGGCTTTAACACTAGGCAACAGTAGGTAGAGATTATCATATCTTTTATAAGTTACCTCTCTTGCACGGTGCCATCGTGTTGGTATTATACTTATATGTAGATATTGTAGGTTCTTATGTAATTTGTTTCCAACGACAAAAAAGTTTCTTGCGCCTTTTTTTAATTAAAAATTAAGTTAAATTAAAAATTTGATCCATATAATTTATATTTATTTTTAATTCAATTCATATAATTTTTTATAATTAATCCTCATATTTATAAAAAAATTAAAATGATTTCTGTTTTGATATTTATAAAAAAATTTAAAATAATTTCTATTATTATTACGAAAAACGTGATACGTTCCGGTATGCGTGATGAGGATGAGTATGTGGTACGTCATTTGAAGAAAATACAATACATTATATGTATAATTCTTTAGTACGATTTGATTCGCTTTATATAAGTATTGAATTTTTTATATTAGTATTTTTTTTTCATATTTTTTTACAATTTTTAAAACTATTTTAATTTATATTTAAATATTTACGTATTTTTTCTGCCTAATAACCGCAAGTGCAAGTGCAACAGTGTGTTTTATTGGTTTCTTTTTATATTTTATTTTAATCAATGGTTAAGTTGAAACGGTGTGTTTCAGTGTTGCACTAAAGCCCACTTTATTTAATTTTTTATTTTCAAATCTAAACTTGAAAGTTGAAACGCAGCGTGAGTATAGCATCGTCATTTCCAAAGCTTCATCTTCATCGTCTTTGCTTCGTCTTCTTCAACCAGCCCACCCACCTTCACAGTTTTGGAGTTGCAACAGCCATGGCAACAACTTCAAACTTGTGATGTCTGCTCTGCTCTGCTATTCTTTTTTTTTTCCTACTGGATCTTGTTCTTTCTGTAAATAAGCATTAATTCGCCACTTTGAGTGATTTGGGTCGCGTTCCAGAGCGACTCAGATCGCAAACGTACCGCGATCTGTTGTGCACGAACTAGATCACGGGACAATGGAGGTGAAAGCGAATTTGGTAACTATGGTACCTGTCATTAATATATGTTATAACGTTATTATAATATTGATAATTGATTAATAAAATAAATATTCTGTTTATTTTTTATAAAATATTAAATAAAGTATTTTTATTTATTTTAATAATTGTTTAATTTGTTTAATAAGTATTTTTTTATTTTTTAAAATAAAATATTTAATAAAAATTAAATTAATAGTATTAAAATAAAAGCGTAGAAATTATTTTAAAATTGTTTATAAGAATGAAGATTAATTTAAAAAAATTATAAAAATTAAATTCAAAATGAATGTAAAATATAATATCTAAAACTTTAATTTAACCTAAGAACTAATTACCTAGTATAAACCTTTTTTTCTCTGAATCTCACATCATTCACATAAAAAATAGTGAGTTGCCAAATACCTAATTTTTGAGACTTACTTAATGCTATAATCACAATAACATGTCAAATAAATATAACATCTTTTCTAGATAAAACATAGAACACTCAAATGTTAAAAGTATATATGGAAAACATTTCTTTTGAACAATGTTGCAGAACGGGTAGTCACATTTGCAATTTTACAAAATTGCATAGATTAGATTTAGTAAAAATGTTCAGAATATCATGAGGATATTTACTCAGTTTTCCTTTTCTTCGATTTCATTTGAAGCCTTTAATGTCTTGAATTAAAGTACTACACCATTTTCCAATGATGAAGTTAAAACAAAATTCAAAAGAGGAGTTCAACATAGTCTAAGCCGCATAAGAAGAGGGAAGGCATAAACATCTCAAACAATTCTGATGGGCTGTAGTGCACATCGAATTGAAAAGAAAAGACAGAAAACACAACAAATAAGAGTTTGAAGGAAATAACTATTAACTTTGAAAGATGTACATAGGTTGTCAAATAGAATTAGAAAGCGTCCCCGATTTCTTCTCTAACGCAGATAACATCACTGACATGAGCGAGCAAGGAAGAGGCCTGGAACCCCAAGCGACAGCCTCGGAGAGTTCGGATGTGTACTCAACTCAATCCAGTAAGCCGATGAGATGATGAAACTGAAAAAAAAACTGTGAGCTGGAAAGACAGAATTGAGAGCAAATAGTTGAATAAAAGAGAACTAACTACACTTAGTGAGTGTTTTTGCTGATGACGTGGTTGAAGGAAAATGTAGGAAATGTAACAGGAAGCTTTAGAGCACCAAAACATGTGAGGTGATAAAAGCAAATAGCTTGGAAGAAGCTAACATTGCAATTTAATAGAGTTCAACACAGTTGATGTGGCAATCTAACAGTCCATGAGCCTATTTTTATGTATTATTATTAGGATTTAATTTTAATATATTATCAATATAAAAAAAATTTAGGCTATTATTTAATTATATATTAATATGTCATTAAAAATACTTTCATAATAATTACATCAAAAATTATATATGTAATCATGCATAATTGGTTGATAGTAAATTTTTTTTACACTAATAGTACATTAAAATTAAACTTTTATCATTATTACTATAAAAATAGATAAATAAATAGATTCACATCATATGTCAATTTTTTTTGTTTATAAAAATTTAAGGAAGAGAGAAGGTTGTCTCATTAAAGGTTATAATATAATACAATAGGTGAAGGCTCGACGTTATTTAATTGAACCAATTTTTGTTGCCACCATATGTCATTGTTGATTAAGTGGCCTTTGTTTTAATATGGCTGAATTATGGGGCATTGTCTTGGACTCTTGGGTTTCAAAGTATCGTATGACAAGGGCATTAGGAAAGATATTCTTGAGGTTGATTCCAAGAATGTTCTCTGACTTCTGGAGTTTGGTTGTGAGCCATGGAACTCTTGTGCCCCTCCTCTTTATGGCTAAGGACTTACTTTCCTGAGGCTGGAAACTTACTTGTTTTCCTGTTTTTCGAGAAGAAGCATGCTCATGAGGTTCTTCTTGGTATTCAGATACTAGAGTCTCTTCCGGCTTTCCTTTTGGTAGCCTTTATGGCACATAGTAGTGGTGTGAGATTTGAGCATCTTGTAGCAAGTTAGTTAGGGTTAGCCCTATTGTGTATTTCAAAATAAATAAATAAAATTCTGAGTGTCAGGGACTTTTTTTCTTTCTATAAACTGTTTTAAAAAAAATAAAATAACAAAATAAATTGAAAGCTTCTTATTGTAGAAAGCGACTCCATGTCCCTCATTGAGCAGCTGCAAGGTCAGGGTATGAATGCATATATGTGCCTTGTAAGCTGAAGCATACGATTCCGAAGCTTAAGAATCGTACTTGGTGCGTTGTGTTCCATCACACTTTCAGGGAGAATAATAGATGTGGGGACTGGTTAGCGAATCACAATTTCTCAGTACAGAACTTTGATATACATATGATGGATGTCCCTCCAAGAAATGTTTCGCAGTTAAGCACTGCTAAGGTTTTTTTTAGGCCTTTTACCCATTTATGTAACAAAAAAAGACAGTTTAAAATAAGTACTTGGCAGACAGTATTTACCTGTTAGAGCATGTTTGAAAAAGATGAATTATTTTTTATTCAGTTGTTTTTTGAAAAATTAAGCTATTTTTTAAAATAATTATTATATTTAGATAAAAAGATTATTTTTAAAAAACTTTTATATGAAATTCAATGTAAAAAAAGTTTTTTACAACTAATAATCATAAGTTGAATATTGAAATTTATAATTTTAGTTTATAGATTATTTTTATATTTTGATATGTAAATACTACTTTATCTTCAATCAAATAATTTTGTTAATTATTTTATATTTATTTTAATAATTTAATGTATAAAAATAATTCTTTTTATATCATACAAATGAATCATATTAGTTTAAAATCGCTTTACAGCTAATGCATCCAAACATAAAAACAATAATCGATTATCAGTATAATCTATAATTTTCAGCTTTCCCACCCAAATCCTTAAAGTCAGGCAACTTACTTCCAGGAGAGCATAACGGGCCATTGCCTACATAAAAACTTGAAATTCAGTATCAATGAGTGTCTACTTGATATTAATGAGGAAAATAAGGAAGCATTGTGGAAACAACTACAAGCATCAAGTACATAATTAAGTTTGAGATCCATACACACACATCATGTCACTCTAAAACTCATTAGCACTTTCTACTCAGTCAACACTAATTATTGACAACCATAAAATACATGCAGTAACTCAGTATAACTAATAACTAGTACTTAATACACGGTATACTTTAACTTGAAGCACCATAGAACCTAACTTGAAATTCGTACACGATCCAAGGCACTTTTCATATAAAGTGAGTTACTTTGCTGAATTTCATAGAATTCCCTGTATGTTACAGAAGCATAGCCTGGTGGTTGGATTCCAACCACAAGCTCTGGTGCTGGGCTGATCACCTGGTCTAGTGATGGTCCATTTGCAGTCACCATTGTTATCCTCGTAGCATTGCTGTACAAAGCTACTCTATGAACATTGCTCTTGTACTTTCCATTAGTCACAATCTAAACAAAACAAATTAGGAAAGTCAAATTTTCACATAAGTATAACCAATTCTATAAATTGAGATTGATCCACAATGATAATAGTAGTAGACTAGAGATTCAAGAAGAATGCTAGACAGCCACCTCTAGTTGATCAGCTGTGATCACCATGAGGGCATTGGGAAGAGTATTCACTTTGACCCACTTGCCATTGTGAAGAGTCTGAAGGCCACTAATACCATTTTCTGAGACTACGGTCAACAAGCCATGATCCGAGTGAGGATGAATCCCCACAGCAAGCTCTGGCCGTGGACATGGCGGGTAGAGATTTGCTATGAAGACTTGAAAGCTTGAATCATGATTCACTGCCTTACTAATGTAGTTTGTTTCCAGTCCCAAGCTTTCTGATACTCCTTTGAGCAATTCCCTTGTGACCCTCTGATTTTTCTTAAGTACTCAAATGCAGTGTCACTGCAGTATTATTATCCTAATTATTTCTGCTGTTATTTAAGCACTTTATTACAATTAATTGTGTGAGAAACTGTAGGAGCGTACTTGGTATTGATGAAATTGGGAAATATTGAAAATGGAAGGGTAAATGCTTGCTTGGTAAATAGCTGGATAGAAGGGTAAATCCGTCCTTTACGAATAATTTCTATCACAAATTGGATGGAAATAATATAAAATGAAAGAGCAAACCAAGAATTACAACAAAATAGTTTCTATCTTCCCTTGTTCAATTTTTTCTAGTAAGAATCAAGGGAAAGTCAAAATACTTTCATCACACTCAATTTTCTTCCATTTTCTTACCAAACACAAAATGCAACCAACCTTTGTATATTGATTGTAAAATGATAATAATGAAGCTAGGATAATGACTGATGAAGACTTTAGTGTACAAAGTTCTATATTTTAATTTTTAAATCATCATCAGATGACTAACCCAAATTCAGTTTCTGATTTGATCTTATGCGTCAACGTCAAATAGTGAATTGTCAACCGCAGATATTGTAAAACCAGATTTCGACATGCATTACTAGTTTTAAGATTTCCACAATGATCAAACCAAAAATAGCTTGCCATTGAATACCTTATGATCTTAATAGGTTGAATGGCAGGTTTGTTTCATTCGCCATTTAAGAAAGGACCAATTTCGGTGGAAGAGAGATATTTACTTTCGAAAGGGTTGAGTTTCTTCTGAAAAAGGAGAGCTACTTCATTTAGAGATCTAGATATGCAGAAATTGATGTACCTAAATCCAACAGGTTTATGAGGGAAGTGGAACTCTGGATGCACAAAAACTTTGAGAAAATCCCTCCAGCAGTGCACCCTCTCTACAGCAGTGTTGAAGCTAGAGCCACACCTCATGGGATCAAAAATATGCTTCCCTTGGAATTCTCTCTTTTCCTCATCTGACAGGTTGAAAAATCCTTTGACCCCTTCCATCATGCTGTTTATGAGGCTCTCTGAGATACCATGATTGATCATCTGAGAATCATGAACTTCAGTACTCAATCTATAATTCTATATACTATGTTGCATGTAACCGCACAACCCCCCCCCCCTCCAAAAAAAAAAAAAAAAAAAAAAAAAAAAAACGAAGACTATACATGCAAAAGATTTAAACTACTTTGTTGAACATACATAGCTAAGCTGGGTAGTATAGCTTTTTTACCATGAACAAACCCCATTCTTCACAAGCTTTGCCAAGTTCTTGTATGACTTTGCACCTTTCTTCTGGATTGCCGGAGGTAAGGAGAGAGAAATCAATGATTGGAATTGTTCCTTCTGGTGTGTCTGTAACTGCTACATCTTGAAGACTTTTGGAGGCAAAAGAGGAAGGGATAGAGGTCAGGCCAGATTCTGACAATGATTTGATAGTGGTAAGCTTGGGTGATTGGATGGAAGACTGTTCTGATAAGTCACTAGCAATAGTAACTGCCGCAGCCATGGATTTAGATAAGAGAAAGAGTGGACTAGGAGAGACGGAGAATGTAGGAAGTGAGCCAGAATTAGAGTAACACTGCTAAAAGATATCAACCATGTTCCACATAATTTCTAGTTTCATTTCTTTTTAAGTAATAAAATAAGATAAATGCATTTTTCTATATATTTTCTCTCTTTTTTTAAAGAAAGATGTAAAAGAATGATGTGTATACAGTTTTACCGATAAGATATTTGTCGGTGATAGCTAATGAATGAAATTGGTAACGGTAAGATTAGACAGAGGAAAGAAGCCTTGGAACACAAGGGGACCCATTGCAGCCGAGCTATCACTATTGTTGTTTTTGGCATTTAGTGGCATTTGATCGAGAAGTTATTGGACTTCCTTAATTCGATTGGAACAAGCTCTAGTCCTTAAGGCAAGAGGATTGCCAAGAAAAACATCTATACTTTTCTTACGTCACTTTTATCTCATATTACTTTTGATATTATTTCTCATATAATTAATTATATCTTTTTTTATCACTTTCTTACTTAATCACAATTATTAAAAAATAATATAAAAAATAATAATATAAAAATATCATTTTTCTAAAAAAAAAATATGGTGACAGGTCATAGACGAAGACAATATGTTTTCTTTTCTTTATTTATTTATTTATTTTTTGCGTGTTGGTTATTATGCTCTTTGATGGGAAGATATGCTGTAGACAAGCTCTTTGAATAATTTATGTCGTTAATGTATAACTGTGTTTGTTTTTGGCAACGATCAAACACACAGGACCTAGTCCACTAACTAGGGATGCTTTAGAGAGAGTGGTGGTATTGAGGATCTTGACAGAGATGAAACCAGAAAATCGTAGAAGTTGATGCAGAGGAAGTTACGCCAACGAAGTTGTCGCAGGGCTCCTAGATAATCTTCCTTTTATGTAAACTAGCCAGCAAGGAGACAAGAAATGTGATAGGAGGATGAGAGCATCAAGCTGATTGTGTAATTTGCCACACATAATAGCAACTTTAACTAAAACAGCAATCAATGGATAATCTCAATAACAGTCGCATACAAAATGTCCAACTCACTGGTATTGCTTAAGCACAAAACCACCCGTTAAAATTAAGTAATTAACAATAAATCACATATTGCTCAACAAAATTTTTACGATAACTTGAGCATATCAGAAACAGAAATGATGCATAAGTAATTAATTTACTGTCGTAAAAATTCTGTTTTGAAGTCAAGCATGAAAAAGCACTGCCTATAGTAGTATGATCAATTGCACCGCATTGTAATGTCTCACATAACGAGGCAGATAATTGAAGCAGTAAAAACTCTGTAAAGAGGAACAAAAGACGAAAAAGGAGAAAGAGCTACACTTTTCGATCCCTTCTGCCCTTTTCTTTTCTCGTTTTACAGGGCAAGAATATGGAAATTATTGTTTCTTGATATCAAGTTAATCAAATATAAAGCCTTAAGGAGAAGCTACAAGCTTTTAACGTAATTATTCAATAATTTTTCTGTCAAAAAATAAGAACAGAATGTATTTTCGATTTACTTAATCACAACTTTAGAAATCATTACTTTATCATTGATGCCGCTTTGTGCTTCTGTTTTCATGCATTAAAGAGGTAAACATGAAATTCCCTGACAATAGTGCTTCTTTATCTGCCAATGCAAATTCCATGACTTAGTGAACTCAAGAATAAAAAGAAAAAGGAAAAGATAACAATATCTCCATAAGATCTTTAGAATTCTTCCATAAACATATCTTTCACAGTTTCAAGTATTATACTAGTAAAACAAGTAACATGCAGGGAGTATTCGAGTTCAAAATAGTTATGTAAATAATAAATATTTTGGGAAGTCAGAAATGACATGCAGGGAGCATTATGTAAATATTTAATGACTTGATAGAAATTCTATATGTTTCTAAACCAGATCATCACAGACACCAGGGAAAGAACAGAGCATGTTGGAAACAGTATAGTGAAAAAAGGGAATGCAATCCGTGAGACAGTATTGGAAGAAAGTTTAGAAATGTAGAGATAATAACTAGCATATGGCCATCAATTATTGAAAAACTTGTATGAAACTAAACAAATTGATCAACATTTTCTATTGGAATTAAAGTTTTGTTCCTTGCAAAAAATACTTCCTCACTATCTGTGGCCTACAAGCCTTTTTTCAGGGCAGGTTTTCAAATGAGACCTTTGCAGAGTGATAGGGAGCTCTTCAGCTCACTTTAGTTTACCACTAAGTATATGGCAGTAGGCATTAGCAAATCGTTTATCATCCACTTTATGATCAATATTATAATAGAAATAGAAATAGTTCTCACAGACAAGGACAAAACAGACAGTATTTACCTGTTAAAGTCAGGCAACTTACTTCTCGGCGAGCATACCTGGCCATTGCCTATATGAAAACTTGAAATTCAGTATCAATGTGTATGTACTCAATATAAATGAGGAAAATAAGGAAGCATTGAGGAAACAACTAAAAGAATCAGGTATATAATTAAAAACGAAATGCAAAGGAAACATGAAAAACCAAAAGATGGTGATGACCTGGAGTTCATTTTGCTGAAAAAAGTTATTTTGGAAACAGTTCTAGACAAAGTGGCAAATTGGCAATCAATGCAAAGGATGGGAAGCTCTAGCAATAAAAAAGTCCCTCATTCAGTCCTATCTATTTCATGAAAAGTGATCACTACATGCTCCCTAGTTTGGCAGAGACTCTAATTTAATAAACGTAATATGTCAAAATATTACCAATTATAAAAGGAAGAATTCTTGAAAAGTCAAGTCAAGCCAAGCCAAACTGTTAACCCAGAGCAGAGACAACTGGTAGTGGTGAATGACAACGGATGAACGAGGAAACGTGACTGATGAATGATTAATAAGTTGTATGACTTGATCAGTTACCTCTGGGTCCAACGTCTTGGCGTAGCTTGACTTTTCAGGTATTGTCCCATTCCAAAAGGCCTACGCTAGGAAAGTCACACACAATATCTGTTACACAAAAGGCATACCTTCACTGACTGAGACGCAGCATCGTCTGGTGTTGAAGAACCATCGTCAGAGAATATATTCCTAAAGTAAAAATTTAAAACACAGATAAGGATAAACTATGAATCAAGCAAAACTGACTTTTTAAGGAAGTAGGCAGTAAGACCGTGTCTTCACTAATTCAATACCCAAAACAGAGAGAAGAAGAGAAAGGATTGATTGACTACCCTCAACAGGTGCGAAAAGAGCAGTGAAGAGGATTGAGTTCAGATCAAAACCTACCTCCATATAACATTAGAGAGATCACCCGGTTTAGCATCTGGAAGCATGGCAGTATCATAAGCAACGATATTCCCATAAAAAATTTTCTCCAGATCCTTCATCCACCTAGTCAATAGTAGGTTAACCTGCCATTTCAAATTAAATGATCAGAATTCACCAATATAGAGACCAGTTCTTAAATGCCCCCAAACTATTTTTGGAAAATTGCAGAAAAGGAATTCATGGTAAAAATATTTCCAGTTTAGGAGCTATTAATGGATAATTAAGTCAAAGAAAATAATTACTTTAGTAATTAATTGTTTCTAAGATGGAAATATTTTGGAAAATTTTCAAAATATACATTTTTGGTGAATATGTATCTACTCAAAAGATTACTCACTCCAGCTTTGGACACTCTTAGCTCCACATCATGATTGTAAATCTCATAAAGGTACTGCCCAAATTCAACACCCTCCTTTCCCTCTTGCTTCAAGCGACGCAAACATAACCACATATGAAGTACAAGTAAAGAGAACGTTGTTTTGAATGTTTTCTCCAAGTTAAACACTGCAAGCAGAAGAAAGAAGTTTAGAATGCTACAAGAATTAACACTAGTTTGACAAGAAATAATCCAAATCAAACACCTTACATACCATAATTACTTGACTCTAATTGCAAACAAAAAGGAAAAATATGAAGCATTGTTCATGTTAAATCTGTATGAATATGAGAAAGTAATATATCTAGTCACCGGAGATACACTTGGTTTGAAAAAGTGAAACTTTTCCTATCAAGTGTAAATCCAGTTGCCTTTCCTTGAACGGTTGGAACTTCAAAAGCAGAAAAAAGTATTAAAAGGAGGAAATATCATCTTGATAATTCTATCAGAAAATGGCCACAAAAATATAGATTTTAGTTTAATAAGAATTTCTTTAATCAGAAAATATATTCTCTAAAAGCCCAAAAATATATAGAAACCAAAGTAATACACGGATAGACACTCAGACAATGTAGCTTTTAAATCTCTAAATATCCACAAGACAAACAACCCAAAATCAACATGAGCCAAAGAACAGAGGAAAGTCAAGTGAACATTTCTGTCCCACAATACATGTGGAGGGGGAATTTATCTTTGAAATTCCATGCACAAATTCACAAAATTTTACCTTCCTCAATTCCATCAAATACGATCACCAAGAATTTCAAAACAATAGAGTGGGGGGAGGGGGGACCTACACCTTCCCACTAATGGCAATCAACTAGAATATTACATATCCCAAGCTAGAGAATGCAGACAAAATGGCTATAAGTCTCCAAACTACCGGGGCACATGACACACATATGTCTTATGTTTTGTATTGTAAGAAAAACATTGATTGTCCAATTATACAACCACAAACCAACCTAGAAGAGTGAATTGGTGAGATATAAAAGCTTACAAATGCATGATGCGTGTAAATCTTTGTGTGTGCATATGTATGTATATCTGCATAAATGCATCTGATCATAGTTTTATTGGTATGAGGAGAACTCACCTTCATAAATGGGAGGTTTATCAACTTGTGAAATGATTCTTTGGTATACCACATTAGCCCCTCGAATTGACTTGCTCTGCTTACTATAAAACAACATCAGTTTGAGTATGAAACGCTTGATGCCCTGATAATTTGGTTCTTCAACTCTCAGTGGCGAATCATGGGGCAGGGCCAGTGAACAGGGCTTAGACCAAAACATTTTGTCTAAGTTAACCTGCAAAATACATATTTTTGGTTAGCAGCATCAAATAAAGTGCAACCCTATAAAATTGGTCGTTGAAACAAAGTTTTTTTTTTTTTTTGTAAGTTCTCATAAGCAATATATTTTCCATTAATTCTGAAGATATATGTGGTAGTCACCATTCACCAATAAGTATGCGATTATATGTGATGCTTTATTGTATAATTCTATCTGTCTGTCGTACAAAGAAACCCTCCCTCATAGAGAGAAGCAGTTCTAATCACACTAACCAGCAAGTTTCGTTTTTTTTTTTTATTTGGGGCGGTTTTGCCTACCTAGTTCAAGTATGGTTGAAGTTGAATTGACCACTGTAACAAAAAAGAAGGTGCTGTATTAAAATCATACCACGGATTCAGGTTGAAAAGATTTGTCGTCTATAGGTGGGGGAGGTGCTGCAGCAACCCTGGCGTAGCTTTGGCGCGTCCCAGCACAAACATCCTTTACAAATTTCAAATGACTCTGAGATCCAATCTGAAACACTGGTGTAATTGCTTTGCTCCATCTTTGCAACATTCTCAATCACTATTTCCCAATAATAATAATAATGCGGAGTAATAGAGAGGGCCAAACCAAAGAAGCAGGTATTTGAGTTGAGCTGAGCAAGCTGTTCTCTTTTTCTCTTCAAAGTAGAGCAAATTGGGTACGATCACAGTTTCAAACCTCACTCTTAAGATTGAACAGAACGCAAAACGGAAATACGCAAAGGCGGCGAAACAACCCCCAAAAAAAAAGTGTGAAAATGATTCTTACTCGAAGTAATATTTTTTTTATAAATAGTAAATAGTTTGAAATTTTTTTTTTTTTTACGGTAAACTTATTTATTTATTTATTCATAGTTCATAGTAATAATAAATCATGTAAATTCATAGTGAAAGATATGGTCTATGAATAAGAATTTTAGTAAAATTTATATTTATATTATACTGTATTAGTTAAACTTAGAAAAACGGAGGTTTTCTTAACAAAGAAATAAATAAAAGGAAAAGCAATGGTGGTTTTGGGCCTCCATTGGGACATAGACAAGAATGGGTATGGGTTTGGGTTTGGGTTTGGATTTGGATTGGACTAGGGTTTAGTTTAGTTTTGATACCGAAGCAATCCCACAGGCACCGAGAGTGTGAGTGTGAGTGTGAGTGTGAGAGGCGAAGACATTGAAGAAACAAACGGCGCCTTAAGTACTAAAAATAAAAACCCTTGCTTCATTGCCTTCGCCTCCATTTCTGATTTCTTCTTCTAAAACCCCTTTCCCCCTCACTTTCTCACACTTTAGACAGAAACCATGTCACACTCCGACAGCAAGAAGAAGAAGAAGCAGCACCACAGCAACAGCAGCAAACATGAACAAGAACAACAAACTCAAACCAAAGAAGTAGAAGACAAAGACTACTCCGACTTGATGATCAAACCACAGAGCTTGACTCCCCCAATAGACACTTCCCAATGGCCCATCCTCCTGAAGAACTACGACCGCCTCAACGTCCGCACCGGCCACTACACTCCTCTACCCTCCGGCTTCTCTCCTCTGAAGCGGCCCCTCATCGAGCACCTCAAGTACGGCGTCCTCAACCTCGACAAGCCCGCCAATCCCTCCTCCCATGAGGTCGTCGCTTGGATCAAACGCATCCTCCGGGTCGAGAAAACGGGTCATAGCGGCACCCTCGACCCCAAAGTCACCGGCAACCTCATCGTCTGCATCGACAGAGCCACCCGCCTTGTCAAATCCCAACAGGGTGCTGGAAAAGAGTACGTCTGCATTGCCCGCTTGCACTCTGCGGTCCCCGAAGTTGCCAGGGTGGCTCGTGCCCTCGAGACCCTCACCGGCGCAGTGTTCCAGCGCCCGCCGCTCATCTCCGCCGTCAAGAGGCAGCTCAGGATCAGGACCATCTATGAAAGTAAGCTCCTTGAGTATGACCCTGATAAGCATTTGGTTGTGTTTTGGATTTCCTGTGAGGCTGGTACCTATGTGAGAACTATGTGTGTTCATTTGGGTTTGGTTCTTGGTGTGGGTGGCCACATGCAGGAGCTTAGGAGGGTGAGGTCAGGTATTATGGGTGAGAAGGATAACATGGTTACCATGCATGATGTCATAGATGCTCAGTGGGTTTATGATAATTACAGGGATGAGAGTTATTTGAGGAGGGTTGTTATGCCCCTTGAGGTCTTATTGACTAGTTATAAGAGATTAGTGGTTAAGGATTCTGCTGTGAATGCCATTTGTTATGGTGCCAAGTTTATGATTCCTGGGTTGCTCAGGTTTGAGAATGATATTGAGGTTGGGGAGGAAGTTGTGCTTATGACTACTAAGGGTGAAGCTATTGCTCTGGGGATTGCTGAGATGACTACTGCTGTCATGGCTACTTGTGATCATGGCGTTGTGGCCAAGATCAAAAGGGTGGTCATGGATCGAGATACCTATCCCAGGAAATGGGGTTTGGGACCAAGGGCATCCATGAAAAAGAAATTGATTGCTCAAGGGAAGCTTGATAAGCATGGGAAGCCAAATGACAATACTCCAAAAGAGTGGCTGAGAAATGTGGTTTTGCCCACTGGTGGGGATAGCATGATTGCAGGCATGGCTGCAGCTCCTCAACCTGAGACTGCTGTAGTAGAGAAGGAGAAGGTTAAGAAGGATGAAGATGGGGAAGGGCGTAAAAGAAAGAAAAACGAAAGCGGTGATAGCCCTGCTCCACTTCCTGCTAAGAAGGTGAAAGTTGATGAAGTTGAAGAGGTTGAAAAGAAAGAAACAGTGAAGCTGAAGAAAGTAAAAGAAGGGGATGTGGAGATTGAAGTTGAGAAGAAAGAGAAGAAGAAAAAGAAAAAGAAGGTGGACAAAGATAATGGTGAAGTGGCATCTTCAGATGAGGAGAAAACTGAAAAAGAGAAGAAAAAGAAGCACAAAGACAAGGTCGAAGACGGTTCCCCAGATTTAGAGAAGTCTGAGAAGAAAAAGAAGAAGAAGAAGAAGAAAGACAAAGATACTGAAGATAATGCAGCTGAAATTACTAATGGAAAGGATGACAGCAATGCTGATCCGAGTGAAAAGAAGCATAAGAAAAAGAAAAACAAAGATGCTGAGGAAGAGTAGATGAAGGCATACTTATGTGTTTGGTTAATTGGACTCGTTCCTGTAATGCCCATTTCTTGATCATTTCATAGTTTCACTTTGTTTAGTATGTTGTTTTTACTTTACAATTTTGATAATTTTTCTGATGCTTTTTCTCCTTTTTTCTTCCCCAACAATTATGCTTTTAAAACGTGTAGTATGCCTAATTTTTCTGGGTTTGGATGAGGATCCAGAGTCTTAAATTATAATGTGTTTGATCTCTGACAATTGCTCCATTGACGTGTCTCTGGTCCTTGTATTTGCCTGAAAAGATGCGTAACTTTTACACATGCATATCCGAGGAATATTTTTCTCGGAGAATTTTAAGGTATCTTTGCCCCAGTTGCCAATTGGCAGTTTTGATGAGCATTTCGTTTTAATTGGTTAAACCTCCCTTGTTCTTGTTACTAAGAGATGAGCATTTCGGAATTGGCTGCTTGTTGTATACAAATCACACCCACACCCCCCAATAAGCATCACTTTTAGGTAGAAATTCAGCCCAAGAATCGCCCTCCCTCAGTGTGTGAACCAACTTAAACTCCCACTCTATATAGAGAAGCTGCTTGAACGCCTTGATAATGCAACCGTAGATGTGACGGTTATTAACCTCAATGTGCACCATGTGGAAAACGAATGCAATGTTTACACCTAATTTTTTTTTTTAAAAAAAGATTATTTTTAACTAAAAAATGTTTTTAAGAAGCTATATACTACTGTCATGTTATTTTACAGGCCCTCAGAATCCCTGATTTGATCTCAGCATCTATGAACGTATAATTTGCACAACAGTAGTGTCACCAGTCCGGCATCAATCTAATGCCAACATGAATGTAAATTTTATGTAGAGAATGACAGATAGAGGGAATTTGACAGTTAATTAGAAAGAGTAATCAACGAAGACAGCATAGAAATCCAAAGCAAAGTACTTGTTTATTATAATTCTCAATTATATTAAGAAAACCGTCATTTTGTAATACAAGTAACCATGTCTAACATTCTTTGAGCAATTTATTTTACCCTTGCTAGATGTCTAGTAGAATGCATCTTTAAGGACTTGACCAAAACATTTATAGAGGCAATCTTCGATAAAATAAAACCATGCTCT
Source organism: Ormosia semicastrata (assembly GCA_029884595.1). NCBI lineage: Eukaryota > Viridiplantae > Streptophyta > Magnoliopsida > Fabales > Fabaceae > Ormosia > Ormosia semicastrata. The sequence goes on along the minus strand of JAQQTO010000057.1, from coordinate 3,643,527 downwards.
CCGCCAATGAGGGTTGATCCAAAGGATTCCCATGAACATTAAGAGTACCATAACATAGGATGCAGCAAAACTCCCACAAAATGAAATGAAATCAATAGCGGAATTATTCTCCCCGTCATTCAAGGTAGCTGGTGGCGGTGGTGTTGCAATGCCTCTGTTACTTATATTCCAAGATAGATCTGGATTTCCTCTGTAGCTGCTCTCATCAAAGGTTGCAAATTGCCCCTTATCAGGTGCTCTGCCTGACAAATTGTTGAAGGACACATTGAAAATAGACAAATAGTTCAAGTCCTGTAATTGAAGAGGGATTGGTCCGCTTAATTTGTTGAAAGAAAGGTCCAAGCTTTCAATCTCTTTTAACTTGTGGAAGCTTCCTGGAATGGACCCATTCAAATAGTTGTGTGATAAGTTGAGTGCATGAAGGGCAATTAGATCTCCTATTTGCTGTGGAATCTGTCCTGCTAGCTGATTGACTGATAAATCCAATCCTGACATATAGTTAAGAATACTGCCTTTATACGAGAGAGTTAAACCTTTTGTGGTAAATTGCATTTCTTCTGGGGCGTAATAAGCAGCACTTTTGTCAAGCATGTTGAGATCAAAATGGGGGTACTGATAATCAATATAGAACAAGTCATCAGATACAAACCCAAAGAAAGAATACCTAAAGTAATTGAAGAGAAAATTATAATAACTTTCGTTGCCAAAGGAGATATTATTGAAGCATGTGGGTATGGACCCAGTGAAGTTATTGCGGGAAAGGTCCAAGAAACTGAGTGCTTTTAGCTCACATATCTGCCTAGGAAGTTGACCTTGGAACCGATTCCCGGCCAATGAAAGAAACATCAAATTTGCAAGCCCATTAACACTCTTTGGAATACTTCCGGAAATGTTGTTATCTCCCAAATCAAGAGAGACTAATCGAGAGCTTCTTAATACTACTTCAGGTATGGTACCAGTTAGACTATTCTTCTGCAAGTGAATGAACTGCAAAGATAACATGCTGCCCAAACAAGAAGGCATTGCACCGGAGAATCTGTTATGAGAGAGGCTCACAAATATAAGTTCAAGTTTACACAACTCTTTCGGTATTGCACCTTCGAAGTTATTCCATGATACACCCAAGAATTTAAGCTCCTGCAAATTTCCAATCCAACCTGGAAGCTCACCCGATAACTTATTGTTGGAAATATCTAGTGCCCCCAAATAATCTATACTCAGCAATCCATCTTGCAGTGTTCCATCGAATTGGTTGTTGTCCATAATCAACAGTCTTAAATTTCTGGTGTTCAGAGGTGCAGGAAGTATTTGCCCTTGGAACCTATTATGTGATAATCTCAAAATTTTTAATGAGAAGCATCCCATAAACATATCATTTGGTAATTCCCCAGAAAAATTATTGTACGCCAAATCCAAGGTCATCAAGTCTGACAACTCTCCAATTGAAGCCGGAATATCACCATCAAGGACATTGCTCGAAGCATTTAGATATAGTAATTGTGGAAAAAAGAAGCCTATGGTTTTTGGGAGCTTATCTTGGATCTTGTTGTGTGCTATATGCAATATGTAGAGATGATCCATGTGTTGATCTTCATCAGAGGGCAGTAGAAAAGATCCATTGAAAGAGTTATCATTTAGGAACATACATTCCAACTTTGGATTGTTCACTAATAACCAATTGGGAAACCTACCAACCAGGTTATTGTTTGATAGATCAATGTATCTCAAGCCACGTTGGTAGGAAAGGAAGGTAGGAATTGTTCTTATAGGCAAGTTCACTTGACAATCGGCCATTGTTAGATATTGCAATTGAAATGATGGGATCCAAGGGGGATTTTCAGTCTCCACTTGAAAATTCTTGTTATCCATTTTTCCAAGTTTTAATACCTTCAGCTCTGAATAATTAGCCAAGGAGCTTAATGGGAATGTGCCCTCAAAATTGTTTTCTGAAAGGGAAAGGTACTCAAGGGATGATGCAAGGCGAGCAACGAAAGATGATGATATGTTTCCGCTTAAATAATTACTTGAGAGATCAAGAGCCCGAAGTGACGTCAAATTTTCAAGGCATGAGAATGAATGTAGAGTTCCTATAAGATCATTGCTACTGAGATCTAGCTCTTGAAGGTTCTTCATTTTGCATAAACCTAGAGTAAAAATAGAATAAAACTTTTTTAACATAAAATAAACTAATACACTTGTGGGTTGCTAGCAAAACATACCACAACGAAAACGTAGCAAAATATCATACAAATAACTGAAGAATGATATATGTGTTCACCTTGAATTGTTAATAGCGGCCCAGCAGATTGCCCTAGGATAAGGACTTCCAAGTTGCTTAGGTTAGCAAAAACTTCAGAAGAGAGAGCGAGAGTGAGAAAGATAACATATAGAAATTAGAATAAATAATTTGAATTTACAATAACCGCCGCAACTCGTTTGATTTTACAATTTACAATGCACAGCAAATTCTAGATGCTGTGCCTTTTAAAAGAAAATTAGTAAAAATAGGTTTGATAAGTGAATCAACAAAAGCGCCATAAGCTAATGAAAAAATTTAATCAAGTGATGATAGTATAGAGAAAACTCACATTAAAATAGTAAAATTTTATTTTTAATAATAACACTAAATATTAAATATTAAATAAACATTATGTTAAATTTTAAAAGAAAATAATGAAATAATATAAAATAAAAAAGAAAATAATACCTGAGTATATGTTTTGATAAGAAAAAGAATAAATCAAATAATAATAATACCATATAGTAAAATCATTATTTTGAAAAAAATGACAACTATATCAAACTATAATATTGGTACGAAAAATACTAATTAAGTATTAGTGATAAAATATAATAAAATTAATATTATAAAATATAAAATAATCCATGCAACGGTATAATAACTAGAAAGCTAATTAAAGTAATTAGTAGCTCTTCATAGTTGGTAATGCTATAATGAAGAACAAACTAATTAATATTGCACGCTCTATATGATATATATCTGCGGGATATTCAAGTGGCTAGCTAGCGCATACCTTTATCATCTAGTTTCCCTTTCATACTCCAATTATTGTATAGGATAAGAGATTTGAGAGCTGGTAGAGCCGACAAAAATTTGAATGTTCTTTTGCCAAAGTCATTACCACTTAAATCCAGAGTCCGTAACTTTTTTAACCTAGTCAAAGCACTGGAGTCTGAAATTTTGAAGCCACAATTGTCAATGTGTGATTTGAAACTTTGTTGCACAAATAAATTTGAAAAAACTAGAATATCTTCTTATTTAATTTAAAAACAGAAAAAAAAAACTAATACAATTTGATGGTTGATTCTTAACAACATAAATTAGAAAACAGACAGTCATTGAATATGTGCTATAGAGAATTAGGTATCATAACAATTTGCAACATAACAAGAAAAATCAATAACATAGTTATTTATAATTTAATGATTGAAACAATTCACATTATATAACAAGTTACTACCAAAAAAAAATTAAATGTGTCACATCAAATATATACATTGTTAGCGTAATTAATTATAATTAAAATTATAATTAATCATGATTGATTTTAAAGATGATTATAATTTATTTAGTATAAAATTAGATTGATTTAGTACATAATTCTATTTTATTATTTTTTTTTTTTATACAACAATCTTCTTCTATAAATAGAAGTTAATTCTCTTGTATATATTCATTCAGAAATATATACAAATTATTAATATTTGTTTCTCTGTTTCTATATTTTTAACGTGATATTAAAGTCATGGTATCTACCTTGAGGAGAGTTTCTCCCTTTCATTATATAGAGTTCGTGGAACTCGTTAGAATCGTTATTAATCACCATCAAATTTAGATTTAGTTTTGTTGTTTTATTCATCTCTGTCTATTTCGGTCCAATCATTTCATTCCTCTGTTGCGTTACTCCGCTCCGTTCAGACTTTGTTCTAATGTCAGACTCTGTTTTAGATTTCGTCCTAGATTTCAGACTTCGTTCTGATGCAGGACTTCATTTAAAACTCTGTCCTAAATTCCAAACTTTGTTCTGATAACAGGAGTTCGTTTCAGATTCCGTCCTAAATTTCAGACTTCGTTCTGATGGCAGAACTCCGTTTCAGACTCCGTTCTTATTGTAAACTCTATATTTTGATCTAGACTCCAGACTCCAGACTCCAGACTCTAAACTCAATCATCATCTTGACCAATTATGCACTCTAGTTTTTAAACTCAAGTTGATTTTTTCTATATCCACTTGAGTTTAAGGAGGGATGTTAGCGTGATTAATTATAATTGAAATTATGATTGATCATGATTGATTTTAGAAATAATTGTAATTGATTTAAGACATAATTATATATTATTATTATTATTTTTGTACAACAATCTTTTTTATAAATAAATATTAATTCTTTTGTATACATTAATTTAGATATATACACAAATTATCATTATCTATTTTTATATTTTTTACATATACAAAGTATCCAAATTATCTGTCACACTCATCAGTATTCAATAACACCAAGCTAAGACTTAGTTATGACACAATCAAAAGGTCCAAACAACGAAAGGCCACGCACAGGCAGAAATGCACACAGCCACATACCTTTAGTTGTCGATGGGCTTGTGAGTAGATTGTAACTCAAATCCAGCAACTCCAGATTTTGTAAAACTGATAATTCTGAACAGAGATTTAAGAATATAATGACATTTCTAATTTTGGAATCGAATACATATTTTGACATTTGTGTTAAGATTCATGTATGTATGCATATAAAATACCGTGGACAGCAAGGGGTCCAATTATATCGTTGGAGCGAAGAAACAGCTTCTTAAGGGATTTGAGAGCACTCAAGGTTTCGAAGATGCTAGCACTCGTTTCTGGAAAGACATTGTCACTGAGATCTAACGTCTCTAACTTCTTCAATGATGACATGCTTTTGAAATCTTTAAGAAGATAACATTGAAATAATATCAAGATTCATACTTGGCGAAAATATGAAAATATTATTTGATTTTCTATAAATCACTCTAATTAGCAAATCAAATTTAATATATTTTCTTTTTATTAATACATAAAAGTGAAAAGTGAGGAGAAGTTCTAAAGTGACGACAAACCATGTGTTAATGAGAATGTAATTTTTAAACAAAGAATTATGGACTTAATTTGAATGCATTTGTAGTGCAAATCTTTTTTATACTATCATCTAATCATATATTGATATGTTATTAAAAGTAGTCGATTTTGCAATAACTACTTCAATAATTATACATGTAGTAATGTATAATTAATTGATAGCGTAAAAAAATTTATATTGTCAATACATCAAAATTAAACTTATAAATTATTTTTTTACAAAGTACTATTAATGAGATGTAAACCCTTGCTAATTGAAGAGAAGTGTTACGAACCTTCTATAACCAATCAATTTTTAAAAAATAGAAAAATTGTATACACACGATAAAGATCCTCACAATAACATAATATAAATAAATAAAATTATCTCATTATTTTTTATAAAATATATATTTGTATAATCTTACAATAATGTTTTTTATTATTTAAAATTTATCTTGTATATCTATTAATAAATAGTTTTTAAAAACTAGGTTGATATTATATACTAACATATGAATTATGAAATATTAAATGTGTTTTGATCCGAATAGAAGATGCTCAGATCCCTTAAGTATATGATTTTGGATTCGATCATTAGATTTTTGTGCATGAAAATAACATTGTTATGAGGGGTCCCCGCTTAGGCGCTTAATCGTACTCTGAAAGATTAGTCTCTCACCTATCAGATAAAGATACTCTTAGAAAAAAAATATATGAATTATGAAACAGCCACTCATTGAAGGGGATGCGTTCTTCAAAGTATTAGTTATCATAATATTTCTGTCATATATTTTTTCAAAGAAAAAACAAATAATGTTAACTTTCGAGACATACAATATGACCTAAAATTTATAGTTCTTTCCCAATTCTACTTATTGTGTGTTTATGTACAACTTGTAAGAGAGAAAGGATGAGGCAAAGTTAGTTAGTGACAATTGTCAGTTAAAAGTAGTTGTTAGTTAAGAGTTTGCTGTATAGTTAGTTGAGAGTTTGTTATTCTATTATCTTATTAGAAACTTATATATATATATATATATATATATATATATATATATATATATATATATATATAAATCAGTATGTAACAATGAGAAGGTAATGAATCAAATGATGAATTCCTAATATCAATTTCAATTTCTTTTCTCTCTTCTCTTCTCTTTCATTCCTTTCTTTCTATCATCCTGGCCCTGATACCTTTCATGGTATCGGAGCTGTTTTACCATGGCTTTCGATCAAGGTTCCTCTATGGCAACAACAAACATTGTGAGTCATTTTTTGCTACAAACGTTCTCAAATCCTGTGTTGCTCAAGCTTGATGAAGACAATTTTCTATTATGGAAGCAACAAGCATTAGCTACAATCAAAGGCCACAAACTTTCTCAGTATATCAGTGGAGAATTGATTCCAAAAAAGTATGAATCACAAGATGATGCAACAAGAAACAAGATCTATGAGACTCACCTTAACTGGGAGCAACAAGATCAATTACTTATGTCATGGTTGCTCTCCTCAATGAGCAATTCCTTCACAACAAGGATGGTAAGTTGTGAGTTTTCCTTTCAAATTAGGAAGAAATTGGAAACATTTTTTGCATCTCAGATTAGAGCGAAGGTTATACAACTAAAGAATCTATTAAGAAATACAAGAAAAGATTCTTCTGTAACCTCCTATATGCTTGCAATTAAGAAATTAGTTGATACTTTATGGTCAATAGGATCACAGTTTGATGAATCTGAATATGTTAAAGCAATTCTTGATAGTTTGACTGAAGAGTATGAGGGGTTTGTGACTGCAATTACTTCTAGAAACGAGTCTTGCAGTGTTGGAGAGCTTGAAGCTCTTCTTATGGCTCAAGAAGAACGAATTGAAAGATTTAGGAAGATAAAACTTGGGGCAATTCAAGGTAATTTTGTTCAATCTCAGGCTAGAAAGGCTTATAATGGAAATTTTGGTTTTTCTGGTTCTAGAGGAGGTTTCAATCAAAGGCCAAATTTCAATCCTAGTCAAGGTCATGGCTTTGCTATGAATTAAGGAATAGGTTTTCTTAAGTGGTAGGAGCCAACAGAACTTTAGAGGCATGTATGGTAGAGGAGGAGGCAGATTTATGTTTGGTGAAAAACCTCAATGTTAACTCTGTAAGAAGACTGGTTCTCATTGCTATAGAGTGTTGGTTCAGATTTGATCAGTCATTCATAGAGTTACAACTCTATTAGAATTCTAGAAATCCAGGAAATAGCAAACCTCCGATTAATGCAATGGTAGTACAAGGCCTTGATCACAGTTTCTCTAGTGGTAACTCCTCTATGGCTACTGCTATGTTAGCCACTCCCTCAACCCTACGTGATTTAGTATGGTACCTTGATTTTGGTGCCACGCATCATCTTACACCAGACTCAAGAAACTTGCAACACAAAATGGACTATGATGGTGCATAAAAGGTCTTTGTGGGAAATGGTGCAGGTTTGTCTATTTTGCATGTTGGGCACTCCAGTTTTCAATCTAATTATGTTCACAGTCCTTTTATTTTAAATAGCCCCTTGCATGTTCTTAGAATTACCAATAATCTATTAAATGTTGCTCAATTTGCTAAAGATAATAATGTCTTTTTTGAATTCTAATCTTACAAGTGTCTTGTCAAATCTCAGGATACCAAGGAGATTTTACTCCAAGAAACCCTTAGAGATGGCTTATATGTTTTTCCAAATATTCAACTCATAAAGTCATCTCAGCAAGTGATCTCAAATATTGCTTCAGCTTCTTCAATTGTTGATCTTTCTATTTGGAATTCAAGACTTGGTCATTCATCTACTCATGTTGTGATTCAAGTGTTAAAATCTTGTAATCTTACCTTTTCTATTTGTAAATCTCAATTTCAAAATTTCTGTGAGGCTTGTTATATAGGAAAATCTCATTAGCAACCATTTGTAATTCCTCTTCTGTATGCAAAGCTCCTTTAGAACTTGTGTACACTAACATTTGGGGACTAGCTCCTGTAAATGCTTTAAATGGTGCTAGATATTACATTTTATTTATTGATGCCTATACTAGATACTCCTAGATTTATTTGATGCATTCTAAATCTCAAGAATTTTCACTCTCTCTTCAATTTAAACAAATGACTGAACTTCAGTTGGGACACAAATTAAAAGCTCTACAAACTGATAATGCAAAAGTGTTTTTAGTCTTTTCTAAATATCTGCAATCTAATGGTATTCTCCATCATTTAACTTGTCCCTATGTACATCAACATAATGTCAGTGTAGAAAGAAAGCACATGCATGTCACTGAAATGGGATTAACATTGCTTATAACTTCCTCCCTTCCACTAAAATTTTGGGGAGATGCTTTCATATATGTTGTTTCTATCATAAATGCACTGCCAACTCTAGTGCTAAATCAATTGTCCCCCTTTAAGACTTTATTCCAAAAGCAACCCTCATATCATAATTTCAAGGTATTTGGATGTACATGTTATCCCTTCATTAAACCTTATAATAAATTCAAAATGGATTATAGGTCTATTCAGTCTCTTTTTCTAAGATTTGCTCCTTCACACAAAGGGTTCAAATGTTGCTCTCTTTCTGGAAAATTTTATTTCACTCCTCATGTTGTCTTTGATGAATTATTTTTTTTTCATTTAAGAGTATTTCTAGTCCCTTTTCTCTATCACAGTCTTCCTCACCATCTCCTGTTGTTTCAGTCCCTTCTATTCCTTTACCGTCCACAAGTGCCCCTCCTGTAATTAGATATTCTTATCATACTACTACATTAGATCATATTTTTGTGCCAGTTATGTTTCATGAGCAGGGTTCCCCATCTCAGCATATTGTTGATTCTACAGTGTCAGTTCTTAATTCAAAAGCAAATTCAGGTTCATCACAACAATCTATCCCTATTGATCTTGTTATTCAGAATACTCACCCAATGGTTACTAGGGCAAAGGCTAGTGTTTACAAGTCAAAAGTCTTCTCTGTTGTTTTAGAACCAACCTTAGTATCTCAGGCTCTTACTCAGCCACACTAGAAGCAAGCTATGACTAATGAATATCATGCTTTGCTTAAAAATAATACATGGTCTCTTGTTGAGCTTCCTCAAAATAGAACTGCCATTGGAAGCAAGTGGGTGTTTAGAGTGAAATACAAACTAGATGGCTCCATTAACAAGTATAATGCAAGATTAGTTTCCAAAGGCTTTAATCAAAGGCCTAGTTTTGACTTTACTAAGACATTTAATCCAGGAGTCAAGCCTACCACAATTAGGTTGGTACTCACTATGGCTTTTGTTAAGGGTTGGCTTATTCATCAACTAAACATCAACAATGCCTTTTTGAATGAGGATTTACAAGAAGAGGTATATATGAGCAACCTCAGGGTTTTGTTCTTGGTAGCTCTCAACTAGTTTTCAAATTGCATAAAGCTCTATATGGGCTCAGGCAGGCCCTTAGAGCTTGGTTTCACAAGTTGTCTACTGCCTTGTGTTCTCTTGGATTTAATTCTACCAAATCAGATGTCTCTTTATTCTCTAGATTTTCTCCAACATCTACTACATTCATCTTGGTCTATGTAGATGATATTATAGTTACTGACTCCTCTAAGTTTGAGATCTTGTCTCTGATCAGCTCACTTAATTCTATGTTTGATTTGAAAGATATGGGACAATCACATTACTTTCTTGGTATTGAAGTACACAAAACTCAAGCTGGTGGTATGCATTTATCTCAGACAAAATACATTAATGATCTATTGGCTAAAGTTAATATGCTTAAGTGCAAGCCTTTTCCCACGCCCATGACAGCTCATCTCAAGCTTTCTGTTACATGAAATACCCCATTTTCTGATCCTAGTCTTTATAGATCAATTATAAGGAGCTTGCAATATGTGATAGTGACCAAACATGAGATTTCATTCTTTGTAAATAAGGTATGTTAGTTTATGCAATCTCCTATGGAATCTCACTAGAAGACAGTTAAGAGGATCTTGATATATCTCCATGGCACTGCTTCATATGGTCTGTCTCTTAAAAAATTCTCTCATTTAGATCTTTATGGCTTCACTGATTGTGATTGGGGCTCAGATCCTAATGATAGAAAATTTATAAGTGATTATTGTGTCTATTTTGGGAGAAACCTCATTTCCTAATCTAGCAGAAAATAGCATGTAGTCTCTCGCAGTAGCACAGAAGCTGAATACAGGAGTCTGGCCGCTTTAGCAGCAGAACTCCTTTGGTTGCAGACCTTATTACATTAGCTCAAGGTACCTTTTCCTGATCCTCCTAAAGTTTTTTGTGACAATCTTAGTGTTGTCTTGTTGGCTGCCAATCTAATTCTTCACTCTCGTACTAAGTATTTTGAGATTGATCTGCATTTTGTTCGAGATCATGTCATGTCTCATAAACTGCAAGTTAGTCACATACCAGCACATGAACAGGTAATTGATATCCTGACTAAAGCTGTTTCCAGCTCTTGGTTCACAGCTTTTCGAGACAAACTCAGAGTTGAATCACTTCAACTGCTAAGTTTGAAGGGGGATGTAAGAGAGAAAAGATGAGGCAAAGTTTGTTAGTGACAGTTGTCAGTTAAAAGTAGTTGTTAGTTAAGAGTTTGTTACATAGTTAGTTGAGAGTTTGTGATTCTATTATCTTGTTAGAAATTGATATATATAAATATCAGTATGTAACAGTGAGAAGGGACGTAACAATGAGAAGGTAATGAATCAAATGATGAATTCATGATATCAATTTTGATTTCTTTTCTCTCTTCTCTTTCATTCCTTTCTCTCTATCATCGTGGTCCTGATACCTTTCATAACCATGCACGATTTATCAAAAGCATCGTAAATTGTGAAAATATGCGGTTTCAGAGTTATTATTTTTTCCATAATATACATTTGACATTTCTGCATCATATAACCTGAACCAAAGATATCCAAATGATATTCCGACTTTATAAGTAACAACTAGCTGCAAAGTAATGATCATCACAAGGCTCTTGAGATCATTAGGTTTCTACCAGTTGTGTTTTGTGTACTTATATACAATAATAAAAGTATTATCAAAGTTATTATTTTTCATAATATACTTAACATCTGCATTATATAATCTGAAACAAAGAATTATCAAAATGATCCTCCTATTTTACCAGTAAACACTAGCTGCGAAGTAAAATTATAAAAAATCGCACAAACGCCATGCGCAGGAAGCAGATGCACACAACCACGTACCTGGGGTTGTCCAGTGGCGAAGGTAATTGCCGCTTAAATCCAACAGCTCCAAGTTTTGTAAAGCTAACAATTCTGATATTTATATATTAAAACATTAACAACATTGTAATCAAACAGTTTATAATTTAAAGTATATATTACATTAGTCTTAATGTACAAATAAATTTTGAATTAATATAAAATTTTATAAATATAATCTATATATTAAAAGGGAATGTATATTATTACTCTTATTTTATCTATTATCACTCCATTTCAACTAACTATTTTCTCATTTTTCTAAAATATCTTTTTTAATAGTTTAGACAAATTATAGTAGTCTATTACCACTAATATACTTATATAAATTTTTAATTAATAATTATAATAATTAATTTTAAATATATAAATTAAAATTATTATTTTTACTCTTAATTACTACTCCCACCTACCTAAATCTCGTCCTGCACCCTACCTCTTTCCTCTCCTTTCAAAAACATTTCTCTCCTTTAAAATGTAACACAAGTACACAACAAACTCGATTACAACAAAAGCACGTAGACTAGCATTTGATTTTTAGGTCTTATACTTCAGTCACATAAGGATCTTGCTTCGACTCTTTGACAAAGAATGTTAGGCAAAGAAAAAAAAATAGAATTTTATATATATATATATATATAAAACTTTATGGCAATATTAAAAAGAAGAGTAGTCCTACATAGTTAGAATAAAATATTTAAAATTCTTTAGAAATCAACGAAATTCAATTGTGTTTATTAAATAAAATAAAGTGATAATGCTTACTTCCTTTTTTTTCTTTGTTTTTGGTCGATATTACTCATTTGTTCAAAAGTCAATATGCATAGCAAGTTTTTCTATTAAAAATTTTGAGTACCTAACATTTTCCTTAAAATAAATGAAATTATGCTTGAAAAGTGACAAACAAGTTTCTATAATATTTTTCAATATATATGATCATTGTATTATTATTAACTTTTACAGCCAAAAATACATTTGGCTTGCACATTTTAGTGTTTTGGTTTTAAATTTTATTCAATAATTTTAATATGCATTTAAATTGATTAAATTTTTTAGATCTGCACATTATGATATAAATTTTATATTATCATTTTCTAAAATATAATATTATCCTACAAATTGCGCACATGTAATTATAATACTAACCCTTAAATTCTGTATTTATATAATTTCTTTTATTACATTAATGACTCTTGCAATTTTAATTTTGGGCGCAATATAAAATAACTATTTTATTATTCAATAAAACTTTTCTAACTACTTAATGCTTTCTTAAATTCTTCGTCACTCTTATGTAAGCTAAATTTTATTATACTCTTAGTTATTTATATAAACTATTAAACTGAAATTTAGAGAGAAAGAGAAATATAGGAATGATGTGTAGAAAATGAAATAGGAAGTTAACAACTATATAATGGAATGCACTAATTTAATTTTTTTGATAAAGGGTATTTTAAGAAAATTAAAAAGAGTTACTCAAAGATAAGTAACAATAGACATTTCTTGTAATTACAGCTAGTAATTTGATGGTGAAATATGTGAAAAAAGTTATTAAATAATATAATAAAAAATATTACTCTCTTTGTCTATTTTTATTTGTTCGTTAAAGTTAATGCACACAAATTAAAAAAATAATTAAATATATTAAATAAAAAAAATATAATTTAACATGATTAAATTATTTTTTCTCTCCATCTCTATCTTTATTAATCTCACATTTTTTTCCTCTATCTTCATTTAAGGTGAGGATAAAGTAAAAAAAAAAAATAAGTACTATTTAATTTGTTAAATAAACAAATAATATTAAAAAATCAAATTTTTTAAATAAATAGATAAAAGTATCCGGAAGAATATATTATAATATATAATAATATAAGAATGAATTTCACTTATACTTGTATCAATGTTGTGAATTGCGCGCCTATTAAATTATGCATACCTTGGATAGGGAAGGGTCCATCCATGCCGTTATTGGCAAGAAGCAGAGTCCTGAGAGATGTGAAAGCACTCAAGGTTTCCATGATACTGAGGTTAAAGGCACAGTTACTGAGATCTAACGTTTCTAACATCTTCAATGCTGACGTGCCTCCGTAATCTTCAAGATTTTTTCGAAATAACGTGATTCATGATTCATGTTCACCAGAAAATACAAAATATTATCGTGTCATTTTTAAGAAGAATAATAATAACTTCATTAACATAATAGTACGTGTTTTTTTTTTTTACAACATGATAGTACGTGTTTAAATTAATCTATTTTGTTTCAATTGTTTTAAAATGATGATAAGCTAATAAGTAAATTAATAATTTTCTCACATTATAGAAGAATATTGTTTTAATTTTGTTATAAAACAAAAGTAATATACATAATCTCAGTTAAGATTTGATACATAACAAATTAGTAATCTCTAGCATATGTCTTCTGTTCAAAAATAGATGAAAATACAAAATATTATCTTGTCATTTTTAATAAGAATAATAATAATAACTTCGTTAATATAATATTACGTTTTTTTCTCAACATAATATTACGCGTTTAAATTAATCTATTTCGTTTCAAAATGTTATAAAATGATGATGAGCTAATAAATAAATTAATAATTTTATCTTATTATAGATCAATGTTGCTTTAATTTTGTTATGAAACAAATAAGTAATATGCATAATCTCAGTTAAGATTTGACACATAACAAAATTGTAATCTCTAGCATATGTCTTCTGTTAAAAAATAGATGAAAATACAAAATATTATCATGTAATTTTTAGTAAAAATATTAATAACTTCGTTAATATAATAGTACATTTTTTTCAACATAATATTACGTGTTTAAATTAATCTATTTTGTTTCAAAATGTTATTAAATGATGATGAGCTAATAAATAAATTAAAATTTTCTCATATTATAGAACAATATTGCTTTAATTTTGTTATAAATCAAATAAGTAATATACATAATCTCAGTTAAGATTTGACACATAATAAATTTGTAATTTCTAGCATATGTCTTCTGTTAAAAATATATAAAAATATAAAATATTATCATGTCAATTTTAATAAGAATAATAATAACTTCATTTATATATTAGTACTTTTTTTGTCAACATAATAGTACGTGATTAAATTAATCTCTTTTGTTTCAAAATGTTATAAAATGATAATGAGCTAATAAAGAAATTAATGATTTTCTCATATTATAGAATAATATTGCTTTAATTTTGTTATAAAACAAATAAGTAATATACAAAATCTCAGTTAAGATTTAACACATAACAAAATTGTAATCTCCAGCATATGTCTTCTGTTGAAAAATAGATGAAAAAAAGGTTAAATTAAAATTTAGGTCCTACAATTTTTATTTATTTTTAATTAGTCCCTATAATTTTTTTTTCAAATTATTCATTACACTTACAAATATTTTTAAAATAGTTTCTATCTTTAATTTATGTTATAACACAATTATAACATTATTAATTGGCTGATCTAATAAGTTATCTTTTATCTAATAGGTGTTCTTTTAAATGTCTATTTTTCTATAAAATGTCTAATAAGTACTCTATATTCTAGTGAGTACTCTTATAGGTGTTCATTTTATTTTGAGTAAGTGCTCTTTTGTTAATTAGATGATGTGTTAAATGTTTTTTTATTTCTATAAAATGTCTAATAATGACTAAATTTGACAATATTATAACAAAAATTGATGGTAGAGACTATTTTAAAAATGTTTATAAATATAAAAATTGATTTAAAAAAAGGAAAACTATATGGATTAAAATGAAAATAAATAAAATCTATCGAGGCTAAAATTTTAATTTAACAAAAAAGATCATATAATAGTTTTGTATAAAAAAGAACGGACACCAATGTGAATTGGTCTAAAAAAGAACGGACACCAATGTGAACGGACACCAAAGAGTCTTAAGTTTGATTTTAAAATTTATGTGTACAAAAAAAATATCATTGAAAGAGATCTTCACTTAAGCACTTTACTGTATTCAAAGAAATTAATCTTTCCCTTATATATATATTGAGTGGATACTATGAAAAAAATAATAAAAAAAACAGACAGACTCTCACTTTTTAAGTCTTTGCTTTTTGCTGCTGATGCAGCTTGGCACTTCGTTCTTTAGAGGCATTGTTTAGTAGTTTCTGTGTTTGGGCGTGAGCCCCATTTGTTTGAAAAAAAAAAAAAACAGAGACTCTCACTTTTTAAATCATTTGTCAAACCATAACGAGTGTAATTTACCCTTAAACACATATAGATGTAGATTGCACCCTCCCAACCATACACAACAGTCGTTCTTTGAAGAAAGTTGCTATGATACCTTATTTTTAACAAAGGTATTATAGTATCTTTAATGATTAAATATTTAATAGTTGTAAATTTTTGCAGTTCACAAGATATAACCAGCAATCAATGTTTGAAGACTAATTAAGTTACTGGTACCAACAAAAAATGATGACTATCAAAACTTGTAATTGAATTTTTAAAAAAAAAAAAATTCTTGCTCTTTTGAGTTATATACCTTATATGTGTGTAAAATACACATATTTTATGTTTGTTTAAATATAAATTTGAGTGTTTTGAGATAAAATTATGTCATTTATTTATAATATTAAGTAAATTTTAGACCTATTGAGTTAAATGTATTTTTATTATGTTTTATAGAAATTAAGGGCTTTTGTGGTATTTTAAGCATGATTATTAAAATTCTGGTGAAGACAATAAGACATTATTATAGTATTTTGAGCATAATTTTTACTATAGACCTCAAATTTAGCTAATCTTGGTGGCTATAGAAAGATGAGAAAAATTCTTACAACTTTCATGAAGACATCAAAACCCAGTTTATGCATTAAGAAGGTGAAAAAGTATATGTAAAGTGGCTTATGAAGTTTGACCAAGTTAACTAGAATTTATAAATTTTAAAGATCAAGTTAGATTTTTAATTGGAGTACAAGTAATCCTTACTTGGTGACCAAGTATTGTTGAAATTAATGCAAGAATCTCAATGAGAATTTTCTAATCTTAGAATAATAATAATTTTTCTAATTTATATGGATTCAACAAGAAAAAAAAAAGAAACAAGAGATTTGATCAAAGATTAATTAAGGAACGTATTGTTGTCAAACATGTTTCAATAAATTAGGCATGATATTTTCTACAAGTATGCAATTTACCTGATTCTAGTGACATTTGAAAGCTAAGAAAGAGATCTACAAATCTCGTGTTGGCAACTTTCCTTAATTAAGCAGCTATTAAAGCAAAACTTGCACCTTAATTAACAACAAAGTAAGGCTTGACCTAGTTTGTCCTAGATTTCTTGAATTATTATAAATAGAGGGCAAAGCCAATAATTTGAGGAGAGCGGCAGTAGAGGCAAAGAGTTCATTTTGGAGGTTAAGAGAGTTCACCATCGAAGACTTCCAAGATCTTTCTTTTTTAGGATTTTCTACATGATGTTTCTTCTACCATTGATTTGTTTTGTGCTTCTTTTGTCAAGAGTGGTTAAACTTTTCTCTTGCTAGGATGAAGATGTAACTTGGTTTTGATGATAATGTATTTAGATTCATTAATTTAATTTACATTTCTTTTGATTCAATTGAGTGTTTATCATTGTTCTTAATGCTTTTGTAAATTGGTCACTCATAAATTGATCTTGTGGGTTGTGTTGTGTACGAAATTGAAAATTTTGTGCATGACTTAGACTATATGATAAATGTCATAATTTTGACTATCTAGGAATAAAATTTATTGGTTGTATGAGATTTGTTTGAGATTTCATAAATCACATAAAGCCTTTAATTTTTTAGATTCAATTAAGGGATTAATTAGGCTTTTAGAATTAATGATGATTTATATACCAAGGAATTGTGTATTGATTAAATTAGAGTATCTCCCATCAATTGATTAATTAGAACTTAATTAGGTTGGAATCTTAAATACTAGTCATAAAAACCAACCAAAATTGGATCTTTAGCATCTTTACCATTGTTTGTTTACACCTTAATTTGTTATCGTGCTCTCTTTACTATTTTTAATTTAATGTTTTTACTTTGTTTTACTTTTCTTTCAATTACTTGTTTTCCTTTTGAACTCTCTTTGTATTAAATCTTTGCCTAAATAATAGTTGGATTAGTGAAATAGTAATTGACAACTCAATCTTGGTGAAAACGATACTTTCTTATCACTTTATTACTTTTGCGATTTGATGCACTTGCCAAATTTCTCAACAATATCAATGAAGCAAAATCATTGTGGCAACGCTGTCTTCTCTTCTTGAAATTGGGCGTGTTCTGGACTTGGTATGAGCCCATGAATCTAGAGTAACTCGACCCGCCAAGCTGGTCCTTAGATGCGAAATATGTAGGGAGCAACTTGTCCACTCAGCGTGTCCCCCCTAACAGAAAAGAGGAGACACCACTCCACTCGAATAGAGGGGACATATTATATGGAATAACGATTTCCCAACTACAAAGGGACAATGTACGATGCACATTGAATTGCTCAAACTCTCAACATTTTTTACACATTCATATGTCTCTATATAAAGGTTAAACAATAGGACAAATGTATGCACCACGCTCATTACACATTATCCTCTTTGTGCAGTTACTGACTTGAGTGTCAGAGTACCTTTTGTAGGTATCCACCCCCTCACTCTACTACTACAATGCTGCGCCTTGGAGGAACTCAGTGCATCTTACCTTCTCAAGTAATCCTCAAAACCCAATTTTGAACAGGAAGCAACTCAAGATTTAGCTAAGTGTAATGAAATTTCAACAACAAAGATTTAAGAAAGCTTTTAGTTCAGGAGTTAATTTTTCATTCATAAGAATTAGATATTGAGAATGGTATTTTAAAAAATGTTATTCCTAGAAATCTATTGAATCCTAGGAATGTCAAACAATATTCTTACGTATGGCTTGAATGAAATATTCCCAAAATTGTTTGGTAATATACCAAAATCATATTTGATAACTAATTGATCCAAAATCAAATATTGTCTAAAACAATGAATGAAAAGGGGAACTTCGAATATTCTTCACTGTTCCAAAATCAACTGAGTTGTTCTGAAGTGGATTCAGAAGGATATCTGAGATAGGCACATCACGGTGGTTTCCTCCTAGCACAGCAACAATAGTAGAGTGTGTTGAAACAAGGGAGTTAGTACCTGTAAAGGGACTCCAACGCTTAAGTTAGGTTGTGCACAAGTAGGGTTATGCAATGAGTGATAATTTACTAATACTTATTTAAGGTTACTTAGCCTAATATTTATAGAGGTTGAATAGATACGTTCTCATAATAGAGAGATACGTTTCCGTAATAGTAGCAAGAAGAGATATGTTCCTTATTTAGTTGTAGAAGATCCCTATATTATCATAATACTGGTATGATAATTATGGTGCTATTATTCCGTAAGATCATGATTGGCAATAACAAATATCATAAAGATTTATCCATTGCGCAGATCTCACGGTAAAATTGTTACCATCCAGTGCCGAGGTTCGACATATATTATTGGGGTCCCATGATAAGCGAACTTATGCTAAGGGCATCGATGTCAGATTCTGGCATACAACATACCGGGTTGACCTACTGGTCATGAGTCCATATCACGATCCAGAATGGTTGCTCTTAGCTTGGCGCTTAAGTGGAACAATTAAGTCTCAAGGTACCAAGTTTGAAAAGAACTCACGAAGCGCAGTAGATATAGGAATCCAAAAGGGCCGAGTTCCGTTATTGTGGAATACCTCTAGGGTTGGCATATGAGGTCAAAATTCGCAGTGGATTACTGCTTCCTTTACCATCCCGCCATCTGAGGTGTGTCCTTTGTTGCCCCCATGCATGGTTTCACAGGGTTTTTTGTATTTTCTTGCAGCCTTGCTCTGCAACTTGTAACTGTTTTAGCTTTCTTGGAAAACTGTTGCTTTGACTTTATTAGGAATTAAAGATCCTTTAAGAGAATATTAGTTTCATACTATTTCTTAACTGTCCGCTACTCCCGTGACTAATTAGAAGTGAGGAGCATTAAAGTGCGGCTTCCAACGTGCAACCAGTTCACATTTTTTGGGGCAAATTAGAGCGCTTCATTCTCTTTATAAATAAGGAATGTTTGCATTGAGGCTGACATTCCTTTCGCTGTATTCCTTTTGCTTTGTGACTTTACTTGAGAATGACCCTTTTTTAGGGAATGGTTTCCCTTTCATTTTTTGGATGCACCTCGAGGGTTTTGCCCTTTATTAAGATCATTATCCTGTTCTTCCCAAAGTCTTTAAAGGTGTTTGCTCTTTTGCAGCCAATCCCTTCGGTTGAGGCCATTCTTTCTCAGCATAATGGTTCAGTGAGGACCAAATAACTACTCTACCTATCTAGGTCAACATACATCTAGGTAGGAGAATATTTTCTCTCCCAGCGTACGTGTGAGTGTTTGATCTACCCGCTCTTGCCAGGAAGGAGTAAGGTTCCTGTTGTGGTGCATGGAGACACTCAGGGACACTCTACCCTTCTCCTTCCTCATTTCTAAGTGATTTAGAAGCTCTAGGCCGATCTTTTGGCAGGTTCTCTAAGTATAGTTGGATGTGTAGGAAGGTTATTCTGAGGAAAGCTCTCTTGGAGATACCTAAGGTGGAGCATCCTATTCAATAGGGAAGAGATCGGTGCTGGTTTTTGGTGGATCGTGGATACGGCAGCAACTCGGGGGGTCATTATCATCAACAGCTAGGATGCCAACTTCCTTCCTTGAGTTCTCCAATAGGAATTCTTTATAGTGCACTTTTTGATATATTTTTCCTTATCTTTTTATTAAAGCTGATGATGTATGGAATAAAAACAATCAATAAAATTCTTCTTTTTTGAATTTTGTATCTTGTATCTTCTTTTCTCTGTTATCCACTATTTGTATTGAATCCAACGCTCAGCTTGTAATGGTGTTATGTTGCCCCAACTTGGTACTTAGTTGGTACAGTGAAGTGGCAAGTTTGAGTTCTTTCCCCTGAGGTTCGCGTTCCATGTGGGGTTAAGAATTTTAATTTGGCAGTTCAGAATCAACCATTTGATCTTTCTAGGAGAATCGTGGTCAATATTAATCTTCCATTATTTTACCATAAAAATGGACATTGTGGGCGTAGCTGAGGTCCGTATTAAAAATCTGTGGTCCGTAGAAAATTTTTGGACTCAACTTGATGAGGTTGCGTGTCGCTTAGTCTGCTGTGCATCTGTCCTTTCAATTGCTACAACAGTTGTAAGGGCCATGTGGCATGTTTTAACCAGGTAGTCGTGCTTAGTGCTTCATGTGCCATTATGGCAAATTTTTGAAAGCTAAGAGGTTTTGACAAAATAGTCTTCTAATCGTCCCATCTTTATAAATAGAGGTTACTGGCGCATCATTCACGTTTTAACTGTTGTTGATCGTCTTTCGGTGATTCAAGGTTTTCTGGTGACCTTACGCGGCGGAGAAGGGCAACGAGTGGTTTTCTTTCACTTCTTCCCATTCCTCACTTCACGTATGCCTTCATCCACCCTTGTTTCTATCTTTTTCGTTGTCCTTAGAGGGCTTCGCTTGTTTTGGGACATTCCTTTTTTTCCTTTTTCTAAGAGATTAGAGATACCAGTGTCTTCGACCCCTTTACTGATGTTACTCCGTGGAGCACCTCCTCTACCATGTTGTGGATGGTAGAGGTATCCTTCAGAGGTTAAGGCCTTTGAAAGAGCAGAGACTAGTACTTGTATTATTAGAGAGTGACATGGGGTATGAATCTTTAATGATTTCTCTCGTGGTTCACCCTCTGCCATATCTGAATTTGTTCATTCAGTATTATTGATTCTGACATTATCTTATCGGTCTCCATGGGTGTTTCCAGGGGTTTTATGGTGAAAAAAGTTCCGAGGCGAAGGGTTTCGGTTGTCAAAGAGCCTTTGATGCTTTGTCCTATGAGGAATGTGTATTCTTAGGTCGAGGATGATGTCAGGGACCACCTGTCCGAGTTTTCTTCTGAGGACAGCCTTAGGAAGACTCTGATCTACTTACCACTGACAGAAAAGGGTACTCAAGATCATGAGTATCAGGTTCTGTCTCCGGAATGGGACAAGAGGGTATGTCCGGGTCGAGAGGCAGGCCCGCACTTCATGTTTCTATATGAACCCTTTTTATTAAGTTAGGACTCCGACTTCTTTTTATTGACTTTCAAGTTGTGATTCTCCGGACTTTGAACGCAGCTCCTACCCAAATTCACCCTAACGATTGGGGAAATATACTCGTCTTTGAAATATTCTGTCGAGTAATGGGACTGCGGTATTCAGAGAATGCCTTCTTTTATTTCTACACTCGATGGAGTCTTCAGGGTACGACGTATCAGAAGAACTAGTTGACCATTCAATCTAGATTTGGTCACAAAGTCTTTGCCATTTTCAAGATAGTTTTTAGGAGTTTAAAGGGAAGTTCTTCAAGCTAATGGGGGCTCCAAAAACCAATCCATTTTTCTTGAAAGCTAACAGGGAGCCGATGTTCCCGCTATACTGGACATAACAAGCTTGGAGCACTCCCATTGAGTTGATTGAGAAAGAGAAGGATCAACTCAATTAGGATGACCTCAAGTGTGCTGAGTTTATAGCCAAAAGGGCCAAAGATTGTGGGCTCATCAAATGCAAAGAAATTCTTAACACTCCTGGTGATTATTTTCTTTTTGTTTTGCTAGGTAGGGGTTAGGACATCGATGTCTGGAGTCCTAACTTAAATTCGTTTACTTTACATTTCCTATACTTGTTTTTTGACTTCTTTTCTTATTTTGTCTTATTTCAGCAAGCATGGCGTGTGGACCTTCACTTATCACCTTGAAGACTTTAAGGACCAAGAGGGGAGGAGTAAGACCTTTCAATGTTCCTGTACCCATTGCTCTGCGGTCTGCTAACCAGGATCTAACTGTTGAAGAGGCTTTTGATCAGCCAGACTTTTCTACCCAACTTCTTCAGAGGAAGAAGAGGAAAGTCGATGAAAGCTCCAGTGATTGGGGCAAGAGAGCAGCCACAGAGGACGGTGAAGAAGAAAACCCTATACCCATAATTGCGGGGCATACAGATGCTGGGCCATTTATTGATGAGCGACTTTTGAGCGACGAGGTGGTGAAGTACATCACCCAGAGGAATACAATATAAACCTTGTCTAGGTTTCAGACCTTTGCGATTCAGGCTGCAGCCAAGACCCGTTGTCTTGAGAGATCCATCATGGAGGTCGATAGGAAGATGACAGAAAAAGAAGCCACTCAGAAGCTTGTAGTAGTTCTTAAGCAGAAGAAAAAACTGAGGCAAGGGTCACTGAGCTGGAAAAAGAGTTGGCCAACTCCAAGTCAGCTAGAAAGAGAGAAAAGACCAAGTCCAACAAGGCCATTGCCAACCTCAAGGCTCGCATAACATAACTGAAAAAATAGAATGAGGAGTTGGATACGATCTCTACGAGCATTGGCGGATAACAGTTTCAGAACGCTGTGGCCTAAGTCCAGCACTTTAACCCTGATGTTACTCTGGTTTTGGAAGACCTTAACTCTAAAATAGTTTTCCAAGATGGGCACCTTGTGATGGTGGAGGAAGTTGCTCACGCTGCTACGGAGGTTCCTTCAGCTGGGCCTTCGACTGTCGCACCTATTTCAGCAGAGCTGTATATCTCAGATGGAAATGAAGCTGAGGCTTAATCTTTTCCTTTTTTTTTTTTCTTTTCTTTTTGCCCTGGGCATCGGGGCATTCTTCATATTTTTGATTAATTTATAACTTAGCCTTTTCACGCCTGCTCTTTTTTCATAGTCTATTTTGGGTCTAACTTTTTTTTTTTTACATTTTTTGTTTCAACTTAGTGGACTTAGAAAAAATGTGATTAATCGAGGGGATACCGTGGTTCGGGGTTCGGGGTCCAACACCTTTTATATTTGAGTGTTTGGAATTTCACTTAGGACTTAAGCACAATTTTGAAATTAAAATCTTAGCCTGAGGTCCAACGTCTAAATTGTTTTGGTGCTTAGGACCTTATTTGCCTTAGGTATAATTTAGAATCAAACCTTAGTCTGGGCCCCGACGCCAACTGCTTTGGCATTGAGGATCCCACTTGACTTAGGTATAAATGTGATCTATAACCAGGATTTTTAATGTTTACAGTTCATAGGAAAAATTGTCTATCACTTCAGAATTTTCAACTACAAAGTCTTTTTAACATAAGACTTTTGGTGGATACCTGAGGATGGACCACAGATATCGTAACCCGCACTGCCACTTTATTTCTTAACCTTAAATTGGTCACGGCCAAGTATTGAGGATTGAGTATTGACCCTATAACTTACTACCAATGCGCTTTCATGGGCTTGGTGGGTTATTCCTATTAACCTAGACTTTGCCTCATAATCCAAAGGGAATAGGCTTTATATTTTCTCAAGGCGTTTTTTGGCTTGAGGGGTGGTCCACGGATAACCTTAAGACGGATTTCGGCTTGAGGATCCTTTGGGACTTCAGGTAATGTAAAAAAAGTAATATATGAATAACTCCTTTTTATTGATAAATTTAAGGACAATAGTCCATACAGAGCGTATAATCATCAAAATTGGGACAGATCAAACATAGTTTACTAAAAGACTAGGCCCTAAAAGGCACTTAACTATAGTATTTTCTAAGTTTATCCGTATTCCAATAGTTCTTGATCAGCTTGCCTGTTAACGCTTCCAACGTGTAAGCTCATTTGCCAATGCTGACTATGATGCAGTAAGGGTCTTCTCAATTTAGGGCTAATTTCTTTTGGGAGGCATTCTTCCCTCTGATATTCACTCTCCTGAGCACCAGGTCTCCCAGCTAGAACTTTCTTGGAACAACCTTCAAATTATATCTAGCCAACTTCTTTTGTTTAATAGCCGCATCGCGTATAGGGGTGATGTGCCTTCTTTCCTCTGATAACTCCATAAAATGTTATTGGTGCCCTTTTTCTATGCTAGAATAAATGCTTAGTCCTTGTTTATAATACATATTTACAGGGTTTTGTGCCTATATTTTTCATATTCTGATTCTAAGTCTTTCTTGTATGTTTTATAGCAAATTATGCTTTAATTGTTATTGATTGAGTTGATTTGTATATATTACTGATTTGGTATATTCTCTATGTTAGGAAGGGCTCCAAACAAGGTTAAATATGGAGCATTTGAGCCAAAAGTCCAAGAGGAAGCCAAATCTGCATTTCAACAGTCAACGCCACAGCGCAAGGTTGTGCGTGTTGCGGCGCAGAGAGGCATTTCAGCATTCCATACTTGAACCCGAGAGTTCAGAGCCAAGACCTAGAAGATGGGTGCACCGCGACGCAATGTAACCTACCTTGTGGGGGTCGTAGCGCGAAGGCGGCAAACTGAGCCTATAAATAGATTTTTCAAGTTTTTCTCTCAGTCTTGGCCATTTTTAGCCATTTCCATTTTTAGTCATTTTAGGTTTTCTTTGTTATAGGTAGTTTAGGTTAGAAAACTTTGGCTAGATCTCCATTGATGGTGGATTGGAGGCTAGGAACAAGGATGAAGTAGAATTCACGCTTCAGAGACAAATCAATGAGCTTCCTTTCTCTTTTTCCCTTTCTTTCTTCTCTTCCTTATCTTCCTTGTATATGATTTTCTTTGTGTTTTCATGTTCATTGTATAGCTGAACTGTATTTAGGGATATTTTGGATCCTTTTTTATATATATTAATGATGTGTTCTTCTCTGAGTTTGTGTGGATGTTTGATTATTATTCAATCATAATCTATGCTTAATGCTTGCTGTTAGTTGACCATCAATTGCATGATCCTAATATTTACAAATGAACTAGACATAGGGATTTGCTAATATGGATATGGTATAGTTGATGCATGTTCAACGAGTTCAATTGGCTTAGATGAGTTGATTCGCTAACTAAATAGAAGTATACCTTTTAGTCATGCATAGTGTGTGATTGCGAATAAATCATTCATGAGTGGATGTTGCGCTAGCTTTCAAGGAAACATAGTGAGTTGGGCAATTGAAACCAGGGTTGATTGACCAAGACATAGGCTTTTGACTAAATCAGATTTTTAAGCTAACCTAATCAGTGCATTCATGTTAATCAAGAGGGTTGCATGTTGTTGGTAGATGTAGGGGGTGAAGAAGGATTCCCTGAAACCTAACCGTTTATTGTAAATTAAATTTAGTTTAGTTTATTACTTTCTTATTTTTATGTCCTTCAATAGAATGATTAAGTTATTAGTTGGTACTTAACTTTATAAATAAATATCCTCGTGGGAATGAACTTTTATTCTGTATCTGTATTACTTGAGTGATCCGTGCACTTGCGGTAACCAACCAAGTTTTTGGCACCGTTGCCGAGGATAAAGTTTCTATATTGCTAATATTGACAATAAGTTTAGTTAGTTCTAATTCAAGTTGTATATAATCTATGTTTCTTTTATGTCTTGTTTAGTTTCAATAAAGAAGTCGGATGATTTCGTTCATACGAGGCCCTTGAGGGAATTCGCGACTCCTGGAAAGGATAACCCTTAGATTAAGTTCTTGAGGACTACTCATCCGCAACAATTCAATTTTGGTGACAAAGTTCTGCTAGGACTATAACTCAGGCCGTTTGTGGGAGGGAACCCCATGTTTATGTTTATTTATTGTCTTTATTTTATGCATAATTAGGTAGTATGTTGTGTTTTGTATGTTTGTATATGTATGTTCATGTTGATGTTAGTTGTGTTAATATGTTTTGTTAGTATGTTAGTATATATATGTGTTAGTTATGTTAGTTTTTGTTTTTAAGTTTTAAGTTTGCTTTAGGTTTTTATATAGGTTAATATGTTGTTTTTATATTTTATTATGTGTGTTGTACATTTTTGTAATTTAGCTTTTTGAACAAGTTTTGTTGCAGCTAGAGACCCATATGAGCCAGATCCAGCAGCAAAATTGTGTTTGCTGCTAAATTTAGCAGTTTAGGTTGTCACGCCACGGCGCAAGGTAGTGCACACCGCGGCGCAAGTGCTCATTTTCTGTAGAATTCTTCAGCTTTTTGTCACGCCATGCGGTGGGCAAGTGGTGTAGTACATGCCAAGAAGACCCTTGTTTTTGTTTTTTTTTTTCTCTATTTTTGTGTATTTAGCAATGCTCAGTATTAGTTAGACTGCTATTTTGATAGTCTCAGGTTCCTTATAGACCATGTTCATTACAGATGCATTTTATTTTGGTTTGGGGGAGTATCTTTACATGTTTTATTACATTTATGTTTAATATTAACATGTATTAGTATTTTGAGTATGCAGTGATTTTAGTCATCATATTTTCTTGATTATATCTTATTTTGACTATCACTGATGCGCTGTTGACAAGATTTTCAATTTTTAACTTTATGCAAAAGATGTTATGCATGCTTGAATTGAAAAGTTGAATCTATTTGAATGCATGATATGTTGCAAGAATGCTGGTGTTGTTTTTGATTATTCATGATATGAAAGGTTGCTATTTGTCCCCTTTTCAGTGAAACCTTATGTGATCTTGAAGCATGTGAAACAATT
The DNA here is from genome assembly GCA_029884595.1 of Ormosia semicastrata. Taxonomy (NCBI): domain Eukaryota; kingdom Viridiplantae; phylum Streptophyta; class Magnoliopsida; order Fabales; family Fabaceae; genus Ormosia; species Ormosia semicastrata. The sequence continues at coordinate 3,616,635 of JAQQTO010000057.1, read as the reverse complement.
TAGTCACTTTTGATGCATGATTCACATCTCACTTAGATGCAAGTGTAACTTTGAAAATGATAAGAGTGCATGTCTTGAGAATGTTTATGGATGTACATGTAGAATTTTGATTATCCTAGAAATTATTTTTGAATTCTCTTGAGGCGAAATCCTAAGTTATGCATGATTGAGGAAATGATTAGGGCATTATTTGGACCGATTGAGCTTTAAAAAGCTTACCCTGATATGATGATATCCCTAGGTCCCTTTTTGAAGCCTTATACTGTTTGGCCTTAGTTGTTTTTCATAACCATTGTGTTCGTTAACCTGTTAACCGTTCTAATGCATGTGAAAGCATGTCATTTTTCTTCCTACCATCAATGTTTGTTGAGTACACGATGTGCTATTTCTTAAGATGAGTCTGATGATTAGGGGTATGAATATTCACTTCAAAATGAGTCTGAAGGAACCAGATGCAAGAAAAGAAAAAGCAATGCTTTGAAAAATAAAGAAAATCAAAAGAAAAAGAAAAGAAAAAAAAAAAAAAAAGAAAAACAAAGCATAAGAAAAGTAAAGTTTGAAAAGCATCAAGGAATGGTTCTGACAAGTTTTTTGCATTCACTATTGGATACCCTGCTGATATCAAATTAATGACTCAAGTCTTGAAATAATATATTATGTGTCTCAATGTTTGTATAGTATCATTTCCATTCATTTCTTTCGCCCATACCATTGGCCTAACATTACAAGCTATAAAGTCTCTTTTGATCCTCAATCTTGTGTGATTTACATTAGTGGAGAGAGAGATGATTTACAATCTTGTGCATTCTTTGAATCATATGCATGTATGTTTATAAACTTATCTAAATGTGTATGATTTGATTAGGGAAAGTTTATTTTGCATGTTTATGACAAATGTGAATTGCATGAAGAGTTGTTTAGATTGATAGCATGTTAAAGATTGTATATGTGCGGAGCTGTTTATGGGGCATTTGTACTTTTTGAGGATTTATGTAGTCATTATATACTAGTGATGTGTGTGAAACAACATCATATTTTATTCTTGTTTTGCATGCATTTGTAGGCATTTTAAGCATTTTAGTTTCTCTTTCTATTTGTTTTTCTTTTAGTTCAGATAACTGTGGTATTTATGATATTGTTGTGCAGGATTGGTGCTCAATTGGCCTCCAAATGGATGGAAAGCTTGCATGATTAAAGTTAGAGCTTTATGGATAGTAAAGAGGTACAAAAAGACCACTCCAGAGGGATCCACGGCCTGCCTGTGGAATTCCCCACTACCATGGATCAAGCAGCAGCTTGAAGAAGCAAAAGACAAATTCCAAAGAATTCTACGGCCTGGCTGTAGAATTATCCACGGCCTGGCCGTGGAATGATCCATGGCCATGGAATTCTGACATCAAGATCCACGACCTGGCCGTGAAATGATCCACGGCCGTGGATCGCAGTGTGTAGCAGTTTTTAAGTTTTTATTTTTATTTCTTTTGGGGCTTTTTAGCTAATTAAAACCTTAGGTTATAAATAGATATTCTGAATACAATTGGGGGGTTCTAACTTGGTTTTGAGGAGGCACATTGAAGGCTCTTAATCTTCATCTTCTCATTTCTTCTTCCATTATTACGGATTTGGGATGTTCTTAAATTTGATTTCTTGTCTCTCATTCTCTATATCTGAGTAGTTTTCTTTGTTTCTAGGATTGGGCAATGCCCTTTGATACATTGATAATGATTAATTGACTCTGTTTCCCTTTTTATTAATCTTGAATGTTCTTTGATTCAATCCTTATTGCTCTTATTCATGTGAATTTGCTGGCCACTTATTTGCATCTCATAGGCATTTAGGGATGTACTGAGAGGTGAACCTAGGTGTTGGAACTATAAGAATTGAACTTAAGGTCTAAATCACGAGAGTAGTTTTAACCTTTCGAGGATTCAATGAATTACCACAAAGCGTAATGGGTTCAATTTAAATTCAATTACCACGAGAGTAGGAATTAGTTTAATTGGGCACAGATCTTGTATCTTGAGAAAGAACATTAACTAATTTAGGATAATTCACCTTCAATTGAATTTCAGATTTAATAAAAGGGTTATCAATTAGGATTTGTCTTGTATCATTGTGGTTATCCCAATTTTGGAAGCTTTCTTGAATCTGAATACCTTTCTTGATAAATTACTGTTTTTGTTCTTAATTTTGCACTTTAATAATTATTTACTTAATTGCTTGGTTACTACATTCTTATCAATAATCAATAATCATATTTTTATCATGCCATAATTTCCATGACTTCAACCAAAAGGGGAGGAATGATTCATATTCTCAAACTTACAACCCTGGTTGGAGGTCACATCTTAACTTCTCTTACCAGAATAGTCAGTACCAAGCTGGGTAAGGTAATGCTAAACCTTCTTCTGGAATCCCACAGGTATAGAAATCTAGACTTGACTCTCTTCTTAAGAATTTTGTTGAGAGCCAGTCTAAGCAAAATGAGGAGTTTAGGCATCATGGGTAAGTTGTGACTGAGGCAATTAAAGAGTTGTTAGCTAAGGTTAACAATTTAGCTATTCATAATAAGATGTTGGAAACCCAGATTGCCCAACAAGCAAGCACTTCTCTCGGGCAGCAAGGTAAGTTTCCTGATCAACCTGAAGTCAACCCAGGCAATGAACATTGTAAAGCTGTGAGTTTGAGGAGTGGAAAGAAATTAGAAGATTCTTTTGGTAAGGGGGAGAATGAAAAAGATAACGGAATTGAGGATAACGAGACTAAGACACAGCCCTTAGAAGAAGATGAAACTACTAAGAAAGTATCTAAGTATGTACCTCCTGAACCTTACCAACCCCTGGTTCCCTTCCCTTAAAGATTAGCTAAGGCGAAGTTAGATAAGCAGTTTGGGAAGTTCCTAGAGGTTCTTAAGAAATTGTACATTAATGTACCCTTCACTGAGGCATTGAAACAAATGTCTACCTATGCCAAATTTCTTAAAGACATTTTGTCTAACAAGAGGAAGCTTGAGGAATATGAGATAGTAGCTTTAACTGAGGAGTGTAGTGCTTTAATTCAAAATAAATTGTCTCCTAAGTTAAAAGATCTAGGTAGCTTCTCTATTCCTTATTTGATTGGTAACACTAGTTTTGATAAAACTTTGTGTGATTTGGGAGCTAGTGTTAGTCTTATATCCCTTTCGGTGTGTAGGAAGTTGGAGGTGGGTGAGCTGAAACCCACAACTATCTCACTTCAATTGGCAGATCGGTCTGTCAAGTACCCCATAGGCATCTTGGAGGATGTTCCTATTAAGGTTGGTAAGTTTTATATGCCGGTGGATTTTGTTGTGCTTGACATGAAAGTTGATGCTAAAATGTCGATTATACTTGGGCGTCTATTCCTTGCCACTGGAAGGGTGATCATTGATGTCCATAAAGGAAAATTGACTTTGCGATTGAATGATGAGGAAGTAGTTTTTTATGTTTTTAAATCTGAAAATAATTCTAATTCCTCAAATTCATGTAATCGCATAAATGCTACTAATGTTGTGGATAGTGTTGTGCTTTCAGTTGTGCAGGAATCGGTGGCTGATGCTATACTAGAAAAGACCTTGCCCAAGGGTACCACAAAATTTGAGCAGTCCAAACCTTGCAAGAAAGGACCTAAGAAGCAGAATGACAAGTGTGTCGAGAAACGTGAATTTAAACTCGAGGATAAAGTTCTTGTCAATAACTCGCTTCTACGTTTCTGTCCTAGTAAGTTATGGTCGAAATGGTCAAGACCATATAAGATTGTTCGAGTTTTATCTTATGGTGTGCTTAAAGTGAAGAAAGAAGGCCATAAGTCTTTTATGATAAATGGCCAGAGAGTGAAACACTTTGAAGGAGTGGGGACTGAGCACTACTCCATTGACATCACTTGAGCACAGAAACTAGACCAAAGTCGAGTTAATGACTTTAAACAAGCGCTTCTTGGGAGGCAACCCAAGCTTCATTATTTTTTTTCTCTTTCTTTCTTTTTATTTTTTCATTTTCTTTTGATTTTATGTGTTGGATTGTTGGTTTGGTCTTTGTCTCATGGATTTTGTCTAGGTTTGACCCTTTTTAAATCTCAATTTGGAAGGAGAATGAAGTCAGAAAGTTTCACATCCAGCCCATGGAAAATTCCATGGCCATGGATTGAACACCAAAAGATTTCTCACCACCGCAGTGAGTTCTTTTCTTTTATCCTTTCTCTTGTAATAGATTTTTACATTGGGGATAATGTAAGTTCTAAACTTGGGGGAGTATTTTCATATTTTAATTTTAATTTTTTATATTAGATCATTAGTTTCATATATTTTCATGTCTCATTTTGCATTGCATCTTCTTTTTGTATTTTCATACCATCATATCTCTTGGCTTTTTGGTTGAACTTGTGCCCCTCTCTTTTGGGGATTTTTGAGATGGTACTAATTTGGAACCCAATTTGTTGATTCTTGTGGTAGGCAACAGGCATTTTTTTAATTGATAGTAGATGTGATCTTTTGATAGTTGATAATTAGCATATGTTCTCTGAATTTGTACTTCTCATTGATTTTTGAACCTCTAAATGTGAGTTTTGAGCCTGTATGGGATATATGCACTATATGGTTTCTGCTCTCATTCTTTGTGTTGAGTGATATTCCTCATTGATCTTGTGCTCTAGAACTTGATTTGAAACCATTTTGAGGTAAAATTTTTAGTTGCATGCTTTGTCGCGACCGGGATTGCGGTGAAAAATAGCAACTCATGTGATTTTAGAAAAAAGAAATAGAGTTGCCACCAATTTTATTTAAATTAGGAAAAATTGGAAAATCTTTCTTTGAAAATGGTCTTTGGAACCAGATTGGATTCGGGAGTCGGTTATGGATAGGGAATGGCGGAAACTTAATCCCACAGCACCCCTAACACATCTGTTCTAAAATGGTACCTTAAATTGATTGTACAGAATTTTATAACATTTGAAAAATATTTATTTTAACATTTTAAAAGAAAACAGATAAATAAAAAATTTAAATGAAGGAAAAAAAAATTTACGAATCATTGAATTGTCACAACTTAAATGATTCCAAAAAAAAGAGATTAACAAACTGTCACAGTTCAACTAATCCGATTTTATAATTTCTCAACAACGTTTAATTATTTTATTTTCCCTAAAAAAAACCACAGCTAAAGAGGAAAAATAATAATAAATATGGTAAACAAAGCTAACGAAAAAAAAAAAAAAAAAAAAGCATGTAACAGGTTAAACAAAATCCAAATAAATCCTAAGATGATTTTTATTGTCACTATTATTACTATTTAGATGTATTAAATTTATAGATAAGCTCACGACAAAACATAACTATTGTTATTTATCTATACCACCCAAACTCAAAAGAAGACCTTGGATCACAAAAAAGAGAGTAAAATAGCCATAGAGCCCAACCCAGCAGAACCCTTTTCTTTTATTATACTTTTTGTTATAAATTTCCTTTTTTAAAAACATACATGCTACTAAAAAAATAAAATAAAAAAGCAGAATACAGAGGCTCGTAGCCTCTGATAAGGAGAAAAAAAACAAAGATGCTTTCAGTCTCTAAAGGGGGAAAACGAAAACGTGAGGTATCGTGTTGGGGGTGTTGAGATCCGACAGTCGTTTGGGAGAATCTGGTGTTGAGGTCCGATGGTCGGTACAGGAGGTTCTGGTTTTGTGAGATCCGACAGACGGTGTAGGGGATTCTGGTTTCTGAGGTCCGACAGTCGGTGAGGGGAAAGATCTGGCTTCTGTGAGGTCCGACGGTCGGTGCGAGGAGGGATTTGGTTTCGTGAGATTCGACGGTCGGTGAGGGCTTCTGAGGTCCGACTGTCGGTTCTGCGGTCTGACAGTCGGTTCTGAGGTAATGGGTTTAAGTGGGGGGCCTGGAAGTAGTTGGTTAGGATGGTGATTCTGGAAGGTAGGTGTTTAGGAGGTTAAAGGGAGATGGAAGATGGTTGATGGTTTGATGAGTGAGGGTGGTGAGAGATGAAGGTTCACGGTTGAGGGGTTTGGAAGATTGAGGGGTAATGGGTGAAGGTAGGTTTTTGGATGAATGGTGGCAGAGGGTTGGCTTGGGGTGTGATGAAGATTGTGGTTGCTGGTAGGTGAGAATCAGAACATGAACATAGAGAAAGACAGAATGCAGAAACTTAGATGCAACAGCAATAGTGGAAGTCCATGGATAAGAGAAAAAGACAAAACAAAATACCTCCGTGCTTCGGGAAAACCCTTGGAAAATTTCTTTCTATTTAATTCTTTTCTTTACAATTTCACTTCTCACTTTCTCTCCCTCTCCTCTTTTCTCACCAGTATCAAATAATAACTTTTTGATTAGGAAGAGAAAACTGTAAACTAAAGAAATCTCCCCCAAAAAAAGAACCCCCCTTTCTTTACATCGTCCCTTTATATAGGCATAAAGAGATTCTGGCTTGGCATCCCCGAGCGTCAATTGTGCAGTCTCTTTCTTTGTAAAAAAAAAATATCTCCTTCTCTAATATCAATAGTCCCCTCTTCAAATTGCTGAACTCCCCCTCTATATTAGCTTGGGCAGCACGAGATTGTGTCATCACTATCTGCTCTCTTTTTTGGCTTTAAAACTTGCTTCCTTTATTTTTTCTTTTCCTGTCTCTATCCTAATTTGTGTATCTGTGGTTCAACGCTGCAAGAGCTGCATTAGAAGCAACAGCTGCAAGAGCTGCATCAGAGGCAACAGCTGCAAGAGCTACATCAGAGGCAGCAGCTCCTTCCCCGTTTGATGTTTCATTTTTCAAAATCTCTAGCCTCACACTTCTGCCTTTCTTCTGCTATCACCAGAAAGCTCGTTTTGTCCTTTTGTTCTTGGCTCATTAGTGTTGCAGGAGCCGCAATATGAAGGAGGTCACTACTTTTCTTTGATGCTATACTTTTGAAAAATCTCTACCTGACGCTTTTCCTTTTTCTTTTGCAATCAACGAAAGAAGCATACATTTGTCTTTTATCATTGGCCTTTTCTCTTTGACTCTGCCGATTTACAACGTTAGCTTTCTTCTTTTTTTTTTTTTTTTTTTTATATATTAGAGACTTAAAACAAAATAGGTCAAGGTGGATTAATGAACTTTAGCCTTTTTCTTATTGGATTGGGTTTGATTTGGTCACAGATTAAAAAAAAAAACCAAACATTTTTTATTTTCGTTTTTGCATTTTTAGTATTTTTATTTTTATTTTTTATTTTTTTATTTTTATATATATATTTTTTTTTGTGTCCTGATCAAAATTGGGTGTTTACATGCTTGAATGTGATTAAGACATCTTAGGTATTTTTTCTAACATTCTGAAATTGTTACACTTTCATCCACTAGTTGTCCATTTTGAGCTTATTGCATAATTAATTTTCTTAATGCCTATGATGATATATTGTTGGTAATCATTTAGAATATTAAATGGAGTAAATTGGGTTTGAAAGTTGTGTAAAGTTGTGTTAGGAATCATATGTTTTTGACCCTTCTCTTTCTCAAATGAAAAAAGAAAAGAAAAGAAAATCATAAGTTGAAAGCTTGAAAAAAAAAAAAAAGAGAAGAAGGAAAAGAAAGGAAGAAAATACTTGGAAATATGGAGTTATGATATTGTTTGAAATATAATATATATATATATATATATATATATATATATATATCTTTGCTCCATTTATATTCTATTAGATTTCTTGTGCTTATCGAAAATTTTGATGAGCCCTTTGTACATACCTTCCTTTCTCTGCCTTACCTAGTATCATTCCTATGGCCCCATTACAACCCTTGAAAGACCTTTTAATTCTTGCATGCATGCTGATTATTAGTGAAAATTTGATTTCTTATCAAGCATATGGATGTGCATTTTCTTTGAAGGATTTTGAGCGTAATGTTTTCACCCTTAAACACTTTGAGTGTGGTTAGTGGAGTGAACTTAATTCAATCAGTGAGGATGCATGATTTATGAGAACTTAGCCTCTAATTGGACTTGATTTTGATTACCTCTCAGATTCTTGGTTTGCATTAGCCTATTGCCTGGATAATTGTTTTCTCGGGTTCCTCATTCATTATTGTCTCTTAATCCCACTTCTTGGTTTAGTCTTAGTTATAGCTTGGGGACAAGCAAAATCTTAAGCTTGGGGGGATTTGATGTGTGTGAAATAACATTATATTTTGTTCTTGGTTTGCATGCATTTGTAGGCATTTTAAGCATTTTAGTTTCTCTTTCTATTTGTTTTTCTTTTAGTTCAGATAACTGCGGTATTTGTGGTGTTGTTGTGCAAGATTGGTGCTCAATTGGCCTTCAAATAGATGGAAAGCTTGCATGATTGAAGTTGGAGCTTTATGGATAGCAAAGAGGTACAAAAAGACCACTCCAAAGGGATCCACGGCCTGCCTATGGAATTCCCTACGGCCATGGATCGAGCAACAGCTTGAAGAAGCAAAAGACAAATTCCAGAGAATTTTACGGTCTGGCCGTGGAATGATCCACGACCGTGGAATTATCCACGGCCTAGCCGTGGAATGATCCATGGCCATAGAATTCTGACAGCAAGATCCACGGTCGTGGATCGCAGTACGCAGCAGTTTTTAAATTTTTATTTTTATTTCTTTTGGAGCTTTTTAGCCAATTAAAACCCTAGGTTATAAATAGATGTTCTGAATACAATTGAGGGGTTCTAACTTGGTTTTGAGGAGGCACATTGGAGGCTCTTAATCTTCATCTTCTCCTTTCTTCTTCCATTGTTACGGGTTTGGGATGTTCTTAAATTTGATTTCTTGTCTCTCATTCTCTATGTCTGAGTAGTTTTCTTTGTTTTTAGGATTGGACAATGCCCTTTGATACATTGATAATGATTAATTGACTCTGTTTTTTCTTTTATTAATCTTGAATGTTCTTTGATTCAATTCTTATTACTCTTATTCATGTGAATTTGCTGGCCACTTATTTGCATCTCATAGACATTTAGGGACGTACTGAGAGGTGAACCTTGGTGTTGGAACCATAAGAATTGAACTTAAGGTCTAAATCATGAGAGTAATTTTAGCCTTTCGAGGATTCAATGAATTACCACAAAGCGTAATGGGTTCAATTTAAATTCAATTACCACGAGAATAGGAATTGGTTTAATTGGGCACGGATCTTGTATCTTGAGAAAGAACATTAACTAATTTAGGGTAATTCACCTTCAATTGAATTTCAAATTTAATAAAAGGGTTTTCAATTAGGATTTGTCTCATATCATTGTGGTTATCCCAATCTTGGAAGCTTTCTTGAATCTGAATACCTTTCTTGATAAATTACTATTTTTGTTCTTAATTTTGCACTTTAATAATTATTTACTTAATTACTTGGTTACTACATTCTTATCAATCAATAATCATATTTTATTTTATTTAATTTAATTAAATTAATTAATTAATTTGTATTCATTGACACAGTCCTTGTGGATTCGATCTTTTTATTACATGATGACGAAACCATACACTTGTGGATTTCACGCATCAACTAGCTATGTTGAAAAGAAAAATAAGAAAATTGAAATTTGATAATTTGTTGAATGAAAGTTGTTTTGAATTGTAAAATGATTTACTTAGCCCTATTTTGTTTTGCTCGAGGACAAGTAAAATGTAAGTTTGGGGGTGTGATAACTTCATAAAATGTAATTTTTGGTGCCTTATTTATGTGCTAGAATAAATGCTTAGTCCTTATTTATAATGCATATTTGGAGGGTTTTGTACTTATATTTGTCATATTTTGATTCTAAGCCTTTCTTGTATGTTTTATAGCAAATTGAGCTTTAATTGTTATTGATTGAGTAGATTTGTATATGTTACTAATTTGGTGTATTCTCTATGTTAGTAAGGGCTCCAAACAAGGTTAAATATAAAGCATATGAGCCAAAAGTCCAAGACAAAGTCAAATATGCATTTCAGCAGTCAACGTCGCGGCGCAAGGTTGTGCGTGCCGCGGCGTAGAGAGGCATTTCAGTATTCCATACTTGAACCCGAGAGTTCAGCGCCGCGGCCCAGAAGATGGGTACGTCGCGGCGCAATATAACCGACCTTATGGGCACCGCTGCGTGTGTATGTAGGGGTCGCGGCGCAAAGGCGGCAAGCTGGGCCTATAAATAGATTTTTCACATTTTTCTCTTAGTCTTGGCCATTTTTAGCCATTTCCATTTTTAGTCATTTTAGGTTTTCTTAGTTTTAGGTAGTTTAGGTTAGAAAGCTTTGGCTAGATCTCCATTGATGGTGGATTGGAGGCTAGGAACAAGGATGAAGGAGGATTCAAGCTTCAAAGACAAATCAATGAGTTTCCTTTCTCTTTTTCCCTTTCTTTCTTCTCTTCCTTATCTTCCTTGGATATGATTTTCTTTGTGTTTTCATGTTCATTGTATAGCTGAGCTGTATTTAGGAATATTTTGGATCCTTTTCTATATATATTAATGATATGTTCTTCTCTGAGTTTGTGTAGATGTTTAGTTATTGTTCAATTATAATCTATGCTTAATGCTTGCTGTTGGTTGGCCATCAATTGCATGATCTTAATATTTGCAAATGAACTAGACATAGGGATTTGTTAATATGGATATGCTATGGTTGATGCATGTTCGACGAGTTCAATTGGCTTGGATGAGTTGATTCGCCAACTGGATAGAAGTATACCTTGTAGCCATGCATAATGTGTGATTGAGAATAGATCGTTCATAAGTGAATGTTGCGCTAGCTTTCAATGAAACTTAGTGAGTTAGGCAATTGAAACCAGGGTTGATTGACCTAGACATAGGCTTTTGACTAAATCAGATTCTCAAGGTAACCTAATCAGTGCATTCATGTTAATGAAGAGGGTTGCATGTTGTTGGTAAATGTAGGGGGTGAAGAAGGATTCCCTGAAACCTAATCATTTATCTTTATTACTTTTGTAGATTAGATTTAGTTTAGTTTATTACTTTCTTATTTTTATGTCCTTGAATAGAATGGATTAAACTATTAGTTGATACTTAGCTTTATAAACAAATATCCTTGTGAGAATGAACTTTTACTCTGTATCTGTATTACTTGAACGATCTGTGCACTTGCGGTAACCAACCAAGTTTTCCTCTAATAAATCCAAATCTTCCCTGATTAGTCCGGGGTTATTGTCAAGTGAAAACTGATGGTGACTGATGTTCACATATTTGATGCATTAATAAGCCTTCATTTTTAGTCATTTACACTCTCCATGCACTTAATAAATTAAGTTTGGTTATGTTTTGTATGTTTTGAACTCAAAATGGATTTAATTGAATTTTATGTCTTACATTAATCCTGTATTTGGGTCATATCTTGGGCTGTAGGTGGATGTTTAAGGTGAATCTTATGTCATTTTAAAGATAATAGAGAGCTCTACAATCTTCATGAAGACATCAAAGACTCAATCACACGTTTGGATGGCTCAAATTGGCATTGAATCAAGAACTAAAGTGTTGCTCCTGGCAGAATGACCTTTGTGTACTGTTCATTACACTGCTCGTAGTGAAAGTTGTAGAATAGGTTGAAATTTTGATGGTTGATAGTTAAGACTCAAATCTACAACTTTCATGTTGAACACTCTTCCCGATTCAGACTCTTGGAGGTGATATTGGGCTTGGAAGTCGAAACGAGAGATCTGCGACTGGGCCTGAGTAGTGTGCAATAATTTGAACATATCTGGAGCTATAGAAATGATATTAGACTCAAACTAAAGCCATTTGAAAGCTAAGATCCAGACCTAAAATCTTCATGAAGACCACTTGGCTCAAAAATGACGAATGCAATGACTTCAGAGTTGCATGATTTCGGAGACAAAGAATCTCCGAATTTTCTACTCACCAAAAGTCATTCAACATTTTCCACTACTCCACCTACTCCACCTACCACCATGACCATCATGACTCAAATTTCTTTGACATTTTGTATCTCTAACCCTCTATAAAAGGGAGGCTATGCAGATCATTGTAATATGTAGAGCTTCTATGTAGAAGTGTTGTTATAATTAAAGTGTTAGTTTTTGATTTTGAAGATTTCTCTTCTTCTTTTTCTCTCCTTCTCTCTCTTTGTTATTTTTCATGGTTCTTGAAGGTTCTCCAATGGTGATGGCTATGGAGAACTAAACTTCTTTAATCAATCCAAGAGATTGACAGTCTTGATGATTAATCTTGAGATTTTGTTTTAATTGTTATATATTCATCTATTAATCAAGTTTCTCTTTCTCTTCTTCTCTTGTTTAAATTCTGATTTAATGCTTAATTTGATTGAAATTTACATATATTAATTGCGTAATTGTCATATGCCAAGAGATGAATTCAAAGGTTAAATAATTTATTAAAGGTGTTTGATGAAATATTTAGCTTGGTTGGATCTTGATTTTTAAGTTAATTTGGGTTTTGGATGGATGCTTAATTTGTCTAATCTTAATTAATTGAATTCTAGAAGCATTTCTAGTAGAAGATTCATAGATCATTGATAGGCATCTTAATGTGATCTAAGACCAAGGATTTGGTTAATAGTTGAATAGATCTATAAAGATCAAGGATGGATTAAAATCAAGATTGGTTAATTCTCTTGGATTGGTTATTTTCCTAATTTTGTTTACTCATTTTAATTGCTCTTTGTTGTTTAATCTTGCAAAATTTTCCCCCCTGTTCATTAATCTCTTAATCTGACTTCATAATTAGAATGATCTATGGGCTCGATCCGGTGTTACCTTATGCTACAAGTAGTTTTGGTAAATCGGTTATAAATTGATTTAAATTTAGTAATCTCGACAAGTGTCAGTGACACCAGCTCGGTTCTTCTATTTCCATCGGGATAATAGTTTCGCACCTATAGGTGAGTTTGAAAGAAGTTTCACCTGTCGTAGAATGGGGCATAGTCCAGTAAGCCTAAAGGATGTGATCAAGTTGTTTAGCCCAGTTTCCCTTGGCTTCATCTAGCCTTCTTTTGATTTCACGGACAATGACCTAGTTGGAGACTTCAGATTTACCATTTGTCTTGGGATTCTCAACAGAACTGTAATGATGCTTGATTTTTAACTCAACAAACAGCTCTTCAAAACCTTTATCCTTAAACTGGGTTCCGTTGTTCGTCACAATGGACTCTGGAACTCTGAACCTGGTGATAATGTGACACCAAGTGAACTTTTGACCCCGGGCATAGGTGATTGTGACCAAGGGCTCTGCCTTCATCCATTTTGTAAAGTAATTCACTGCCACCACTAAGTATTTCAATTAACCAGGAGCATGAGGGAATGAACCCAAGATATCCATACCTCATCTGTAGAATAGTCAGGGTACTTACATCGTAGACAGTTCTTCTAAGGGATCCTGATAATAGTCTAAGTGGCGTTGGCATTTATCACAAACTCAGGCATGTGCATAGGAGTCTACCTCCATTGTTGGCCAGTAGTATCCTACTCTGAGCGCTTTTAGGACTAGGGCTTTGCCTCCCAAATGGTGTCCACGACTTCCATCATGAACCTCAACCAATACATATTCTACTTCATTTGGTGTGAGGCATTTGAGGAGGGGTGATGAAAACCCACGCCAGTATAACTACCCATCATAGATAGTGTACCTGACTGCTGTCTTGGCTAGTTTAGAGGCTTCCTTCATATCAGAGAGCGCGGTTCCGGATCGTAGATACTCTATGATAGGGGTGATCTAAGTATGCTTTTCCCCTTCCAATTGGAATATGACGTGATCCTTAATGAAGGGTTGAGAGAGGGTCTCTTGGATTATGGAACGGTTATTGTCAGGGCTTTTAGTGCTGGCCAGTTTAGATAGAAGGTCCATCCTAGAGTTCTGCTCTCTCGGTATATGCTCTATATTAGCATTTTAGAAGCTTTTAAGGAGCTCTTGTACTTTGGCCAAATATCTCTGAAGGAGAGGCTCTTTGGCTTAATATTCACCTCAGATTTAGGAGGTTACAAGTTGGGAGTCACTACAAAGTGTGATCTTAGATGCTCCTATGTCTTTAGCCATCACCAGCCCAGTGATGCACGCTTCATACTTCGCCTGATTATTTGAGGTTAGAAACTCGAACTTCAGAGAGTTTTCTAGAGTCACTCCTTTATAATTTTCCAAAATTACCCTAGCACCACTTTCCTTGGAGTTCGAGGAACCATCAATGAATATGGTCTAAGAAATTCCTTTAGGGTCACCGGGGTTTGATGTAAGTTCTTCCAGGAAGTCGAAGAGCGCTTGAGCTTTTATTGTAAGTCGAGGCTTGTATACAATTCTGAACTCAGAAAAGCTCGATAAACCAGACAATGATTCTCCCCGCTAAGTCTAGCTTGTGCAATACCTAGCGGATGAGTTGTTTAGTTCTCACCACCATCGGATGGCACTAAAAATATTGTCGGAGTCTCCTAGCCGTGGAAACGAGTGCGAAGGCGACCTTTTCAATCTTTTGGTATCTTAGCTTTAGGCATTATAGAACTTTACTCACGAAACAGATTGGCTTCTATCCCTTTTTCATCTCCCGGATTAGAACTGAACTTATAGCCTCTTTGTGAACTGAAAGGTATAAGTACAATGTTTCCCCAGACTCCATTCTTGTTAGCATAGGGGGAGAAGACAGAAGGCTCTTCAAAGAAAGAAAAGCATCCTCACACTCCTAAGTCCACTCAAAATCCTTTATTTTCTTGGGTAGTTTGAATAAGGGGTGGGATTTATTAGCAGCTTTGACAAGGAATCGTGTGAGGGCTGTGACCTGGCCAGTTAGCTGTTATACTTCTTTAACATTCTGAGGGCTTCACATGTTAAGCACCGCTTGACATTTATCTAGATTAGCTTCAATTTTGCGGTGGGTCAGCATGAAACCCAAGAACTTGCCTGACTAGACTCTGAAGGTGTAGTTTTCCTAGTTAAGTCTCATACTGTACTTCTAGAGTTGTGTAAACACTTCTTTGAGGTCTATGATATGAGATCCGCCTTGTGGATATTTTACTATCATGTCATCAATGTAGACCTCTAGGATTTTCCTCACTTGGTCCTTAAAGACCTTGTTCATCATCCTCTAGTAGGTGGCTCTTGTATTTTTCAAACCAAAGAGCATAACCATATAGCAGTAGCTCACCCTGTCAATGATGAAGGTGGTCTTGTCTTCGTCTCTGGGGTACATCGGGATTTGATTGTACCCAGAGTATGTATCCATGAATGATAGTTAACGGAAACCTGAGGAACTGTCCACCAGTTTGTCCACGTTAGGAAGTGGGTATGGATCTTTGGAGTAAGCCTTGTTTAGGTCTGTGTAATCTATACACATTCTCCACTTCCCATTGGACTTCTTCACTAGGACCACGTTGGACAATCATGTGGTATAGGGTATTTCCTAATAAAGCCGCCACTTAAGCAATTCCTTTACTTGTTCCTCAATAATTTGTTGTCTTTCAGGGTTAACTTTTCTTTTCTTCTGGGAAATCGGCCTCGCGTCCTCTCTGATAGACAGATGATGATAAATGAAGGCAGGGTCAGGCCCAAGCATGTTGGAGGACGTCTAGGCGAAAAGATCTTTATTTCTAAGTAAGAGCTTAACTAGCTGACGACTTTCTTCTTCTTCCAAGTTAACTTCAATCTTGGTAACTTGATATGGCTTGGCACCAAGTTGGATAGGTTGTAAGTCGCCCTCCGGCGGGGGGTTTGGTATCTCATATTTCCTCTCTAACATCTAGCTCGGTCATACGGATATTTACCTAATCTAGGACCAGGCCAAATGTAACAGCTTTTGTTTTTCTAGGAATCCTCAAGATTCTTAGGCTCTCATTATAGCACTTTCAGGCTGCAACTTGGTCGCCTTTTACAGTGATAATCTCGTTATTCTTGCTAAGAAATTTAATGACTAGGTGAGTGGTGGAAACTACGGCGCCGAGTGCGTTTAAAATAGGGCGGGCTAAAATGATATTGTAGGCCGAAGGACAGTCTACGACCAGAAACTTTACTTTGACTATCCTAAAGGGTTTAAAGGACCCCAAGATCAAATGAGTTTCATAATATTCTGCTAGGGTGATCTTCTCACCGGTAAAACTTGTAAGTTTCTCATTGTAGGGAATCAAATTTGTATGTGGAAGCTCTAGCTTCTGATAGAGGTCCATGAACATGATGTCTGCCAAGCTCCCTTAATCCACAAAGATACGTCGTAATTCGACATTGGAGATTATTCCCAAGATGACTAGTGGGTCATCGTGGTCTGAGATAATCCTGCTATAGTCTTCATCTGAAAAAGTAATGGAGGGCGTCTTCCGTTGCCCAGTCTGTGATCTAGACTCAGAGTGGGAAACACTAAACACTACCGTCCTAATGGCTTTCTTGTGGGCACCATTAGACGAACCACCTCTAGTAAATCCACTAACAACTGTGTTGATGGTTTTATTTGGCTCAGAATGATGGTCGTCGTTATCATTGAGTGGAGCGTCCCTATTCCTATACTACCGATCATTTGTATCACGGCGAGGTGGACTCCGGGATCTTTTCCTAGGGCTCCGAGTTCTTCTCTTATTGCGTGGAGAGTGGCTTCGTCGAGGGTTGCGTCTTTCTTCCCTTCGCCTTCCATGACATTCATCATTTTGGACTCCAACGATGTATTGTCTTAGATACCCTGCCCTAATTAAGAACTTAATTGCATCGCGGAGTTAATAGTAATCCTCAGTTTCATTGCCATAGCTTTTGTGCCATGTGTAGTGTTTGAAGTGATTTTTCTGCTTGTATTTCTTTATAGGAGTGGCCTATTGATGTCCTAAAACTCGGTCTGTAACACTTCCCTCAAGATTGTTTCTCATAGGATGTTTAGAGGAGTATAATTAGAGTACTTCCCCCAGGGTGTACTTGTAACGTCCCGAGACTGTCTACAGGATCGATAAGTGTCCCCACAAACCAACACGTGTCTTTTCAGCGTGCTTTGTCCTCACTCACACGCATCCTAGGAAATTTCCCAGGAGGTCACCCATCCCACAAGTGCTCTAAGTCAATCACGCTTAACTATGGAGTACTTATGTTCTTGGCTCCTGAAAAGAAGATGCATCTTGTTGATATGAGTGGTGCTAATCAATTCCTTTAAGTCATCCTCAACTATGTAGTCTCATACCTGTACAGTCTCTAGATCCCTCTCATTCCGGTATATATTCAGTTCATTCATGTGTCCCTTCGCCTAGAAGCCTGCCAGGAACCGCTCATGTCTGTGCTTCATCTTTTGCACCAGTGACCACTCCCCACCCTCATCGACCCCTAGTGTCACATGCCCACCAGCTTCCACATGGTTCGTCCCCGAACCACACTGTACTGGGAGAGGTCCCGCTCTGATATCATTTGTAACGTCCCGAGACTACCTGCAGGATCGATGAGTGTCCCCACAAACTAACATGTGTCTTTTCAGCGTCCTTTGTCCTCACTCATACGCATCCTAGGAAACTTCCCAGAATGTCACTCATCTCACAAGTGCTCCAAGTCAAGTACGCTTAACTATGGAGTACTTATGTTCTTGGCTCCTGAAAAGAAGATGCATCTTGTTGATATGAGTGGTGCTAATCAATTCCTTTAAGTCATCATCAACTATGCAGTCTCATACTTCCACAATTTTTGGATCCCTCTCATTTCGGTGTGTATTCAGTTCATTCACGTGTCCCTCTGCCTAGAAGCCTGCCAAGAGCCGTTCCTTGTCCGTGCTTCATCTTTTGCACCGGCGACCACTCCCCACCCTCGTCGCCCCCTGGTGTCACAGTACTACCCTTGGAATGCTGGGACTATGAGGAATTGTGGTTAGATTTCTGGTGAGATGACTCACCTTTTTCCCATGTCCTCTGTTGCTTCCTCAAGTCTCATATATTTCTGAGACTGTTTCTAAAATTCCTGCAAGTTCTCTGGCTTCTTCTTTGCTAGAGATGTAAAGAACTCAAAACTGACTCGGAGACCACTCCTGGCATAGTGAAGGACAATTCTATCATCAAAGTTTTCTACGTCAGTGCATACCGCCATGAATCTTCTAACGTAGTCACGGAGGGGTTCGTCACTCCCTTAGCTAATCTTTGACAGAGATTCAATGGACCTGAGTTGTTCTTTACTAGTAGTATACTGAAGCAAGAAACATTGTCTAAGATCTAACCAAGCAACGACAAACCCCTCGTGGCAGGGTCACAAACCACTTGAGTGTGGAAATAAGTTTGTCCCAATAATTTAGTATGTTAAGTTTTGATGACAAATACAAGACAAAAAGAATAATGATTATGCTACATAGATGTGCCTAATGGATTATATTGGATCATACATGATCATGTACTCCATCTTGTTATATTTCATATAAGAATCATACATAGTCTTTATAGTATCTTTTATAGGATATATCCAATAACATGTTACATGAGTGGTATTTAATTAATATTAGATTTGGCTCTATTTAAATAAAAATGTGCAAAATATTCTTTGTTACGTCTTATATAGAGCATATCTATTAGTAATTGATAAATATCTTATTTGGATGTGTCTATGAAAGTCTTGTATGCATGTTAGACTAACTAGAGTTATACATTTATGAATCATGCATATGAAGATATTGAATTATGAATTTGGACTACCTATGTTTGTTTTAGTGAGCAATACTTTGTAGGACAGTCCAAGTACCAACAGTGAGCATTACAACAAGAAAGTAAAGATCATGAAAGTTTTGATGATAACAAAATCAAGCCAAAGACCAAGTCCAAAGTAAGATTAAATGGTATAATTTATAAGACTTAGGGCCTTTATGTGAGAAGCTTTCTAGATATCTCAAATATATTTTTAAATATTTATAAATAGTTCTTACATGCTAAAATGTCCAACAAACATGTTTTGAAAAGCTAATCATGATAGTAGTTAAAAACTATGAAAAATAGTTAAGTTTGAGTTTTGAAAACTTGACCTTTGGTTACTCTTTTGATCATAACTTTCAACATACTTTAATTTTTGCTATGAAACTTCTTTCATTTGAAAATAGACTCAGATCTTTCCAATGAGTTATCATTTGCTTAAAACATATGAAAAATGAAGAAGTTATGGGTGTTTAAAGTTGGTTTACAAGCATCAGAATGTTGTAAACGTGTTTTTAACGAAACAAAGGCCTTGTAATCGATTACATGAGACTTGTAATCGATTACATCTAACCCAGAAAGCCCAAAACATGTTCTAAGAGCCATGTAATCAATTACTACATTCATGTAATCGATTACAATGAGTTTGAAAGTCCGTAACAGCTATTTTCTAAGCTTTTAGTGCAGCCATAAATTATCCCAATGACTTTTTTCTTTCAAAAACACCATAAATGGACGTTCTTGGGTTATCTTTTACATACAACAAACATTGAAAAACATCCTTCAATTGGGTTTAATCCGAGTTTCATCTTTCTCCTCTATATGCTCTATTTTTTTAGAGATTTTGAGATATCTTTAAGAATTTCACAGGGCTTTAACTTGTATTATCCACTCTTGTGATAGTTTTCTTTCTTTTATACTTTGATTCATTGTAAAGAGGGTGAGGTATCCCTCAAAGAATTGTAAGGGTGAGGTATCTCTAGTTGTTGAAACTCAAGCACAAAAGGTGAGACATTCTAGAGGTATGTTGAGTGTTCTTGATTGTAAAGGTTTTCAAGCACCTGTTCAAGCTTGAAGATTTAGTGGTTACTTGAGGATTAGACGTAGGCCATAAGTGGTTGGTGGCTGAACCATGATAAATACTGTGTTTGCGTCTCTTAATTATATCTCATTTACATTTATGCTTTAATTATAAATGTTTGAGTTGAATTTGATATCTAATTTATTTGCTTGATTTATCCTATAACCTAAGTTATATGTGAATAATCTACAATAGTTGTATCTTTATTAAACTTATTCTGCTGCATGTATTGATTGAAAATATCAAAATGTAAAATTTCTCAAAGTTGTTTTGAAAATTAGTAATGACCCAATTCACCCCCTTCTTGGATGATGGATGTCATGGCTAACACTGAGGGCTCCTTTCTTCAGGGAAAAGGGGAAAATGCGATATAGCAACTCCATGGGTTCCCCGTGGAAGCACATAGACAGGACATAAGTGTCTACGTGTTCCTGGGAGTCCGTGGTCCCATCGTAAAGCTCCACATTTGCTGGGAATTTGAAGTTTTTTTAGACTTGATACTCTAAAAGTTGAGCAGAAAAGGGTTGGTCCTGAATGCCGGTCCGGGTTGTTATTGACAACATTGGACATTATGGCATCAGGACTAATTCCCTCTAGTTATTGCTCGCATTCTATTTTTCGGCCTAATGTTGTATTCCAGCCTGATCTTCATGCACAACTCATCGCATATTCTCTAGTCTGTGATATTGTTCATCCAACATTGTCATATGTTATTGCAGCATATCCTAAAATTAGTGTCTGGATACATAGGATTGGTGTGTTCTGAGCGAGATGCATGATCATCAGCTTCAGAGTTCGGGGTTCCAAAGCGCTGGTGCACTGGGATTCTATGTCCCTGGTAATTATAGTGCTATTATTTTATAAGATCATGATTGACAATAATAGATATCATAAAGATTTATCCATTGCGCAGATCTCACGATAAAGCTGCTACCATCCAATGCTAGGGTCCAACATAAATTACTGGGGTCCCATGATGAACAAATTGTTGCTGAGGGCCTCGATGTTAGATTCCGACGTATAGTGTGTCGGGTCGACCTACGGGTCACGAATCCAGATCACGATCCAGAATATGAGTATTCCTGTTCTTTGCTGTAGTATGAACTCAGTATGTGAAAAATAAAGGCAAGGTATTGTAAACCCTAACTAGATTTTAGGTGGGGGATGATGAGTATAAAATACACTCATCTTTTGGGTTTACTTATTAGGATTTTTTAAATTTATATTTATTTAGTTTTTATTTATTTTTAATTTATTTTTTAATAATTATCTCTTCACCTACGATTATTTGAATTTTTAGGATAAATCATCAAATTTTGTGCAAAAATAAAAAATTTCTAAAGATAAATATTTGATGAATTTGAATATTTTGAGATAAGAATTATACTATTTATTTATGATATTGAATGAATTCTTGGCCCACTAAATTAAATGTATTTTTGTTGTGTTTTGTAGGAATTTAAGGAAGGATCAAGTTAGATTCTAAATTGGAATGCAAATAATCTTTACTTGATGACTAAGTATCTCTACATTTAATGCAAGGATCTCAAGGAATTTTTTAATTTGAGTGGGATATTTGTTTCTTAATTTATATGAATTCAACAAAAAAGAAATAGGAAACAAGAGATTTAGGCAAAGATTAATTAAGAAAATATCGCAATTAAATTTATCTTCGTAAATTAAGGATAATTTTCACTATAAATATGTGATTTATCTGATTCTGGTGACGTTTGAAAGTTAAGAAAGAGATCTACAAATATCATGTTGACAATTTTCTGTAATTAATCTTCTATTTATATTGAAGATTGGATAAGGATTCTCAAAGAGATTTGATTCAGATTCTCATACTATCCTGACCATTCCTCATTAATTAAGTCATATCTTGAGCTACCGAGATCAGATTGACGCTTCATTTGCAACATTGAAAAGTTAACAGAAAATCCTACAAATTATTTGTTGAGATTGAGGGCGGATTCGGGCATCTGAATAGTGATAAAAATCATGCAAGTTGGATACGAAAAGCTGTTAACTTTTCTATAAAAAGAGAGAAACGAATTTAGTAAAGTAGCTCTCTTTTGGTTCAAAAAATACACAAAAAATATAGAGTTTTTAGAGGCTTAAAGGCAGTGAGGGGACGAGCCCTAGGAGAAGAGGAGGAGTCGTCATGGTGTTTTCATGGAGTTGGAGATCGAATCATCGTTGAAGGCGCTTTGGTTTCTTCTCTACGATTCTATCATGATGAATTCTCTTTCCTCTTTCCATCTCTTCTTCTCTTTTGTCATATGTAACTAAATTCATGTGTTTTTAGGGTAAGTATGTAATTTGATTCAATCGACATGTATTAAGAATGAATTTTTAATTAATTTCTTTTTTATTCAATTTGAATGCTTATTATGGTTCTTAATACTTTTATGAAATTGTCACTCATAAATTGATCTAGTGAAATGTGTGTAAAATTAGAAGGTTTGCATATGACTTAGACCACAAATAATAAGTGAAATGATTTATAATCATCTAGGAATAAAAGTTATATGTTGTGTAGGAGAATTGTAGTATTTTCTATAAGAATTCATAGAGTGAATGTCACGTCTTTAAGAGTTAGAGTTTAGATCAATGAATTAACTAGGCTTTAATAATTAAAGAGAATAAATTCGCCAAGGAATTGAGTTTTAATTAATTAAGGGATTCTCTCCATTAATTAAATGACTAAAAATTAATTAAAATAAAAGTTCTAAAGTTACTCTATTGTCTATAATAGATTGTTAAATTAAGTGAAGTCAGATCCCTAACATCTTAATTTCGTGCATTCTTATGTTTTTTTTTTTGTCTTTTATAATTTTGTGTCTTTAATTATTTTGAATCATAATTATTAGTTACTTAGATAATATTAATATTAAAAAAATAATACTTGGTAGACTAATTCTTCATAAAAATAATATTTTACTTATCATTTATTATTTTTGTGATTTAATACACTTACTAATATCACATAAGAGGATAGAGGAAAGGAAGAATATGCACAATGCTGCCGCTTCTTTAATGGTCTAAGCGAATCCTTTATCCCAAAACAAGAAGCACTTCAGGGTCTCTAAATTTGAATAAATTGTCTCATGGTCCCCATCACGACGATGGTTGGGTTTTGTGGTCTTCTGAATGTTGTCGTTGTCATGGGCTAGGGTTGGGGTTGGCAAAGGAAGTGGGCCATCATCGTTGTTGTTGTTTGAAATTACTCATGATGCATCACATGGGTTGAGGACAAAGCTGGTGGCGATGTGTAGAGGATAGGAAGATGGGTACAGGACAATGGGGAAGATGGCAAAGAAAAGATATGGTGGCAAGGGTAGAGAGGAAGATGAGAAAGAAAGCATATGAAGGAGACTGAAGTTAGACATCATAAAACTAAAATCATTCCCATGTGATGGGAACGAAATCAACTCACCTCTTATTGTGTAAATGATTTTGCGAGAATACTAATTAAAATGTTTTCCTAGAAATAAATTTTTGGTGAGAATGTTTTTTCATACCATATATCAAATATGGGAGTTCCTATCCCAAGATTCTTAAAAATGTAAAAAAATAACTCTTAAACCAAACACTTCAAAGATTTGGAGAAGGGAGTACAAGGTAAAAAAAAAAAAGACAACAAAAAAAAAACACAACAAAAGTTTGGAAATAAAGCAGTGCATAAGTTGGGGGTTGGGCAAAGTGTAGGACAAGAAAAGTAATAATATTTGTACATTATTTTGTTATATCATCTTTATATTACTTTTTTTAGATAATAAAATAAAATAAAATACAAATTTTAATACTCATTTTCTATCTTTTATCTACTAAATAAGTAAAGTGTAAACATGATATAATTATTTTGATGTGGAAATAACATTAATTAATGGGATAAATTGAGACGCTGCAATGGTAATGCAGTGCGAAAGATTTCAATGGAGAAAGAAGCCCGGCAAAAGCGTTAGTGCTTTGGTTTACCTTCTGAATTCTTTAAACCATGATTAGGACAAAAGTTATAGTGATCTCATGGTTTTGATTATGGATTGATCTTATACCCTTGAAATAGTGAGGCAAGTTAAATCGTGTATTAAGTTAATGCAAGGAAAAAAGAGAATGTAAAGTATTTAATTGGAGTGTACCTTGTGTGGAAACCCAGTCATCGATACAGTTGAAGGACAAATCAAGGCTTCTCAACTCCTTAAAGGGCAGGAACATAGAAAAATTCAAGCTTAAGAAGTCGATACATCTAAACCTGTATGGCAAAAACCAGTCGGCGTGCGGACTAGCTCCATATAAAAGATGGAGGGAGAGATGGATCACGCGACCCGAAGCAGAATCGCATGTCACACGCTCCCACTCACAGCAATCACTCTCTGGGTCATGGACCCATGAACGCAGAGAAGAATTCAAAGATTTCTTGTGAGATTTGAGAAATTCCTTGTAATTCAGCAGCGCTGTCTTCTCTTCTTGGATGCAAGCTTTGCTTCCACACCCTAGAACCAGAATTATTGCACACAACAAGAGCAACCATGGGTGGTTCAGCCGAGGCCACTCCATCTCCATCTGAGAAATTTTTTGAAGATTTTCAATACTACTTTTGTAGTTTAATTTGAGTAGTTTTTCCCACCATGCATGGAACTGCTATGATTTATATTTTATACTGTGGATGAGTCTCGGTTCTTCACCAAGTCTAGTCAAGTCAAGGCAAGGCAAATTAAATCCCGGCTAAATTTTCGCAACTACCGGGAACCACGCTAGCTGCACCCAACCCCGCTCCACTTTAAAGCATAACTTAATGAGCCACATTTGATATTCTCATGTTAATTTTATGAGTTTTGTTATATTTTTTAAAATATTTTTTTATTTAATAAAAAATATTAATAAAAAAATTAAATATAATTAATATTTTAAGAATATAAAAAATATTTAATATTTTTTTATTTAATAATTAAAAAATTATTAAAAATATAAATTAGAAGAATTAATTATTTTCTTAATTTTATCAATCAAGTAAATGAGATAAATAAATACACAAATATTTATTAATAAGATTCTATCATAATTTATAAAAAAAAAATATGCCCCCACTTAATCACATAAAAAAATGATATGACCGTATTTTTTTAAACCGCACACTCAACTGTACAAATTCACAAGAATTAATTATTTTCTTAGCCCGCACCAGTCAACACGGAGTGGACATCCTAACGCATGGAATACACCTGTTGTCGGATGAAGATCACCACAAATTCTTAGATACACAGTCATAGTCTAAAAGGATGAATTTTCTTACCCCGCACCAATCAACACGTAATAGACATCCTATCTTTCAGTTCAAATGTTTTTTTAATATGACAAAACCTACATTCTTTCATCTGAGTTCATATACACAAATATTTTATACAATTATGTAAATTAAATTAATTAACACTTAAATAATTATATAAATTTTTATATCAAATAATTATTTTATATTAAAAAAATAATATATCACTTATTAATTAATTTAATTTAAACAACTTATATCTAGAATATTTACATAAATATTTCTCTTTTATACGATAGGATTTAACTCTAAGAAAGTTTTTGGATTAATGGGATTGATAGGATTTAAATCTAATAAATATAGAGATAGGTTTCCGTTAAAAAATGATTAGGATGGAAATGGGTTGGATCCCATCCCATCTAAAAAACCCTCAATTTTCTTCCCCCAAATTTGGAGGGTATGAGATTAATCAGCTTTTTATTATAATTATAATTAATATTTTACTACTTTAAATATCTTAAAATTAACTCATATCATTAAATCTACTTCCCAAACAATGGAATGGTAACTTTACTCCATTCCATCTTAAAATATCCAAATAATGGAATGATATTTTTATCTCATTTCATCCCATCCCATCCTATTCCATCTCATTCCATTCCATTCCATTCCATCAATTACTAAATATCTAAACATAGCCTAATATATACGGTAAAGGGGTTATTTGGACTAATAAGTTTTATGGCGAAAAAATAACTGAAAAGTCTGCTTTATGTAAAATGTGAAATTTTGATCGTGATAACTTTTTTTTTAAAATTAAAAGGAGGATCACTTTGGTCAGCATTTTCCACCCCTACAATTAATTTACAATATTTTTTTTCTTTTGTTGTATTATTCCAAAATGAACTTATCTGGGGAATGGAATTGCTAATGCATTTTAGAACCTTAACATAGCAAAAATAGAATAAAATATTTCTTGCAAATGTCTTCAGCAGATAACACTATAAGTGATCAAATAGTCTTGCATTAGATGAGAAGCCCTTGATCTATGAAATGTGGCCTGCATTTAGCTTCATCAGCTACAAAAACAGTTGCATCACAGTATCACCCAGAAAACAAAGAGTAAAGAACAATATACGAATACATAGTATACGTAGCTTTCTGAAAAAAATCTGGCAAAAAAAAGGCCTCAGTTTGTTTGTAATTTTGCTTTTTTGTTATTGTACACTTCAGGATTATTTAAGTTGATTGGTGCATCTCAGCTTGCTGAAAGTTAGAGACAGAGAGACATTTTAGTTTGCAGGGAACTCTAACCAGACATATAGTAGGACAATCAAAATTTAAAAGCTTCTAAGACGAACCCTTGGCTTCTTCTGACTTCTGCTATACCAGGACAATAGGTGTTCCACTACAGAGCAAGAAATTTTTCTTGCTCCGGGAGTACCTAAGAATTTCTCATAACATATTTGGACGATATTCTGATTATCTGGAGCCAATCATCAAACTTTAAGGAACGTTTTCCTCACCCAAATGTGATGATGACACTGTCATGCAGCTGAAATTTAATGCAGAGAACCTTATATATAGAGTCTATACCATTCAATGTGTGCTTATGTAAGAATTTCTCATAAATCTAGGCGCAACAATTCCTGATCAAAGTTTACCAAACATAATCCTCATTCTGTTTGGAAAGTTTTGTTTTGTTATCATACACTTGGTCATCACATGACTTATTTAATGCATACAAAAAACTTCCAAATTCTCAGCTTGTTGAGAGTAAGAGACATTTTAGTTGGCAAGTAACCTACATTTATGCATAAGCTAGTAGGACAATTGAAAGCTTCTCAGATGAGCATTTAACAATTGCACCATTGACATGTTCCCCGTCCTTGTATTTGCCTGCACAGATGGGTAGCTTATCCGCATGCAAATGCTGAGAAGAATAAGTTTTTGAAGAATTTTACGGTATCTTTGTCCAGAAACTGCCAACTGGAAGTTGGCAGTATTGATGGGCATTTTGGGTTAATTGGTTAAACCTCCTTTGTTTTTTGTTACTAAAATGAGCATTTAGGAATTGGCTGCGTGCAACTATCTGCAAATCACACCCCTAAATAAGCATCTGCACCTACAGGTTAAGGCATCGGTTTGGATTTATTGCGATATAAAATTTATTTAGTTCACTTTAAGTTTTGACAATTCGTTGGCAAGTCTTCACAATTTTCTGACTGAAGGGTTTAAGTCACAAGTTCAAGTTACTCGATTTGCTCCTAAGCTGTCATCCCATCACAATGCATCTACTGATCCCATAAAACTGTTATCATCTGTAAAACCTTGGCACTTATCCAATTTGTGCTGGATCCAGATTATGAGTTTCATATGAGTGTGGAATTGTGGGTTGCCATTTGCCAATGATCTTCATCCATTTATAAATTTCTTTGGAGCTGGATTCAATTGTTTTGCTAGTTTTTTTAATATATTTTTTTGCATCATGGCATGACAGTATCATCATCACTTTTGGATGAGGAAAAGGCCTAATTGCAGTTTGATTACTGACTCTAGAAAACCAGAATATCATGTAAATACATCATATATGGAGCTTTCTGTGGAAAATTAAGCAAATATTTATTTGCAACTTATTGTTTTGCTATGATACACTTGAGCAATGAGCATCACATAATTTGTTTGATGCATACAGAAAAGTCTGAAACTCCCAGCCTGTCGAGAGTTACATATACATTTAAGTTGGCAAGTAACTACATAAGCACAAGCTAGGAGGACAATTAAAAGCTTCTCACAGGAGCATTTGGCTTCTTCTGACTGCGGCTATACCAGGATAGAATATATTTACCATTGTAGGAACGTGATCTCTTCATTGAACATGGAACACTTTGCAGATATCTTGTCCTGGAAGAAGAGCTGCCTTTGGAAGTAGTTGGCAAATTCTCATTTCCAGTAACCCTCTTTGAAACAATCGGTTCATTGACGTCCCCCAACACTCTATTTGAATTCCCATCAGATTCCACGGTTGCAAGAGCAAGATTGATATTTGCAACAAAAGAAGAATCCAGTGAAACAGATCTTCTTGGTCGTATGCTTACCACCTCTGCATCTGCAACTGCAACTGGGCTTTCAGTTTCACATATCCTTGTCCCATCTTCAACTTCCAATTGGCCTTCTTCCTCTGCCCTATTACTCAATTCATGAGCACTATTTTCCATTCCTCCACTGGTTTCACCACTATTTTCCAAAAGTTCCATCTGGGTATTGTCCAAGGAACTTGAATCAACAACACTAGGCTCCAGAGATGGAATCCTTGCAGGAATGGTAACAATGGGAGCCCGGCACATGGGACAATTGGTATGGGATCTAAGCCAGGTATCAATACAAGGTAAATGAAAAGCATGATGACACTTTGGCAAAAGTCTGAGACTCTCTTCCTCTTGGAACTCACTTAAGCAAACAGAGCACTCTGTTCCTTCAATCAAGCCCTCTCCTTTCTTATACTTACAAACTGTGATGGCACTGATAATGGATTCTCGGAGACCAGGGGTGCGGATATACCAAATGGGGTGGTCCACCACAGCCACAGGGCCATGTTCTTCATCTAGAAAATCATCACGGGTCTCCTGTGTTTGTTGTTGCCTAGATGATGCCCTCCTCCTTGAGAAAAACCTAGTATAGATGGCATGGCAGCAAACAGCAAAGAAAGCAGCAGCGAGAAGAGCAACAGTGAGGATCAAATAGGTGGAGATTTTGTGGTGTTTTCCATGATGTTCATCCTCATCTAAGTAAAAAGGAGGAAGTTGTGGTGGTGGTTGTGGTGGTGGTGGAGAATAATAAGAATATGGATTAGTTAGGCAGACCTTGAGGCAAACCTTGCAATCTGATGAACAAGAATCCTCCTCCACATGACAGATCAACCCACAGATTTCTGGTATCAACTTTCTGTGATGCAGCCCCATATCAGAAACAGGGATTTGGGTTTGGGTGTGAAGGGAAAGAGAGCATGCATCAAATCAACATCACAACTCAGACTCAGAGGAGGGTGGATGGTAGAGGATGAAGTGAGGTCCCAAAGTTTGACTTTCCACATTGGCTGCACTGCTATTGGAATTAAAAAACAATTCACCAAAAGAAAAACAAAAACAAAAGCTACTCCTCTTTATTTGTTGTCTACATCTTTGACTTTTTGTTGGGGGGTTTGCCTTGGGCAGTTGGATTTCATTTTCATGGCAGCTGATGTCGGTGGGCTTCGGCCTACTTTATTCCATGGCAGCCCAAATTTCTTTCTGACAATATCCCGGCCCAGTTTATTACAACCACCAAATTACAATACATACTTTATATTGCTGGTTAAGTAAAAAAATAAAAATAAAAAAACAAACTTTATATTACTGGATGATTATGTATATGTGTGTGTGCCCACAAATTTTATATAGGCTATAGCTCTTTTTTAACATTTTTAAATTAGATATTTTAAATAAATAAATATGTATTTATCATTAATTTAATTTAAAGTATATTATAATCTTAATTTATTAAAATTTAATATTAAATATATTCTTACTTATTTATTTTAGAGATAAATTCACTTTAAATTATCGTTGTTCAATTAATTATGATTCATTATCAATTATCAATTATCAACCTAACATTGTAGGGCTCACATGGACCAGCATAATAAACTTGCGAATTTGTTAACAAGGACGGTAGAGAGATATTTCCTTTTATTTTAATTAAGAATTCCATTAAATTAAAGAGCAGGTAATAACTTGATTATGAATGGCCTGTGCGTGGATGGAAAACCCAACTGTTCTTTTGTCTTGGAACGGAAGGACAATGTTTTAATTTAATTCATTCACGAGTTTTAATTTAATTTGTAAATAAGAATTTTACACACTATCAACCAATAAAAAGTGTTAATTATTATACAAATTATTTTTTTAACTTTTAGTAAAGGCTTTTATAAATTTTCTCATTGTGTAATATCATATATTCACTAATAATATAAACTTCTTTTAATATGGGTCAAAATTAAATCTATAATTGATGTGAGATCTCTTAAGATAAAATACCTAGCACTCATTATTAAAATATTTTCTTAGGAAAAAAAAAGTCTTGTTAGATTTAATCGATAAAGTTCTTTGTAGTAAGTTCAACAACTTGGAACTCATCTCATCTTAGACCAAGAAGAGGAGGACTTCCGAAAAGATAGATACACACATGTAGTATGTAGTATGTACACATTGATAGATTTTATTTTTTTTTTACAAAAAAAAAATGCTTACTTTTAACCCATGGGAACTTTATTATTTTAGTATTGCAAGAAACATTAATTTTTATATTTTTCACGATTATTTTCAACTAAATTCTATCTTAAAGCTCTCACAACTCACATTCCTTTTCAATTTTTCCTTTTAACCTTCAATAAAATGATTTTCTTTCTGGTTAACTTTATTATTTTAGTATTGTTTACATTATTAATCAATCTTACACTACTACATGTATAACTTCAAAGATAATTATTAGAAGAATCATTTTTTAATTTTTTGATGATAGTTTTTTTTTTTAACAATGCCAGAATATTCAAACTCACTGATTATTTTCAATGCTTTTAAATATTGGTCTATCTTAAAGCTCCAGATGTACAACATTCTTTATTTTTTTTTTCAATTTTTTCCTTTTTTTTCACCAATTAGATTAAAAGAGATGGTATGTGTCGCAACCGTTACAAGTTTAAACGTTTTAAAACTTATTTTTTGACAATAAAATGATTTTCTTTCTGTCAATATCAATATAATTCAACTTGTTTTAGTTAAAATTCAAATCAAAATTATATAAAAGTTTAATTAAAATTTTGAGTTTAATTTTTTTACATTGTTAGTGTAAAATTTTTTACACTATCAATTAATCTTACATTACCACATGTATAACTTTAAAGATAATTATTGGGATATTCAAATATTTTTAGTGATATAATGATGCATAATTAGATAATAGTATAAATTTTCTTTTACAATGACAGAATATTCAAACTCACTGGCATATTATCAAATACATTGAATGCATTTTATCAATATTGGTCTAATATGTGTGTGTTTTTGTTATTAATATTGGTCGAGACTTAAAGCTCCAGATTTAGAACATTCTTTATTTTATGTTTTTCATCTCTTTCTATTCTTTTCACCAAGGGTTTTTTTTATATCCCTTTTATTGATTAAATTAAAAGAGATACCAAAAAAAAGAGAGAGATGGTTATGGAGGGAAAATTTTAGTTTTAGCGCGAAAACACTTGATGACATGTATATTTATATTTATATATTATATATATATATATATATATATATATATATTAGTGATATAATTTTAATTTGCCATGTAAACTTGTTGCAGTAACTGCAAATTATTTGAGGTCGTTGATTAGAACCAAAAAAAAAAAAGGTGAGACACTCAATTGATTGGAGAATGAAAGTTGAGGTCCTTGATTAGGATAAACAAAAAGGTGAGGTACTCAATTGATTGGAGAATAAAAGTTGAAGTTCTCAAAGTATACCTCACTCAACAATAAATTCAAATTAAATCCAAATTATATATATTTTTGGTGTATTATTCAATTAATTAAAGTATAATATATAGAAATGTACCCAAAAAAAAAAAAGAATAACATTAGAAGCTACTAAGATTGAGTTAGTAATGAGGGATTTGAATAATTTGGACGAGGTCATAGGTTCAGATCTCATTACCTTCATTGTAAAAAAAAAAAAAACTATAACATATAACAAAACAAGTTAATTAAATTTGAAATAAAATATGAACCACTAAATATAATGTAATTGGTGTACGCAAAAGACCTATAATTTCAGTCATTTCAAAGCAAGAACTCTTCTCTAACTTGGGTAGGCCTAAGTTCATATACATGAAGTACTTGGACCAACCCAGAAGAAAATCTCATACACACTGTCCCTGCTCCATATGAGAACAAGGCTTATAGGTTATAGCCCAATGCTCAGCCGAAAATATAAATGACAAAGAGAGTTACTTAATTCCATCACACAAGTCAAATCTTAGCGTACACTTCCCCTTTTCAGGCCAAATCTTTGCTTGGAGTAACCAAATTCATAACCAAAATAATGCCTTATTTCTGTGAGCTATGGCCTACTTTTTTTTATTCAAATCCAATGCTTTCTTCCTAATGTTTGGCGATTGGCCTGCATGTGCCACCAATCCCACACCTAAAGTGATTCACCTTCATAGCTGATTTAAACTAGAAACCAACTCTGACAAGGATCAATCATCATTTTATCACACCTGCGCTTGTGAACAAATTATAAATCTATTCGATATGTCCAGAACAGGTTCATGGGTAAGGGAATAACTCTGAAATTCAGAAATGTTGTTGATGTAGTTCATGCCAGCAGATTTCAATCCACCTCCACCTATGGAAGACCACCCAGTAACAGTCCAATTATGTCAACAGCTAAGCTGGGAAGTGGTTATTGGATGGCCTGCAATTGTTCAGCACCACAAGCACTGAAGCAAATGGGTAATTAGTCATCTTCAAATAATTCCAGTCTTACTGTTGAATTTACATACTGATTTTATTTTATTTTTTTAAACCTCCACTTGTAGGGTGAAGAATGTCAAGGTTCAACCAACAGCCCCTGCTTCTCCAAGCTTCAACTTCCCCTACTGGTATGGACTAACATATGTCCCTTACCACTGCTATATTAGAGTTTCAATACTAATTTGTTGGATGAACCAAACAAACCAATGACACAACCAATTTTTTCCATGGGTAACTGAATGTTAAATTGGCTATCAAGATATCTCATTGATCCACACATTTAATAGCAAACTTCACCCAAAATAAATTAAGGAGGATTGAGAATACTAATTAATGAATGAAAATTACAGTTATGCAAACATATGGTGAAATTTTCCTTATGAACATGCAGGCTAAGATGGGTTTTGGGCTCTCTACTTTCTGCTACCTTTCTGGAAACATGATTGGGAAAAACTGCAGAGAATAGAAGGTATATAGATACACATGGAATGTTAAAGAAAATACTTTTTTTTTAAAACTTTTCCACGTTTACTCTAAGAATGACATAAATTGTTGACTGGGGAGAAAGTTGTATATGGATTAATTCAGGAGAGGCAGAGTTTGTGGTTGAAGAGGTAGCAAATGTAGTAGAAAATATGGCAATGGTAGTAGAGAAGGTATCAGAAGAGGTAGCAGAGAAGCTTCCTGAGGATGGTAACCTGAAGAAAGCAGCTTTGGTGGTAGAACGTGTATCAAAACAGGCTGCTCATGATGCTCAACTAACACAGAAGTTTATACACAAGGTATTGTATTACCATTTACCACTACTAATGTTTGATCACATGGCTTTACCAATGCAAGTTAGAGCACAATTTTGCTTCTATTTTAAATGACAAGGGTAATGACACAGGTTGAAGAAGTCAAGAATGACCTGGATGATTTGGAGTCCTTCGTTGAACCCATAATTGGCAAGATTGTGAAGAAAGAATCTTAAAGGAAGTGATGCCAAATTTAAAAATTACATTTTTCACTGTTTTTATTACTGTACATTTGATCCTTTGTGCATATAAATTTTCTTTGCTGTGATACTGTATAATTTTTTTAATTAGTTTGCCAGGTTAATTTAATTACTGTGATTATTTCCTCTATGGATCCTTTTCAATGAGTGATACATATAACATTTGTCATCAATCTTCTTCCTCTTTATTTGCTTTTTTTTTCCGGGTTCATTTATGCAAGTTACACAATGAGACATTTTGTTTTAAACCTTCCTATAAAGATGACAAAAAAAAAAAATAGGGGAAAAAAAGAAGAAGATGAAATCCGATCGCAAATCTTTACACTTAATCACTTATTGTAAAACTCAACCTAAAAAACATTTCCCTCGTTATGTAATAATTGAGTAATAATTGAGGACATGAGATATAAAAATTTAAATTCTTTTTTTAGGACCTGTAAGCACATACATAAAGCTACAAGAATTGGGGCTAATAGTGAGGGGTTGAGATAATTTACATGAAATCATAAATTTAAATTTCATTGTCATTATTGTATAAAAAAATTAAAAAAATAAGCACATGCACAAAACATAGTAATGATAGTGAATAAGAAAAAAACCTGGTTATAATATAATCAAAATTTAGTTAGCATTAGATGTTTCAGCAACTCAATCTCGGTATAATAATTAGAGCGATTAGGAATTAGGAACAGTTAATATTATGTCATTCAAATTCCTTTGGCTTAACTAGCAGGTTGATGCATTTTCCAGTCATTACAAGAGAAAGTTTGAACATTTCCTTGTTATTTTATTAAAAACTAATTTATGGGTGTTATGCTATAAAACTAAAATTTGAGATCAAGTTGTAATATTATACTATTGCAAAAATATAATGTGCGATGAGCTAGATACATGAGCTGGAAAAAGTGTCTTCGATCATTCCAACGACGAGGTCATAGACGGGTTAGAATTTTCAAAGGTATCGATACCCTATAAGCCTGGGTACTGAAAAAAAGCTGCTTAAAAAATATAAATCTCATTTAACCCTCGAGAGAACAAATTTTTTTGGTGAATATAAATATCAAATTCATATGGAATATGAATATTTCACACTATTTTCTTTATATTATATTTAAAATTTTTCTTGTTTAAGAAAAAGAAAGAGAGAATATATGTGAATTAGAAAGTTATTTCTCTTATTTTATTACTAAAAAAATAATATAAAAATAATGTAATAAAATTGTTGTGTTAATATCATTATTGTTGAATTCAGACCACCTACCGAATTGTTTTATCCAAAATGTAATATGATGCTTACATGCATGCACAAACAATTTTTTATTTTTAAAATATAGGGGTATATTTAAAAAAATAAAATATAATGATATTTTTATTAAGAAAAATGCTAGCAATACATTATTTTGAACATTTCTTTCAATATTTATTTTATTATTGATCTAAAAATAAGTATAACTAACATTTTTTCCTAAATAACCCTTTCGAGTGGCAGACGATAATAAAACAACTAATGAAAGATATGTTTAAAAAAGTATGTTATTAATATTTTTTTTTATTAATAATTACCACTTATATACTGACGTGGAATGCATAGCAGCAAATTATTAAGAGCATATGGATCGCCAAAAACTTCAATGAACTGCACAACTTTAATTAAACATAACTTTTGATTTTTGATCCAAATGTTATAATCATCATTATTATATATTAACGGAAAGCCCAAGAGCAACCCTTTGATGTGATAACCGAGTGAAGCTGTTTCAGCCACAAAAAATGTTGTTTAGACATTTTTTTCGAGCCATTTTCTAATTTTTCATCTTTTTTGTTGTTGTTATTTTGTAATTGAGGCTCTAAGTTAGAGTTAGCTACTTTTAAATACCTCTATTTTTAATGTTTTGAGCATATTATCTTAAATAAAAATTAAATTTTTGTTAGAGCACTTGTTAAAGAAATAAAAATAAAAAGTTCTTAATGAAAAAGTACTTTTTTTTAATTTTTAATGTATTGAATGTTTTGTTTTCATTAAGAACGTGTTATTTTAACATTCTTAATAAGTGAGAACACTTCTTAGCAAAACCCTAAAAATTATCAAAATTTATCTTCAACCTTGTATTATATGTTTTTCCATGCTTACTCACTGCATCATATGATTTACCTTTTAAAATATACCTTTAAGAGAGTTAAATATTTAATATCTCTTTATTATAAGGTATACTATTAATTTTTATAATAATTATAAATATGACTTTATGGTAATAATATACATGTATTTAAAAAGAAAAACACATGGCAAACATTAATAGCTAGCAGTGTTTTAGATATGTATAGTTGGAAGGCCAACGTACTAATAGGAAACATCATCCTCCTTCAACAATTGAAGCAAAAGCAAAAGTGGACAAGTTTCGCACGTGCCGCACATTCCCAAAATGCAGTTGGGAACGGTTGTCCTCTTCAGAGCTAATACCGTAGTAAATTAGTCATTCACCTTTTGAGTGGAAGGATATTGCAGGAAAAAACAAAAAAAAAAAAATCTTCCTTCAACAATTGAAGCAAAAACAAAAGTGGACAAGTTTGGTGCCCCACATTCCCCTCTGTGGAAGCCCTGCTCATTCCTGCAGTGAAAGCCACATTCTGCATCTGCACATTTGCTTACATAACCTGTTTGGCTCACTGGCCTGCATTGCTTTGCAAGTCCTGCTACCGTTTTCATATCAAAGGGAAAATTCTACCAAAAATCAGTGCATATATATTACATTCCTTGTAACTTTGCAAGGAATATCAGTGCATGTATAATACAATCTTATTTGATATTTTAGAGGAATGGGGAAGGATATGATCTAAGAAGAGAAGGGAATGACAGGATAAAAAACATTGATCGTGTTCTTTTCAATTATTTGGATGCGTGATAGGAAAAAAATTTAGAAAAATTGCTGATTTTCTTAGTTTTAAAAAATGGTAGATTAATAGATCTAAAAAAAAAACTCATGCCAATCTGTCATCCGAATAATTTTCTGGCATTCTTTTCGCAGCAAACAATGAAAAATTCTTATAAATTATAATTAAATTTATTTAATAGCATAGTAATACATAATTAGATTCTAAAAAAAAATTACACAAAATAATTATATTGGTTATTATCTTGTAAGTGCTTTTCGTGGTTGGTAAAAATTACACAATTCTTTAATCTAAATTTCAACTCTTAAAGGCATGACTTTCGCTTTATAGATTATCATAGAAAATGTCATAATTCTCTCACATAACGTATAATTTTTATTATTAGATAATTATAAATCATGTCACTTATTATTTATGATATAAGTCATATGCAAACTTTCTAATTCTACATATATCTCACTAAATTAATTTATAAATGGTACCTAATTTATAAAAACATTAATAATCATAATAAGCACTCAAATTGAATAGAGAAAAAATTAATTAAAAATTTAATCTTAATACATGTCGATTGAATTAAATTACATCTTCACCTTAACGACAGAAAAGTTTAGTCACTCATGACAAAAGAAGTATAAAACAAATAAATGGGTAAAAAAAAATATCATGACAAAAATCCTATAAGAGAAAGATCTTGAAAGTCTTCAATGATAAACTTCTCTAAGTCTCCAAAGTGAATTATTTGCCTTTGGTGCTGCTACGGCTCCCAAAATCCTTAGTCTTACCCTTTATTTTATAATAAATTCAAGGAATCTATGGTAAAAATAGGTCAAGTCTTACTTTGTAGCTATTTGGGGCGCAAATCTCACATTAATAGTAACTTAATTAAGGAAAGTTGTCAACATAATATTTGTATATCTCTTTCTTAGTTTTTAAACACCACTGAAATCAAGTGAATTGCATACTTATAGATAAAGTTATCCCTAATTTACCAAGATATGTTTGATAATAATACTTTCGTAATTAATCTTTGACATATATATATATCTTGTTTCCTATTTTCTTTTAATTGAATCCATATAAATTAGGAAAAAAATATCTCACTCAATTTAGGAAGTTCTTTGAAATCCTTACATTAAACACAGAGATAATTAGTCACCAAGTAGATATTACTTGCACTCCAGTTAATAATTTAACTTGATCCTTAAAATTTATGAATGCTAGTTGACTTGGTCGAACTTCGTCAACTACTTTGCACATAATTTTTTACCTTCTTAATGCATGAACTGGACTTCAATGTTCTCATAAAAGTTACAGGAATTTTTCTCATCTTTCCATCGACACCAATATTGGTTCAATTCGAGGTCTGTAGCAAAAATTATGCTCAAAACACTACAACAATGTCCTTATGCTCTTCACAATAATTTTAGTAACCATGCTTAAAATAATGCAAAAGTGCTTAAATTCCTACAAAACATAATAAAAATAAATTTAATTCAGTGAGCCAAAAATTCACTCAATATCATAAATAAATAGCATAATTTTTATTTTAAAGAATTTAAATCTATGTTTAAACAAACATAAAATATGTAAGTTTTATACACATATCAATATGTTTTTTTATCGAGTGTTCTGAGGACATTTATTAAGAAATCAAAAGTGGAAAGTATTAAATTAAAAGCATAATTATTTTATTTTCTAATGTATTAAATGTTGTACTTTTCATTTAATACTTACAACTTTTGATTCCTTAATCGATGCTCTTAGGACATTCATTAGAAAATCCCTTAGATTAGGGGTATACGATGAGTGGGTTAGGTGGATTTTACGCCATTTTTGGACCTGACTCATTCATTAAACTAGTGGGTTAGGTTAAGAAATTTTTTCCTTCAACTTAACTCAGCCTGACCCGTTCAAAAGTGAGTCGAGTTAAGTCAAACTCGTGATTTCAACATACATTAGAATTTTTTTATCCTCCTAAAATAATTGTAGAAATATGCAAATTGAAAATTTGTTATACATAATACATTTTAATTAAAAAATATAGATGTCTCAAATAAACTAAAAAGTCACATAACCAGTTTTACACAAGCATAATAAGTTTCAAACAAGATAAATAAACATAACAAAAGTCTTTAAGTTAACATAAGTTTGAAATAAATTAAAGTAAGCTAACAAGTCCCAAAAGTCATAAACAACAAACCACATTAGCCAACTGAAATCAATGTTATCACATATAGTATATGGATTAACATAATCATTTACTTCATTCTTAATTTTCTCAATATACTCTTTTTCATCCAAGCGATCCATTATATTTTATCATAATGATCCATTAAATGCTTCATGAGTTTCTCATTAATATTTTTCTTAGTCACACTTTCAATGTGACCACAATAGTTGCACATAAACTAAATTAACACTACAAAAAAGTTAAAAAAAAGTAACTTGAAATGCCACATTGTTAAATGATTTTTTTTATAAAGTTACTTAGGTGGGTTGAGTTTGTGCCGACTGACACTTTCCAAACCTGCTATTCGACTCATACGTTGTGAGTTTGAGTGTTTTCAACCCGTCCCAACCGCAGGTCCAATCTAACCCACATTTTGTAGGTTAGGTTGGGTCAAAATCCATAGGTTTATGAGTTGATCCAACCTGTTGGACACATATACTAATGTGTATTAGTTCAAGTGAAAATGATTTTTGTTCATTAAAAATGTAGTTTTTAGTTTAATTTTAAAATTCATGTGTATATAAATAATACTGTTAGAAAATATTCTTACTTAGACACTTAATTATATTTCAATAAATTAGTCTCTCATCTATTGTATAGGGTATCTGGGAAAAAAATTAGCTATAGTTTTTAATGATGACTTATTTTATGAAGTATGAATAAAAAAGCAAATAAATTACAAGAGCATACAGAAATGGAAAGTTGATAATTTTTTTGTATAGTTTTTCACCACTATGATTATGAAAAAAACTAAACAGCCCGGAACAACAATTCCCTGAACGGTCAGGATGATGTTAGAAAAGTGAAAAAAACTAAAGTATTAGGTGGGTTCCTCTATTGGATTTTTTATTTTTTCTTGGGTACATTCTATTGGATTTTATTGTTACAAGCCTTTGCTAGTATTGTCCGGGCTCTCTTGCAATGGTCTACGACTATTATCTAGCTTATCCTAGCTTTCTATCAATTTTTTTTTTCGCTATCTTCTTATCAATTGAAGAAAATAAAATACTGTTTAGTACTACACTACTACCAAATATCTATTCAGAGATTCACAAGAGGTTATTTAAGTAGTAGGCAAGTTTAATTAAACTTAATAGTAATGTTAGAATCTTATTAGTCTTATATCTAAAGGTGGCATAAATAAAATTATTATATGTATATATGAAAGAATAGCTTTGATGTATTATCTATGTAAAATCTTTTTTACTATAATCTAATATTGTGTTATATATCATTTAATAGGTTTAATTATTTTAATAATTACATGAGATATCCATAAAAAAATAATTATATAAGATATTAAATTCATTAATTGATGTGATAATACATGAATTTATAATTAACAATACATTAAAATTAAATTAAATTAAAATTTTATATATGTGTATTTCTTTTAATTATTAAACACCAAAAAAGTATAGAAGTATTGAGTGTGTATTTGAAAAAATTATGAAAATTTGATTATGCTTAGTAATCGATTATTATATAAATTTTTTTGTTATAATCGATTATAATGGATTCATTTTTATGTTTGGATACATTAGTTGAAAAATGATTTTAAACTAATCGATTCATTTAGATAGTATATAAAAAATTATTTTTATATATTAAATTATTAAAATAGATATAGAATGATTAAAAAAATTATTTGATTGAGGACAAAATAATATTTACATATTCAAATATAATGAATAATTTATAAGTTAAAATCATAAGTTTAAATATTCAAAGATTATAAAAATTAACTTAAAAAAATTTTATAATGCATAAAATTTTGTAAAAAAATTAAAGTTAATTTTACCAAACATATTATAATATTATAAAAATATTTTTTTTTAAAAACTATTTACTCAATGAAAAAAGTGGTACCAAATACACTCTAATCTCTCACTTAATTATTGTCACAACTCATACTTACCGAATACTAGCCAACTATAAGTTTGTTGGCAATTTTTTAATTTAATTTGAATGTATTATTAATATAAAAGTTGTTGACTCATTCAACCATATATTGTTACTTATAAAAAATATTTGACTATCATAATAATTACTTTAAAAGTCTCAAAAATTATATTTGTGGTGATGTATACTTATTTAATGATATGAAAAACTTTACATATATCAAATTTACTTTTTTCCACCTCAAAGTATAACTAAGAATGATTTTAAAATTAAATTAAAAATAACTAATAAATAATGTGAACAGACTTCAACCAAAAGGCAATTAAGAGCAGAGTTTAAATTTGATGTATTTAATATAAATTTTTACATCATCAACTAATTATAAATCATTACATATGTAATTTTTAAAATAATTATTATAAAAATCAAATATTTTTAATGATATAATTTAAAAAACTTTTGCCAGTGCATCACAGATTAAATCCTTAAAAATATATTGCTCATTTAACATTCCTATAATTTTCTTTTTTAAAAAAGACCTTTATATATTATATAAAGAAGGCAAAATTAAATGCAAATTTGACCATATTAAAAGAAAAATATTATTGATAGGATTTTAATTTTAATTTTATTGTTTTCTTCAATTTTCCAGCCAAGTGGGGTAAGTGAATTTTCACGTCTTTCTCGTCTCATACATCTCACAGAATGATTTTCCCTTTTTCTATTTTCAAATTTCAGACTTCTGGTCACTTTATTTTTTTATTTTTTTCCTTTA
The DNA here is from genome assembly GCA_029884595.1 of Ormosia semicastrata. NCBI lineage: Eukaryota > Viridiplantae > Streptophyta > Magnoliopsida > Fabales > Fabaceae > Ormosia > Ormosia semicastrata. The sequence goes on along the minus strand of JAQQTO010000057.1, from coordinate 3,575,337 downwards.
AAATCCTTTTCCCTTCCTTCCATTCTAGCTCAGACCTGTTGTCTCCGAGTGTTATTAATTAACAAAAATCTCACCTAATACGTACTAAAATTATATAATTATATAATATATAAAATAATATATTTAAAAATTTATGATATAATAAAAATATGATCTTAATAATTATCATATAATATCTCATATTACAATTACAAAAAGTGTAAATCACTAATCTTAATTAAATTTATTACTTATACATATAAATTAATTATTTTATTATGAAATCATATATAAAAAATAATTTTTTAAGATAAGTTACATAATTTAATTATTATAATATAATAATAGTCAATTAATAAAAATAAAAAAATAATTTTAAATAAAGTTTATTATAAATTTCATTAATTATAATTTAATTAAATTCATTTAAATTATTAAAAATATCATATTTTTAAATTAATTTTTTTCTTTATTTATTAAAATATTTTAAAATTTATCCTGCACGATTATAAATCACTATTTCCGGATAAGTGAAAGAGTATCAACAACGAATGATTACGAAATCAAATCAAACAATCATGGTTGAACAAACGGGAAATAGCGAGTACGATTACGAATTAAATATATGCAAAATAACTGGGCGAAGCGAAGCGTCTTATGCAAACTAAAAATCCAAATGCTGCATACAAATATTTAAACAAAATAAATACTATAAGAAACTAAAAAATTAAGGAGATAATAAATTTTATAAAATTTCAATATATGCCGATAGTTGTAGACTGTAGAGAGAGAGCTACAATCCAAATGCGGCGCTTCACATGATCAAAACGGTGGCAACGAGGCCGACGACGACAGATCCCGCGAAGGCGAAGCCATTCGAAACGGCACCGTTCTCGGACGGTCCAGGAGCCTCGGCAGGAGGGGAAGAGATCGACGAGGGAGAGACGGAAGGCGACGGAGACGACGCCGATGATGGATTAGGAGACGGCGGAGAGCTCACGCCGGAGGAAGGAGATGGAGCGGCGGCGGGAGGAGTCTTCGATGAAAACGGCGGAGCAACTGATGGCGTAGGAGTAGCCGCTTTTGGTGGAGCAGCCTTGGGAGACGCCGCCGGAGATTGTGCTACGGCGGAGAACACGCACATTGCGACGAGCATCAAAATCAGAGTGCAAGAGCGAGCCATTCTCAGATGTAGAGAGAGAAACAGCAAATAAAGTAGAGAGAGAGATAAGAACTGACGCAGAGGAAGAAGATGAGGGCTTGTGTTTGTGAGAACTGAGGAGAAGCAGAGAACAGAAACTGAGTATTTATAGAGAGAGAGAGAGAAGGAGTCGGTGTGATGGGAGGGATCAGAGGGTGGAGATTTGCCTGATTACTTTGATGAGAAAATTGTGATGTTGGCGTGGCCCGTGGGGCAATGATGAGACCAGTCCAGCGAAACGCAGTGAAACGCGGTTTTGGTTTTTGGCTTCTGGGTCGAATCATTGCCGTACACGTGGAATCACAACTGTTGATCAAATGGTTGCCGGAATTGTAACGGTCAAGAAATAGGGAAGTGTGTGAAATTTCTGGGGATCCACTTACAAGGGAATAAGAAGGAACTCTAGTCTTGAGTGGGACCATGGTTTTCTTTTTCTTTTATTTTTGAGTTGGTAGAAAACTATTGTTGATTGACACGTTAATTACGGTACAGATTTGTTAATGGTTTCCGTGATTTTGCCACCCTTCAAAGGATTAAAGAAGCAGTTAGAGTGTAAAGCCTCAATGGACAACTTTCTCTTTTTTACCATTCTTATTCTTATTTTGGGGGTGTAATTACCATGATTTTGGGCAATCCTAAATGGAAAATAGGAAATGGGTATATTGAGAAGGATTTGATTCATCTTACTGTTGCCACTATGTTCATAAAAAGATATTGTCCATCTCTGGGGACAAATCTTTTTGCAACTATGTTCATCTCATTGAGAAGGATTTTCTATCCTATAATGGTGAATTGTTTTTAAGATTTGTTTAATAAGTATTCTAAAAATACTTATTAAAAAATAAAACATTAAATACATTAAAGACTTAAAAATAAAACACTTAAATTTTGTGCCTGGTCACTTCACCTTTTTTTTTTTTGGTACAATCACTTCACCTTTCTTTATCCAGTCACTTCACTTTACACATGTGAACATAGACGCGACCAAACAGTCAATAATGCATATATTGTCGTACAACGAAACTGAAGGTGAAGCGAAACTCACACCCAAAGAAAAAATAAAGTAAAAATTAAAAAACAAGTTGTCCAAAGCATAATTTGTCTCATTCAATTCGAGGTCCCCAACGAAAAGAAGAAACAAACACAGTAAAATGAACTAAAGATCTGTCCACATGGTTAATCACGTTGCATGATTCACCACAACAGCACATTCTGTTGCTCCCTAACCTTTCCACCTTGCTCTCAATTTGGTGTTTGAATTAGTTTTTGCATGAACTTGAATTTAAAAACTGTTCAATAGTGAATATTGAAGTGTATTTAACATAAACACGTCACCATGATTTCTTTTTTGGCAGTAGTAAAGCGTGTCGAATTAGGGGGTTGAAACCTACAAATGAATTTCAACGTTTAAGTCAATATATACACAAATAATGTTTATATAAACAATGATAAGTTATTTGTAAAATTAAATAAGTCCAATATTTATAGAGATTAAAAAATACAGTCTCATAATAATTACAATAAAAATATGTTTCTTTATTAGTTACAAAATATTTCTAAAATATCAAAATGTTGATATTATAATCATATGCAGTTAAAGGTGATTATTAATGTTATTATTTTGTAAAATTATGATTGATAATAACATATATTTTCATAATTTATCTTTTGTACAGATCTCGCGATAATGTTACTTATTACCAATATCGTGATCTGATATGCATGGAGTTGAGATATTATTTATGTATCATAAGCGAATCCTGTTGATGGTGTCAACGACGGACTCTGGCATATTGCGTGCTAAGTCAATCCATGAGATATAATCCCGGAACACAGTCTAGAACAAAAACATAATTAATATTTTTAGAAAAATGAGTTTGCATAATTATTTTTCAATGTGTAATTAACCAAATAAGAGTTTAATTGTATGTGTTGGATTTAGACTATTAGAAAATTAATAATCTTTATATAAAAATATATAACCAAACATAAGTTTGCATTCAAAGTAATTACGTGATATAGATTTTAAGATTTCAGATGGACTTCTCTAGTCTTTACAATTGAAACGGGCGGAACCAAAATAGGGCACCCGGCGGCGGGCATTAACTTCCTACTTTTATAATTATAATAATAATAATTTGGGTTTTTTAACATGTGTTTATCAAAAATAAAAATGATCAAATAATAAGTATAAGTACTTATTATCTTAAAATTTTAAAAATAGTTAATATTTTTTCTTTAAGTAATTAATAATGAGTAATAAATATTATTTTTAATCCTTAATATATATACATTTAAGGTACATGTTAACAAAACTCTTATAATTTAGGTTCCATTTTTCAATAATAAATAATTTTTGGAATCTTCAAAATCAAATACAAAATTGGAATTCAACTCAATAATCTTTATTATTAATATCAAATTTGAAATAACATAAACACCTTAAAGATATTTTTAATTCAAAAGTAATCAAAATCCTAGTCAAATTTAAATTAAATACCAATTTCTTAAAATATAAAATCTTAATCAAACAAAATCAATTTAAAAATTTTTAACAAAAAACTTATCAAAGACAAAAAATTTAAAAATAAAAAATATTCCTAACATAAAATAAAATTCTTAAATAAAATAATGATGATAAAAAGTCTCTAAATTTTGATATTAATAATAATAAGATTACATCAATTACATAGATTAAGATAATATTTAATATTTTCAAGAGATTAGACTATATTATAGAAGATTAGTGTCTCACTTATTAAATATATTTTGCAAAACAAAAAAAATAATATCTATATAAGAATGAAATGTTATATGAATAATATTTAATATAAATAATAATAATTATTATATAAAACCATAGAATTAACTAAAAAATTCAACTCAACCTACTGAGTGAGTCATGTTAAATCGGGTTTAAAAAAAAATCATTAACCCAATCCAGCCCTACTCACCATCAACACTACTTTTGGCACAAGAAGCAATTTCAATTGTTCAATTTAAATTTTTTTTTAAACCCCGGTTAATGTCCAGTACATCTATGACAGCATGTGAACAAAAAAGAAGGATAATATCTTATGAAAACACAGATACAAACGTGGACACAAGATATAATATGAATACAGACACATAAATATATCAAATTTAAAAAATTGTAACATACACACACATACACACACATATATATATATATATATATATATATATATAATATTAAAGTAAATTAAAGAACTTAATTTATATATATATATATTACAAAATTTAAAAAAAAATCATAATTCATTAATATCATTTCTATAAGTTTAAAAATTTATAATATCTTAATATATATTATATGTGTCAATATTTACTATCTAATAAATTATTTCTAAAAATATAAAGTATAATTTTTATTGACATTTTAAAAAAAATTTCCTAAACCAACTACTCCTAATGAAACTAACCATCTACAAGTATATATGTATCTAAAAAATAGTGGTGTGAGGCAAATTTCACTAACGATAAAATAAACGATTTGATACAAACAGAGGTAGAAGCCTAATAATGATTTGTAAAAAGATAAAATTTAAAATATTAATATGTGAAAATAGTGACTTGGTCAGTTATGTGATTGAACTTAGGTGAGTTATGGACTTACTATTGGATATTAGTCATGAAAACTATTTAAAAAAAATCATATTAATGGGTCGTGTTAAAGCCGTCCTATACGTGTCCAAGCATGTCCGAACCGTATCATTAACGTGTTCAAGCGTTTCAGACAAGCAAAATACGTGTGTCGCCTAAAAAATGACATGTTTGTACTTCTTAAATAATATCTAGGTGGTTGATCTGGTACAATAAAAAAATGTGTGCCATCAATGACATCTCACATTCTCCCAATGCTGTTTTGACATATAAGTAAATAAGTTTAACTCATCAATCCATGTAATAAGGGTATTTTGTAAATTTTTATTTGTTAGAATCCCCTTAAGTGTCCATTAGACTCTTGGAATTGAGTATAGAATTAGAACTTAGAATTGGAATTGAATTTCTTAATTTCAAATTTTATGTTTAGAATGTCATTTAGAATTGAAATTGTAATTTCATAAATCAATTCTATGAAATTGAAAAATAATTAAGTTAAGCATTTCTTAGTTCTTATCTTATACCTTAAAAATTACCAATTCCATAGCTTAAAAATTAAATTTTTTTCTCTTCACATTTATTTATGAACAATCATATTTATTGAGATTTTATATTTATATAGAAAATGTTTTTATATTTACATAAAAATTATTATAATAACTATTTATTTTTTCTAAAAAAATTAATGAAAAATTTCTTTATAAAAAAATATGATTATTATATTATAAAAATATTATTGTATGAATATTTTTATTAATTTTAATTTTGTAAATAATTTTTTAATGTTTTAAATCATACATTTAAATAATAAAATTATAATTGAATTTAAAATTATAATTTCTTATCCTAATTATTTGACAACCTCAAACATAAATTTTAAGATTCTGACCAATTCTAATTTTAAAAAATTGAAATTAAAATTAAAATTTTATATTTTAATTACAATTTTACTATCCAAATGGACCCTAAGAGTTATTTTGTAAATTTGTAAAAAATAAAACATATTATCCTTGTAGGCAATTATAATTTTAAAATTGAATATTAATTATTTATTATTAATGTTTTCTAAAATCTGATTCATATTTTTTAATTAAAATTTGGTTTTAATATTAATTATAAAAATAAAAACATAATATTATATTTTTTAATTTTTAATTTTGATTTTTTAGACACAAAATACTTGAAAGTAAAAACACTTGAATGTTTGATAGCAATCTCCATTTAAGTATAAAAATAATATTAATGTTTTAATTAATAATATTATGTACATGATATACCATTTTCGATCTGGCATCTAAACAAGTATGTCATTTTAAACTACTTATAAATATCATTATAACTAATACAAAATTATTTTTAATTAAAAAAATGTGAATCAAATTTTATAAAATGATTGATAATAAATAATTAATATTTTTAAATTATAATTGCCTAGAAGGATTAATGTTTTGTTTTTTACAAATTTACAAAATAAATTAAGAGAAATCCAACAAATAAAAATTTGTAAAAAGTACCCTTATTACGTAAATCGATGACTTAAACTTGAAACAATATTGAAAGAAAGTAGAATGGCACTGATAATATACACTTTTTAATTGCTAGAGAGCAACCACCTAATATTTATTGAGATGTAAGAATGAAATGTAATATAAATAAAAATAATAATTATTTAAAATTATATAATTAAATTTATATTATAAAATTATTATAATTTATAATACTGAATAAGGTAAAAAATAAATAAATATAATAAGCAGCATTTACCAGTTGGAAAAGGTTCAGCTTTCCGATAGACACTTGAATTATTTCATTTTTGGTCAAAATTGAATTGAGGGGAAAATTAAAGTCGAAGAAAAATTCCAACATTTAATTAAATAACAAACAGCGCTGCACATTAATTAAATTGAATATTATACTAAACTAATTGCAAAAAAGAATAATCGAATCAAGATTATATGGAAAGATAAAGCTGTATCATTAACGTTAAGAATAGAAAACACAAAATAATCAAATCAATGAATCGTCAATGACACAAGAGCAACCCAAAGAAAGAAAAAAAAAAGATGAAGTACAGGAGCTCACGAACGACTCATGTAATTCATGAAAATAAAAAAATATTAAAAAAAAAAGAAAGAAAACTGCATAGAATTCCCGTCTACATGAGCAAAGCCGCAGTGAAAATCACGACCGCAGCAGATCCAGTTAGTGTAAATCTGTTCAAAACGGCACCGTTGGTAGCTGGTCCAGGTGCTTCAGATGGTGGAGCAGAGATGGACGAGGGAGTAGTGGCCGGAGCAGCAGCTGGTGAATCAGAAGTAGACGGAGGAGGAGAGCTTCCGGTGGCGGGTGAAGCCGCCGGCGACTTAGATGATGGAGAAACCTCAGGTGACTTAGCGGATGGTGACGGAGATGATGCCTTCTTCGGTGGGGATTTGGTCGGCGAGGAAGCTGGAGATTGAGCCATGGTGGAGCTCAACAAGAGTGCAGCCAGAAGCATCAAAACCAAGGTGGAGCGAGAAGCCATTCTAGAGACAGAAAAACGGTTGAAGCAGCAGAGAGAATAGTAAGAGTAACTAAGATAGAGAGAGGAGAGAGAGTATTTGTGTGTCTTTGTGTGTGTCCGCGAAGGGTGTGAGAAGAGAAGAAATTAGGAGGGTATTTATAGAATAGAAGGGGGTAACCGTGTGAAGACCTGGTTCGTGGGCCGAGTCATTGTAAGCCGTTGATCTTGATAGCGTCAATTAATCACGCTGTGAGGGTGAGACTGAGCTGGCTGGGACAGCTGTATTCAAATCAAATCTGGGACCTACCCGTGGTCAATGATTTGAAGAAGATTAACCGTTGGATATGGGGGAAAGTGGTAACGGTCGAAAACGGAAAGAAATAGAATATAGAGTTTGTTGCGGCGGGGGAGTCGGTACCAAAAGTAAAACCAAACACCACCATGTAACGGTAACGGAGAGGGTGAGGGACCACATCGTTGGTAAAGTGTCTAGTTTCTTCTTCTTCTTTTACAGTTGTACTGGAACTAGCCGTTGAACGCAACCAGGAATAACAGAAAAACAAATTTAGACTCGTTGACCTACTTATTTGTAACTCTAGCCCCCCCCCCCCTTTTTTTTGGGCCCCGTAATTATTGAGTTTTTATTTATTTTTACATAAAATGAGAACGGTTGGGTTTAATCTAATTTTTTAATTTGAAAATTATTATCAATATTTTTTATTAGTAAATTTATATTTTATAATTAATATTAAGATATGTGATAAATATAAAAAATATGTGATAAATATTTAATATATATATATATATGATAATTATAAAAATGTACGAGAAATTTGTTTTAAATAAAAAAATGTGAAATAATTTGAAAAACCATATAACTCTTATACTTTTACAATTAAACAACGGTTAGTTTTATGGTAAGTGTAAATAGGTCAAATTTATAGAAATATCTCATAATTTCACAAAAAAAAAGAAAGTTAAGTATGTGTAAGAGTTGTTTGTCAAGCAAATTTTTGTGTTATGAATATTTGTATTATAAAATTATTTGAGGTATAAGAATAAAAGAGATGAAATTTATGAGTAACACTACTGCAAAGGATTTGCATCAAACTTTACTCTGTCCACACAGGAGGGTTTACAACTTTATTGTATTATAATTGTAATGTGTTTAAAGTGAATTTTATACTTCTCACATGTGGATACCTACGTGTTGGGTCAGACTAAGTTAAATTTATTTGTGATTTGTTTATGATACTTTTTTAATTATTCATTTATAAAATATGTGTAAAAAAGTAATGAGATATTCCCTAACAAGAATTTCTTTTTTTTTTTTTTCTTTATCTCTCCCTGTATATGTATTACTGTCCTCATGTTCTAAATAGTAATTTTAATTCATTCTCCTATGTTAATAATATTTATGTTAAGTCTCACCCTACTTTCTATATCACTACTTTTTTTCAATATGTACGAATAGCTTCCTTTAAAGGTATTTTATCCTCTTTCTTAAATCAATAATCAATAATAATTGATTTAATTTATAAATATTTTATTTGAAAATTTATAAAATAAAAATTAATTTAAATTTGAAATTTAAAATGAATGAAATTATTTATTTATTTTGGTGAACAAGAGGAGTAAAAAAGCTCTTAAGAAACAACAATAGAAGCTCTTAAGAAACAACAATAGACCTTGGGAAAGAAACTAAGAAGTAAAGAACCACAGCCATGAGGAGGAGAAGCCAAAACATAGAGACCCACATCAAATAGATGAGCATAATTAGCTAACTAATCCACCCGATTCGCTTCATGTTAAGCATGAGACAAACGGACACACCAAAGTTTGTTCAACAGCAAAGGAATTCTAGACATCAAGGGAGCACATGGATGAATAGGAGTACACCCATCATTTATTAGTTTCATTGCGATGGCCGCGTCTGCTTCTATCCAGAGCTTATCGCACGCCATACTCCAAGCTAGATCAAGTGCAGATAAAACTCATTTATTACCACATCCAATCCCTGTTAGTAGTCTGATATGACTTTACATCCACTCATTGTGTGAGTTGAAAATTTAATCAAATGCAGTATATCTTTTATAAAGTAATGTTATTTAATAATTTTCTTAATCCTCAGAAGTAGAGGTATAAATTGATTTGAATAACCCTACCAATCTGATCAATCAAAATCAAATTAATTAAATTAGATCAATTTGGTTTAGGTATATTGATTGATTCGGATAAAATCTGAATCAATTAAAGTTTAATTGATTCGATTCTCAGATTTAAAATTTCAAACCTGAAAACTGAACCGAACTGAATATATATATATAATTTATGCCACCTTGTAGGCCTACAACTTTTTTTGGTTCAACGCATAACGCACACCAGAAATGAAAACTTCCTCTGCCAAATGTTCACGTTGTAGGCTCCTCACCGCAGCTCACTGTAGGCTCCTCACCGCAACTCACCGTAGGCTCCGTCACAGCCCGAGTCGCACCAGATTTGCTCCGCCAGGACCGCTACAGCTCACTATCCTTGCTCAGTGCTTTAATCCCGGTATCCCTACCCTACTCTCATCTTAGCTCATTATCCTTTCTCTCTCTTTCTGCGGTTTCGTCCAGATCTGTTCTTTTAACTAGTATTAAGCTTGTTGAGTAGAGTGAGGAAAGAAGGTCTTCATTTCAAGCTTGGAAATGAGACAACCATGGTAGTTCTTTCTTTATTTTTCTCCTTTGTGCTTGCTGTGTGCCGAGAGAAAGATGAGATGAAAAGTGAGAAGTGTGTGATCGTGGGTGAGGCACTAGAGAGAAATAGGATAAGATCAAAATGTGTGGATGTCTTAAAGTGTAAAAGGTCTCGGTTCCCACCTCACCCCCCTCCCCCAAAAAAAGCAACTATTTGCCTATTTCACATTTCCACCACTCCTCGCACTGTATATTGCCCTGTTATGATATGATTGTGATAACTCCATGTAATGTAGTTATTTGTGCCTCATAATTGTGCTTCATAAAATGTTATGTCCTTATTATTATGTATATATGGGAGATTTTATGCTTATAATGGTTAAATTTTTTTTGAATGTCTCTCTATATGTTATTGAGCAATTTGTGTATATTCGTTAAATGATTAAGTGGATTTATAATCTGTATTTAACTTGGTGATTTTTTTAATGTATGATGGGCTTAAAACAGAGGAATTGGAGCGATTCAAGGCTTAAAAGCCCAAGAGAAAGCCAATGAGACATTTCAGAAGAAAGCGCCGCGACACAAAAGAATGTGCGCCGCGGCAGATGTCTCTGAGATTCTTATATGCTCACAAAGAACTATAAATAGATTTTTATCAAATTTTGTAAGTATGACTTTTTAGGTTAGAGAAGCTGCGCATGGTTCTTCATTTTTTGAGGCTGAAAGAGGCCAAAGAAGCCAAGGGTGGAGGTTATCTTCTTTATGGAGGGAGATTCAAGCATCAATGACAACATCCATAAGTCTTTCCTCCTTTCTCCCTTTGTTTTCTTCCCTTTCTCATTCATTGAGCATGTATTTTGATTTGTAATCATGTGTTCAATGATGTAGCAACTGTTTTAGGGAATACTTTAAATCCTTTTTATGGATATTAATGATTTTGTTCTCCTAAGAGTTTGTATGGATGTATGGTTTTGTTCAATCATATGGTTCTTAATGCTTTTGAAGGTTTAATCAGCTTTTGAATGATTTGTTGAAGTTTGATGAACCTAGACATAAGAATTTGGATTTTAGATCTAATGTATGGTTGATGCATGTTCGATTCTATTCCAATGGCGGGATGAGTTGATTCGCTAACTGGATAAAAATATACATTTTAGCCATGTATTGTGTGTGTTTGAGAATATATCGTTCAAGAGTAGATTTTGTGTTAGCTCTCATGGAAACATAGTGAGTTAGACAATTGAAACTATGGTTAGATGACCTAGACACAGGCTTTTAGATAATGAAAATTCTCAAGCTAACCTAATCATTGTGTTCATATTTATGAAAAAGATTGCATATTGTTGGTTGAAGTAAGGGATGAAGAATGATTTTTCTAAACTCTATCTATTATGTTATTTTCATTTATTGTTTTGTAGTCTTTAGTTTAATTGTTTTTCCATATTCTTATGTTCTTGAATAGAATTAAGTAAGCTATTGGTTAATACTTAGCATTGGAAGTAAACTTATCCTCGAGGGAACGATCTTTACTTTTCACTTTATTACTTGAATGACCTGTCCACTTGCGGCCTATTTTGGGATAAACAAGTTTTTGGCGCCATTATTGGGGACAAGTCATTATCCCTCAATGGTAAGCTAAAGACTGGTCTAATCAAGTTTTTGGCGCTGTTACCGGGGATAAGACATTATTTTTATATTGCTAATATTGACAATGCATTTACTTAGTTATAATTCAAGTTTTTATGTTTTGTTGTTGTAAATAGTTTTATTTTCAAGCTTTTATGTTTTTGTTGTTAATTTGCTTAAATATGTAGTTATAGTTTGATTTTGTGTTTTTATTATGTTTTTATTGTACATTCGTGTTTTAAGTTTGTAGGCACATTTTGTTGGTGCTAGAGGCCATATTGAAGCGAAATGGCAGCGAAACCATTTCCATTCCTCAACACCAACTAGTGACATACAATTATGCAGGTGAGGTTCGCAACACTCGGGCATGGTTGCACTCTCACTGTTTATTTTTTTTTTTTTTTTTGTTATTTAGTATGCTCAAAGTTGGTTGTTATTTTGATATGCATCAAGTACACATAGACAATGCCCCTCCACATTCACTTTGGTTTGAGGAGTATCTTTACATGTTTTCAGGTAATGTTTAATGTTTACACATGTTTTGATATTTTAAGTATAGTAGTGATAATCATCATGCTTTCATGATTATATCCTATTTTGCTATTACTGGTGAGTATGCAAGTTTCAATTTTCTGCACTTTGTACATGTTGTTATGCATCCTTGAATGGAAAATGATAGATCTTTGGAATGCATGACATATTTCCATTTGCTAGTGTGTGATGGTTGGCAAATGATATCAATGCTTGCATATTACCCTCTGTTTTGTAAAACCATTTGCGTTCTTGAAGCATGTCAATGCACTCTGGTTTGTTTTTATGCATGCTGTATTTTTTCAATTAAATACTTATTTAACTTTGGAAAGATATGAGTGTTTGTTTAGAGAATGTTTATGAATTGTGCATTTGGATGATTTCTTTTATCCTTGAAGTTGTTCTCCAAACCTCTTGAGGTGAAATCCTAAATTATGTATGATTGGGGAAATGATTAGGGCATTATTTGGACTATTTGAGCCTTTTCAAACTTACCCTGAATGATTTTATCATAGGTCCCCTTTTGAAACCTTATATTGTTTGGCCTTATTTGTTTTTCATTACCAATGTGTTCGTTAACCTGTTAACTGTTCTAATGCATGTGAAAGCATTGCATTTTCTTCTTACCCTTATTGTTTGTTGAGTTCATAATGTGTTATTTCTTGAAGTGAGTTCAGTAATTAGAAGTATTAATATCTTCAATACAAAATAAGTCTGAAGGAACCAAATGCAGTCAAAGAAAAATCATTGCTTTACAAAATAAACAAAATGAAAAGAAAAGAAAATAAAAAAAAGAAAAGCAAAACATAAGAAAAGTAAAGTGTAAAAAGCATCAAAATGGTTCTGACAAGTTTTTTATGTTCACTGTTGAATACCCTGATAGTTTCACTTGATCTCAAGTCTTGAAATAACATGTTTATGTTTCTCAATGTTTATATTGTATCCTATCCTTTCATTTCTTTTGCCCACTACCCTTGACCTTACATTATAAGCTATGAAAGTCCCTCTTGATCCTCAGTTATGTGTGATTTACATTAGTGGAGAGAGGGTTGGATTAAAATTTTGTGGATTCTTTGATTTGTATCCATGTGTAGGTTTATAAACTTATCTGAATGAGTATGATTTGAAAAAGATAAGTTTGACTTGCATGTTTGTGAAAAATGTCATGTGCATGATTGGAAGTTGAATTGAGGGCATGTTTAAGATTGTATATGTGTTGAGCTTAATTGTGAGGCATATGCATCTTTTGAGGGCTTAAACAATCATTGTGCGCTGGTTGTGGTTAAATGAAAATTGAAGTATTGAATGCATATGAGCATGAATTGATTAACGTGAGTTTACTTGATCGTACTTTGTGTTGCTCGAGGGCTAGCAATAACTTAGGTTTGAGAGTGTGATAACTCCATGTAATGTAGCTATTTGTGCCCCGTAATTATGCTTCATAGAATGCTAAGTCCTTATTATTATGCATATATAGGAGATTTTATGCTTATAATGGTCAAATTTTTTTTGAATGTCTCTCTATATGCTATTGAGTAATTTATATATATTCGTTAAATGATTAAGTGGATTTATAATTTTTATTTAACTTGGTGATTTTCCTAATGTAGGATGAGCTTAAAACAGAGGAATTAGAGCGATTCAAGGCTCAAAAGCCCAAGAGAAAGCAAATGAGGCATTCCAAAAGAGAGCGTCGCGACACAAAAGAGTGTGCACCACGGCGCAAGAGTGCATCATTAAGATTTCATACAAAAACACGAGGCTAGTATGACTAGTGTTGACAACCGACTGCAAGTGCGTAATAATACAAAAAGAGTGTGCATATTATGCAAAACTTATAAATAGATTTTTGTCAAATTTTGTAAGTATAGCTTTTAGGTTAGGAATGATTCTTCATTTTACTTAAGGGTGGAGGTTATCTTCCTCATGGAGGGAGATTCAAGCATCAATGACAACATCCATAAGCCTTTCCTCCTTTCTCCCTTTGTTTTCTTCTCTTTCTCATTCATTTGAGCATGTATTTTGATTTGTAATCACGTGTTCAATGATGTAACAACTGTTTTAGGGAATACTTTGAATCATTTTTATGGATATTAATGATTTTGTTCTCCTATGAGTTTGTATGGATGTATGGTTTTGTTCAATTATATGGTTCTTAATGCTTTTGAAGGTTTGATCAACTTTTGAATTATTTGTTGAAGTTTGATGAACCTAGACATAGAAATTTAGATTTTAGATCTAATGTATGATTGATGGATAAATATTTTTAACATGCATGCAAGTTTTTAGGTCATCTCATGAAAACATAGAAGTTGTTTAAAATTATGGTTAATAACGTGACACAGTCTTTTAGAATGAAGATTCTCAAACTAACCTAATTGCGTTCATGTTTATGAAAGGATTGCATATTGTTAACCCTTGATGTGTTTTCAAAACTCTATCCATTATATTATTTCATTTATTATTTTGTATGTTTAGTTTAATTTCTTTCCCCTATTCTTAAATATTAGGTAAATTGGTTAATCATTATTGGATAAACACCTTGAAGATCTTTAGATTTATTATGAATGACATTTTTGTTTTGGAACAAACAAGTTTTTGGCTTGACAATGTCCCTTAGGAGGACCTCCTAAGTAGGGAATAAGGCATTATTTTATATTCAATATTGACAATGTTTTTCTAATTCAAGTTTTTATGTTTTGTTATTGTAAATAGTTTTATTTTCAAGTTTTTATGATTTTGTTGTTGATTTGCTTAAATATATAGTTATAGTTTGATTTTGTGTTTTTATTATGTTTTTATTATACATCTGTTTTAAGTATTTTTTTTGGTGCACAATGTACAACATATTTGAAACACAAATAATTTGACCCTAATTATTTGTGTTTTAAATATGGAGGAAAAACAAAATGATGTAAATTTAAAAAACACAGAATGTATAACAAATGACAACAAACATAAAAACTTGAAAATCAAACTTTTACAACAACAAACCTAAAACTTGAATTAGAAAGTAGTAGGATTATATAAAATAATGTCTTATCTTTTGTTTTTTAGCTTACCATGAAGCTTGTCCCCAATGATTTCTTATTTGTCCCAAAATCCATGTTATAATAAAGTGAAAAGTAACTTGAATATTTACTTCCAATGCTAAGTTTAATAGTTTAATTTTTCAATAAAATGTATAAACTAAATGGTTCAAAGCAATAAATAAAATGCAAATGGAGATGGTGGAATCCCTTATTGAAACAATATGCAATCTTGATCTTCATTAGCTAAAAGTTGTTCATATCATAGTTTTAATTGCAACTTATATCTCCAATGAGCTAACATCCACTCATGAACGATCTATTCTCGATTCCCATTGATATTGGTGATTCTAATAGGTTGGCATCTCAAATTAAATGTTTCTTATGTCTAGATTCATCACAATCATTCAAAAGCATCAAACTTAGTAATGATGATTTAGGTGATGATAATGAGAGTTGGGAAGAAAATGAGTTTATTCAAAGTATTCCCTAAAAAGTGATCATTGAGAAACAAATCAATGTACATGTGAAAAGGAATGAGAAGAAAACAAAGAGAAAGAAGAAAGACATATGATGTTGTCATTGACAATCACTCCTCCATAAAAAAGATTTGACATTTTGAAAAAGTGGTGGATAAAGGAAATCATTTATAGGCTCGCCGATATTATATTCTTTCTCGTCATGGTTAGGGATATCTTGACTATTTTTGTATGAATTATTGATGATATCATCTTGAGTCAAATTAGCACTAGAATGCCTCGAGTTCTTGACTCATTTCTATTTTAAGCCCATCATTCATTAGAAAATTCCATTAAATGTATAAATTCATTGATCATTTAATGAATATACACAAATTGCTCAATAGCATATAGAGATCAAAGAAATTCCATTATAAATAAAATCTTTAATCCATATGTGGGATGAAATGGAAGAAGTGGAGAAATAATTATATTATGGAGTTATCGAAACTTAGTTTTAATTCTCAAAAGTTAAAATTTTATTTGTTAGATATGCATTTATATGTATTATTTCACTAATTAATTTTCTAGTCCAATTTTCTCCTTATATGCTCATAGAACAATCATGGCACTAGTATGTGGAAACATTTTTACTGTTAAGAATTGATTTTTATGTCTTTATATTTTATATTTTTTTTTCAAAAGAAAATCTTCAAATGTTGAGTGCTCAAAAGATCACTTTTGTATCCAAATAATTTTTGAAGTCATTCTCCATTTGATATGTACATCTTAATTAACATATAATACTCATATTCTTTTTCTCATTAAACTCTCTTTTGGTCATTGCACTTTGTCACACACTTATATAAGACTAGATACTATTAGATAAAAGTAGCAATTTTTTCCATTGCACTTTGTCACACACCATGTATATACATTTAAGTTTTAACCCACACATTATAAACAAATGCTTATTAAGGAATATATTTAACAAATAGTTATATTTTTGTCTTTTTGCAAGTTATCACCAACAAATGACAAGTAATCCATTTGAACTAAATCTATGGTATGGAACTCAAGTTAGGAGTGCTTCCACTCCAACACCAACTAGTGACATACTACTAGGAGTCTTTCAAGGACTTTTGGACAAGATGCCCCTCCATCCAATATTTAGGTATTGAAAAGGAAACATACAGACCCCTTAATGCTATTTCAAGAAAGAAATGATAAGACTTGTAACTATTGTAATAAACAACATATGCAATAGTGCACATGGGACCTCAAACATGCTAAAGCATTTGAAGGTTTGTGTGAAAAATCCTTAAGGTATTTGATAAAAGAAAAAATAATTGCTATTGAAAGCAATGTGAGGATGATCCCGATAGTGTTAGCATGAAACTTGTTGAATTTAATCAAGAGGTAACCCGATATGCACTTGCTAGGATGATAATTATTAATGAGTTTCCTTTTAAATTTGTTGAAAATTAAGGATTCAGAGATTTGATGAGTGAGGCTCAACCGAGATTTAAAATTCCTTCTCGTGTCACTCTTGCCACTTTTGCTAAAGATTGCATGCAATTGTTTCAAATGGAGAAAGAGCGGTTGAAATGCATATTGTCTAGAAATCACCAAATGGTTTCACTTACCACTGATACTTGGACTTCAATCCAAAACTTGAATTATATGTGTGTGTAACTACTCACTACATTGATGATGAGTGGGAATTGAACAAGAAAATATTAAGTTTTAGTTTGATAGCTGACCACAAAGGTGAAACCATAGGAAATGCCTTAGAGAAATGCATGAAAGAATGAAGGATTTCAAAGATTTGTTGTGTGACTGTTGACAATGCAAGTGCTAATAATACTGCTATTGCATATTTGCTTAGAATAATGAGTGATTGGAATGTTACTTCTTTATTAAATGGAGAGTTAATGCATATGAGATGTTGTGCTCACATCTTGAGCTTAATTTTTAGTGATGACTTGAAGAAAATTGATGTTTCAATTGAAAAGATAAGGGTTGCATGCAAGTTTTTTAGGTCATCTTTGGCTAGATTGTCTACTTTTAAGACGTGTGTCCAAGAGGCTAGTATAACTAGTAAGGCAATGTTAACCCTTGATATGCCAACCAGGTGGAATTCCACTTATTTCATGTTAGATGTTACTGAAAATATGAAAAGGCATTTTATCGCCTTGAAGATGCAGATAATGGATTTTTGTTAGCCCTTGACAATGTAGGAGGACCTCCTAGTATGGATGATTGGAGTCATGCATGTGTTTTTGTCAAGCTTTTGAAAATATTCTATGATGCAAATCTTTCTTTTTCATGGTCATTGTATGTTACATCTAATATTTTTTTTCACAAGTTATGTGACATTCAAAAGACCCTAGGTAAGTGGAGGAAAAACAATGATGTAGGGCTATAAAGAATAACAACAAACATAAAAGTCAAGTTTGACAAATATTGGGAAAGTAGTGGGAGTATAAACTTTCTTTTGTTTGTGGCTGTGTTTCTTGATCCACGTTATAAGCTTGAATATGTTGAGTTTAGTTTTGATAAGATGTATGATGATGGTTCGAATAAGTGCAAGGAGATGGTGGAAAGATTGAAGGGTCTGATTGATAAGTTGTTTAAGCATTATCAGTCAACGCATCCCATTCCCTTGATATTGGTGATTCTAATAGGTTAGTCTTAAATGTTGCCTCACAATCTCATGCTAGATGAGTTTAGATCGAAAGTGAGGAGAAAGCAAGGTGAGGTGAAAAAGAATGAGTTAGAACAATACAAAGAAGATGATGTTGAGGATAACACTCCTGGATTTGACATTTTGAAATGGTGGAAAGGGAAATCAATGAAATATTATGTTCTTTCTCGTATGGCTAGGGATATCTTGACTATTCCAATATTATTTGAAATTTAATCTTGGATACATTCTTGACTCATTTCGTAGTTCCTTGCATCTCATTACTGTTTAGGCATTGATTTGTACTCAAAACTGGATCAAGATTCCTAAAAAGAATCTTGAACTACGTGATAAAATGGAAGAAGTGGAGAAAGTTGAATCAAGTATAGAAACTTAGTTTTAATTCTCAAGTTTTTTATTTGTTATTATACTTACTATTGTTACTAATTAATCTTATTTACCTTTTATATTTATGTTTGAATTTTTAGAGTTGTCAGGATTATCTTCAAATTTGAAGTTAGACTTCAATAAGTTTTTGACAATTTGATGTTATATTTACTATTATCTTACTCAATCTATCAATTGTTATTACTTAGTACTTATATTTTTTGTTCATAATGTAACATTTATTCATTCATTTAATATATTAAAGATCACAATTTGGCCATGAATAATCTTGATGCTTCACTTGACAAAGAAGTCTTACTAGTCTTTCAAGCTTTTAAGATAACATTTATAAGTACATTAATTATGATTGATTGTTAAAATCTAGTACACAAATTCTAACATTTTGTTTGTCCTTATTGTAAGATGTAGATGAAGTTGAAAGATAAATTGGATTTGATGAATCATGTTTGATGAATCATGTCTTTTTTTTTAATGTTTGGATTGAGTTTAGATTGAGTTTGGATTGACTTTGGGTGATGCCCATTATTATGTTTGTGATGACTATAAATTGATATTAGATAAAAGTCACGGACATGGCTAATGGTTTTGCTCTCGCTATCATGTTATTCCAAAAATACCTAAGAATTTATGATATTTTATAAAACCAATATAAGCAATAAATATTCATAATAACTCACCTTAAATACTAAAATATCCCACTGAGAAATAAATATCGTACAAGTATCAATATCAGATACAAGTACAATACAGATACGTAGCCAATTTTGAAGTATTTCTGTATCATAGTCATGAAGTCAATTCTGTCTCTGTTTAGTCTTTCCTCTAGCTTGTGGATCGTTAGCCACATAAATGACAAAAAAATGAGTGTCAAAACACCATATTAACCATTGGCTGTGACAAGGTACAAAAGGAATTTATTTATTTATTATATACAGTAGTGCTACAGAACATGTAATTCTTTTTATTATTTAGAGGCAACTGTCATACATGAGCTATTGTACCAAAAAGAATGAAGAAACTAGGTTTAAATAGCCAAATGACCTCCAGAGTCCGGAAGCAAGGTAATATAATGAACCTCTTTAAAGGCCCAAAAGAAAGAAAGAAAAGTAAACCCGAAATTTTTATAGGCAATGCCCTTATCAGGTAAACGAATATGTTTGGAGAAGCCTATAATTCCGTAGAGCCTGCCTGAAGAAAATCAGGCAAATGAATTAGAAAATCAAATCACACGTAGAATCATGTTTCTATCACTTTTTGGATTCATCTGCAGTATGGAGATCCACTTCCTCTTGTGCTGTGTCTGAGATAAAATTGTGTATCTAGTAGAAAAGAAGCAGGTTTATAAGCCAGTAACAGCGTTAGAATCATCAACACTACTGGCTTTTACCATTGCCACTGTCAAGACTGCTCAATTGGCCGTTAAATTCCAAGCCATAGTTGTGGCCCATTTTCACACGTTTGGTCTCTAAATATCTCCTGTTCTCTGATGTGATAAGAGTTAACAATGGGATCCTACCGGAGACTGTCAAACCATAACCTTTGAGCCCAACATATTTTGCTGGATTGTTTGTCATAAGCTTCATAGATCGAACCCCCAAGTCCCTCAATATCTGCAAGTAGAATTTCATTTTATTAAAACATGTCAAATGTTATGTGAGTAAAAGATGTTGAATATTCCAGCCATCAAGTATTCTCTAATATATTACCTGCGCGCCAATGCCATACTCCCTAGAGTCAACAGGCAATCCCAACTCCTCATTGGCTTCTACAGTATCCCGTCCATCATCCTGTAGGTTATAAGCACGAAGCTTGTGGCCCAATCCAATACCCCTTCCTTCATGTCCACGGAGATATACCAGTACACCCCTACCAGCAGCCTCAATCTGTTGCATTGCAAGTGCAAGCTGATTTCCACAGTCACATCTGGCAGATCCAAATATGTCTCCTGTCAGACACTCTGAGTGTACCCTCACAAGGACATCTTGTCCATCTCCAATGTCACCCTGTTAAACAAGAAACAGTCAAAACCACAAAACAGCTTAAAGTTCACTACTGAACCAATCAATATAAATCTAAATTGGAAAACTTCATGACAATTGCATGCAAGCTCTTCAGGCTTACCCACTTACTATTTACTAATGAACACCTTGAAGGCAAACTAATAAATAAATAGGGATTGAAGAATGGATGCAACCTTTAAAAAAAAAAGGTTAAAAAAACACATTTCATCATCTATCTCTTATATTTTAACAGCCTTAAAGAAAATAGATAATATCACTCTCCCTTTTTAAAGAGAAAAAATAAAGGGATGGAAGAATAGTGAATAGGCTATCCTGCTAGTGGTATATGATAACACACAAGAAGCTGCCCATTCAGATAAATGATAATTAATATTGCTCTACCACATTGGCATCCCATGCTCAAATGTTTCTAGTATACTTAGTCAAAATCATTCAGCTAGCTACCATTTAGCATTTAATCCCTTCATAGATTAGATCAAATGGGCAACCCTAGGCTTGTTGACAATAACTTGGACAATTATAAGGAAGTAAGGAACTGATATTTTAAGATGTTCCAAATTTACAAGACCAAATGGTTATCTATGTCAATTTTACAAAAAATAACTCATTATGAAACAATATTGAAACAGCCCATCCCAAAACAAGTACAGAGATGAAACCTCAAACCTCAAAAAACAAACAAAATAGTCTATTAAATATGTCACATAACAGCAAAAGAAAAAGTAAATATCTCACTGTTTCAATTTCACAAGGCCTTGAAGCCCTGCTTTCTCAATCATCTTCTAGCTTGAGGTAGATTAGTTGATATTTATTTACACAGGTTTCCTCCTCTTTCTCTCCCCCTTTTTCACACACACACAACTTCTAGCTCTTCACCAGATTTGTGACACAGCATGAGAAAGCTTAAGTGTATCCAACTCTCAATAAATTGGCTTTTGCTTAAACCATTCAAATTCTAATTTAATAGAGATTAGATTCGAATTCTAAGAAGAGTGGCACGGAACTATTATTGTTAATTATATCAGCTTTGAGTTTTCTATCTTGTTCTTTAAATGCAGAAGCATAAATGTTAGTCATGCTTTGATTTTGCCTGTGTCACTTTCATGAATTCAAAATTCATCTATATATAAACAACTGTACAGTGTAACACAGGAGGGACGTTGTCAATTGTGATATTTAAACCGCTTCCATTTTGCCTGTGATTTTTAACCGCATTTGTAGAAATCAAATTTAAGCTAAGCCATAGGCAAATAAGGTGTGATTCACTCTAGATGTAACATATTATACATATATCCACTATGAAGAATTTGCACAAGTGTTTCAGCGTGTATGTAGTTCAATATAAAGTATAAACACAAGCATTGCTCACCTTAACCATTGCAATATGCTCAATCCCGTCTAAAAGCGACCTATAACAGTAAGCTGTGAATGGCCCCCACATTGTAGGTATTCGAGCAGCAGCAGCATGATCTACTAATTTATCTCTCTTTCTTCTATATCTGCCATAACAATAAGTGTTAATCTCCTTGCTATGTAACCAAATAAGCAACAAGTAGTATCCCAGGCAGCAAAAACCTTGACAAAAGAGACTTAGGTAAGGAACACAAGAAAAAAAACAAATATAGAAGAATAAAATAACCACTTAGAATTCTAACTTTTATAAAGATAAGTTTTTAAAAAAAAAGAGAGAAAAGAATAAAGGAAAAAAAGAAGAAGAGGATTTCCATTTTCTTAATGATACATAAAAAATTCTGTTCAGTGAAAAGTTACAAAAAAAAAAAAAAGGATTTAAACCAGAGATAACTCACAAGAAATCATTATAATTGACTGATACAATAGTATCCTCAAAAGACAAAAGTAAGTACCATAGAATCCAAGTTAGTTCAATTCTGTAGTCAGGATTTAGGCATATAAATTATGATATCAGACTCTTTTCATATATATCAGACAACATTATGGATTTAAATTATGGTATCCGCATTTGAAAGCAAAATCTAACCATAAAAGACATCATTTCTTAAGTCTTAACTCATTCTTCTAATAGACAGAAGTTCAGCCTTGATAAATATATTTGGAAATCCAAAGCTCCTTCTAAGATGAAGTCTTTTGTCTGGACTGCGGTATTGAATAGGATTAATACAAATGATTTGTTGCAGATTTGGAGACCTAAAATGGCCATTTCCCCTAATATTTGTGTTATGTGCATGCACAACTCTGAATCAGTTTCACATCTGTTTTTTCATTGTCCAATTGCTAATTCATTTTGGAATAGATTGTTTGGTGTTTGTGGGGAACATTGGGTGTGTCCTAACTCTCCAGAGACCTTTTCAACAATAAGGTTTAAAGGGTTTGGAAGAAGAAAAGAGGTTAAGATTTTGTGGAACTGTGCTATGTTTGCTATTCTGTAGTGCATCTGGTTGGAGAGGAATAACTGGATTTTTCAAGGTGTTTCAGTATCAATAGAAATGTTGTGGGATAGAATAAAGTTTTTGGCTCCTCTTTGGTGCTTGGCTCATGGTCTTTTTAAGGGGGTTGCCATTTCAGATATACATAGAGATTGGGCTGCCATTGTGCATTGTTATTCTTGAGTTTTCTTGTGCTGTTTTTTTCGTAATTTTCTTTTTCAATAGTTTTTTGGTGGAGAATATCTTATCCTCCTATCTTTGTAATCCTCTTCTTCCTTAATGAATTCTTTTTCTATTAAAAAAAAAGACATCATAAATATGCATACAATGAATTTTACTACATCTTCCATGAAATGTAAGCACATACCTTATTAAGTCAGCAATAGATACAATTTTCAAATTTTCACGCTCTGCAAACTGACGAAGCTTTGGCAATCTAGCCATGGAACCATCATCATCTACAACCTCACACAGAACTGCCACTGGATCCAAACCAGCAAGTATGGCAAGATCAACTGAAGCTTCTGTATGTCCAGCTCTCTTCAAGACACCACCTTCCCTGTATTTTAGTGGGAAAATATGGCCTGGGCGGTTGAAATCAGCTGGCGTTGAATCTCTGGATGCAAGGGCCAAGACTGTTGTTGCCCTATCATGAGCTGACACCCCTGTGGTGGTACCATGTTTAGCATCCTACAAATGCATTGTAAAATGTTGAAATGTATCAAATTTCATTAATAAATGCCTAAAATACATTAAAAGAGAATTCATAGCAACATAACAGATGATAAAATTTCAAAAATCTTTCTTGACTTGAAGCCATTTTGGTAAATGATAATCAATGTCCCTTAAATACTTAGTCACTTAGACATAAAAGCTATCAAATGCAACAAACTAAATGCATTATAAAAGTGCAGCTTAGATGAAACAATTTAAGATTACTTTCTAATGGGGTGACGAAATGTATAGTTTCTAGCTGATGATAACAATGGAAGAACATAGTCACAGAGATATGGCACTAACTCCACATGTAAAGACGTATGTAAGAATAGTACATACCACTGTCACAGTGAATGCTGTATGAAGTTTCTCATCATTATCCTTACTGTTTACCATCAAAGGAAGTTCCAATCTATCCAGATCTTCCTCTTTCATGCTTACACAAACTATCCCAGTTCCATGCTTCACAATAAAAGCCATGGCCTCGGGTGTTGCCAACTGTGCTGCCATTATCAAGTCTCCTTCATTTTCTCGATCTTCGTCATCTACAACCACTACCATCTGCATCATTACTGTCAGTTAATAACAGAAAGCTAACACGATCCTGAGTTCCTGACGCAACAGCAAAACTTCAACACTATGGACCTCCCTTGTGCTAATAAAATATTATACAAAAAAATAAAAGAAATTATTTTGCCCAGAGAGAGAAAGAGTAGCAACCTTTCCCTGGCGAATGTCTTCAATGGCCTCAGGGATGGAAGCAAAACCTTCTGTGGGTCTGTCCAAATCAAATTCATTCGTGTCAACAGAAAAATCATAGCTTGTTAGCGCTGTGTCTGCTGCCAGTGTTCCAAATGCTATTGCATCAGGTTGTACCTCAATTCCAACAGATTCATCACCAGCTAGAATTTTACTTATCTCAACATCATTGCTGTTTGTATAAGAAAGTAGGTCACCTCCTCCAGAGATCAACGTAGCCTTAATTCTACTAGCAGCATTGTCACTTGACCGAAATTTAGAATTCAGTCGGACAAAGGGCAAATCAGATCCATATCCATTTACAATAGATGAATTTATACTGGGCAATCCATTGAACAATTTGAAGTGTTTGCATGCCCTACATTGAATAGAAGAACAGATCAAAGGTGAAATTGATAATTGTAACATTTAAAAATAAAACCCAAAATAATAATAATAATAATAAAATGCATGATTTATTGACACGGGGACACAATGAGCAGCTATTCAGCTAAAATATCCAGCTTCAGAAAACAGAGTAGGTTTCAGCAAGTTGATAGGCAAGGAGAGAGTTTACATAAAACTTAGAAAGACACGAAAGATAAACATTTTTGTATATAATAAGGCAGGGCAGGTTACAGGAACAAAATGGTGGTCTTGAATTTGACTGAGATTGAATTAGAATCAAAGATGCAGGGTTCAGAAGCTATCCCTAGCAAGTAGCAAGTTTTACGCTCAAAATTCAAAACATTACTTCACACAAGGAACAAACAAAATAAAAAAATATATATCCATTTTCTACTCAACATAATACCATTATTTCTGCCAGCAGTATCAATTCTCCATTACTGAAAAATGTTTTCTCAACAGCGTAGTTTTGTTAAGGGACAAACCCGCATGTACTATAAAAAGTCAACCAAAAAAGAGGGATCTTGCGCCAAATTGTAGATCACAAAAACATTGTATAGCCAAAATGGTTTCTGATTATTGATCCAAGAAATGAAAATGAAATACTATATCACATAAATATAATAATATATATATATATAAATATATATATATATATTACCGTTTAGACTTAGAAGGGAACAGTTGAATAAAAATAAACAGAAAAGCAGAAGACTTTAGGCTCAAACAAGCAACAACAGATAGAATCAACCCATTATATCCCAACCCCAGATGGTTCTTTCTACAACAACCTGTGAGTTTCTTGTCCCACTTCAAGAAAGGAGAGAGAGAAACTCACCGTGGGCGCGAGAGAGCTGGTGATGAAGAATAAGAGAGATTGAAAGAAGCCATTGTTTGCTAAAGACGAGGACTTTGGTCGAAGGTTTTCAGGCAAAATGGTGTCTTGCTTTGGTTCCAGTTATATACAAATGTTATGTATCAACTTGAAGCTGGAGGAAGCAACGCCGAATCCTGCTGACAACGTTACATGAGACTCTGCTACACGCGATTCAACATGCCTCTCTTTCCTACCTCCTAACAACTCTTGAATCGTTGATAATCAATATAATAATATAATATAATTATGTATTGGTGTAAGAAAAATATAATCTTATACTCTATTTTAGAGATGTATTATTATTTATATATTTTTTAAAAAATATAATTAAGTAAAAAAAATAATAAAAAAATATATATAATAAATAATATTAAATAAAATTAAATAATATATATAAAATATATATATATATTATTTAATGTAAAAATATAAGAGATAATTAATGTATAATACTCTCTAGTCTCTTCTTTCTCCTAATTTTCATAAAATAATATACAACTGTCTTTGTTTTCTAATTATTTATATTTTTACACTCAAATTATTTATTTCTCCTTGTTATCCTAGTTACTTCAATTTTTTAAGGTTAAGTACGAAAAATATTTTTGTAAATTTTATGAATAATTTGTCTTTGATTATATTAAAATTAATTAATTAAGATGTACACAAGTTAATTTAAATATCTATTGATCATAATATTAAAATAAAAAATTATTTTTACACTCTAATTATTTATTTGAAAATTTATATTTCGTATAATATTTACAATAAATTTTAGATTAAATCATAATATCAAGTCTTAGCTTATCACATTTCAATTATTGGAAATAAGTTATTTCATGTGATAATTTTTTTAACAGTACCTTCATATCAAAAGAAAAAGTATAAAATGAACAAAAAGAGTCTTTATTTGTATTATTTACATTAATAAACTAGAAGTTCATTTATTTTATTCTTGTATTTTCTAATTTTTTTGAATATTCTAAAATATTAGAATAATTTATAATGGAATAATTTAGAAGGAGAATATTATTGGTGTCAAATCTAAGGATGGGGCGAGTTGGGTTGGTGGAAGCCTGGAAAGGTCCGGGGTAAGTAATTACGTTTAAAAAATATAATGTGTGTATGTATCAATTTCGTTTGTCTAATTTTTATATTTTAATTTTTTTAATTTTTTTATAAATTTATTTTATATCTTATTTATATACAATTTTATTTAATATTTTTCAAATAAATATAAATACCATATATATATTTTTAATGAAGATAAAACATTTCCCATGTGTGGATGCACAGAAAACGAGAAAATGAAGTGCCCCCACTGAAAAAGGTTTTAAGACAAGGGTAGGAATATTAAAATAGAGGCTGGTATTGATTCGGTCTCTATCCATTGAATGAGGATGGCGGTTCTTTGCTTTATTCTGGTGTTCCAAATTGTGGCATCACTTTGACCATGACTATTCGTCTGTTCAACAGCCAACAGACTAAACTAAAGGTCCCAAAATATTTGGCCCGACTCAATAATTCGGTTCAGGCTGGAGTTAATTAGGTTGGATGGGGTTTAAATATTAAAAAATGATTAATCATCTTAATTTATTCTCTAATAATTTTTTAATTATTAAATAAAAAATATTAAATACTTTTTTATTATTTTAAGATATTAATTATATTTAATTTTTTATTTAATATTTTTTATTAAATAGTAATAGAATTATTATAAAACTATTTTAAAAAATACAGCAAAGTTCTTAAATATTAGATTTAGTATTTTTAGGGTCATATTCTAATCTTTGAGTTTACTCAATTCAATATTATATAATATTTTAAAATCTATAATATTTTTAAAAATTAATAATAAATTATGAGCTTATTTGGATATATTTTCAAATAATTTTTTTAAAAAATAAATATTTTTATCCATTTTAATATTTTTAAATGAAATTTTTTATAAAAAATAAAAAATACAAATTATACTTTTTTTAAGTTAAATTTTAGTATTTTTCAAAAAATATTTTTTTATAATATAAAAAATTATTCAAATATTAAAAAATTACTTCTCTATTATTACATCAAAACATAAAATAATATTTATTTTTTTAAAATATTTTTTTAAAAAATATCACATAAAAAATATATTACTTTTAAAGTTCGTCAAAACAAATTCTACAAAATTTCTTAACTTAAATTAATATATTTTGTATAATAATAATAATATTTTTGTATTAATTTGTGTATCATAAAGATGAGATTTTTCTCCATTATTTATTCTTCTCTTCTTCATTTATCACTAACACTCTCTCCATCTTAATATTTATCATTTTGTTAGATTCTTCTGCTCTTAATATATATCCATTTTTTTTCCAAAATTAGATGTGGAAATTCTGTGACTTTCTATTTGTGATGCAAAGAGGCATCAACCAAGCTGAACTCTCAAGATCTTGGAGTTGTGGTAGGAATGCAGAACATTTGGGAGCTTTCGGTATCTTCTCCACCAAGCCGGTTCTCACCTCTTTTATGGCTCAAATTTGCTAGTATGGAAATCTTGTTTTTTTTTTTTAATAAATTTTTCTTGTGATTTTTTACTTTGAATATTTTGTACTTTTCAAGATTTCTCATAAATTGTTCAATTTGCTAATGGTAAGCATTTTAATCTTTTTGAGTGTGTTTCAAATGTAAAAAAATAAAAAATAATTTAATTTGTAAATTTAATTTAATTAAATCTTGTATATAGAATGTTTAAAAATATAAAATAATTTAATTTTTAAAATTTTATATATTTTATTTATTTTATTTTAAAAATTCTATCAAATTTAATAAGATTTATTAAGATTTGATTTAATTTAAAATAAATAAACTATTTTACTATTAATAACTATCTCTAACTATATTTCATAAGAATAAAAATATTAAATAATAAAATTAAATCAAATTAAATCTTATTTTAATAAGCTTTAAATACATATTTTATTTTTAAATTAATTTAAATTCATTTTTAATAAATTTTAAATATAAAATTTAATTTTAAATCAAATCAAATTAAATTATTTTTAATTTTAATTGATTCTAAACACTATTTTTTATTAAATTAAATTTTTTGTTATAATTCTGCTCCAAAATTTAGTTTGTTTTAGTGATCATTCTGGTTATCTTGGATTGCATTAGTGCCTTTTCAAAAAATTACTTCCATTTAGTCTTAATGATGTGAATCTGTCATTTGTGATACATGCTTTAGGCAGATGAATTAAATTGGAAGGATCATACTGCAAGATTTGTGGCACCGGAGAGTACAAATGCAATTATGGGATTGGAATTTGTGATATAGGATTAAGTAGATATAAATTTTTTTTTCTATTTTTCTATTATTTTTAAATTAACATAACCAAATATTTTTTAAGTTATTATATATATGTAATCTTATTGGCATTATAGTATGTCTTTTCCTTTCAAATCTATGATGTTGGCCTCCCTTAATTATTTTGAACCTACTTTTTTTGTGTATGTTTTTAATCATTTTTTCTGAGACTTTGTTATTTTATTGCATATTTTGAAGAGCCTTTTATAGAGATAATGTTTGAGGATTGAGAGTTATGACAAAAACTACATCAAATTTTGCAAATTCTCAAAATCACTCCATTATAAATAATATTTGTTCTAATTCTATTACAATCAAGTGTATGTATGATGATTCATTTTTAGAGTTATCCTACATGATATCCTCTATCAATATGACTGAGAAGATAATTTCAAGTCCTTTATTTGAATAATTGCAATGAATAGAAGTTAAATTAACTTTCAATAGGTAGTCTTATGGCCTTTAAAAGGCCATGACATCAAATTACGCGACTTTAAAGAGGCTTTTTGCAGACCAAATGTTTAAACTTCATGACCATCAACTTCTTTATACTTTGTTATGTGAATATATGGAGGAGATTTATTATATTCTTGATTTGCTTTCAGCTATCAATGGAGACGGATTTATATATAAATGAGTGAGGATACATATCTTTTTTTTAATTTTTTTATTTTATATAGGTATATATATTTTTTTATTGGTAATTTTTACTTTTATATTTTTATTTCTAAATATGTTATTTTTGTTAAATAATTATTTGATTACATATATAGAGAGAAAATATTTAATAATAATAATAATAAAAAGATCATTTAATAATTTTAAAATATAAAAATATAAAAAATAATTATAAATTAATCTTTCATAATTTTGTATTAATATATTTTTAATATATAAATATAATGATTAAAAAAATTTATATTTTTGTATTTATAATATTATATTTATTTTCTCATTGTCTAAAATTTTTGAATCTGTCACTATCTATCTATGCCAAGTTTTCACGGGAGACAATGTTATCCTTTGCTGTTAATGTGGTACGTGTTCTTGTGTTCAAGTAGCAATGTAATAAGAAAAAAATATAGGTATGGCATGCCTTATTTTGTACTTAAATTTGGAAAATTTAAATGTAATGAGGGAATGGGTTAGCTGTAAGAGGCTTGAGCATTTTAATGTCAATTTGAGGCAGCTGCTAAGTGCAGAGATTTAGGAGCACAAAGTGGTTTTTCCTTACCGTGTTGACCCACGCTTAACATCCTTTATGCAGTAGATTTTTCAGCCGTCATGCCTTTGGCCAATATAAGAAATGTCTTCAGTGGACTATTCGATTGAATTGTTTAATAGAGTGAATGATCTTCGATAGTCAGTCTATGCTTAAAATATTGGCCTCTCGATCCTTGATTGGTCACAATTGAAGTGAAGGTGGGATTGGACGTTTTCTGTTCTTAGTTTTTATTTTTTATCTTTTGTTTCAATTATTGAGTTCCCATCATGATTATCGTGAAATCATATGATAATGTTAATGTGCATGTCTTTTAAGCAGAAACTTTGTTTTCATTTAAGATGAGTACAAGGCACTATTCCATTTTCTCATAATTTGTTCATTCTTTTTAAAGCATTTTGTCCTGTCTATTTAGCATTTATTATTACTTTTGAAAATGATATTAAACCCAGGTTTTAATTAGGTATATGGTTAGATAACAAGCTGATATATATATATATTATATATATATATATATATATATATATATATATATATATATATATATATATATATATATATATATCTATATTTGCTTTCATTCATTTAAATAGTATAAGAATAATTTATTATGAATAGGAATGCTATTTTTTTTAAATATTTCTCTGAAAAAATTGAATAGGAAAAACAACATTGTGTTCACAGTTTTTTTTAATATCCTATTAAAGATATATATGTTCTATTAGGAGTCCATTATGTCCTTCTTAACGGACTAACAAGAGTGAAAATTAAGGGATTAATTTTTAATATAATTTTACATTTTTCAAAGGTATACAATAATGATTATAAAAAGCTATAGAATTTTAACTTTAGGAGTCTTATCATTATATTCTTTTAAAATTGGGTGCATAATTAAAGTGTAAATTGTTAATATAATTTTTTATGGATGTTATCAATAATTAAATATCCTATTACAAATATATTATTTTCTATTAGGAATCCGTTTCATATGTCCTTGACAATGAGGTGAAAAATTAAGGGATGGATTTTCAATAAAATTTTGTATATAAATGTTATTAATGAAATTTTTTATGATATTTTAATGGTATACAATAGTGATTAAAAACGAAGATAAAATTTTGGATTTTAGAGTTAGTTTAGTGTATACTCTTTAAAAATAACGATGAAATATTAAGGGATAAATTGTCAATGTGTTATTTTTTTAGATTTTCAATCACGTGTACATGAAGTTATTTATTCATCATCATATTTATGATAAAAATGAATTTCAATTAATTGGCTTATACAATCAAGTGCACTCAGTTTATAAGCCTAATTCAATTGCAAATGGAAAAGACAAGTTTTTAGGAAACAAAATTGAATTAATTTTGTATAAATTAAATAAATAGAAAAAGAAGTGTTTATAAAGAACATATTCTGTATAAAGAACATGATTAAAATTCTTCCATTATTTTAATCATTTTTTGTACAAAACATATATTAAATGTATATGAAGTGTTTATGTAATGATTCTTAATATTTGTTTTGTTATATGTTTCAATCATTTTTTTTTAAATTGACACTTATAATTAATAACTTTTTTATTCTATATCTTTAAAAAATATAGTTCTGTTATATGTTTTAATTTTTTTATTGACATCTTACTATTAATAAATAATCTTTTTACCATATATCTTAAAATATATAACTTCCTTAAATATTCTATGCATTGCACCGGTACAAATATTAGTATAATAATAATAAATAATAATAATAATAATATATAATAATAATAATAATAATAATATATAAAGAGAAGGTATATATTTTTATATTTTAACATGTGTTATTTTAACATAAAATAACATATTTAAAAATTTATTATGTAATAAATACATGTTTAAAAGGAAATGTATATGTATTGTTAGATCTAAATTAAATTTTAGACCATGTATTGTAAAAGACTAATTTATGTTTCTTTCTATTTTTTTGCCAACAAATCAATTATAGGCTACGTTATCAAATTTTCTATATCTAAAAAAAAAAGTTGTTACAATGATATGTGAATAAATAAATATAAATTATAACATGATATATGATAATGATTAAAGCATCAAGTTAATTGTTATTATTACAATCTCTTAAAAAATATTAGAAACAAATATGCACAAAAGAAAAAAAAATCACAAAAGGAATTTTGTGACATTAATATACATGTTTCATACATGTAGAATCAATTATATAATATAAATCCAAATAAAAAATTATTTAACATAAATTAAAAAAATTTAGTGTTTTCATAATTTACACATTACATGCATTAAGTAATCAATTTTATATCAAACCAATAATTATATTAACTACATTAATATGACTAATTCAAACATATTTAATAATTTAGAATTACCAATATTATAATTAATAATTAATAATATTATGAAATTTAAAATTCATAATCAATAGTTTAAAATTAATAACATATCTTATCAATCCTAATAATTTGTTTAATTATCATTATCTACATAATGAGGGTAAACTCTTTATAAAGAAAATAATGAAATTAATAACGATATGTTTTATATATTATTTATTATTTAATAATATCTTTATGACAAAATTATTAGAGGATTAGCCATTGTCAAGGTAATTTTTTAAATAAATATTTTAATTATTTTAAGAGGAAGTAAATTAATAACAAATAAGATTATTAGCCTAAATAAAATAATATTTAAAAGCAAGTAATTATTAGCCTAATTATTCATAAGACTTAAATTTGTATGTTTTGTCTAAATATCTAATTAATCTAATTAAATGAATCTTGATTTGGCCAGAACATATAACCTCTAATTTTGCTATGTGTCATCACAGTCAACAAGTAATTATATTACTCTCTTGCTATGTGACAAATAGAATAACTAATATTATGTCATATATTATCTTATGTGGTTATTTTCTATTATATATGATCTAATATAATAACATGAGATATGTAATAAAGAAAATGTTACATGTACAAAAATTAAATAATAATTAAAAATAAAACTCAATAACTAAACAATAAAAATAAAAATAAATAAGAAAAAAAATTACAACTTCTCAAATAAGTAAAAATAATAATCAAAATATTTTATATGATTAAAAAAATCTTCTATCCCCAAAAAGAATAATATTTTGTCATTTTTTCAATACGACACTTGACATGTATACGTATATATCGATGACACATATTTAAATACTAAAAACACAACAAGTTATAATGTTGATATAAACTCTTTAAAAAAAGAATAATAATATTAAAATTACATAGGCAAAGAAAGAACAAAAAATACAAATGAAATGAAAAAAAGAAAAAGAAAGATAAAAATTAAACTAACAAAAATAATAATTTACATGAATATTTTCATTTTTGAGTTTATAATATTTCATCACACATTTTAATTTTGAGACTATACTTATTTAGGGTATAGGAACTTCCCTTCCCAAGTGTTTTATAATATAACATATTTAAATTATTTAGTATTTATATTTTCATGAAATCCTTTCATGAAAATATTATGTATTTTTAAACTAAACTTATAAATATTTTTTCTTTATGAATTATTACATACATTTCATTTAATAAAATTATTTTAATCAAATTATATTTATTTTTATCATTTAATTCTTAAATTTACCTCGTGCATTGCACGAGTGCAAAATTTAATAATATATAAAGAGAATATACATGCTTTCATATCAACATGTGTTATTTTGAAATAGAACAACATATTTAAAAATCATTATGTACTAGGGATGAAACAGTAACCCTAAACAGCCAGGCTTATACAAAATAACGGCCCGAGCCTAGCTGTTACCTATCAAAGGCCTTTTTTGGAGTCCGCAAAATGGCTGTTTAAGAAGTCCTGGCACTGACGACGAAACTGTTAAGTCCGATTTATATTAAGACATTCTAAATAAAGCCAAGAGCTGACCTTCATATAGGCCTCAAATAGGCCTAGGCCTTCAAATAAGCCTTGAAAGGTCATTGAAAAAAAAATTACCGTTCAAGTACCACTCTTGTTTCTAAATATCATTACTTTACTAATCACTCATTAGAGTAAATAAAATATAATTACACAATTAAATCATACACAACCAAAACACACAAAATTCATCAAATTCAAACACCCCTTTCAAGTCACTCATCATCAACATCATAGTCTCAAGATCAATAATACATCTCAATAATGACAAATCCAAATTATTCAATTATCACATGATCAAATTCAACAATACAATACAATAACTCAATCTAAATAACAAAGTGCAATCAACCAACAAAGTGTCAACGTGCAACTAGCTAACCAACCAACCAACAAAGTGTCATCATTGTACCTTTCGTCTCTTGCCGTCTTGCACTAATAAAAGCATGATTATTATACTTCTTATTAGCTCAGCAAAATAAAACACAGTAGTCTTTATATTATTTGTTGTACCGGACAACAAACAACCCTTTTGCACCATACAATTAATATCCATGACCTCTGTTTTGAAGGTTAATTGAATTGACAAAAATAAAATCAACAAATACAAAGCAGAGACACCTAGTGGGCAATAGGAATAGGAATTCTCTCACTGCATTTCTATGGTAACAGTACAGTAGCTGGAAATTTTACATGGGAGAAACATAAAGCCTCTCAACATGTCATCTAAAACATCCTTCTTTTTAATAATGATTGAGTCCTTTTTTGAGCGTGCCAAAATAATTTTTGTACCTCTGTGCTAACCCAAACATGCCCAATGTGCCTCCAGTGTGAAGCATCACCACTTCTAATTCTCCTTCAGCTTCTCTGCTAGAGAGAAGCATTGTTGTTTCCCAAGCAGCCAATGTGTACACAGGATCCACCAGAATCCCAGTTTGTTGGGCAATTCTTTGACATTCTTCTACCTCCCCTTCCAAAACATTACCAAATCTAGAATTTGCAAATATGTGATTGAGAGGGAACAAAACAAGAGTCAGAGATTGGTTAATAATTGGAATCTTTTGCCAGAGCTTTGCATTCAGAAATTACTAATTATATTTTGAATCATTGGTTAATAATTGAACTATTGTTCATTTAACAGATAACTTTGAATATATACTGTGACTTTTTAGGGTGCATGCATATGTAAGCTGTTCATTTTAAAAGTATATAACGTCACAACTTCCTTTCTGAACACTGCCATCTTTCTAGGATATTAGGTGAAGAGTTATTTTCTGTTTAACTTCTAACATTTATTATGCAGTATGCCACCTTAATGGTTATGCGATTGTTACTATTTTACCAAAGCCATTGACATGAACCAACTTTTGTGAGGTGAAGTAAATATGAAAGAAGGCCATGTTGCAATACATAATAATTGTAAGCCTCTTCCAACATTTCCCTTTGTATCTTAAACTTCTATACCAAACAGAACCGACTCGCAAGCATTTATATCAAAGAAAGTGTATCCTTACAGCAAATAATCAAAAGAAGAGTCAATATTCCTTCATTATAGATCACAGCAACAAAAGAGGAACAAGTTGAAATTGAACTAGTTTTCGGACATGACCAAGAGTTCTTTACCTCCAAGGCTGGCTTGAATGTTAGCCTGGCAGTGATCTTCCAAGCTTGTAAATTGTTAGATGTTCTTAGAACTCGAGATGTAGCAAGGTTTATTCTCTTAGGCTCACTTTGGGAAGGACCTGAGAACTGCATACTGAAGAATAGCATTTTGGCTCCATAGGGAATGCAGAAAATTAGATTTGTGTGATCTTCAAACAATAAATGTAATATATACAAAAATGCTAAAAGTGAAGACAGATCTCTACATATGTGGTGTTCATGTTTCACCATAATAATTAGAGATCAATTAGTTATCACAAAACGGGAACATCTGTGGTGTTCATGTTCTTACCTGGTAGAATTTTTGAAGGATCCGGATCTGATGTTGTTGGTGAAGAGCCTTCTCGTCGAGGGATTCCTGGACGGTGTTGACGCGGTGGGTCCAAGAGAGGTGGTGGTCGTGAAAAGCGTCGTGGACGGTGTGGTTGGGGGGCGACGGCGAAGGAGATGCGGTTGGAGGAAGTGGAGCACGAGAGGGTGAGGCGGCGACTGAGAGGAAAGAATGAGGGTTTAGGAAGTAGGAACTAACTAGGAACTTAGGAAAGGTCGGATGTGTAAAACAATAGGAGGAGTTAATAAGAGTGATATAATGTAATTATGTAAATATAAAACAATAAAATATGTAATTACACCTACAATAACTAAGTATAGCTTAGTGGTTAGTAGAGTGCATATATTATTATTCATTACTGAGTTCGATCCTTGCCTTAAGCATAAAAGCAAATTTTTTTCAGTTATAAACAGGCCAGTTTAATAGGCCTAACAGACTTTGTTGAGAGGTCAGGTCTGGCCAATTAAATAAAACAGGCTTTTAAAAAGACCTGAGCCTAGCTCAATTTTTAAATAGGTCAGGCCTAAAATAGGCCAGGCCACAGGCCCCTGACAGGTCGACTGGCCTATTTCCATCCCTACATGTGATAAGTAGGGGTGAGAACAGGTCAAAACAGATCAGACTTTGCCTTAAACAGACCTAACTTGTATCTCAATTATAATGTCTAAGTTTGACCTGTGAACTTGTAATAAGCCAAATTTTAAAGTTTGACTTGACTTTTTTAAAAGTTTGGTTTGACTTAAAAACTTATTTAAAGATCTACTTTATAATGAAATATTTAAATAGGTCAAATCTACTTTTAAATAGGTCAATATGCCTTTATATAGGCTAACAGACCTACTTTTAAATAGGTCAATAAGCCTTTATATAGACTAACTGACCTAAGCCTTGAAATAGGTCAACGAGCCTACTTAAAGCCAACAAACATTTGTTATTTGTTATAACTTAACACTCACCTTCTAATTTTATAGATGCTTACTACTCTCTTACTCTAGTCTCTGGTCAATGTGAGATTTGAAAATATACCAAGTTGTAAAATTATTAGAGGCATATATCTCTAAGTGTCACATCGACTAAAGATCAGAGCAATAAAGTAATGAACATTTAT
Organism: Ormosia semicastrata; assembly: GCA_029884595.1. Taxonomy (NCBI): domain Eukaryota; kingdom Viridiplantae; phylum Streptophyta; class Magnoliopsida; order Fabales; family Fabaceae; genus Ormosia; species Ormosia semicastrata. Next base: position 3,537,832 of record JAQQTO010000057.1, on the reverse strand, counting down.
AAAAAGTAGGTGGTAAGTGTTAGCTTATTATTTTCATTTTAATAAATATTACATTAAATATATTGATCAATATGTTATTTTTATTCTAACTTATTAACTTAGGTTTTAGTTATTAATTTTATTAAATTTTAATTAAAAAATATATTAATATATTATAATAAATTATTAATTATAATTAAAATTTATAATTATTATAATAATATATATTATATTATATATAGTTAAATAGGCTAGGTCGGCCTGCCAAGTTTAAAATATCTATTAGATGACTTGAGACTTGACCTTTTTAGTTAAACAAGCTTTTAAAAAAGTCTTGGCTTAAATTGTTTAATAAATAGGTCAAGTCAATCAGTCTCAGGTCAATATAGACCTTTAATGGGCAACCTGACCTATTTCTACCACTAGTAACAAATACATGTTTAAAAGGAAGTTATACATGTGCTACTAGATCTAAATTAAATTTATTGCACATACATGCAGATATAAAAATTTATAATCATATATTAATTAACTTGACATATATACATTTACTTATTAATTCATATTAAAAAAAATTCAAAATATTCACAACTATCTTTAGTGGATTATGTTATTAATTATTTTCATTGGTGATTAACCTTAAAATTTTAAAATTTCAGGTGTCTGATACTATCTCTATATATATGTATTATCACTCTAAATTAATTAATTATATTTTTAAATTACTATATTTATTCATATATATATTTATTGTATATTATTTAAAAACTTCAATATATACATAACACAGGAGTGAAAATTTTGCATAAAAATATAGTAAAATTAATTAAATGTAATTTGTTATGAGAAAACTAAGAAATTATTAAGTGTTTTTTAAAAAAAAATTGTTCATATATATAATATATACTATTTAAATATTTTATATTTATATTTCCCGACATTGAAAATTTTAAATAAAAATATATTAAAGAAATTAACCAGTAGATAGTTTTGTGGACAAATAATGTAAGAAATTAATTTCAACAAAGTATTGATGAAACATATGTAATGGACAAACTATAATTATGTGTCATATTGAAATATATTGAATTTGTGAAAAAAAAATAAAATTAAAAAACTTAAGAAGTCATAGGTCAATTGATTGATTTACTTATTGTATTATTTTATTTTTTCTACTTAAATTATGTAAACTAAATGTATAGGTTATAAAATGTTAATGTATTTTAATGCATTGAATATTATTGGTTATATTGTTATTGAATAAAAAATAGAAAAAAACTATAGAATCAAAAATAAAATTATCTAAAACTATATGAACTAATTATTCATTAGGAAGTCATATAAAAAAATATTTATTGAGATGAACTACATAATCCAGTTATCATAGCACAGGAAGAGTCAATTAATGAAAAAAAAAAGATTGAGTGGGTCTTATTATAGATTTCACTAGTTATAACTTAATCAAATTCATCTAAACTTTCTGGGATGTCAGATTGACGCTTTGTTTGCGGCATTGAAAAGTTAACAGAAAATTCTAAAACTTCTCTGTTGAGATCGAGGGCAAATTCGACCATCTGAAGGGTGAGAAAAATTATGCAAGTCAAATATGAAAAATTATCAATTTTTCTATAAAAAAGAGGGAAAACGAGTTTAGCAAAAGAGCACTCTTTGGTTCAGAGCATCACACAAAAAATTCCTAATTCTGAGAGAGTGATTTTGTGGTAATAGACTTTGAATCAATTGATTTTAGATTAAAGTAGCCTAACAGATATATAAACCGCACCTTAAATATTAAGATAGACGATGTGAGACTCTTAATACCCCCTCCATAGATACTTGAATGAAACATGTGAGCTTAACGAAATAGGCGAAAACAAATATTCTACTTAATGCTAATTAGTTTTATATTAAAATATTACACTTGCATTCCACGGATACAAAACATTAGTTATAAATAGGTGATGACTTGCTAGGTCACACAACCTTAAAGAATTAAATAATCAGCTTCTAAATTAAATTTTCCCTAACAAACTTTTGTTTATTTGAAGATTAGACTTGCTATTAGCTAATTAAGCTCAAATAATTTCTGAGCATAGGATAAATTAAGTTCGATTCAATAAAATAAGTTTAATTTTTTATTGAATTAGTTTAGATTAAACTTGACTCAATTTAGCTCAAGTTATTTTTAACTCTAATTATTTTATGAGTTTGGTGAGCCATATTAGTAAATTTTAAAATATAAGGAGAGTTCTGTAAAATTGGCCAACAATTAAAGGAGTTATATTTATATTTTTTTAGAGACAGAAAATAGCGCAATGACAATTTAGGAAAATGGAACAAAATCCCTCTTTCATGTATTAGACAAAGGATAAGAATATTTTTCTATTACTAAAACATAAGAGAAGTCCTATTACTTAATAAAAAAAAATAAACAACTTGAATAAGAATATAAATAACAGTTCCTCACTTTTTTTAAAAATGATACTTTTATCCTTAGAAAAAGTCTATATTATGTTTGGATGGATGATTTTTAGATAATATAAAAAATAAAAATATAAAATAAAAATAAATATTTTAAAAATATTAAAAATATGAGAATAAAATAAATATATAAATATTATTATTATATTTTAAATATTTTTCTTTTATTTTTCTTAAAATAATAAAATATAAAAAATATATAAATAATTTATTATATTTATTAATAAATTTATATAAAAAATAATAAATTAAATTTATATTATTGTATTGTATTTTCACCTATTCTATTTTGTTTTTTAATAAAAAGTCCTAGATAAACTGAGCTGCCAAGGTCGGTGAACTTCTGGTAGATACTCTCATACGCCTGTTTCTGGCTCTAACCTTGCTTCTGTTTCGAACCCAACCAACCATGTTGGAAATTAAAACCGCTAAGACGCGCAAGGGCAAACGGGAGCTTGAGAAGCGTGCTCCCAAACTCGTGAGTATTATCACATTGCTGAATCTCTCATTTGTTTTTGGCTCCGTGTATTATCTATTTTTGTTTTATTTTTTCAATTGAATTAAACCTGTAACTTATTACCGATTGTGTCTTGCAGGTTGAATCAGGGAACAAGACGCTTATATAGCACGGGACAAAGACGAGCGGCGTGTTGAATGCAGTTTTGACACAGATTTATCAACTCAAGAAGGAGAGCGCCATGAAATATAGCCGCAAGAATGACAACATTAAGCCCCTTTGCGAGACTTCTTTGGAGTTCTTTTCTCTCAAAACGGATTGCAGCATCTTTGTGGTCAGTGAGTGACCCTAATTAATTTGAAACTCTCTCCTCGTATGCCATTGTTGTTTGGTTTATGATACTTGTTGAAGAATAGGATAATAGTCATAATACTACCTAGTACTTGGATCATCTTTTGTATGACATGGGCTTTTCATTTCTGTTGTTAAGATTCACAAATGACAATGCTTTTTATGTCATCTTTCGTACATGGTTGTTTGCTTCATTAAAATAAATAAATAAATAAAATTGTGCTTAGAGTCTTATTATCAGGCCACAGAATTGATGCTACATTTATTTAATATTTTAATTCCCCTTGCTCGTGTTAGAAAATCATAGCTGCCCACTTTGACTTGTTCACCATCTTTAAGCACCTATGTTCTCAAGGTTAAGAATTTGAACAGAGATCTGTGTTCTTAAGCTATTTAAATTTGGTTTGGCGTGAAACACATTTAGTTATGATGGAAGATCAAGGACAACTTCATTTTGTCTTCAGATTGTGCTAGTATTACTCGAATCTTGCAATGCAAGGCCTGTTTTTTTCAAATTATAATTTTTTTGTATATGATAGCAATTGACATCTTAATATAGGCTTCGTCCCATCTTCCTCTTTAAATTCATTGAGTTCGTTATTTTACACATTATAAGAGTCCCAAATATTACATGCATAGGAATTACTTAATGGTTTTTGCTGCTTGTATTTTGCAGTATGGATCTCACTCAAAGAAGCGACCTGATAACCTTGTTATAGGGAGAACGTATGATCACCATATCTATGATCTAGTAGAAGTTGGAGTTGAAAATTTTAAACCAATGGAGTCATTTACTTATGATAAAAAATTAGCTCCAAAGGAAGGGTCAAAGCCTTTCATTGCCTTTATTGGAGAAGGATTTGAAGTTGTGGAAGAACTAAAACATTTGAAGGAAGTTTTGCTCGATCTTCTTCATGGAGAGGTGCATCTTTGCTTCTCTTAGTCTTGCACATCCCTTTGTTGTCAACTGGAATTATATTAACAGAATGATGGACTTGATTCATGCAGGTTGTGGACAATTTAAATCTTGCTGGACTGGACCGTGCATATGTATGTACTGGCCTATCTCCCAATAGGGTATTTTTTACACACTCTGCATTGCGGCTGAAAAAATCAGGCATCATTGTGCCAAGAATGTAATTAGTAGAAGTTGGCCCTTCCATGGATCTGGTAATTCATCGGCATCGTCCTCCTAATGACAGTTTGAGGAAGGAAGCCTTCAAAACTACAAGGGAGAAGCCAAAGAAAAAGGTTGGCAAAATGTCTAAATCTCTCTAGCTTATCTGCTATTAATGTAAAATGAAGTTGTGTGACTAAATTGTGTACTTGCTCTGTTGCTCACAGGAGAAGAATGTTAGAAAGGATTACAAGGAAAGATTGGAAATATTTATATTCCAGATCAGAAGGTAAGAGAGACTATTGCACCAACTGTTTGAGTTATCTCCAAAGTACATGGCCTGTGCATATGTTACTTTCCTTTTTCAGTCCACTAAAGGATATCTAACCAGTTATAAAAATTTATGATTGTTTAGATTGGAGAAATGGCTTTACCTAATAAAGCAAAAGGAGTGAAGAGGGAGCGCCGAGAAGCCAAGCGGAAAAATGAGAGTGATGAACATGCATCAAAAAGGAAGAAGGAAGATTCTTAATATATTCCAAGTTACACCTGTTGTCTTCCGCTGGCTTTTGCTTATAAAGTGACCCGCTGTAGATCAAATTATAAAACTGCATGTTGTTTAGGTGACATGAATTTTCTTGATTTCCCTTATATGTGTAATACCCTTCCTTACTTAATAAGTCTTAAATAGTGTTATAGAATTTCAGTAATATTTGTAAGAGTTATCTGTTAATTCGGTTAATTTTTTTTGAAGTAATTGGAGCGTAAATTTATAATACTGAGTATAAGAGAATAACTAAGGTATCTATAAAATCAATTGATATGATGAAAATAAATATAGAAAATTTATTTCTTAGCTATAAATAATTGATAATAGTTATAGAAAATTTTGGAGAGTCAGCTGAGTTAATTTGGTATTCTTAAGGATACTGCTGAAAAATAGTGGGAAAAGTTAAGCAGTCCAGAAAATTTTGAAATTTCATAGAGATGATAAATAGAATATGAAGAATATTTTAATATGAAAAATATTTTGAGGAAGACATATTTACTTATTTTATAGATTTAATTTAAACTGAGAAAAATAGTACAACTTATCTGATAAATAACAGTATAAGAAAATTATGAAAAAAATGGATTCGAAGATTAAGCTGAGTCCTAAAATTTTCTATAAAACTTATGATAACTTGAAAATTTAGTTGTGAAAGATTAAAGTGCACCTAACAAATACAAAAGTTCCGGCATAAAATCTTTATTCTTTCTTTACCATTTCCACGGCCAGTACCTTTGTCTAGATTTTTCTACATTCTCCCACTCAATTTCTCTTCATCTTTTTACTATTCACCCCATTTTCTCCTGTTTTCACGCAGCCACAGCAACTTCAAATTTTTATCTTCTTATAATTTCAAAGCCAAATACAAATAGTTTTTATTCCACCAATTCTTGATTTCTTTCCTTCATCTTTTTGGCTTTTCACCTCAAGTTTTCTAGCCCAAAACGAAAGAGGACAGAGACAAAACAGAGCAAGAGCACGGCAGCCAAAAGGAAAGGAAAAGAAGGAGAAAAAGTGAAGAAAAAGAAGGAAAATGACGGAAACCAAAGCTTGAGAAGCAAGGGGAAAGGTAGGGGACGTTTGCTTCATTTTTCTTATGATCTTCCATGGGGTTTAAATGAAATTCTGCTGTTCTATTTCTGATTGTGTTGAGGCTTTGATTTTTAGCCAAACCATGTTTCCACAATGGAGATTTCTCGCTCTAATTTGTTATCTTTCTTCTATTGGATTTTTGCTTGAATTTGTGCCAATATTTATGATGAGGAAGTGATAAAAACTACTGTGTTAAGGCTGGAGTATCACGGCCAAGTTGTGAGAAAATTAGAGTTTCTTTACTTTCATTTGTGCTATTTATTCTATTGAATGTTAGATTGAGTTGATACTTGTAAAAATTTGAAATTTTAGTTTAAGGTAAACCCTAGTGAGGCTCACGATCATGTTGAGGTTTTTTGAGGAGATTTTTATTGTTTTAATTGCTTATCTAATTCTATTGATGTTAGTATCGAGATATGATGTTGTAGTGATGAGAAAATGGTTGGAATGTGAGATTAAATTGTGTTATGGTAGGGGTTGCCTTACCTTACTTTGTGCTTCATCTTCTATGATTTTCTTCAAATAAATTTTGTTTCCTTGTTTATGGGTTCACAGTTGAAAACAGAATTTGTGACAAGTTAATGGTTTCAATTTGTTTTCCCTTTTTCTATTGAGTTTTGAATGTAATTAGTATTATTGTATGATTAACATATTGTGTCTTTGGAATGTGAAGGCCACGGCCAAAACAAGGCCAAGGGAGTGGTGAATGTCTAGCTTATGATTCTATTTTGTTACTTGATTTTGAGGACTTGGTTAAGTGATTGAACAAGTAAGGATTTGAAGATGATAGGTTCATGGCCAAACCTTACCTTATGTTGATTCATGGCCAAGACAAGGTTTGGATAAGAGGTTCCTTGTTTTGTTTTGATCCTTATATCCTATTGGTTATTATGTGAAATTGTGGTGATGAATACAATGTAATTATGGTTAAAATCGGGTTGAATTCTCTAAAAACATAATGCTGTCCTGTTTTTAATTTATAATTTCTATGTGTAAGTTTCATATATTGATGCTAGATATTGATTGGAAATCTTAATGATTGTATTAGTTTTTTTTTATGTTGTTTTGTAGAGTAATTAAATAAATGACAAAATTTACAATGTGTTAATGAAGTAGGTCGTGACACCTTCTGTGTTCAATTGCTTATTCTTACTCATATATGATTATAAATGAACGATATATGTTAATGACGATGGGAAGCATAATAATGAAAGAATAAGGGTAGATGGAGGTTGAGTAAGTCACTTCCTCTCTACTTGAAATCTCAAAGGATTGAATAATTTTGTATATAATGTATATTATGTATATCTAGTGTGAATACTTGAATTGATTGTGATAAATACCTGAATGTGAAACTGTATGATTTATTGGATTGTGCAATTGATTTTTATAAAGAATAATAATTGGATTTATGTTTCGGGAAGAGGGAGAACCAATTTTGGCAGTTTGCCACCTCTCTAACTTATATATCTATATATATATATATATATACACACACACACACACGCACACACGTTTATATTGAGTTTTAAACAAAGAAAGGTTTTTTTTTTTTTTTTTCTGAAACAGCTGGAAATATTACGATGTCATGTTTTTATAAAACTATTGAGAATTCTTTGAATTCTCACCCTCGTATGTTGTATTTTCGTATTATTTCCAGGAACATCGAAGGATAAGCACGCAGAAAAGAAGACCAGTATTGAAGAAGAAAAATTTAGATGTAATTATTAGATAAAGCATTGCCATGATGGTATATGATGAATTATTTGTATCATTAAGTACATACTTGTATAAAGATTATTTTGATATATGTGTAAGATCACACCTATATCAGGCTCATAAACTTGTTATCAGTTTTAAAGTGACATCACTAATTCTAATCACTAAGACATGACCCTAGGCGTGTTATTAGTACTAGTATTAGAGTGTTACAATATGGGAAATATTTGTCATCATTTTATTTTCACTATAATTTTTTTTCCTTCAAATTTTGCCACACTGAAATTACCTTTATCTGCAAGTTTCATGAATCGCGTCTCATAGCTTCTACTGGTGGTATATTCATTTATGTTCAAATTGATATCCTCGTTTCTAATGAAATAATGTTAGATTATAACATTTTATTGTTTGCAGCGTCTCTTACTATTTGAATTTCTGTAATTTATAAATTGACCTGAACCAAATCTGGATCTGTTTGCAATCCGCCCCAGATATATTGGATCTCAACTACACTTTCCGCTGTTTTACTTAGTGGAGCAGTTTCCTACTTAAAGTTCAAATATTTTTTCTGCAAATTATGATGGACCTAGGCTTCTGACTCTTCTAGGGGATCTTATTTGTTTTTTGGTTACATTGCAGGTGTAAGAACTTAAGGTAAGGGAGGGGAAAAGAAAAAGTTGGTTTGGTATAGTATATCATCAACATTACATCTCAGGTCTCCATTCAGGATTGTAGTATGTTTGGGGCTCCAATCTTTCATATACTTACAAAAAAAATTTCAAGTGCGCCACTTTAAGTGTTTCCTTTTGCTTTGTTTTTATGAATCAAGACGCTTCTTTTCCCTCTCATTACTTCTTAGCACTTGGGAGTTGAATCCGCATGAGCGAACTGGTATAATTAGGAACCAAAGGCTCATTGGCCTCTCAAGTCAAGGAACGGTCCTAGGAAGTATGTCATATTTGGAAGAATGGGACCAATATGCTTACTACTTACCATGGAGCATTACTGCATCACTTATATAATGTCTAAAACCGTAAATAATTCGACATTTGAAGCAGCATGCCAGTGCAATGAGACATGCTGAGAATAACAAATCTACTATACATTTGAAGCGGCATGAATAAGATAGAATGGCATTATGGCAATAAAGGATTTGGCAGCTTATATAATGATTGTATAGTACTGAAGATTCCAGAGACAGACCCCCATCAAGGTGTGAAGTTTCCGCATGACATGAAGGTGCGTAAATTTCAAAAGAGAAATCACAAACGAAAAAGTCTTCTATCAACAAGTTGTAACAAGATAACATAGTGCCGAAGAGAGTGAACCAAAAGCTACAACTCGGAAACAGCATCTCAGCACGGATACTAATAAAAGCTCTCATCAAGTTTTACAGAGTCCTGATCTTGAACAAGATGATTACATCTCTATTATGTTGAGATGTCATATGCCATGATCACTTTCATCCCAACAAACACAGTTACCGTGCAGTGCAGGCATGTATTATGTGTTCCACCACAATGGATGGCTTCTATTGGCGTCCCAAGTGGAAATAGACGCAGGAAACCAGAAAATTCTGTGCCTTTTTCATGTTAGATTTGTTATGGTTTTTACCCCCTAGCTATTGCTGCTTAAACGCTTATCAATGAGCATACGTGAGCTTTCAAATGATCTAATCATGTGCGGAATGTTAATATATAATAGAATAAATAAAAGTAGAATGACAAACTAAAGAGAAGCGTAAACCAATAATCTCATACATAGAACAAATAAGTAGAAACGGGAGAAAGAACAAGAAATTAGCTAATTAATAAACAGCATACCTTATCACTTATATCAGGATTATTTGCTACGGGCAGGGCAGAGAAATATAAGTCCAAATGAGAGGTTTGATGATACCTACCTCATGGGGTACAGACCTGATAATGATTACTTAAATCATCCATCAGGTGAAAAACCCAGAAATATTGTACCAGCTGGTCAAGATGACATGATTTACTTGAATGTAAGTTGTCAATAATTAAGCAATTAGAATTTATAAAGAGAAGTATGAACAATTATAGAATTAATCTAAAAGAATAGAAAATTGGGAATGAAGAAAGAATGAAAGCTGGTGAATGAATACTGTTTAAAAATCAAATTATTCTATAATCTGACCCCTAGGAACTATAAACACAGCAAGTATCCAAGGGCAGCAAGTGCAGAAGCAGATGAAGCCCATGGGATCGACATTCTTAGATCTATCATCTTTTGGCTGACCAGCTTGACTATCTATATTTCATCAAGAGGAGATTCATCAGCTGGCCACTTAACAATACCCAAACTTCCTGTTGCTTGCAGAGAGCCAATATCCCAAATGTCTGATATACCACTTGTAACTCCAATTGATGGGATTGCCCCACAGCTCATTCCCACTGCTGATTTTCAATTTGTCTGTTACTATATTCTCAATTTGTGAAGTCAGATTTTCTGCATCTACACTCATTTCTGTTGCTAAACCCTGTGAAAGGTAGTGAGGAGACTGTTCAATGGAAACTGGATTTAGTTCTGGAGTTTCAGAAGAGACGGTTATATTTCTCCAATCGGGTTGGTACCTCACATTCTGCCCTTCTTTGACAGTTTCTGATGCTCCCATTTCGTGTTGGTGCTGCTTGACAAACTTCCTTCTAACTCTTGGAGAATCTATCTCTCTCTGTTCCTTCTCATGCTTAAGGCGGGCTAGAAAGTCTGGGTTTTGAAATAACTTGGCCAAGAAAGAAACCATTTGTTTCTACCTCTGCTCTGCAGATTGGAGCCTCTGATTCACTTCTCCCGCATGGTGAACCGTTCTTCGCTGTTGTTGCTGCAAGTCAACCACCTCTTGCATTAACACACTCCTCTCCTCCCTCAGTCTTTCTATCTCGATCTCAGGTCCAGACTTCCCCTGCATTAGTAGAACCTGCTGGGATTGAGGTGATAACGCTGAGAAATAACACAAAATAAACAATAATTCTTCTCTCAAATTTGGGAGAGTTTTCATCGTTTGGGTTCATGTCGAAGAGTTATTGATGCTAGGAGCCCAAGACAACACTGTAGTAGTGGGTTATCAGAAACAATTATGATATTCTTATTTATTTTCTTTTTATCATTTTTATATTATTTTTAATATAATTTATTATATATATATTATTTTATTATTTTTTCACTAAATCATACATTCTTAAAAAAATATATAAACAATAAATACACCTCACGTAAAAAAATGTATCATTAACTTTTTCCTATATGAAACAACCCGATATTTTCACCCCATTTTTATATACATCGATTCTTACGCTCATGCCACATCACGCCAAATTCATTAGTTTTTTCTTTTTCTTTTCTTTTTTTACTTTTGTTTTTTATTTAAATAAACATGTATAAATTCAAATATATGTAAATATTATTAATTAAAATTTATAAAATTTTAATTTAAATTTTACATTATTTTTTATATTTAATTAATTTATATTAATTAATAAAATACAAATTTATAATTAATTATATAATAAATTAATTAATATATATATAATTTTTATTAATCAATTTATACACATAATTAACTATAAATTTATAATTTATTAATTAATATAGAAAATAATATAAAAAAGAGTGTAAAATTTTTAATGTGAAATTATAATTATTCTATAAAAAATAACGGTTTGGTTTTGACTGAGAGGTTTTGGTGGAAATTCTCTACTTTGTTAAATAGTTCAAAAATAAAATGCTAAAGTATCGCTATGCATAGAAATTATAATAAAAGATCAAATAAGATTAAACCACCACGAGAAGAGCTTATACATTATTAAATTATAGTAATTTTTTATATTAATAATACGTTAAAATTTAACCTTTTAAATATTTTATTTAAATTTTTCTTATAATTTTATGCATATATATGTTTCATAATAATTTTTTATTTTTTAAATAAGAGAATGAAACTTTAAAATATAATTAAATCAGAGACAAACTGAATTATTTTCACACGTTCGTAATAAAAGAAAAAGAAAGTCTTTTCAAACTATTGTCTATAATAGCAAAAAATGACATCTATCAACATGCCAACCAAGTGAGAGTCACAAAATGTGGTATGAAAAAAGAGAAAAAGGAAAATCACAAACCAAAAGAAAAGAGCATAACTATTTGTTTAAAAACAAACAAAGAAAAGAGGTTAACAAATCACCTATGATTTCCCTGCTCACATCAAGACACCCATGCAACAATCAATGACATTGGCCAATGGCCACTACCCACATTGGAAATACCGAACTCAATCACACACGACACTTCGATTTACAAGTCACAAACTCAAACCAAAGGCTCTCTCCTACTCGCCAATCTTATTCTTATTCTCTTCTTCTGTCTCTTTTTTCTTTCTTCTTTCTCTGAGCACGCGGCCATCATCAACATCACCCATTCCCATTGCTGTGCCAATGGAGAGCTTTGCACTCAACTCGCTCTCCACCTCAACCTCCTTCTCTCCCTCCTCCTCCTCTCGCTCTTCCCTACTCCATCATCGTTCCCGCCCCATCCCCACCAGATCCCACTTGTCTCTTCCATTGAACCCCACTTCACGCTCAACTCCATCTCTCAAATCACCCATCATCTCTCAAGCTTTCTCCTTTCCCTCCAAAGCTTCCAACTTTAACCCTTTCTCAAGACCCCACAACCCAATTCAAGCTTCTTCATCATCACCTCCTCCACCCCCACCACCTGTTCAGGGTGCAAAGCCCATCCCTTTTGTCATCTCCATATGCATAGGCCTCATTGTTCGCTTCTTGGTTCCCAAACCAGTGGAAGTTACGCCTCAGGCATGGCAGTTGCTCTCAATTTTCCTTTCCACCATTGCGGGTCTTGTTCTAAGCCCGTTGCCCGTTGGAGCTTGGGCTTTTCTGGGCTTGACAACCTCTGTGGTGACCAAAACTCTGAGCTTTTCAGCGGCTTTCAGCGCCTTCACCAACGAGGTGATTTGGCTGATCGTAATTTCGTTCTTCTTTGCTCGTGGATTTGTGAAAACTGGGTTAGGGGATAGGATTGCAACTTACTTCGTGAAATGGATGGGAAAGAGCACGCTGGGTTTGTCTTATGGGTTGACATTCAGCGAGGTGCTTATTGCGCCGGCAATGCCGAGCACCACCGCCAGAGCTGGTGGTGTGTTCTTGCCAATTATCAAGTCACTTTCTCTCTCTGCAGGGAGTGAACCAGGCAATCCTACGGCTAAGAGGCTGGGGGCTTTTCTCGTTCAGAACCAATTTCAGGTTTGGTTTTCCTCTGTTGTTGCGTTGCTTTACTAGGATCTATTTACATCCTGGTACTAGTAAATGATAATGCAGATTGTGATTATAAGCATGGTCTTGTCAGTTATCTCGGTCATGAACAATTAGAGGCCTTTTTATTTCCAGCTTGGCTGTTTCTGCCCTTTACAGTTCTGCAACCATGATATAAGCTTGTTTCTAGCCTCCATTAACAATAAAACTTAAAAAAAGGAGCAAGAGTGAGGACATTATCAAAATCATGGCTGAATTCCAACAAAAGTTTCACTGCTTTTTTTTTTTTTTTGATATTATCTAAAAGCCTAATGAGAGGCTGATAAAGTTCTTAAAAAGCTGTAGAAGACAAAAACCCAGATGATAAGTTTGTAAAGAAATTTTGGTTTTCCAGCTGAGCACAAGATAATGGCATTATATAGCTGAATTTGTATAAATGAGTATTTTTCTCTCATGATGCAATCTCGAATCATTATAAGCCTTCCTCCCATGTATGTTATTGGTGTGCCCCTTGCACTTAAAGACCTAATTCCAAAATAGGAAAATCTGCAGTAAATTATGATTCAGCTCTTTCTTCAGTTCTTCATTGCTTTCCCTGTTTAGAGGAAATTTGGCATCAACCGTAGTATTATAAAAATTAGAAGGAGAAACATATAAGGAACATGTAAGGAGAGATAACTTAAAGAGGTAAGAACGTTTGATTTGAATGCAAAGAATTATGTTTACTTTGATCTCAGTTTGCTAAATGAATATATTGGTTGTATTCTGTGAAGATCTATGGCAGAAAAGTTTAGATAACTGATTGCTTCTGGTCTGCAGAATTTTTGGACATAAATGTGAGAAAAATCATTATACAATTTCAGAGATAACCAATATTGGGGACAGATTTCATAAGATTACTAGGTTCTTTTCAATTTGGCTTTACTGAAACAACTAGAAATCTTTCTTGGATATTGCCAGGTTGGTGTATTCTTCAATGCCCCATAAAAATGTCTGTTTTCTTTTATTTTTCTTGGTTTTGTTTTGTTTTGTTTTTATGAGACATGTTGGCCCTGTATATGGCTGTTATCATTATGTTTATATTAGCAATGATCATCATATATTCTGATGTTGCTGAATTCTCCTCTTACGTGTTCTGTTATTTATTTGCAAATTGCTATCATGTGATAATGAAGTGACTTGTGCATTGCCTTTGTGACCTGTGACAGTCTTCTGGTAACTCTAGTGCTCTTTTCCTAACTGCTGCAGCTCAAAACCTGCTGTGTATCAAATTAGCAGAGGAGCTTGGGTTGATAGTTTCAAACCCTTGGGTTACATGGTTTAAGGCAGCTAGTTTACCTGCACTTGTTTGTCTTCTTGCTACCCCATTGATTTTATACAAGCTCTATCCCCCTGAAATTAAAGACACACCAGATGCACCTGCCCTGGCTGCAAAGAAACTGGAAAGTATGGGCCCTGTCACTCAAAATGAATGGATTATGGTTGCTACAATGTTTCTTGCAGTCTCTTTGTGGATCTTTGGGTATGTTATACACCTTTTATTATATCCACATCTATTATATGCATGAATGACTTCTTGATTGATTTATTAATTTGTTGACTTTTTGGGTGGAGTACATGGTCCCATGGAGATTCTGAAAATATAGAATTTTGAACAAAGATTGTTTCTTTAAGTAATACTTTCTAGTTTTTATCCAAGTTTTTGCCATCTGGTTTATATCCCTTTGCTTATGAATGCTATTTAGGAATTCTTTCATATGCATATTAACTTCTGATTATTATGCTATATCATTAGTAATAGTACATTTGATCTGATGTCTTCCCAAACTATAGTTATGTGAGTCACTATGCCTTTTGTTGATGACTGCAGAAGAGTCCACTTGTTATATCTGCAGATTGTTGTTTTTCTTACAATACAATTTCTCCTAGTTGAATTCAGTACTAATCTACTATCAATATTTTTTTGGTCCTGCAGAGATACTTTTGGCGTAGCAAGTGCTGTAGCTGCAATGATTGGGTTATCAATACTCCTCATATTAGGAGTCCTTGACTGGAATGACTGCTTGAATGAAAAATCAGCATGGGATACCTTGGCTTGGTTTGCCATTCTAGTAGGTATGGCAGGCCAGTTGACAAACCTTGGTATTGTAAGCTGGATGTCTGATTGTGTGGCCCACTCCCTTCGGTCATTCTATTTGAGCTGGCCAGTTTCACTAGCTGTTCTTCAGGCAGCTTATTTCTTCATCCACTACCTTTTTGCAAGTCAGACTGGACATGTGGGGGCTTTATACTCTGCATTCCTTGCTATGCATAGGGCAGCTGGCGTTCCTGGTGTTCTGGCAGCGCTTGCTTTAGGTTATAATACAAATCTTTTTGGTGCAATAACACACTATAGTAGTGGTCAGGCTGCTGTATACTATGGAGGTTTGTCACTCTCTATAATGTCTCATTATTTCTCTGTTTGCTGTTTTTTTTTTCCCAGCTATTCAGGGCTTTAGCTTGTATTTGTTCAGTAACTTTGTTCTATTCCCTATGTTTCCAGTGCATAATATTTATCCTTCTCTTAAACTACATGTCAATCATAGTTGGTTCTAATGCTTTATTTCTGTCTTCTCGATCTTGAGAATGTTTGTTCAATGATATAGAGTGTGTTTGTTTTAACTTTTGGTTGAAGGAAAAAGAAAAAACACATAATTTGAGGCACTTTTGTAGGAAGTAAAAACTTTGTTCTTTCAAAAGGCCTTTTGCACCTTGCAAAAGGTAAAACAGGCAGGCCCATAATGGATTGAAAGAAAATTAATTGTAATTTCAAAAACCTTCCAGAACGAATTTGTAACCAAGAGACTATTTTCTATTAAGGCGAGCCTAATCTTTGTCATGAGTTACCCCTTCCCCCTTTTATTATGAATTTTAAGAATTGTTCAAGCATGGTGGTTGATATGATTTTGATTCTTCTTTTTTGACAGCTGGTTATGTAGACCTTCCCGATATATTCAAAACGGGGTTTGTTATGGCTGTTATTAATGCTATCATCTGGGGAGGTGTTGGCTCTTTCTGGTGGAAATTTTTGGGCTTGTATTGATTTCCATTTCCATGTAAGTAAATAGCAGTTTTCCCTGTTTCAATAGGCCTTTCTTCTTCCCGGCCGAAAGAAAAGGTCCTTCATGTGAGGACAGTTGAGCTCATAATTTTCACATTGAATTTTTCTGCTTTTGGCTTTGTTTATTTGTTAGTTTTAGTATTGTTACCCTTGCTTTAGTTTATATACATCATTAATATATTGATAAAGGTTTTGATAGAAACCTAAATTAAAGATTTGAAACTGATATGATCATCTTCTTTTGTGGAGGTTTAGCATGGTTTGATGACATTAGCATTTCGATTTTTCAATATTCTTATCTACTATGGTGTGTGGTTTGTTTTGAACACATTTTATTGCTTACCTTTTAATATATCTTTTACATAACTTAGGATACCATGAAACTAATAATGATATATATTGTGTCATTTGAACTAGAAATTTGAGTCTGTAAAGAGGCATGTGTGTCAACTTTGGATTGGGATCTTTCATCCTAATTCTAAAAGTAGATTGAGCTGTTGTTACCGTAAGTCAATGGTGAACTTGTCCTAGGATAGCTAATTCTTAGTACAGAATATATGGTCATTAAGTTAGAATATTTGGGCAATCATTTTGTTTCCTTGTTTTTCTCTATTAGCTGTCAATTGCCTATAATTATGATTGTAATATCTCCTCTTTGTATATATATATATATATATATATATATGAGTGCCTGGCCAGATCAAGGTCATGGCTTCAACACATTCTTTTCTCTTAACCTAATAACATGGTATCTAGAGCCATTGGCTGCTGAAAGTCTCCTACAGCTTTTATCGTTCTTCCCCTATCCTTCATTTTCCTTCATCCTTTTTTTTTCCTTCCGATCAATTACGTACTATATTTGGGCTGATTGGTTGATCCTATCACCGTCTCTACCCCCTTTCTTCTCTCTCTGGTGTGCAGCCTCGACATTGGCTGTGGGTTCATGTCTTGAGGTGATCCAGAAGGGATCACAACTGTTGTAGGGGCGAGCTAGGGGTGCCTCGTAGTTGAAGGGAGCTGCGCAACACTCTGTTGCTGTTTCAGTTGACTATCAGTCTCTGGGCCTTCTGTTTTATTATTGCCATCAGTACTCTGTTTTGGGCACAGTGGTGCAGAGCAGATCTTGTTGATTGGTGTAGGCGGTTGTGCAACTCAGTTTGGATAGACGTGATTAGTACGGTGATGGCGGATGACAAGAAAGTCATGACTGAGGTTATCTCCTCCAATACAAGAATCACTGATAGAAAATTGAACGACACAAATTATGTTTTATGGAAAGGATTTGTTCAGCGACACCTCGCTTGCAATGGCATGGGAACCCACCTCACTGTTGACCCACCGCAGGAGACCGACACCAAAGAGAAGTGGATGAAGGACGACGACAGAATTCTTAAATGAAATCTTGAACTCCATGGAATACCATATACAGCCTCTGATGTTTTGAATGATAAGATCCCTTACTCAAATTTATTTCCCTCTTGTCCTTTGTTTCCTTTACCCCCTCACTTATTTGGTTGCACTTGTTTTGTTCAGGATGTTCGTGCTCAAATCTCTAAACTTGATCCTAAATCCTTGAAATGTATATTTCTTGGCTACTTTCATTCCCAAAAGGGGTACCGTTGCTTTTCTCCTGATCTTGGACGGTACTTGGTATCTACTAGTGTTACCTTCTTTGAGTCCACACCCTTCTTTACTAGTGGTCATTCTACAGCTCCATCACTTACATCTCCTATTCCATCTATCATTGCTTCTGATGATGATTGTCTTTTCTATACTATTACTTCTAAAGCCTCACAATTACATGCTAGGCCACCAATCACATGGGTGTATACTAGGCAACCGCGCCCCCTGACTTGGTTGCTTCCACAACACCTGATTTTCAGCCTTTGCCTATGGCTTCTTCAGCTCAAGATCCAGCACCTTCTTCATTAGATTTTGATCTTCCAACTGTTCTTAGGAAAGGTAAACGGTCTTGTACTTACCCCATCTCTTCCTTTGTCCATTATAATGCCTTGTCTCCTTCTTCCCAATCTTTTGTTGCCTATTTAGACAATGTTGTTGTACCTAAAACTGTTGCTGAAGCATGCTCTCTTCCTGGCTGGCGTGCTGCAATGGAAGAGGAGATGAGTGCCCTTGATCATAACCACACTTGGGACTTGGTTTCCTTGCCTCCTGGAAAGAAAGCAATTGGTTGTAAATGGGTGTTTGCTGTCAAAATGCATCCAAATGGTTCCATTACTCGATTAAAAGCAAGGTTAGTTGCTAAGGGATATGCCCAAGTCTATGGTATGGATTACTTTGAAACCTTCTCCCCTGTTGCTAAGCTCACATCGATGAGGTTCTTTATTTCCTTGGCTGCTTCTAATGGTTGGCATCTTCATCAACTTGATGTTAAGAATGTGCTCTTGCATGGTGATCTTCAAGAGGAGGTGTGTATGGTGCAACCACCTTGTTTCGTTGCTCAGGGGGAGTTAGGTACAGTGTGTAGATTGCGTAAATCCTTGTATGGGCTAAAACAGTCCCCGAGATCTTGGTTTGGGAGATTTAGTGAAGTGGTCATCAAATTTGGGTTACAACGGAGTGTATATGATCATTCTGTATTCTTCAGACAAGCTAGTTCTGGATGCATGCTTCTAGTAGTCTATGTTGACGATATTGTCATTACCGGCAATGATGTTGTGGGAATTGTTGTACTCAAAAGCTTTCTTCAAAATCAGTTCCAAACAAAAGACTTAGGTGCTCTTAAATACTTTCTTAGGATTGAAGTCCTGAAGAGCAGCAAGGGGATCTTTCTATCTCAGAGAAAATATGTTCTTGACTTGTTACAAGAAATTGGGTTTTTGGCAGCAAAGCCATTTGACACTCCATTGATGCCAAACATAAAATTAACAACAGATGATGGAGAATTATTAACAAATCTTGAGAGGTATAGGAGAATTGTTGGGAAACTCAACTATGTTACAGTGACCAAGCTAGACATTACATTCTTTGTTAGTATTGTTAGCTAGTTTATAACTCCACCTAGGAGTGCCCATTGGGATGTTGTTATTCACCTTCTAAAGTATCTCAAGGGTTCACCTGGGCGTGGGATTCGGTACCAAAATAATAGGCATTGTAAGGTGGAAGCTTTCTCAAATGCTGATTGGCCAAGCTCTCCAGATGATAGAAAATCCACTATTAGGTCCTGTGTTTTTGTTGGGGGAAATCTAATTGCATGGAAAAGCAAGAAACACGGAGTGGTGGCTCGATCTAGTGTTGAGTCCGAGCACAGAGCAATGACACAAGTTACATGTGAACTTACATGGGTTTATCATCTTCTAGGAGAAATTGGTGTGACTAGCTCTTGCCCTATGCAGCTATAGTGTGATAACCAAGCAGCAATACACATTGCTAGCAACCCAATCTTCCATGAGCACACCAAACATATAGAAGTTGATTGTCACTTTGTTCGAGAACAACTACAACAAAAGTTAATCTCACTAAGGCATGTTCGAATTGGAGAACTAGTTGATGTGCTCACCAAAGCTCTACCTGGGAATAAGGTCACTTAGATTTGTAGTAAGATGGGCATGATTGACATCTATGCTCCATCTTGAGGGGGAATGTTACGGATAGCTAAGTTTGAGGATATAATATCTGGGCATCAAATAGGATAGCTAATTCTTAGGACAGAATATATGGTCATTAAGTTAGAATATTTGGGCAATCATTTTGTTTCCTTGTTTTTCTGTATTAGCTGTCAGTTGCCTATAATTATGATTGTGATATCTCCTCTTTGTAAATATATATATATATATATATATATATATGAGTGCCTGGCCAGATCAAGGTCATGGCTTCAGCACATGCTTTTCTCTTAACCTAATAACAGCATGTTCGAGAAAATACCACTTTTACTTTGATGAATAATGTCATTCTCAAATCCTTCACACTTGCACTCTTAAACACCTGGCATAGATAATAACTATCTGTGCAGAGTCTTAGGAGTGCGTAAGAGTAACATTATGATTCTCTGATGAAGCTGGAGTCATATTTCCATTATAACCGGATATGCAGTCGAGTAAAGCACGAAGAAGCTTCTTTGAAATTTTGGATGTACCAAACAAATACCATTTTTTGCTTTTATTCTTATTGAAGCTCTAGCCACACATACTGATATCAACAAAACTCTTGAGAGCTGATAGGTAGAGTAGAGCAGGGAGATACTTTTTCATGCTTTGGATTTGGATGTATAAGAAAAATACCATTAAAGTCCCTCTTAACTTGAATGGAACTGGTGAAAAGCCCATAACATAATCAAGGCTTTATTCCTTTCATCTAATGAGGAAAACGGTATGCAGAGAATAGATTAGAGGGGATAAAAATGGATCCACCATTCAAACATTTCTAAGCATTTCCTGTTGTTGTACTCCGTAGGGGAGTGCCCAACTCCCTGTTTAAGCCACCAACACAAATTTGGCTTACTTTTAGTTGAACACCCCCCCCGCCCAGCCCCGCCCCGCCCCCTCTTTGAATATAGAACTTGGTATCTGCACCACACATTTGATACTAAGATTCCTAGGAAGTGTACGAGAATTAAAATAATGCACCTTCTAATACAATTCATTTCGTGTGTGCTAAGTGTGTCAATACAAAACTATGATAAATTATATTAAATTGAATGTATAATGGAATTTTTTATTATTATTAAAAATGTATAATGGCTGTGGTGGAGTTCAGCACTCAGGCTTTAAATCCGTTTTAAGACCCTTAGCACATGAAGCCATGTCTCTCTATGAATTGAAAATATGATAACTCACCCTTGCAACTTGACCATCAACAAACCAAGAGGCCATGAATCCTGTACTGTTAGGAAAAGGGTCCTTATCCATTTTTCTGTAGATACATGTGAGACGAATGCATTTAACTTCTGGGGCATAATAATGATAATAAGGTTTAGGCATATTAAAGTCTCTTGACATCTAAATTAATCATTACTAAAGCAACTTACTCATAAAGCGGGACTTGTAAGCCTATCTGAGTAAGGTTCTTCTTCTGGTAGTCAACGGCATCATAAATATCATGCTGGTAGAGGTTATCCAAGACTATGTTGCACCTGTGCCATTCTTTTACTGTTCCCTATACACAGTTTGGAAATTTTGTCAATCAAACTTTACAAGGAAGGAAGCGTGTGTTAACACATTTTCGATTAAGAAAATGATTAATCTTCCTAACATATTCTCTTAATAATTTTCTTAATTATTAAATAAAAAAAATATTGAATGCTTTTTATATTCTCAAGATATTTATTGTATTTAATTTTTTATTTAATACTTTTCTTATTAGGTAATAGGAGGATTATTAAAAAAATATTTTCAGAAGATATGACAAAACTCTTTGGATTATATTACCTCTCGAACATATATTAGTTTGGTAAGGACATTAATTAATGTCACAAAATACAAGACATGAGTATTTGATCGTTTTGGAGACCTTGCACCATCATTCTTTGAGATTGGCGAAGGAAACCTCTTGCTTTTTCTTTCAGAGCTCTTCGAGTTTGTGTATCATCTGGTTTTGGTGATATTGTTGCACAATTGGGAACCAAAGCATTTTCAAGATAAATATCAGCGAGCAACTGCAATTTCTAATGCATTAATATTCCACTTTTTGAATAAGCCCATAGAAAACTATATGAATTTGTAAACCCAACATATTAGTTAAGCTAAGCCACAGAACCTGATAAATCTTCCATACATTCTGTATTTGAGGGGTCGACGTGAATATACCTCCCTTCGCAACTCTCTCTAGCTTCCTATGGAAGAGTATAAAAGTTAGTGAGTCATTTATTTATTTTTTTGCTGAATCATAGTAAGACCAAGATATATTTTATATAATGACATAAACTTAGATAAAACAGAAGGCCAATAATAAATTTTTGAGTGTCAATGGTGAGTCATAATTATTAGGATTTTGCTAAAGAGTACCTAAAAACACTTATTAAGGATTCAAAATAAGAAGTATTTTTAATGAAAAATAAAGCTTTTAATACATTGAGAATTAAAAAAAAACTATACTTTTAATACAAAATTTCTTATTTTAGATTCTTTAACAAGTGTTTTTAAGACACTTATTAAAAAAGTTCTAATTATTTGAGTTCTTTTCGAGATATTCATTTGTATGTGGAGACCCACTTACCATTCGCTAAATGCCTTTTGAAAAACATTTTGTACATTAGTACAAGTTTACAGTTCAAAAGTTGAAGGACCATGGATTTTATTGGAAAACGATTCATCACTTACCATTAGTGTCTGTATGGCTTTAGTCCAGCTGCATTGCCTGCAGTTCCATTGAAGTACAAGGCTAGTAAATATAAATTGATAACATGAAATTGAACCAAAATAAATTATCTACTATGGAAAAATGGTCCTCTTTTTCAACTCATTGTGAAGAATTACGAGTTGCTAACAGTTAATTTGATATTATGCTGATAGAAATTTCTTCAGTCTACCATTTGGTTTGATTTAGTGCGTATTTGGGATAACTGTGAAAATTTAATTATTTTAATAATTGATTATTGTATAAATTTTTTTGTTTTAATCGATTATAATAGAATTAATTTTATGTTTGGATATGTTAGCTGAAAAATTAATTTTAAATTAATTTGTTTCGTTTAGATGATATAAAAAAATTATTTTTATGCATTAAATTACTAAAATAGGTATAAAATAATTACAAAAATTATTTGATTGAGGACAAAATGATATTTACATATCAAAATGTAAAGAATAATTTATAATCTAAAATTATAATTTGAAATTTCATCATTATGAAAAAAAAATTTAGAATGCATTGAATTTCGTATAAAAACTGAAGCTGAATTTATCAAACATACACAATTACTGTTATAACAACTTTTTTTACCAAATAACATATGTTAGGTAACGAAAAAATCGATCCCATACATGCTTTATATAAACTCCAACAATTGTAAGCTTAAACTAGTAGTTTCTATCTAAATGGATTTTTATCTTGTGTTATGAATACAATTAATTTCAGAGGATTTAAATCTCATGGAAGGTTTGAGGTTGTAACCCATACAATGGTAATTCATCTTCTCATATTTGCAAGTTTAAGTCTTTTTGAATTTATAAGGAAAAGATAAAAGGTTGGTGGTTCATAATTACCATCTAATATATGCTGCGAAATTACTAGTGCAAATACACCGCTATATGAGTCACTGGCAATCAAGACTCGATTTAGAAGATATTGAGGGTGTTCGATCAACCACTGCATTTGAATAAAAGATTACAGACATTATATTATATACAAGCATTTTTTTGGTCTGTGGTCTATGGAAACAGTGTCTTATGGAAAAAGCACCAGTAAAATAATGAAAGCTTACATCAATGCATTTACCTTTCTCAAGAATTTGTAAGTTTGTCTTGTTGACATCGAGTCTGATACAGCCAAACCTTCTGGGGTTGTAGCGCGAGTACCCAGTACCAACAGGTGCATCTAGAAATACAATGCTAGGAGTCTGGAAAAATCACCATAGCTATCATCAATTAATTCAATTTATTATATGAAACAATAGGAGAGAGAGAGGCAGGTGAGAAAATTAAGATCACACGTTACAGTATAGTCAACCTGAAGAGAATGAGAAATTAAGGATATATTACCTTTGTCCACGGGTAAGGCCTTAAGACTAACTGTGGTATACCCCCAGTATAATCAGTCCCATTGAATGCCAGTGGACCTAAAACATGAAGAAAAAGGGGGGACATTAGTGTAGTGATTAGTAAGCAAATGGTTTAGGCTCAATACAGATAACTGATCATGTAGTTCTGAAGCAAATGGACAAAGACAGAGATATAAGACAAATAGGAAAGATTACTGACATGAAACTCGATGTTCAAAAGTATGGAAGATTTTAGTCTGCAAATAAAGGTTAAAGTGATGGTTTCTTCAAAGACCCCAAAAAAAAAAAAAATTGAAGAAAATTTTGAGTGAAACACCGTGTCTGCTTTTCTGCGAAGTGCCACCATTTCATTCTTCACTTGGGGTCAAATGAAAACTTACATTTCTTATAGAAGTTAGAAGGACAGAAAAAGGTCTATTTTAAACACTAGAAATCAAACAAGACATTAGTTTTGAAGACATGGAAGAGACAAGAGAAACTTCCTCTCATGACCCAACCCATGAAAAGAATGGAGAAGATGAAACATACCAACTTGATAGAAAAATCCATTTAAAGCAGAACAGCCAGGACCTCCAACTAAGTATAGCAGAAGAGGGTCAATCCGTGGATTCCCAGTTGACTCAACAAAAAGATAGAGTAGCTCTGAATCCTCCACCCCCTATGTATCTTCATCATAAAAGAAAATTGAAGACAATGTGTTATTATATAATTTTATTATTGCAATTGGACCTCCTCTTTCTCTGCACCACAAATTTTTTAAACAGCTGGCACATTATTAGTATTAGTTACCCTGTTTCAAGTGTGAATGGCAATTCACCAGAAAAGCCTGGTAGAATTTTGACAGTGTCGCCACAATCTGCATTTCCGAAGAGAAGTAGCAGAATCAGAAGCTGAGAGCATGACCAGCTTATAAAGTTCAGAGAAAGATATTCTGCCATTTTAGTCTATGAAAATGAATTAGGTCATATTAAGCTGAATATATACATATATCACAGGGAGGGACCTCTACACAGTCATCACAGGTAAGTATTTAACTGTTACTCTTCCAGTCATTTTAGCAAAAGGTCATAACACTAGCATCTTATATCTGACTGTCAACGGTCATAACACTAGCATCTTATATCACTCAACTTCCTCTCTTAATGATCAACTTAATATTTCCACAGTTCTTTGCTGTCTGTAACTCTGTGTTCTCTAATTTTTATACTAAGAATAATCATAATAATTTATTAATTTTAGCTGGATAATCACATTTTACAATGGCCAATTACATAAATGACCTTGTATATCCTAATCTTAAGTCTTGTTGTTTTTGACCTTTTGGAATTGGCAGAAAAGTTTCAACATTTTTCATTGTAAATTCCACAAAGATAAATTAAACAACAATCTCAATCTTACAAACTGTAGTAGTTGGATCCTTATCACGTGGAATAGTTAGTTGGATGGCTGTTCACTTTACTTTCGTGATAAGGCAAAAAAAACAATAGGGAATTCTGATATTTGATTGTTGGAATTTATTATATAAATTTATTTTTTTATTGTACATATTTATATTTTGTAATTTAATTTTATGTTAAGTAAGTTATTATTGTGATAAGTTTATATAATATATACAATTGTGATAAAGTAATAATATTCAAAAATATTATTTCTATTTCAAGTTGTTATCAGAGTTCCTGATTTGAGAGCTCATGGTGTTTTCGCTGCAATCAACCTTTATTATTGATCGAATCAGCAGCCTTCATCATCTGGAATACTAGCAGCCTTCATTGCTGCCTTCAATCAGAATCACCAAACCCCCCAGAATGTCCGAGCACAGTGTTTCTGCCCAAACAACCATGTCTGCCCAAACACCTAAACAGACATTGTTCCTGCCCAAACACTCAAATAGACACCGTTCCCGCTCAAACACCCAAATAGACACCGTTCCACCGTCTGCGAGCATCACCCAACGTTCGCGACAGACCCGCAACAGATCCGTCCTCACGTTGGCACCATCGCGCCGAGCAGCACCATAGTCGCCATCGTCTTCATCAGAGCCGATGGCCCGCGAGTCTTCACCGGCGACCTGCCGTTGTTTTTGCATTCCCAGCTTGTGGTATTGTCGTCTTTTTTTCACTTTTTTGTTTTTCTGGTTTTTCGTTTTGCTTTGTATTCTTTCATTGCATAACCGAACCAGCCTCTCAACGTTGGAAAAAAAAAAGGTTGGAAAAAAAAAACAAGTTGCAAATTGAACCATGAGTATCTCAAATGACAAAACTGATAAGAATTTTTGTTTTCAATCCTTTAATGTCCTTGGAACTGAGAATTTATGAATTATGAATTTTGGTCCAATTGATCATATGACGTTTTACTTATCACCTCTATTATTTTATCAACTCTTTTTTAGTAAATATTATATAATTATAGCTAATGACTCTCACACCTTAATTGTGAGTTTTAATTTTATTAAACTTCAGTCATTTCTACATTTATATAATATGCTTCATGTTTTCAAATTTTTCATAATCTTATTTCTATTCATAAACTTATTAAAGATAATAATTATACCGTAACTTTTTTTCATTCTCATTGTATCTTTTAGGATTTTGTCACGAGGAAGACGATTGAAGTTGCTAAGAAACAAAGAGAATTATACTATTTCCTTAATATACCAGCTAATGGTGATCCTTATCAGAAGTTACTATCTTTCTGTCATCAGTCTAGTTTTAAATTTCTTTCTTATTAAATTTGGATACAATATAAGCATATGAGACACCCTCCTTTTTCTTTGCTTAAGTTTATGTTTCCACCTTTATTTTTAAAAGAATTTATTGAGTCTTTTCATTGTGATATTTGTGAGTTTGTTAAACACCATTGTGTAACTTTTTCACTTATTTCTAATAAAAATGTTGAGCATTTTGCACTTATCTACTTTGATATTTGGGGTCCTGCATCTATTTCTAATTTTTCTGACACTCAATGGTTTGTTTCTTTCATTGATGATTGTACTCGAGTAACTTGACTTTTTCTAATGAAAGACAAATCAGATGTGTTTCAGTTGTTTGTTCAGTTTTACTACATGGTTCAGACCCAATTTGGACAGTCCATTAAACGTTTGCGTTCTAATAATGGTAAGGAGTATATCAACTAAAATTTCTCTATATTTATTAAAGAGTATGATATTGTGCATGAACTCAAATGTATTGATATTCCTCAGCAAAATGATGTTGCAGAAAAAAAAAATCATCATTTACTTGAAATCACTAGAGCTTTACTATTCCAAATGTCTGTTCCTAGTTCATACCGAGTTGAAATTGTTTTAACTGCTGTAATCAATCGATTACCATCTCATGTCCTGGGGAATGTAAGTCCAGTTCAACTCATGACCTCTCACTTTCCATCAGTTCCTATTATACAGAGTCTACAGTCTCGTGTCTTTGATTGTATAGCTTTTGTCCATGTATATCATTAACATCGCAGCAAACTTGATCTCCGTGCTGTCAAATATATTTTTTTGGGTTATGCTCCTAACAATAAGGGGTACAAATGTTATCACCCTTCAAGTCGTCATTTTTTCTTCTCCATGGATGTCACTTTTCATGAAAAATGAGTCATTCTTTACTCGTCCTCAGCTTCAGGGGGAGAATACTCAGGAAGCTAAGGCTGAGTCCTTCTCTCCTGGGTCCTTCCTTTTTTTTTTTACCATCTAACCCTACACAGGAATTGACATATTCTTCTGGCACCCTACCTGCACTAGCTAAAGTCAATGCCAAGGCTAGCACACCAAAATTGGTGTATCAGAGGTGAGGGAAACCCGACTTAGCCCAACAGCAACTTCAGGCATCCGAACCAATGATAAGTACTAAAGATACAAGTTCTCTTATCTTTGAACTTCCTATTTTTGAACCTGACCTAAATAATATTGTTTCTGAACCTGATAACATGTTTTTGAATAATTGTGAACTTGACCTAGATGACTTACCCATAGTATTAAGGAAAGGGAAAATGTATTACCTCAATCCCAAGTACCATATTTCTCAATTTATCTATTCTAAACATCTTTGCCTGCAGCACCGGAGTTTCATTTCAGTCATCGATTCTATCAAAATCCCAACATTAGTACAACAAGCATTGAAGGATATGAACTGGATTCAAGCCATGAATGAGAAGATGACTGCATTGGAAAAGAATGAAACATAAAAGATTGTTGAGAGACTAAGTGACAAAAGGCTAATAAGGTGCAGATGGATATATACTTTGAAATATCGATCTGATGGTACACTAGACTGGTATAAAGCAAGATTTGTGGCAAAATGATACACTCAGACTTATGAAATTGACTATGAGGAGACATTTGCTCGAGTAACCAAGATGAACACTGTAAGAATCTTACTCTCCCTCATTGCCCACTTTGGGTGAGAATTACACTAATTTGATATTAAAAATATCTTTCTTCATGGTGACTTGGAGGAGAAAGTTTATATAGAAATTACCGCTGGATACGACTCCACTAGTAGAAGGAACAAGGTGTGCAGGTTAAATAAGGCTTTATAGGGGTTGAAGCACTCTCTTCGTGCTTGGTTTGGAAGATTCACAAAAATAGTGGTGTCCCTAGGATACAAACAAAGTCAAGGTGATCATACTCTCTTTTTTAAACATTCACAAGAAGATAAACTCACAGTCCTGCTTATGTATGTTAATATCTTTATAACAGGAGATGATCTAGTTAAGAAGCAACTCCTAAAGAAGAAATTAGTAGCTGAATTTGAAATGAAAGATCTTGAAAAGTTAAAGTACTTCCTTAGAATTGAAGTTGTCTATTCCAAGTAATGCATCTTCATTTCTCAAAGGAAATACGTCTTAGATCTTCTCAAAGAGGCCAGAAAGCTTGGGTGTAAGGCTACCAGTGTACCCATTGAACAGAATCACAAAATGGGAAGTGATGAAGAGAGCTCCAAGGTGGATAGTGCTCAATACTAGAGACTAGTAGGGAAACTGGTATACCTGACACATACCATACCAGATCTAGCATATGCTGTTAGTATTGTTAGTCAATTCATGCATGATCCGCGAGAGAAACATAGGCAGACTGTGGATCAAATTCTACAGTATCTTAAAACCACGTCTGGAAGATGATTACTATTTAGAAAGAGGATAAACATATCAATGGAAATGTACACAGATGCTGACTATGTAAATTCAGTTACTGACAAAAGTTCAACATCAAGTTATTGTATATTTTTGGGTGGAAATCTAGTAACATGGAGAATTAAGAAACAAAATGTAATAGCATGATCAAGTGCAAAAGCTGAATTTCGAGCTATGACACGAAGATTTTGTGAGTTGTTATGGATGAAAATCATATTAGATGACTTAAAACTAAAGCGTGAATCACCTATGAAACTGTTTTGCGACAAAAAAATAATCATTAGCATTGTGCATAATCCAGTTCAACATGATAGGACAAAACACATTAAGATAGACTGATACTTTATCAAGGAGAAATTGGATAGCAGACTCATAACCACAACATACATTCCTTCAGGAGATTAGTTGGTAGATGTATTAACTAAGGGACTACTCACAGATCGCTTTCAAAATCTTACTGACAAACTAGGAATAATAGATATTCATTCACCAGCTTAAGAAGAAGTGTTAGACTTTATTATATATATTTATTTCCTATAATTTAACTCTATTTTAAGTAAATCATTATTATTATTATAAGCCTATATAATATAAATTATATATGTACAATTATGATTAAACAATAATATTTCAAGTATGATGAAAACAAAAAGTTGAAATTAGTCCAATTAAAGCACTCACTTTAATAATTCAATTGACAAGTGTTGCCTTGCCTCAACCATTGGAAAAGAAATGTGTTCAATAAAAAATTTTGACTTTGATTTTTGTTTATGATATTTTATTAGTAGGTTATTTGTGAGTACTTTTGTGAGCACATTGATGAGTTTATGATATTATTTTAGCTCTAATTTTTTATTATTTTTTTCATATAATTTTTTACACTCTTTCTCATACCATTAATCATGCATATTTTTTTATTACTTTTTTTTTATTTAATCACAATCTTACAAAAGTGTGTGAATAATAATATATTTTTAAAAAAGAGTGTAAGGCTAATATTTTTCATATTATTTTGATCTTGGAAGGTAACAACTTTACTATTCTTAAACTTTAGTTTAAGAAAAAAAAAATCTTACTTCAATGAATCAATGCAAACAATTTTTGGTAGAGAAATCAGTTAATAATATGCTAACAATGAAAATGCCAGTACTATAGAAAATGCAGAGACGTAGTCTATTTTTTTTTTTTGGGGGGGGGGGGGGGTTGACGTAGTCTATTTTAAGAAAGGGATGTCCATAGATCTTTGAAGGGAGATTTTGATAGATTTTTCAATCTTCATTGGATTTGTTATTTTATACCGCATGTAGATTTTTCTGACAGGAGAGGAATAAATTTCTTTTTAATGGTCTTAGAAATGTCATTTCCTCTTGGCTTCATAGAATTTGTAATATTACTTTGGTGTATCATTGACTTCAGATTCTAGAGACTTATATCATAACAGAGTTCCTATTTTTGCACAATTCTCTGTTGCTTGGAGTCCACCTCCTTATGGTTGGGTGAAATGGAAGGTGGATGGGTCTTTCATTAGAGATATTTGCATTGTTACTTGTGGGAGTGTTGCTAAAAATGAGTTTGGTGGGTTCCTATATAGTTTTGAAGCTAATCTTGAAATCATGTCTATAACTATGACGGAGTTGTATGGTATTCTGAATGATTTGTTTCTAACTCGTGCTATGGAGATTTTAATATTGATGATTGAGACAGATTCTAGAAATACCCTTAATATTATTCATTTTGATTTAAATTGTTAGTACTTGTGTGTACATATTGTTCGGATCAAATGATGCTTGTTGAAAAATTAACAGGTTGATATTCTCCATATCTATAAAGAAGAAAATTCTTGTACTAATCTCATGATTAAACATGAGCATATGCTTCACCTTGGTTTGCATAGTTTTACTTCTGCTCCTTTCTTTTTATCTGTTGCTTTACTTGCTAATGCTAATAATATCTCTTTTATTCGTAGCGTAGCTATCTAGTTTTGTTTTTTTCTAAGCTTTTGCTTATTGTTGATCCACAATAAAAGAAAAAGGAAAGGGATATTGACTGCCATCAATGCTATGAATATGGCTGGCAATTTAGGCAATGAATTCAGATCGTGCAGGTTTGAAAGTGAAAGTATATACAATTATGTATGGCCCTTGAATTAATGCCGAGTGTTCCACTTATCGTTTTATCTATCTATATTTTTTTCAATCTCCACATGAGAAATGCTTATAATTCAAAAAGTCGAAAAATTAATATATATATATATATATATATATATATAAAGAAAAGTCGTAAAAATGTTTCTAATAAATAAAGAAAATACCGTACTAAAAAAATTGGAAATAAAAAGCGCTTATGGTTTGAAAAAAATGGAATGCTTTTTTAGCTCAACAATTTGGTAGTATATAGTTTGATGAAATTATTATTTTGTTTCTTCATATTTTAATTTTTTTTTCATAACTACTATATTATAACTGTCATAAAATTTAAGATAAACAAAAAAATAACTTGAAGGGTAGAATAGGCCAAAGGTTTATTTAGTTGATTGCTTAATAAAAATAGATTAACTAGTTTCACTCGGATACCACTTAATCGTAATAAAAAAAAGATAAAATATATAACTTATGAGATATTAAATGATCTAATATGGTATTGATTTTGTAATTGAAAACACACGTCTAAAACTCAATTCCAAATAATTTAGCAAATAATAAGGTGGAAGGACCTCCTAAGAGCCAAGTTTAAGTAGCACTAAATCTTTTTGGAAACGTATACACTGTCCATTACCCTCTTCTTTTCTGCATCAAGTCTTAAAACTCCTTATAATATTAAAAAATACAGAAAGACCATGAGAGAAAATAAATTTCTCAATTTAGTTTTGACTAATTGATGAAATTATTAACTTTTATAAAGAATTGTCAAATTGTTCTATCAATAAATAAAAAATATGTACCCTTACAAGCTAATGCAATGAAAGTGAATTGCATCTCTTAGAAAAAAGATTTGTGTTCAATTCTTGAATAAATTTTATAAGAAGAAAAACATATCGTTTCAGTCTTAGCTAAAAAAAGAGTTAAAATCTCAAAACGAACTATACTCACTCATGATATGAATCCGTGACCGCCTCAACTTCTTTTTAAACAAGATGCCCCCCAAAAAAAGTAAAAACATGTAATTTGTCTATGCTAATAAAGTTTCCTAATGAATCCACAACTATATATATAGAGGAAGGATCAGTTTACACCAGTGTAAATTTTTTTCTCTTACACTTATTTTCAACCGTTAGTTTTACTTTCATCTAATGGTTGAAATTATTTCATTAAAAGTAACCATTAGATGAAAGTAGATCTAATGGTTGAAAATGAGTGTAAGAGAAAAAAGACTTATACTAGTGTAAGTTGATCTCCCCTCATATATATATATATAACTTTATTAATCCAAAATGAATGTGTTTAACTTAATATAAGAAAAAGAATATGCAAGTAGGACCCAGAAAATCACAATAAGATTGGCTCTCTTAACTAGTTGATAGTCTTAACTCTTAAGCTCAATATGTAACTTACTTGAAACTTGCCAGAATTTAGTTTATTGTAATTTGTAAATGTTGTAACCCTACTAACATATTCATATACATCATCAGGAAGGAAACCAGATGATTTGCTACAAAGCGATTACTTGCGAACAAAATCATCGTCGTTCAAATTGACTGTCATTCCGTCAAGTATACATCTCAGATCTCACAAGTACACAAGAAACAAAACTATAGACACAGCTAAGATAGGAAAGGCATCTATATAGTCTGGTAACAAAAAGAATATCCTTTTCCCCGTCAATGGTAAAGCAATCTATTGCATTGTAATAAAAATAGCATAGCCAACCAAAAAGAATCACTTTCTTGATTTAATCTACACGACTCTTCCATTTTGTTTTCCTTTCTTGATCTTCAGTCTTCCATGCTGTTCATATCAGAAAAGTCATCTATTGATCCCAATTTTTCTAGGATCAATCTTTCTTGCTTAGCATCTGTTTTATTGTGTAGTTAAGAAGTTCTTGTTGAAGCAAATCAAAAATACTGTGGAGGACAAAACACAATACAACAATATTACTTAGCTATGCACAAAATGATAGGTCATTCACATGCATTCGTTAAAAGTGACAATCTCTACTCCCCCTTGTTCTCAGATGCAGATAGATCTCTTTCGACTAAGGTAAATGAAGAGCACCACTTATCAGTATCGCTTTATTATGTTTGAGAAAAAAGTTTTGACGGGCTTTACTGAAAATTTGGTTTTTTAATGGAGCCCAATGGCATCAAATGATCAATGAAGCTAACCCCTCCTAGTGGGATAAGGCTCGTTTGTCATTGTTGTATAAAATTTATGTAAAGCTACATTATGCAAAGAAAGACAGCAAGGATACATTCCTGATCAGGGTTTTCAGTAAAATTGGAATGCAGAGCATTCCCAATGCAATCCACTATGGCTGAGGTAGTCATGGAGGATTCTATACATAAAATAGCCGTGATGGCATCTACTCGAGTCACCTCATTTCTGAACATCAGCCTTGCATGAGCTGTGACATTAAAAGAGTCAACCCACGTAAGGGAGATAGGGAAGTTGACCAGATAAGTTTCACCACAGTGCCAGTTCACATACCTTGAGCTAGGCGTATCAAACTTTCCAGCATGCGGACAGTTGTTCTAGCTACATTGCAAATTTGCAACTAGATAAAATGAAATAAATTGATCATTAGACTAGATTTAGAAAAGGACATGTTTCTGGGTCAAACCTGCATTATGAGTTGCAGATTTCCTTTGAAGTTGATAATAGCTGGATATAACTATTTCAGCCTCTCTTGTAAGGACTGGTCTGAAATTTTCTTTTACATAGTGTATATACCTGCAGGATTCTTTTCACTATTATAAGTAACCAAGAGTCTCTTATAAAGCCATCAACATTGAAATCAAGAAGGTTGGAAAAAATCAGTCTATCTAATTTGAAAGCGCTCCATAGGACAAAAGGAAGTCAATGGAGATTGAATTTTGCACACAACTATGGTCACTATATTTTCATTACTTGTACATGAAAAGAAATGGTTTAACTTGAAAGAATATTTTTGAATATTATTTCTTGATTCAAACTGTACAGGTTGATATACGTTATATAGGCTAATGACACTAATTACTTGCCTAAAATAGAGATAAATTACAAGAAATAAAAATTTTTTAATAAAAAAATAAATTTGTACAATTAAATCTAAATCTGTACAATAAAACCCAACATTCCCCCTCAAGCTGGTGAATGGATAACTATCATTCCCAGCTTGTTAGTAAGATCTTGAAAGTGTTCTGTGAGCAGTCCCTTAGTTAATACATCTGCCAACTGATGTCTCGAAGAAACGTATACTGTGACTATGAGCCCATTATCCAATTTCTCCTTGTAAAAGTGCTAGTCTATCTTAATGTGCTTTGTTCTGTCATGTTGAACCGGATTATGCACAATGCTAATGGCTGATTTGTTATCACAAAACAGATTCATAGGTGCTTCATACTTTATTCTCAGGTTATCTAGTATGATCTTCTTCCATAGCAACTCACAAACTCCTTGTGCCATAGCTCGAAACTAGCTTCTGCACTCGACCGTGCCACTACGTTCTGTTTCTTACTTCTCCATGTTACTAGATTTCCACCCAGAAACACAATAACCTGATGTTGATCTCCTGTCAGTAACTGAACCTACATAGTCAACATCCGTGTACACTTCCATGGATAGGTTTCCTCCCTTTTTAAATAGTAGTCCTCTTCCAGGCGTGGTTTTAAGTATTGTAGAATTCGATCCACAGCCTGCATGTGCCTCGGATCATGCATGAATTGGCTAACAATATTGACAGCATACGCTAAATCTGGTCTAGTATGTTCCAGGTATATCAGTTTCCCAAGTAGCCTCTGATATTGAGATCTATCTACCTTGGGACTTTCTTCATCACTTCTCATTTTGTGATTCTGCTCAATTGGTACACTAGTTGGCTTACACCCGAGCTTTCCAATCTCTTTGAGAAGATCTAGGACATATTTCCTTTGAGAAATGAAGATACATTGTTTGGAGCAGGCAACTTCAATCCCAAGAAAGTACTTTAGCCTTCCAAAATCTTTCATTTCAAACTCAGCAGCTAATTTCTCCTTTAAGAATTGCTTCTCAACTAAGTCATCACCTGATATAATAATGTCATTAACATACACAAGCAAAACTATGATTTTACTTTCTTGTGAATGTTTAAAAATAAGGATATGATCGCCTTGACTTTGTCAATACCCTAGGGACACCATTGTTTTTGTGAATCTTCCAAACCAAGCACAGGGAGACTGCTTCAACCCGTATAACGCCTTCTTTAACCTACACACCTTGTTCCTTCCATTAATGGAATCCAAGAAGAATTTCCATATAAACTTCCTCTTCTAAGTCTCCATGGAAAAAGGCATTTTTAACATCAAACTAATGTAATTCCCACCCAAAGTGGGCAGCAATGGAGAGTAAGATCCTTACAGTATTCATCTTGGCTACTGGCAGAAATGTCTTCTCATAGTCGATTCCATAAGTCTGAGTGTATCCTTTTACCACCAACCTTACTTTATACCGGTCTAGTGTACCATCAGACCGATATTTCAAAGTATATATCTATTTGCACCCAACTAGCCTTTTGTCACCTGGCCTCTCAACAATCTCCCATGTTCCATTCCTTTCCAATGCACTTATCTTTTCATTCATGGCTTGAATCCAGTTCTTATCCTTTAATGCTTCTTGTACTGATGTTGAGATTTTGATAGAATCTATGGCTGAAATGAAAGTCCGGTGCTACAGAGAAAGATGTTTAGAAGAGACAAATTGAGAAATAGGGTACTTGGGATTAGGAGAATACATTTTCCCTTTCCTCAATGCAATGAGTAAGTCATCTAAGTCAGGTTCACAATTATTCAAAGAAATGTTATCAAGTTCAAAAACATGAAGTTCAGATACAGAAGAACTTGTGTCTTCAATACTTACCGTTGGTTCAGACGCTTGAAGTTGCTGTTGGGTCAGTTCGAGTTTCCTTCTCCTCTGATACACCAATTTTGGTGTGCTAACTTTGGCCTTGACTTTAGCTAGTTCAGGTGGGGTGCCAGAATAAGATGTCAATTCCTGTATAGAGTCAGATGGTAAAGGAAGGAAAAACCTGGGAGAAAAGGACTCAGCCTCAGCTTCCAGAGTGTTCTCCCCTTGAAGCTGAGAGCCAGGAAAGAAAGACTCATATCATGAAAAGTGACATCCATGGAGATGAAAAAACGACGACTTGAAGGGTGATAGCATTTGTACCCCTTCTTGTTAGGAGCATAACCCAGAAAAACACATTTGACAGCACGGGGATCAAGTTTGCTGCAGATGTTGGCGGTGTACATGGACAAATGCCACACAACTAAAGACACGAGATCGTAGACTCTGCATAATAGAAACTAATGGAAAATGAGAGGTCATGAGTTGAACAGGACTTGCATTCCCTAAGACACGAGATGGTAACTGATTGATTAAATATGCAACAGTTAAAACAACTTCCCCCCAATATGAACTAGGAACAGACATTTGGAATAGTAAAGCTCTAGTGATTTCAAGTAAATGACGATTTTTTCTTTCTATAACACCATTTTGCTAAGAAGTATTAACACATGTAAGTTCATGCACAATACCATGCTCTTTAATAAATGTAAAGAAATTTTGGTTGACATACTCCTTACCATTATCAGAACGCAAATGTTTAATGGATTTTTCAAATTAGGTCTGAAATATGCAATAAAACTGAACAAACAACCGAAACACATCTAATTTGTCTTCCATTAGAAAAAGTCAAGTTACTCGAGTACAATCATCAATGAAAAAAACAAACCATTTAGTGCTACAAATGTTGGAAATAAATGTAAGACCCTAAGCATTAGAGTGGATAAGTGCAAAAGGCTCAACACTTTCATTAGAAATAGGTGGAAAAGTTACATGATGGTGTTTGGCAAACTCACAAACATCACAATGAAAAAACTTAATAGATTCTTTTAAAAACATAGACGAAAACATAGACTTAAACAAAGAAAAATGAAGATGTCCCATACGTTTGTGCTGTAGCCAAATTTGAGAAGAAAGAAACTCAGAACTAGACTGATGATAGGAATATAGCAACTTCTACTCAGGACCACCATTAGTTAGCATATTAAGGAAATAGTACAACCCTCCCTATTCCTTAGCAACTCCAATCATCCTCCTCGTGACAAAATCCTGAAAGACACAGTGAGAATGAAAAAAGGTTACGGCACAATTATTGTCTTTAGTAAGCTTATGAATGGAAATAAGATTATAAGTTTGGGAACATGAAGCACATTGTATAAGTGTAGAGAGGGATGAAGTTTAATAGTACCAGAACTCGCAATTGAGATGTGAATGTCATCAGCTATGATTATATTATGCCTACTAGAAGAGGGTTGATAAGATAACAGAGATGGTGAATAAAAGGTCATATGGTCAGTTGCACCAGAGTCCATAATCCATAAATTCTCAGTACCAGAAGCATTAAAAGATTGAAAATAAAAATTCTTACCAGTCTGATTGTTTGACATACTCACGATTCAATTCTCAACCTCTTTTTTTTTACTTTTTTTTTCTCTCTCTTTTTTTTAACCTATCTCCTTTTTTTTGGTTTTTTTCTTTCGTTGAGAGGCTGCGACTGAAATTAACACAAGAAGAAGGAATGAACGTAAAAGAACCAAAATATATATAAAAAAAAGATAGGCTGAGACTAAATTCACCAGGTTTAGCTGAGGCTGAACAGACAATGGTGGCAGCAAGAAAAGACGAGGACGAGACCAAAAACGAAGGTTGTCGGTGGCAGCGGCTTGAACAGCAGGTTCGATTGGGTAGCAAGCCGTTCGCGGGTGCGCGGAGGAGCACCGGTCGTTCGTAGATTTGGTCGGATATTGCGGGTTGCAGGCACCATTCGTGGGTTGCGGAAGAGCACCGTTCGCAGGTTGCGGAGGAGCACCGTTCATGGGTCACGAGTCGCAGAATAGCACCATTCTTTGGGTCACAGAAGAGCACTGTTCCTCGGTTCTGGTACGGTGGTTCTGGGACGGTGCAACAGCAACAAGCGTGAAGATAAGGTTCTGATTGAAGGCAGCAATGAAGACTGCTAGAATCCCAGTGATGAAGGCTGGCACCAAACCCAACAATGAAGGCTGGTCTGATCAGCAATGAAAGCTGATTTCAGCGGAAATAAGAGGCTCCCAGATCGAGAGCTCTGATACCAACTTGAGAGAATATTTCTGAATATTATTTCTTGATTCAAACTATACAGGTTGATACATATTATATAGGCTAATGCCACTAATTACTTATCTAAAATAGAGCTAAATTACAAGAAAGAAATCTTTCATAATAAAATAATAAAGGATAAAACTTAGGTAAAGTTTCTTAGGTGCTTATGGTGCCATTCTTCAATAAAAATATGATGTGTACATTTTTCTACAACTTATTAATGAAAATTTAAAAAATGATGATTAAGTAGCTAAAACATAGGACACATGCTATATTTTTATTGAAGAATAAAACACGTGTTATATTTTTATTAGAGAATAGCACCACAAGCACCTAAGGAACTTTACCTAAGTTTTGTCCAATAATAAATCTGTACTATTAAATCTAAATTTGTACAATAAAACTCAACAATTTATCTTACTTAAATATTATTTTTTGAAATAAATAAGTCTACATAGCAAAAAGAAAAAGGAATCAGAGAAGCAAAGCAAGTTAGATTAGATTGCAACAACAATCAGTTAATCAAAGCTAAAAAGCTTGCACACAATATATGACGTTCAAAGTAAATAACAAAAAGATTGGGAGACTACAAATTACCCTAAAATTATGAGCAGCTTCAAAATGCCAATGGAATTATGGAGGAATAGGGTTCAAAATAAAGTAAGATAAGAGAAACCAAATCTAAATTCTACATTCCAAATTCGCTGAGAGGCACTTAAAGATGATCAGGCCACCAATACAAGACAGGATTCAAACATCTTTTTCTTTATTTGCAAACAATGATATCCATGGTCATTAACCTCATACTTTACCTCTTGAGTGTAGGAAGAGGCCAGATGTTTGCTAGATCTTCATCATTGTTGGTTCTATTGGGTTCTGCCTGGATATTAGTTTTCATACAAGTATTATAATCTATAACCATAGGAAGCTGTATGCATTGTACAGGGGTCCAGATTACCTCAGAAAGAATATGAGAAGAAACTACTGCATCCCATTCAGGATTCTTTGTATCCAAGAGCACGAGGACAATATCAAACCTGCTTAATAAAGGACCAGAGAGTGTTGTATTGACAGACAGAGCTACCTTGTGTTAAGTGAGACAAGTATTGAACTGAAGTGATAGTAAATTACATCAGAAATTTAGCAGCATCCCCTGTGTTTGATATAATGATACTTCAAAAATTCCTAACCTAGCAGAAAGAGGAAAGAGCTTGATGCACTCGAAATTGTATATCAAGAGTAATAGGGACAATAGTTTAACATCAATTTAAATAGTATTAAACTATATATACACACACACACACTTAAGTGATACGTTGATCTGGATCATAATGTCCCTTAGGATTTGTGGCACCAAATACTGTTGTTCTAGTGCTGAGTGTTGTTACGAGACCAGCCTGGATAAAGCAAGAGAGTTAATCAGTAGCCACACTTTTTGAGCACAAACCTTCCAATACAAGATATACTCATGTATTGAAGAAAGCTGAAGTTCATTCAAATTCGCTTGACATATTAAAAAATTCTACCTTGGCAACACTTATTGTCTGCTGCTCCATGGCTTCATGTATTGTTGCTCTGTCATGTTCCCTCATACTGCCAAAAGAACTTTTAGTTTCATAACCAATGCCAATATGCTAAATAATCATAAACAGTTCTGCAAGAATTTCCACTAAATCTGAACTTTTCATGAGAGCATCGAGATAGAAAGGACACTAGGGGATTGGAAACCTGAGGCAGCAAGGATAATGTGAATAAGGGTCAGGATGGGAATTTAGGCTGTACTGTAACCACCTTGCACACATGACAGGTGGGTAGGAAGGGAATGGAGGGAATTGGGTAGAATATAAGGGGATGCAGGGAAAGAGAGGAGGTAAGCAAGAATTCAATAAGAAGAGTGGGATTTGGGAGGAAGCTAGCCCCTCGAAGAGCTAGCCTAGTTGCTATATTTTCTATCCTAGTTACTGTAATTTCAATTTCTGATTTCCGTAATTCTGGTTTTCAATCCCAGTTCATATAATTGAGAAGAGGTTTCTATCAGCATCTAATGAGAACTACCATGACCAACTTGGAATATGGAAGTTGCGAGGTAGTGGAAAAGCTGAACCAATTAAATGTAAATCTTGTCGAGGCCTTCAACTTTAAAATGGAAAAAACTTAATGCAGTTATAATTTGAAGTTCAGTTCTAATTTCTCATTAAAACAAAGGATGCTTTTCTTATTGCAGGCTATGAGCATTGTTGTGTCATTCATAAACGATAGAGAAAATGTTAATTGGATAAGGCACTGCTTATGAAATGAAAGCATCTTTTTGCAAAGACACAAACATCCAATCTGTAAATATGATGAAGAAAAACCTAATATATATATTTTAATTCTTACAAACACAGAATTTCCTGTAAGAATATCCAATCTAAACCTCCAATTATGAATATCTTTTACTGTTGGATGGAAATCCCGAAATTCATGGGACATTATCATGCCCCATAATTTGAGACTATGGTCAACTATTTCTATTTTTATTTAGTTTCCTTTATTTAGCTGTTACTAATTGTTAGGGATTCCTAGTTAATTACAGGAATTGCCTATTATTTATTTCCTTTTTTACCTCCCCGTTTTACCTATTTATGTATTGGTTCCATCATTTGAATAAATATGAAGAAGAATAATTTCTCTCTCATCTGATAATATGGTATCAGAGCCCGGTCTTCTTCATCCTAGATGAAAACTCGATACAGCTTCATGGCTAATATACCACTCACACCAGATGAACCACCCACGCTGGAGGATGTTCAGCCCACCAACAGAAACCTAAACAACAATCCAGCCCATGTGGTTTCATCCTTTCAACCTATTGACCTAAATCCCTCAATTCAAATAACCTAACACAAATTAAATGGGTTAAATTTCAGAGAATGATACCAGTCCGTCCTCCTTGTCATCAAAGGGAAAGGGAAGATGGGATACCTTACAGGGACTTCTACAGTGCCATCAGCAGATGACCCCTCCTGCAATACCTGGGATGCAGAGAAATCCATTGTCATGGCTTGGTTGATCAACTCAATGGAACCTAAAATTGGCAAAACTTACCTTTTCTGCAAAACTGCCCATGAAATTTGGACCACTGTTCAGGAGATGTACTCAGACCTCCAAAACTCGGCCCAATGCTTTGAAATCAAATCAGCTTTGCGAAATACTCGACAAGGTAATAAATCTGTGACTGAGTACTTTAATATGCTGGTCGAGTTGTGGCAAGAAATAGACTTGTTCTATTCTGTTTCATGGAATTGTTCTGTGGATAAATTATTATATGACCAAATGCTGGAAAAAGAGAGAGTTTTTTATTTCCTTCAAGGCCTTACAAAAGAATTAGATGAAGTCAGGGGTCGTATCCTTGGGCTTAAACCACTACCATCACTCAAGAAAGCCTTTGCCATGGTTAGACGAGAAGAAAGTCGAAGGAAGGTGAAGTTGGAAAACAATTATACAATTGAGGATCCTCAACTGAATTCAGCTCTTGTATCTAGGAGAAATGACTCGAAGACTGCTCGTCCTAAGGAGGCAAAAACATGGTGTGATCATTGCCAAAAACCATATCACACCAAAGAGACATGCTGGCTCCTTCATGGAAAACCTGTAGATTGGAAACCTCGAAGCCAGCGCAAAGTTGCTCCCTCCGTTAATGTTACTGAATCGTCTACTGATTCAAAGAAGCAAAGTTCTGTTTTGTTTTCGGATGAGCAAATGGATATGCTAAAAGGTCTACTCTTTCAACTAAAACTTGAAGCTTCTGCACCTTCAACCTCTACAACAAACATTGCCCACAAAGGTAATGACCAGTTTTCTTTCTTTTCTACACAGGAAAATACAGGAGAATGGATCCTAGACTCTGGTGCTACTGACCATATGACGGGGTCATATACTGACTTTACGTCATACAAGAAAGCTGACGAAGGTATCACTATTACAGTAGCTGACGGTAATTCATCAGTGGTAGCTGGTACTAGCAACTTAAATCCGTCAGGATTAAGTCTGAAATCTGTCCTTCATGTTCCTGAATTAAAATACAGTCTCATATCTGCTAGTAAATTGACTAAAGATCTAAACTGTGCACTCATTTTTTACCTTTCTCACTGCATTTTTCAGGATTTGTCTTCGGGG
Organism: Ormosia semicastrata; assembly: GCA_029884595.1. NCBI lineage: Eukaryota > Viridiplantae > Streptophyta > Magnoliopsida > Fabales > Fabaceae > Ormosia > Ormosia semicastrata. Next base: position 3,495,418 of record JAQQTO010000057.1, on the reverse strand, counting down.
ATGACAATTGACAGTGCTAAGAAATGCAATGGTCTTTACTTTGTTTCTAATTCACCCTCAAGGCTAGATTCTCCTCAAAACATCTCCCTATCGACTGTGTCAGATTCAACCATTTTTCTATGGCACAACCGTCTTGGTCATCCTAATTTCAATTATCTGAAATACTTGTATCCAGATTTATTCATCAATAAAAATATTTCCTCTTTTAATTGTGAACACTATATTCTTGCCAAACATTCTCGAACTAATTATCCCCCTTATTCCTATCAACCATCACAACCCTTCCACCTCATTCATAGTGACATATAGGGACCTTCCCGAGTTCCTAATGTAAATGGAGCTCAATGGTTTATCACCTTCATAGATGACCATACTCATGTTTGTTGGGTATACCTCTTAAAAGAAAAATCTGAAACAAGCACAACCTTTAAACAGTTCCATAAACTGGTTACTAACATATTTGGGACATCAATATATATCCTTCGTAGTGATAATGAGCGGGAGTATTTTTCTGGTGATTTTAATGGTTACCTACAGGAACATGGCATACTCCATCAAAGTTCTTGCAACCATACACCTCAACAAAACGGTATTGCTGAAAGGAAAAATCGACACATTATGGAGGTTGCTCGTTCTCTCATGTTCACTACAAATGTTCCAAATAATTTTTGGGGGGAAGCTGTGTTAACTGCTACATATCTTATAAATCGCCTTTCATCTTTCTAACCCCTCTTAACTGCCTAAAAGGTCTGTTCCCTTCAGTCAGAATGTTGGAATCCCTTCAACCAAAAATATTTGGTTGTACAGTCTTTGTTCATGACTCAAGTCCTACAAGAGGAAAATTGGATCCAAAATCCCATAAATGCATATTCCTTGGCTATTCTCCCACACAAAAAGGGTACAAATGTTATTGTCCGAAATCCAAAAAGTTCTATGTGTCCTATGATACTACCTTTCTTGAAAACCAACCATTCTTCCACAATGATTCGTTGCAGGGGGAGAATATGACTGAACCTCATCATTGGGATCCTTCCATCTCTCTACCAATTTCTCGTCCTTTACCTGAACCTATACAAAAAGAATCCTATGAAATGTCCACCCAAGCTGAACCAGAATCTACACACACAACCAGTCAAGGGGGAGAATCTACACACACAACCAGTCAAGGGGGAGAATTAGAAAATAGGACTCTCAGTGAGTTCAAAATTTTTCCAAAAGTCTTCACTAAGAGACATCATGTTCCTTTGCAAGGTCAATTTTCAAACCTGGAGCCAAATCATGTGGAAACAGCAGAAGGTAACACTGAAGGTAGTTGTACAGTTAAAAATCTTAATGCTGAAAATGATACTATTGATGAACTTGACCTACCTATTGCTTTAAGGAAAGGAGTTAGATCCCGTACAAAGCATTCTATATCAAATTTTCTGACATACTCTAACCTGTCCCCAAGATATAGAGCTTTTGTTACAGAATTGGATAGAGTTCAAATCCCAAACACTGTCTATGAAGCTCTAAAGGATGAAAAATGGAGAGCTGCTGTTCTAGAGGAAATGGCTGCATTAGAAGAGAATAAGACTTGGGATATTATCCCTCTTCCCAAGGATAAGAAAGTTGCGGGGTGCAGATGGATATTCACCACAAAGATGGGTGCAGATGGGAAGATAGACAGATATAAGGCAAGACTAGTAGCCCAAGGCTATACTCAAACCCATGGTATAGATTATGAAGAGACATTTGCACCAGTATCGAAACTTAATTCTGTTAGAATCCTTATTTCTCTTGCAACAAATCTAGACTGGAAACTACATCAATTAGATGTAAAGAATGCCTTCTTGAACGGGAAGTTGGAGGAGGAAGTTTATATGAAATTGTCCCCTGGATTTGAAGGAGAGAAGAATGATGCTGTGTGCAGGTTAAATAAGTCCTTGTATGGGCTAAAACAGTCCCCAAGGGCCTGGTTCACAAGATTCAGCACCACTATGAAGCAACTTGGCTATGTTCAAAGCCAGGAAGACCACACCCTTTTTGTAAAAAGATCCAAAGACGGAGGAAGAGCTATTCTTATTGTCTATGTAGATGACATGATAATCACCGGTGATGACAATCAAGAAATTGACAAACTCAAAGGCTGTTTGCAGGCAGAGTTCAAGGTTAAAGATCTTGGACAGCTTCAATATTTTCTTGGGATGGAAATAGCTAGAAGCAAGAAATGTATTTTCATCTCACAAAGGAAATACACTCTTGATTTGCTTCAAAAAACAGGGAAACTGGGATGCAGACCTGCAACAACTCCTCTAGACCAAAATTGGAAGCACAAGATTACTGAAGATGATCCTCTAGTTGAGAAGGAAAGATATCAGCGTCTTGTAGGAAAACTAATTTACCTATCTCACACTAGACTGGATATTACCTACAGTGTTAGTGTGGTCAGCCAGTTTATGCACTCTCCTAGGAAGAGGCATCTAGATGCTGTGAATCAGATTCTTCGCTATCTCAAAGGTACTTCTAGAAAGGGATTACTATTCAGCAAAAATGAACACATAAGTGTAGAGTGTTTTGCGTATGTTGATCAAGGCGTTCAGTTGAAGATTCAAAGTCCACCACAGGGTACTGTACAAAAGTTTGAGGGAACTTGGTGACATGGAGAAGTAAAAAACAGTCAATAGTTGCAAGAAGCAATGCCGAGGCAGAATATAGGGCAATTGCTCAAGGAGTTTGTGAATTAATCTGGATAAAAGGGTTACTGCATGACTTATTTTTTTCCTTCTCAAGAACCTGTGAAACTTTACAGTGATAACAAGTCACCATCAACATAGTGCATAACCCAGTACAACATGACAGAATGAAGCACGTAAGAATTGACAGAGACTTCATCAAGTCATAAATGGAAAATAGGACTTTCTCTCTACATTATGTTCCAACCAAGCTACAAGAAGCAGACCTTCTAACTAAGGCTCTACTGAAGTCAAATTTTGAGTCTAATGTTAGCAAGTTGAGAATGACTAGTATCTATTTACCAGCTTGAGGAGGAGTATTGGATGGAAATCCCGAAATTCATGGGATATTATCATGCCCCATAATTTGAGACTATGGTCAACTATTTCTATTTTTATTTAGTTTCCTTTATTTAGTTGTTACTGATTGTTAGGGATTCCTAGTTAATTACAGAAATTGCCTATTATTTATTTCCTTTTTTACCTCCCCGTTTTACCTATTTATGTACTGGTTCCATCATTTGAATAAATATGAAGAAGAAGAATTTCTCTCTCATCTGATAATATTTACTATTTGTTTTGTTTTACAGCTCCACAATTGGGATAATCCTTGGCCATATACAACATTTTGGTCAAGGACAAAACCTCCAGAAAAATTTCAAAACCAAAGCAATTACCCTCAAGAGCTTACCTATCAAATTCGTCTATGCAACACAATCCTCCATCTGCCAAAACAAGGGCCCCAGCTTCCAACATCCACTCACCTAAAGATTCGATAAATTGGCCTTGCACTTAGTATAACTTACCACAAGGTATACAGATCCATGCATGTTAAAATTTGTATTTGATAAAAGTGAGTTATGTATGATTAAATTGAAGTCCACTTGAAATCCTAGATTATAACTTTAACAATCTTATCAATCAGAAAATGACATGAGAGGCAAGTTCACGAAAACTGAAAGCAAAAAATACATGTTGCATAAACAAAAAGTCCTTTATAAGACATGTACCAATAACAAAAATCAATTATTGAAAAACCAATACAACCATTCCTTCATGTTAAGGGTTCAACAACAATGTTCAACGGAATTCAGGGCTACACATGCAACTAGAACAGAATTTTATCAAATAAGGAAAACCCCAACAGTTTACTGGAGCATTTCAATAAACTAGCTTTAATTGCGAGATGTGAATTCGAACAGAAACAAAGATTTTGACTGATTTGAAAAACTTTGATACAAATAGAAAAGGTACTGAGGTATGAATGAGGGAAAAAGAATCTGTTGCTGTGAAAAAGCTGTATGGAAACTTACCTCCATCCCTCACTGCAGTAACAGTCAATCCTGCGCTTGTGCTTCCTAACCCAGTGGTAATAACAGATCGATTGCTCAATTTTGCAGCAAATTTCAGAAATTGAGATTTTCCAGTGCCTATAACAAACAGACAAAGACAATAAGTGAGAGAAATTAGGACTAAACTTTTTCGCTTTTGTTTTTCCTTAATTTGATGATAAGAACTGACAGGAAAGTCAACATTTTCAAATATATAATTAAGAAAACTGCAGTTGATAGATAGCACATACCCAAGTCATAAGGTGAAGTATCATCCAATTTTTGTGGCAGTTTAACAGCATACACAAATTTAATAACAAATTCTAACATAAACACTTTGATACCATTTTACCATGTGATAAGTATGCAAAAAATTCCTTTCTTTTAATTAAAAAATATTAAACAAGTAGTGTCATAACTGAAGCACAACAAAAGAACTTAAGCAATAAGGTGGCTTCTAAGCTACAATCAATCCTTACCTTCTTTTGCCACATTTCATCACCAGAATGGTAGAACTCATCACCCTTTTTTTTTGTCTGTTTTATGTTACTTTCAGGGGTGTACAGGATGTATTGTAGTATTCATCAAGCAACAAATGATAATCTACGTTACTAACTTTAAGTAATTGTAGTAGTAGTAGTAGCGCTAGTAGTAATAGTAATGGCAAGAGATCGCATACCAGGATCACCAACCAAGAGTAAGTGGGACTCCCCTCTTACCCTTGTTCCAGAAGCATCAACATGTTGCACACCTCCAATAAGTGTTAATGCAACTGACAGGAGAAACGAAAGACATGAAATGTTTACATAAAGATGTGATAATGATTCACAGGAAAGGGGAATTTCAGTTAAAGAAAAAGACTGCCTGTTATCCTAATTTAGCAAAGGAATAAGATGATTCTCATTTTGAGAAGAACAAATCCTCCCATGTTCTTATCCATCAAGGGATCCCATCATAGATAGATTCCATATGTTCGTCCATCATAATCACAAGTAGAAAATATGTCAAACCATGTTGTATTACTAGTATGCTAGAGTAGGAAAAAATATTCCAGAACAGTTAGTTAGGAAAGAATATTTCAGTCAGTTAGTTAGAATATTCTAGGTGCTAGAATCTCACTCTAATCACATGTATAAATACCAGACCTGTACCATTCTGTTGGTTAATTCAGTTACAGTTTCAGACTCTCTCTCTCTCTCTCTCTCTCTCTCTCTGTTTTCTCTTTCTCTCATTTTCCCTTGGATTCCCTCACTTTCTCAGTACCCTAGAATTCTGAAAAACCTAATCTTTAAGAGAAACAGTAAGTATCAAACCTATATTAAAATGGAATTAATTTCAAGGTGAATATGTAATTAGCCATAACCTTGGATGAATGTGTTTACCAGCCAGCTTGACAGTGAAAAGACCAAATACTTGTGGGCAAATTCCTCGTAGGATAGCATTCCTCCCTGGATCATTTTGAAACAGCTTTCAACTTTTCATCTCACAGAACATAATTCATAAATCACAACCTTCCAGAAAAACTCAGTTGTTAACCAAATTTTATAGGTGAGGGGAGTGGGCAGAGTTGGACCAAACATTTTTGGTAATGAGTTATGCTGTGTTGTGCAGTCCAGTTTATTGTGGACAATATAAAATAATAATAATGGGGGAGAAAGTCACAAAAAGTTCAAAAATATGAATGTAAATTATACAAGGGATGCCAGATACATGTGTTATCAGAATACCACCTTTTAAAGGTGCATCTTTGAAGTGGACCCAAAACTGCTTGAATTTCATAACAATATCATCAGAAATATCAATTTCTGACTTCAGTTCATTGGTTCTCCTGACAACAATGAGAAAATATAAATTAAGAATAAACTTGATCTGATTTTTTGCTTTCCCTCCAATAGATGCATAGCAAATGGCTACAATTTAAAGCATAAGTTCAATTCATGAAAGCACTCAATCTGTGCTTCATTTAAGAATATTAAAACATATAAAATGTGAAACTTACTCTCTGATAGACCACCTATTACTATGGTTTAGGCTAGGAGAAAAAAGGGGAGGAGCAGAGAATCAGTAGTCAATACCCAGGAGCAATGAGGAAATCATGAAGGAATATTCACTAGTGGACCCAATTTCACTAATGGGCTCTGAGCATAACAGAATGGACACATGGCCCAAGGGAAAGAAAGGATTCAATTGGAGGAGGGATATAAGTAGATTTAGAAGAGAGTGGTGAGGCAGGAATGAATTGAGTGAATGGTGTGGAAGAGAGGTGCAGCCCTTGAAGTGCTGCTTATACTTTATTTTTTGTTTCTATTTTGGTTCCTCTACCTCTTGTATTTACCTTTCTCTTCACGGTTACCTTCACAGCAGTGACAGGGAGTCTTCACAGACATATCAATTAAACAGTACCCACTTCTAGTTCTGATTTTCCAGTTTATATCAACTGGTATCAGAGCCTTACACCATGTTTCTAAGTTGCAAACAAGCAGCGCAGGTATTTACACCGGCATTGCAGTGTTCGTTCAGGACTAGTCAAAGGGCTAGTGCACAGCAACCCGCATGGATGCCGGAAATGTGGAGCGTGGTGGAATGTTAAGACCCAATTTCAAGGTATGGGACTTGAGTTCCACATTGGAAGTATGGAAATCTAATGTGGGGTTTATATGGCTTTGAGCTCTTCCACCACAATAGCTTGAGGTGTGGTACTCTCAAGGTTTGTATTGCTCTCCCTTCTCATATTGACAGAACACTCATGCAGTCAATTTTAAGCTTATAGAATAGAAACCAAATTTTTTTAAGGCAAACACAGTGAAAACTTCTTTTTCACCTGATATTGTTGGCTATTAATACAGGATCAAGATCGCAGCGCACATCCTTCAACTCGGGAGACCATTTTGCTGTTAAGAGACCAGTGACAATCACATCATCTGCAAATAAAAAAGAATTAAAGTCCTCCCTAACCAACAACAAATATTGCATTTATGAATTCATCATTAACAAAAGGAAATGCCATTACCAACTATCGGGTGGTAGAATACTCTGGGAAACAAAAAATTTGCCACTTATAATCTGATTTTAAAAGAAATACTCCTTGACTACTTTTTCTTTTTTGTATAACTACCTAAAATCCTTTGTCAATATTCTCTTCCAGCACTCCAGCTTTAGCTTGTGACAGACCATCAAACTTTCAGAAAACTACTGCTAGAAAAATTACATTTTCTACTGAAAAATCTATGTGAAAAAGATCCAATACTAGATAGAGTCAGAATAAATAAATAAATATAAATAACAAGCTTTCCTATTTACCTTCAAACTGTTGTAAACAGGAAAGCAAACAGAAAATAGGGAGAAGAAAAAGTAGACGTGGAAATTAACATGGTTCGACCTACAGTGTACTGTAGACTTACATCCATGGGCAAAACAGAGAGAAAATCCACTATGATCAATGAAGATTACAAGGAATAGCCACTCAACTTTCAAACCTTAATACCAATGCAACCTAATGCTCACTGTCTGAGATTCACTACACCCTGCAACCTAACTAGTAACTTTTGAGACCAGAGCCAAACACTAATCTCCATAAAAATCCTTGTTGAGTCACACCACTTGCTTTTCGAGTCAGGTCATATGTCAGGCCAAGCCCAAAATCAAATACAAGGCATTTTATAGCACAAACATATAAGAAAAACAAGAGTTTCCCACATATTGACAACTTATCTTCAGTAAGAGTTTGAAAGACTAAAAAGCCCAAAATAATAAGGCCAACATGGAAGGAGAGTAATTATACCTGATTCATAGTAAGAAAATCCCAGGATGCATCATTCATAATTTTAGAAAAGTGAAATTCATAGTTTATGGTTTAGATTTCTTAGATCCAATATTGCTAGATGAAAAACAGGGGAGTATTAACTGGAAACTTGCTTGTAATAATTTTCAAGAAGAGAATGAAAATTTGATGTGAATCTAAATACCTCCAGCTTTAACAACATCGACAAGATCATCGTTCAAGATGACAAGAATTGAACGAGGAATTGCCCCAACACCTAACACCTGTGTACTTTCTTGGATTTTTATCTCCTGATAATCATGGCATACTATAGTATTTTCTACATACTGGAATTTTGTGCCTCCACAGGGTTTAGACTTCTGCCAATAAAAACAACAAATAACCAACATAACCAAATGAAAGAGAATTGTCTGCCAATTTAAAAGTATACTAATATTTACAGAAAAATGAGCACATAAATATTGAAAGGATAAAAGTTCCAAAATCAATTTTTAGGCTTCCTGGGCAAATTTGTAGATTAAACATGTTGACCTACAAATTCCCCAACTTATAGCAAGAAACTTCACATAGTGCAAGCAAATTCTAAACACTTCGCTAATATTACATTTCAATATATGACTGCATACCATTTAAAAAAAAAAAGGTAATGCAATGAGGACAAAGGTCCAAGAAGACTGTAGGAATTAGGAAAAATGCAAGACTTAAACTCAGATGCAGAAGAAACCTGAATTGGGCAAATTGAAGGTAATGATATGGAGTTTCGAGCTTCCACCTCAGGATAAACTGTGAAGCTGCACACATGTTTTGTTAACTGATAATCAATAAACTTATCATGAGGAACATGGGCATAAAGCAGATATCTTTACCAAGTTGTGAATGTATATAAGTGAATTAGACTTGTGTACACACACACACACACATAAAAACATTTAATTACAGCCCGTAGTACCACAATAGTACAGCTTTACAAGTGTACAACTAATACAATTAATACTTAATAGTACACCTAATATTTACAATGTTCAAGCACTCCCCTCATGCTGGAGTATACAAATCATATGCACCAAGCTTGTTACATATATAACTGATTCAGTGACCTTTGAGAGACTGTTTAACTTCTCATCAAGTCTGTAATATCTACCAAGGTAAAATAAAGGTTTCCACTGCCCTAGTAGGAGTTTAACATTTGGATCCATTAGGATATCAATATGATGTAAATGAGAGCCCAGTTCTAAAAGCGCGGTTGTTAAGTGGAGAGAGCCTCAAGTTTAAATGGGAATTTCCAGTCTCACACCTACCAAATATGGGACTCACACTCTTGCGACAATGTATCCCATCAAGTTGGAAAGGGCAGTCAATCCACACAGTGGGGTCTAAACCCTAAACCCTAAAAGTCAGGCTGTTAAGTGGGGCAGCCTATAGTTTAAATGGAAATTCCTTGCTTCACACCCAACCAATATGCAATGACGGATCCATAAATTTTGATTAATGGGGGCAAAGACAAACCATTAAAAATAAATAAATAAATATTTGACTTTCACATTAAATTTTAAAAATATCTTTTTACCACATAAGGTCAATAGTATATCCTTTGAAAAAATGTTGGTTTTTTCTTATGAAAAAATGTCTATTGTTAATAATAATACATAAATTTGTGAGTCCATTAACAATTAATAGTGATCATATAGAACAAAAATGCAACATTGTTGATCATCATTTTATAATTTTCATCCTTTGTGTACCATCATTATGGCATGTGATATATTTGCTACAAAGCTCAATAACCGTTGAAAGTTTTAAATAATCATCTGTCAAATTCAAAGGTCATACAATTTCTTCCCATTTCAAGAATCATATATAGAGGTTCTAAAATAAAGCATTAACCAGAAATACTAAGGCTTCTATTTATCAAACATGACTCAAGAGCTAGTTTCGTTGGGACTGGGGAAGTCCTTCACACAAGGGACCAGGAACTTCGAAGAATTTTGGGGCAGATCCCTTCTGTATGCTAGGGAGGATTGGTTGGGGATATTTTGGTAAGGGAATTTAGTCAACAAATCTAACAGTGGGGCCAAACTTTGGCTCATTATGGGGGTTAAAATTAAAAAATAACAGCATGGCAATATAAGAAAGTTAAAGTTTGTGGGGGCACATGCCCCCACACCCATTGTGTCCCTGCCAATATGGGACTCACATTTTTACATCACAATTTGCCTGTGAGACAGCAACACTATCATTAGATTGGGCCACAAAATATTTGAGTTTGCATAAATCTATAAACTAAAAAGTAATTGGAAAGGTGCCATTTCAACTGATGAAAACTATCTTTCTCAATGCGTACTAAAATCTCCCAAACCAAGTTGGTGGAGGCTCTTTCAACTTTCAACCCATACAGAGAGCAGTGATATTGATTCAGAACCACAAGAAAAGTCAAGATAAAGAAACAGATGGATGTCAGAGCAGTGGATCCTAGTTTTTGACTCTTTGTGAAGTCATTGAAGTTTGGAAAGGAGCAGGAAATTTTTCACATTTATTATCACTTCATAAAGCACAACTTTCAAAACACACAAATTTAGAAAATTGAAGCAAACCAAAATGGTTTTTCATTAAAAATAACTAAGTGCAATGACAATAATCACCAATAAAGGTTACAGAATAGCGAAAACTCAAAGTAGAACCAGTGTGAATAAGACCCCAAACTTCAGAGAGAACAAGAGAAAAAAGAGATGCAGCTCCTCTACTGTTAACACGTCTTGGAAATGAGACACATGCTCATTTGCCAAGTTGACATAACTCACGTTCACAATCCAATGACAGCAATGTAGATTTTATCTAAACAAAACGACGACAGTGTAGACAGACTAGGAATCATCTTTTGGAGATTGGTAAGGCTATGATGTCTCAAACAACTATAGACAAGATCAGGCAAATAAGTAGTAGTGCAGACTAGGGAATTCTAGGCATAAAAAGATGATAAAACCCCTATGAATTACGTTCTCCATCAATCATCCATGATGCCTGCACAAGAAAATAACTATCACCAAAGATTATGGAACAATCAAGAGCATTGACTAACTAGCTAATAGAGATGAGATTAAATGGATAACCAGGTAAAGAACCAAATCAAAAGATAGTAGGGGAAGGGGTTTAGTCTGAACAATGCCTTTAGCAAAAATTTTGGAACCATCAGCTAGTGTAACAATAAGAAAAGATGTAGAACTAAACTAGTAATCTGTGAGAAAAATCTTTGGTTACAAACTGTGCAGAGGCACCATAGTGAAGAAGACTAAGAAAAGAAGTATTTGAATTACCAGCCTGATCAACTGAAGCAATGGGTGAATGAGGCTGTTTAGCTGCTTTATACTTTAGGAACTCATTATAATCAGCAACAGAAAATGACATGGCTTGAGTTCGTTGTCCTAGTCCGCCCGATGAGTTAGAGCATGTTGTCTTGGTGTGAGCTGAATCTATCTGGGAAATATTTGTTGTACGAGGTGATCGACCATTTAAGGAATAACAACGATCTCTAGTGTGGCCAATCCGATTACAATAAGTACATTGAGGATGTGAATGAAGGTTGCGATTTCCCCCACGTCCTTGTCCACCACAGTCTCGTCTATCATTCTTACATGAGGGCAAAACAGAAGAATCTGTGAAAGGGTTTTCAGTATTGGTGACTGGCAGAGAAGATATCCGTAATAGACAAGCAATAACATCCTCCAAACAAGGAAGAGTGGGGCTCGCTAGAATCTGATTACGAACTGGTTCAAGACCGGAATTGAGTCCTGACAATGTAAGCACTAAGAAGAACTTTTCCCTCTGAGTTTGTTGTCCATCAACACTAGCAGTAATAGGCAGCAGCGTGTTGAACTCCTCCATAATTGTCCTAACCCTACCTAGATAAGTGGGCATGTCCATGTCTAACTGTTTGAGATTATGCATATTAGAGACAAGGTTGTAAAAAAATTGAATCTCATTGAAATACAAAGCCCGCATCTTTTTCAAAAGGTATAACAAGTCTTATAAGACCTGAACATAGGTAACAATTTGGGGTCTATGGACTTCCAGAGTAGCCAGCACAACTGAGCATCAATTTGCTCCCAAGACGGTTGATCAACGGTAGGAATATCACAAGAGTTTTTAGTTAAATGGTCTTGAAAGCCTTGGTCCTTGAACCATGATTCAACAGAGGCAGACCAAGACAAATAATTAGGGCGTGTCAATATATATTTCTGTAGTAATAACAGGAGGGCCAGAGAAAGCATAAGAAAACATAATTGGAATTTGTGGCCCAGAAGCAACACAGGAAACCGTAGGTTGCGATGCTAAGATTTGATCTTTCGAAAAACTTGAATATAAAGTTGCGCAGCCAAAAAGGCGGGAAGCTAAAGTTTCCACATTCCACCCCGCCCTTGATAACACAACAACATATATGGAAGGGGAAAAGTCGTTGGGTACATGACTACATGGATGGACCATTAATTTTATACTATTGATTTATTATTAAAATAAATAAATGATTCAGATTAAAAATTAATTTTTATAAATTTTAATTAATAATATTTAAATTTGTATAAAAATTTAAATAAATCATTATTTTTTATGAATAATTATAAATAAAAAATTTATAAATTTTATTTAATAATTTTTATATACACCTAAATTTATATATAAATATTATCAAATAAAATTTATTAATAGACTTAAACTTATTAAGTTTATATTAACATTTTCTCAGAGAAAGAGACCTTAATTTTTGTGAATAATCTCATTATTTATTTAATTTTTATACGCTTAATTTTTTTTAATTCATTTATAAATTTATTATATATCTTGTGAAAATATTAAAATTACATAAAAAATAATTTAATATTTTTTACATTAACATATATTATAAATACGGCATACATATAAAAATCGTTCATAAAATATTTCTCATTTGTGAAACTGTGAATGTATGTAAGCGAGTAGCGTATGTCTGTCGTTTATGTATTGTGCGCAGGCACAGGCACAGGCACAGGAATTTAATATTGTGTAGTACTAAAGACTGTAGTAAAAGTACACGATTAATATTAAAAAGGTGTGCAGCGGATTTTTTAACTCACGAATTTACTAGTTTTTACACAACTCAATTTATAAAATACAAGTTGAACTAAGATTTCAGGTTAAAAAACACTTTGACTATAAGATATGAGTGAAATAATAGATTTAAAAATATCAAATTCATATAACTCAACTCACTTAAGTAATTTTTTTTAATAATATATATATAAAATTATTTAGTCATTACAACATTTTAAATTATTTTTATTTAATTTTTTTATAGTACCAATTAAGTTTAAATATAAATATTATGATTATATTAAAAATATGATTAAAAAATATTGATGAAAAGAAATTCATAAAATATCTAATGAACTATTATGATAAAAATCTAATTAATCATTTAGATGATAAAAATGTTTAAAAAATTATAGATGAAATAAATAACTCTGTTAATTCATATACAATATATGATTATATTAATTTTTATTGACTAATGTGATTTGTTATTTATAATTTTTGAAATTTGTTAGTTTACTTTAATTTATTTCAAAAATATGTTTATTAAAATTTATTATATTTATTTATCTTGTTTGAAACTTATTATGTTTATGTAAAATTATTTATATAACCTTTTTATTTATTGAGGAGATATATAATTTTGAATTAAAATATATTATGTGTAAAGAATTTTTGATTTTATTTTTTGATAATTATTTTAGCAAGATAAAAAAAAATCTAATGTATATAACACTTACTAGTTTAATTCAATCTAACCTACTTTTGAGCATATTAGGTTGAAAGGAAAATTTTTCTTATCCTAACCCATTGATTGGAGGAGCCAATCTGGGAATAAAAATACCACGAAACCCGCTCATCACACTCATTCAGTCATTCGACACCCCTGTTTAATAGTACAGTTAAGCTAATATTTGCAATATTCCAATAGTATCCTCTACCTTAATTGACATAGTTACTTTACTTAACTACTGAAGTTCAAATCTTAAACCTCACGAAGAGGAATTAACCGATGATATTCTTAGTTTATTACCGTACAAATTAAAAAATAAAATAAAATCATAGGACGCACGTACCTCTTCTTGCACTTGTGGCATATGTACTTCCTCTCTCCTTCATGCATCTTGATTGCTCCAGACCTGATTACAGTCCCTTTTAGAGTGAGAAGAATTCCGCGGTGCTCCACCCGAACACGTCCTATGCTTGGAAAAGTCTCTAATTACATCCACATAAGACAAAACAAAACAAAATACGCACATGAATCAATATAAACAACCCTCAAGAGAAAGGGCTCACAGTCACACAGCAGAGCACAGGGGAATTGTGACAAACAAGTAGTGGGGGAAAGCAAAGCAAACCAGGGCATTCAAGGGGAGAGCCACTGATGTTAATGCGAACATGAATGAATTTCTTCTCAACCCCATTCTTGTCAGCTGCCATATCTCCCAATATGATTTTCTACAACACAAATCAAATCCAAGTCAAGTTTCCGATAAAATATTTAAAAATTAAACAAGAGAGAGAGAGAGAGAGAGAATTTGGATGGAAGGGAAAGTAGGAAAGAGACATGAGCCCAAAGAGCAGCATGATCGAATAGTTGCAAGTAGGTGGCGGGTTGGGCAAAGAGGAGGCGAGCAATGCGAGGATCATCGTCCATCAACTCTGCGAAATCGACCAAGAGAGGGAAATGAAGGTTGGGATCGGGAGAGGAAGCGATGGAGCGGAGCTGGTCGGAGTGGTATCGTATCAGATAACTCGCCATTGGCTTCTCCCATTGGTCTGGATCCGCGCTGTTCTCTCCGGCGTCCATGGATGGTTGATGAGACGAGATCCAAGGGGTTTGCGCGGGAAGGGAATGAAATGAAGACGCCAAATAGGTAGGGCAGCTTTGCGGTTTGGTTTTTGAATTTGGCCTGTGATTGTACTTTTTAATTAAGCTTTAATATGTTTTTTTTGTCTCTCTAAATATTTAGATTTTTTATTTTTATCTCACATTTTCAAAAGTGTATAATTTTAGTCATCTTAAAATATTTGCTTCCCAACTAATCTTTCTATTAGTGTATGTTAAAAATGATCGTTGTGGAGTCTGATGTAGTCAGGGACGGATCTAAAAAATATTTAGTAGAGAGATCAAAAGTTATAAATCACATTATCAAATTATATCATAGTATCTATCAACAAAATTTATATTATAGTACAAAAAAAGAGTTAAAAGTTATAAATCACATTATCAAATTATATCATAGTATCAACCAATAAAATTTATATTATAGTACAAAAAATAATATATAATACCTTCATCGAAGTCGAGCACGACGTTCCTTCATATCATAAAACTCATTAATGATAGAATATATATCAAACTTCTTAGTAATCCTCCTCTCAATATAAGTGATTAGACAATCAGTTAGAAAGTCATCTTCTATCTTATTTCTGAGTATATTCTTCACAATATTCATAACTGAAAAAGATCTTTCAATACTAACAGTTAAAATAAAAAGAGTCAACACCAAATGAATCAAACGATCAATCAAAGAATATGATAAAGATTTTCTGTTTTCATCAACCTTTGGCATAACTCAGAAATTGTTGACAAGCTACTCTATTCAAAATGATTGGGAACATCAAGTTTATAATGTTGAGTTTGTATTCTAATGTGTAATTTTTCTTGTTCAATGAAATCACCAGGATAAAATCTTATTGCTAATTCACAAATTTTATTAATATTCAAAAATTTGTAGTTATCTATTGGATCTAAAGTCGAACTTAAAGTAAGCAACTCCACCATATTATCATTGAATCTGCTATTAAGCTCTTGCAATTGAGTATATATAATAGCAAGAAACAAGTTAACACAATAATGATGCTCCACTGAAATATGATCAACAATTTTATGAGTTCAACCTTTTCTTGGAATATACAATGCATTAATATTAGGAACATCAACTTCATGTTTCTCACAAAATGATATGACTTCTTTGAAAAAAAAATTCCCAACCAGATTCCCTCATATTTTGAATCAAAGTCTAAGTAGTAGACGAAAAAGTCATTGCTTTCAATATATCTTTATTTTTTATTTGCAAAGCTTAACAAAGATCATGGACTAATTCTCAGTATGTCTCTCATCAAATGTAAAAGAAAGACAAATTCAAAAGATGTAACAACACCATAAGCAGCAGTAGCCTCACCATGAATAGAGTAATTACCTTTTTTCTGTGTTTTTTTCAAGTACTTCACAAGTGGCATCAAACATGCATAATAAGTTGCGTATAGAATTCAAGTGAGAACCCCATCTAGTATCTCCAACTCGTTGCAAAGTACCTATCTGATTAAAGCCACTACCTGTCTCAATCTCATCATTAGCTATCAAATTTGCAATATTTGTTACTTGAGCAACCCTTAATTGATCATGATGCTTAGGAGAAACAGACACAACATTCATAATCAATGCAAGTTTTGAGAAGAATTGATGAACATAACTAACTTCTTTAGTTACTGCAACAAGTGCTAATTACAATCAATGAGCAAGACAATGGATATAATATGCATAAGGACAATTTTTCAAAAACAATGCTTGTAATCCATTCCATTCACCATGCATATTACTAGCTCCATCATACCCGTAGTCTCTAAGATTATGAATATCAAGATTATGACGAGAAAGAACTAATGAAATTTATTTTTTCAATGTCAAAGAAGAAGTATAAAAAACATGAATAAGATCAAATAATCTTTCTTGAACATAACCATGTTTATCCACAAATCTCAAGACCACAGTCATTTGTTCTCGTTTAGACTCATCTCTAGCTTCATCAATAATTAGGCAAAATTTAGAATCACCAATTTCCTCTCGAATTGCTGCACACATTTTTCTATCAACTCAATAAAATTTCCCTTATTCAAGGACTGAAGACTTTCATCATTGCCTATAAATGCACATGCTTGAAATGTAAGCCACTGAATTGCATCAATAGAAGTCTTTAATTATAAACAGTTATTTGCAATAAGTTGAGCACATTGCTTATGAAAAACTTTATCTATATGATGAGATTGAGCCATTAAATCATCACAATATTTCACACTTATATTATGTAGAGAATTAGGACCAGGACCTTCATGACATAGAAATGCACATTTTTTTCCATCATTTACTTTCTTCCAATTTCTAAATCTTAACTCTGTAAATGCATTCTTTCCATCATTGCGATCACCATAATTTTTATTAAACAACTAACATGACAAGCAATAAGCAACATTTTTTTTCTAGTAAATATTCTAACCAACTTGGGAACTTTTAAACCAAGAAGATTGAAAATGCTGATGATGATTATCTTTACCAGAAGCTGGATATTTAATATTTGTTGGTTAATATGGTTCAACTTTTATATAAGCTCTACAAACCTTATCACGTTGATCAACATGATATTTCTAAATTGGACACCGCTTTCCTGGATCTTTTTCTAGTAAGGAAATATCAATTTCGTCTTTTTCAATTCTTGGGACTTTAGATTTTTACTGCTCATCATTGATCAATTGTGCATTTGAAGTAGGAATAGAAGACTCACTAACTTGAACTTCAAGATTATATGTAGCTGAATTCTCTTATTCTCCTATACTATCATATATGACAAAATAAAATTAATATTAACAACTTAAGTATGCTTAGGAGAACAAATGACCAGAAAATTAAATTAACTAAAACCAATTAAATTAACAGTATATTATAGAAATAAAAAGGCATAGTGAAATAGGTCTTTTACTTTTGCTGAAGAGAAATTCTAGTTGTATTTTTGTGTGGCCGTTTATTTGTTTATGGATCACACTCCTTTTACCGAGATTTGATTTTCTAGAATTCGTAGCACATGTTCTGGAGTCTGAACCGCATAAGAAGCAAAAAGAAAAATTGTTAGTTGATGTCAGCATCATCAAATGATTCAAAATTTCAAATCTCAATTAGCTAGTATATTATATATAGAAATAATAGAAGAAAAACTTAGTGATCCCTGTGATGTGACCCTATGATAATTGGAATAGATAGACGAATAGTGGATCATGATGAATTGAAAACAACACAATTTGGATTTTGACTACTTGAGAATATTAGAAATTTAAAATTCCCATATATCAAACACTTACATTACATGGCCATCGTCATTCGTTAGACGCTCAGACTACAACTTCTCTGTGTCTGCAAACTCTGTTGACTACTCGACTGCTCACCCACTCGACCAGACGACCACTACCTTTTTTCTTTTTTTATATATATAATTTAAAAAAAATTGTAGTTGTAAACTTTAATTATTTAATATTAACAACAACCTAATTGTCAAAACTCACATAAAATGGAATTAATGGGCCTTACTTATCTTTTTTTAAGCTTTTTTTAACAAAATAACGTTTTGATATTAATACTTTGTCATAAAATAAGCTTTATTCTTCACATTATAAATATCTATTATTTTATTTTTTTAGGGGGGCTGTGGCCCATGCACGCCCCCTTTCATCCGTCCCTGGATGTAGCCATTATAGCATCCTATGTGTACATTAAATACATTGACCTAGTCATCTTCTTCTCAATGAGTATGAGATCCTTAATTTTGAATCCTAACCATAGCTATTTTGTTGTTGAGAATCCTCAATAAGAATACATGTTAGGTGCTTCTCAATTATCAGCGAGGTCAAGGACGGTCCGGAATCGTAGATTCTGTCAACGTGGGGAGAGGACATTGAGGCTTACCTTGGGCACGAATGAAATTTTGGGTAGAAAGTTCTGGTGATGCCCCAGTTGGAAGGTATGGTCCTTCTTACCTTTGATGTAGTGTTGGCTTGTCATGCTCTGATTTCTTCTTTGATCTGATTTCTTGTTTGGTTCGTTGGCTTAGTGTTCTTACTTGGCTAGTGTTTTTGTGTGTTTTTCAAAATGCAAGAGACTATTAATAATTTCAGTGGGTGGATGAGGATGATGGTGAGGATACGAGTTTCGATCTTGTTGAAAAACTGGTGAACAATCAAAGGAGAAGAATTTTGAAGCTTGAACAAAGGATTTGTGTGCATAAAAGAATGAGTAAAAGATGGATGTGGTGTAGTATTATGTCATGGGCAGTTTGCTTTATTGGTTTAGTGATGTTATTTCTGGGTTTGAGTTAGGTTATATGTATGGAGTATGAAATTATATATCAGGGTTTATGCATTATGTAATAGTTGTAGTTTTGGTTAGGTTCAATGACATTGTATGCAGAAGATTTTATGTATATGTTAAAACCAAAGGAAATGAATTTGTTTGAGCCAAGAACAATTATTTGCATATCTGGATTCCTATATCAAATGTGAATTTGCATATAAGACATATTTGAAGTAAAATAATTCAAATGTGAATTTGCATAGTTCACATAGTGCAACTGAAATTAGAATTAGAATTGAAATCATAACCAAATGGACAATGTACTTGAACATATCAAAACATAATTTCACTTATTTGGATTGTCAAACCAAAACAAGTTCATTACATCAGAAGTACCAAGTACTAAGATGTGACCAATCTCCCAAAAAATAAGACTAAGTTCATTACATAAAGTCTAAGTTTCGGCTAACATCTCCAAAATAAAAAACATAAAACAATGATCACAATCCATTACAATTCATCATGCTGTCCAAAAACATAAACTAGACTATATATTCTTAGAATATTGCAAATAAGTAGGATGATTATTGGGGATCAGCTGCTACATTCTTTATATTATTGGCCATGTAATCTCTTGCAGCAAGCAACCTAAACTGTGTAACAATTTTTTTTTTATCATTCCAAGCCCATGGTATTACTCCAATAATACAAATAGACTTACTTAACTTTCTTTTTATCTGGCCCCTTTTGATTCCAGCTGATAGCACAGTTGCCCTACTGCCTTGACCCTTAGTTAGTTGAACTATATTCCCTATGTTTACAGTTTTCAGTTTTCAGGTAGCTGGTTGGTGGTCCAAATCACTACATTGGCACTGTGTTGGCTTGGTATTGGTTGGTTACTAATCTCATTTGCTACAATTGCACTGGTTTGGCTTAGTGTTAGCTAGTTGCTAGCTGCATTCACTACATTTGCACCAATTTTAGTATTAGTTGGTTGTTGTGAGGTAATGTGACTCTGGCCCCTTTTTTATTGGTTCATTTGTAGCAGTAATATGATTTGAGCATCTTGACTATGTTCTCTTGGATTATATCTTGCCTTGGTACTACATTTGCATTAGTCATAGTTGCAGTTGGTTGTTATAAGTATGATTGACTTTGATCCATTTCCATTAGCACATTTGTAGTAGCAACATGGGTTGAGGATCCTGTTGTGGTGCTTCATCCTCTGCCCCTTCCTCCTTTGCCTCTACCTTTTGTACCCCTTCCTCCTCTCCATGCCTCCCTACATGGTAATCATGGTAATTGTGGTAATGCATCAATAATCCAATTAAGCATATGTAATCACAAAAAAATTCAGAAAATGACACTTACACTGACTGTGTTATGTGGGATTTTGTCCTACCCTGGCACTATGTCCTGTTGTGCCATTGTGTCCTATTGTGGCATTGTGTCTTGCCCTGGTACTGTGGCTTGTTGTGGGGCTGTGTCTTGTGATTCTTGATTTGGTACTAAGTCTTTCTCACAAGACCTTGAGTTATGCCCAAACACTTGGCATTTGTGGCACATGTTTCTTGTGCCTTGTCTTCTCAACTTGGTAGCCTTATCAGCAGGTTCATTAAACTCTCTTCTCCTAAGTTTCTTTGGTCTCCTAACTGGGACTTTTACATTTGGTGGCAAAAGAGGCTCTTGGTCAACCTCTGGCTACATGTTTTCATCAATAATAGGGCTAACAACTTGATTATAGCCTTTTTCTTAAGCATCCCTCCTATACTAACTACATACATAGTCAATAGGATCATCACTCTTATAGAAAATGTTTGCTACAATATGCCTACAAGGTATACAAACTAATTCCCAGTAGTTACATGCACAAGTATGTAAGTTCAAGTCAACAATGAAATTGTACATGTGAGTTTCTTCAAATTTTAGTTCCTCTACCCATCTTAGAAAGGAATTGCCACTATACTCAATTTCTCTATCTAACCTCCTTCTAACCTTAGGCATTCCAACTCCCTAATACTTACTCAGTTTTTCTCTGAGACTAGCAACCTTACACATTAAATATGACCGAATCCACTAGAACATTATGATGATAAGCTTATCCCTAGCTTGCAAAATGGTACTATTAAAGGCCTCAGAAATGTTGTTTATCAAGACACCACACTTAGGATAGAAACTAAATGCACTCTTACACCATGTTTCCTTAAGAATTACTTCCAGACATTCTCATGCCTTCTGGTTTAGGGCTTTAATTTGTTCCATCTTCTCTTTATGCGCTCCTATATAAATGGCTTTGGCAGCACCAAGCATCAACTGCTTCATCATCAAACTTCCCCTAAATTTCTTCTTAAAATTTGTGTACAAGTGTCTGAGGCAAAACCTGTGTTCTACACCATGAAGTAACTATTCAAAAATAGATAAGAGACCCTACAAAAGCTAATATATATATATATATCACAATTAGTTTAGTTCCATAATTTTTATGCAATAACAAAGTAAAATGGGAAAAACATTACCTTTTGTTGGTCTAACATGAAGACCCATCTATGTGTAAGTATATCCCCAATATCCTCCAACAACAATATAAGAAAAAACCTCCAAGACTCCATGGTTTCTTATTCAACAACTTCAAATGTCAATGGAAAGTATTGATCATTGGCATCCCTCCCAACAGCTACTAGCAAAACCTCACCATATTGAGTCTTCAAATGACAACCATGAACTCCTATAAAAGGCCTACAACCTTGTACAAACCCTTGCTTGCATCCATCTAAGCACTTGTACATTCTCTATAAAATATGTTGTAAGCTTCCTTATGGTCTTTCCGTTTTAAGTTTACAAATGTTATGAATACTAGTCCTCCTAATAACTACAATATACCTATATGGCATATTGCTTATATTATTAGTCATTCGTCTTGCCTTGAAAGCTTTATGTATTGTAATGTCTATTGAATACTTGCTTTGTATCTATTCAATAATCTCAGATACCTTAGCCTCTACTGAGCCTCTGATTTTGTCAAGAACTTTTGCAACTAACCATGTTGAATTGGCATTCTTGTTTTAAAAGACTTTGTTGCAGGTATGTTTGTCAACTAATGTCTTCAATCTGAAGGTGCTTGTCCTACAAACCTTGTTAACAATGCAGCAAACTTGCATTTTCCTTGGCATCTGACCTTAACCCTCTTTGCATCATCTTTTTTTTGAAATCTGAGTTGCCTACTAGTCAAGACAGCATGGTCCTAGATTGCTTCTTTAAATTCTTTTGTTGAACCAAATTTTATCCTAAGCTGGAATATGAAATCCTTAGACATTTCTTCCTTTCTATACCTAATGTATCTTGGTGGTTCCTCCCTTTGTATATGACAAACAAAACAACCTAAACATCGGTGGAACATTACTGAAAGCCACTAGGCTACGAAGATTCTCGATCCTATTTGTGTCAGAGTCAGAATGTATGCTCTCCAATCCCTCATTTTTATTCTTCCTCAATTTCTTCTCTGCCAACCTCCTTTGCAGTTGCTAATCCCTCCTTGTTTGTTCTCTCACACACTCAGGAATCCTTATCTGAGATAGTATTCCACATTCAGGGGTGGAGGTGGGAGTGGAGATGGAATTGTAGCTTCAGTGGGTGGAGGTGGTATTGCAGTTTTGAGATTGATTGGGGGTGCATTTTTTGTTTCAAGATGAGGTTGGGGTGGTGTTTAGGCTGCAATGATAGGCTTCCTCCTAATGGGTTTAAATTTCTTGATTGTTATATGTTTAATTCTTGGCCTAGATTTACCTTCAATAGTCTTCTCAACCTCCACATTACCCTTATCAGCAGTAGCCTGGTTGGGCCCATTTGAACATAAACTCTAACCATGCCCACTTTGGACAACCCCACTTTCCACAGGCCCAACAACACCATAATGTTCAAAATAATCTCGGCCTCCATCGTAGCGGCAAGTGTCGCAATTCGAAAACCGAGCAAATACTCGCAATGTCTCGCTTTTAATAAACAAATATAATTTATGTCATTATACTAATACAAAATACATATAGTCACTAACGAATTGGGTAAAACCTTGCCGCATTCCCAATAGATGCGCCCTTCTCCCTTTCTTCCTCATAATCATCAAAATGGACCTCTACAACACTATCATCTGAGTTTGGTTACCATCATCTTCTACAAGTTGAGCATCAATGTTAGGTCCACTCCCATTCCCTTCCACAACTTTATGTTCAACATATAACTCCACAACTTTGTCATGTGTTGCTAAGGCATAATTTGCCAAGTCCATAGCATGAGTGTCCAAAGTCATTGCTCTTAATCAATGACTCAAGGTCTTTCCAGGAATTATGTACCATAATTTGCAATTCCTTGAGTATCCATACTCACTCACTACATCTACTGCTTCAAAATATGACCACTTATCCACATCAACAACAACTGCAACTATCTTTTCATTTTCATACTTCATCTCAGGAGCATGGACAAACTTGTCATTGTAATGTATATGCAGGTAAAAATCATCCATTCATTCAACAATCATACACACACAACAATCACAATATAAAGGCATGTCCAAGCCAATTCGAAATTCACAAAATGCACTAAAAAAATATGTGCACAAAACCCTAAACCCACAAAGTATCAAATTAACATATGCACAAGATCCAAAATACATATCAGAATAAAATATGCACAAAACCCTTAACCCACATGCATCACAAGACCCTAAATACAACATGTATCAGAATAAAATATCCATAAATTACTTAACCCACATGCATCTTTCAGTTGTGGTTCCCCATAGTGGACCACTTGTATATGACCAAACAAAAACAACCTAAACATCAATTGGAACATTACCTGCAACTCCCACCACTAGAGCTACGAAGATTCATGCCTTCCTCCACGAAATTGCTATGAGTAACCCTTGATTCCGATTTCCTTGAGCGTCGATTGCACAGAGAAAATTTCTTATGGTTTTAAACAATGGAGAAATGTGAGTGTTTGGGAGGTAACAAGAGTTTTAGACACTAACCCTAAACTTAAAGGTCCGTGTCACACAGGAACATACCAAAATTTCCCCTCCCCTTCCCAACAAAACCATTTCTCGTACCCATCCGGTTTCTACCCATACGGGTAACACCTCATAAGATTTGTCCCAATCCCCAAACACATTCACAATAGCCATTTGTTTTGCCTTCCAAGCCTTTCGACCGATGTAAACTTGGTAACCAAATTGGCTTCGAATCTTGTTCATAATCCACATAGATTATATTTGGCCAAGTCATATACCACGTAGATACTGCTCTGCCACGTTTCTTTCCATGTATGCATTGAACGTCTAACTCAAACGGTGAGCTTATAAAATGATTAGTTGGGAAGCAAATAAATTTTAGGTAGATCAAAACTATAAACTTTTGAAAATGAGAGGCTAAAATAAAAAAACGCTAGAGGGACAAAATACATATTTAAGCCCTTTAATTATATTAGTTCGTGACAAACTCTTATTGCATGGTTAACAAATATGAACCCTATAAATGAGTGGGGGTACAATTAAAGTTCATATTTTGTGCTAAAATGGTTATAACACAAATAATATCCATTCCTTTTAATGTAGGCTTATATAGTTAACAGTTATAATTTTAATCTCCTTTACATTGATCAAAATTTAAATCTAAAAGATAAAGTTTTTTAACATTATTTAATTTAGTCTTACACATGCAATTACCTTTTTGTGATTGTTTTTCTGGTTTCGTAGGCTATCCTCAGGTTCGAGCACCGAGTAATAGAGGTATACCCTTCCTACAAGTAGCGTTTCCAAGGCTTGAACCTTCATTCTCTAACAGAAGTGCAATTTCCTTTTGTGATATGATGATATAAATAAACTTTATAAAAATGTTAATGAATACCCATCATCATCATCATCATTATTATTATTATTATTATTATTATTTTAACTGGTATCATCATTATTATTACTATTAAAGCCCTAACAAATGAAGAAAAAAACTATTATCCTTTGATCCAACTTCAAAACAACATATAATGTATCTTACTTTTTAACGTTTGCCACGTAAGGATTAAGGAGGCATCGCGTCTTCTAAAATTATGAAATTTATCTTTTCCTTAGCTTTACTTTTAGGGTCTGTGTAACATACCCTTGTAATATGAAGAGGGGTACAGCATATTTGAAATATATTGTATTTGTAGGATTTCTATTCAGCCACAACGACATAAAAAAAAAAAAAATGCTCTAGAGAGGAGTGGGAATTAGGCCAACTGGTGGTACATGAATTACACAAAATCGCTTGCTATATGATTAGGAACCAACCTGTCATCATATAACCTTGGAAGGTTGAATCGGGTTTCAGAAGCAGAGAAATCAAATGCATCCAATAATTCCAAAATTGAGCGAGAAGAATGATCAAACTAATCATAGTCATGCAAGTAATATATGCGTAATTCTTTTTTTTTTTTTTTTGATCAATTGCTGCCAAATATAAAATCAGGTTGCCAGTTGAAAGTGTTGAACTTTGATTTTACCTAAACAACATAAAGAGGGGGCACCTTAGCAAGTGCTATGAGTAATTAATTTCTTTTACTTTCAACCATGCATTATAAATGATCAGCATGACAGCGCACTCAATAATACCATAGTATTAAATTTAATTGCACATTTCTCAAATATGTATATATTTAAAGGGATATTCTTGCCGTCTGAGCAAGTAGTTCACAAAATCATATCCTTTCTTCTGCAAGATGTTTGACAAGTACATTTTGAATCTCTCAAATTTCAATTACATTTTACAGCCATATATTAGTTTTGAAAAGAATCGTCACAGAATTCTACACTAGAAATTTGAATTTTGTTGTAAAAATGATCAAACTCATGTAAGAGTTCGATCATCATGATTGAAACAAAAACTCTCAGCATTCTTAAAAATCTTGTTACATGATCTCATTATCATTACAAAAATTATAGGCGAAAAGCATGGGTAACAAATATCTGCTTCTGTTGAATGGATGTTGTGATTGACAAATCACTAAGGTTCAGTGAAAAGATACTGAAGTAAGGGAGCAACAACTGCTATGCTTAAACTGTTCCCTAGCAACGCATACCTGCATGAGAGAAAATTATTGATATAACAAAAACACAAGCAATAGAGGAATGCATGCCAATATACACAGCAATCTGACCAAATCATGCAAAGCACGGTGTTTTGGAATAATGACAACTACTAAAACACCACTAACAACAATAATAAGGTGTTACTACATTGAATGCAGAAAAATTGTTTAAACTAAAAAAATAGCATACCGTTGTTTAAGACTAATGTGCTCTGGAAACTCAAAATCTTCAGGAAAAGAATGTAGGTTTGCAACCTAGTTATAGGATGACAAATACCTTGTAGATTAGTAAAATGCACTAAAATCAAGACAAGTTTACAGATACATTCATTCAAGTGCAGCATACACAGACAGAGATTCACAAGAATGTATGACATTCTTGAGAGTGAAGGGATATAAAGAAAATCCACCCACCTCTCTCGGGGTAAAATATCTAAGGCACTGCTCCTTCAGGGATGCTTTGTCCCTCTTCTTTGGCTGCACATTCAAATTTTAAGTTATGGAGGAGAGCAAAGAGTGAGACCAGTTTCATAGCCACAGTAATCGCTACCAAATAGTTATTAAAAACATATATACAAAAAAAAAAAAAAATCCATGAATAATTGCTAACTTGTTACTATAACTGTATTCCCCGCCCCCGGCGGGAACATAAAATCCTGGGTTTGCCAAGTTTATTTTCTCAGGTGTTCCAAAATCAATTTTATGAAAACATCTTTGTACTTTTTATTCGGATATAAATATAAATTTTCTTAATATAAAGAAAAGAAAAACTGAAACTAAATGAATAATTGAAAAAGTGAATGAGAAGAAACATATTCAGCTGTAGCATCATAGTAATATTATAATTTATATCTCAATTCATACTCAAAACTGGCTGGATATTTTATGTCAATTATTAAGAACACTTTATGGGGTATTCACCCGAAAGTTTGTAACAATAATTTAGCCCATCAAAGTCACAACTATAAATAGCTACCAAACATAAGATGTCAAGGATGATCATAAAGCACAGAACAGCATCAAAGTGCTTCAAAGGCAAGAAATGAATTGCATTGTTATATGAAAACAATAAACAATATGGTCAAGAATGATTTCTACTAAATAGAAATCCTACCTGGACAGTCGCCAACAGGGATCCAGTTCCCTTCACATATCTGTAATAACTTTTCGTAAAACAGCAGCAGCGCTTCGAATCAGGATAGACAACATCTAAGCTCTTTTAAGGAAATGGTAGTCAAGAAATAATACTGTTAACACTTTACTTTTTGGAATACATAACATAGTGACCAGATTATAACATCGTGATTTGAATATGCTGTAACCAATTCACGAGGCAAGGATACCCATAGCACTTCCCCACCGCTCTACCAAGCTCGAGGGAACATAATACTGGTCCAAAGAGTCATGTTCATGATCATTATCTTTCCCAAAAGTTCTAGGAGCATCATTAGATAAACCAGTCATTAAAGTTCCAGATTCAACATCTATATCATTGCGAGGGTTCTTTAATTCAAGAAATTTCTCAATAGGTTGACATAACTGCAACAATTTATGCCTGTCCTCTTGTGATGAATCATCTTCATCAGCCACTGTCTCAAAATGATCAAATAACGGCCTTGGAGATTGAATCAGCTGGCTGTTCCAAAATTCATTTACAAAAGATGAAGGTTTTCTCTTAGCCTGAAAGAATTATACACGTACAAGTTCATAATTAAAAAAGCTTTTAAGCTAAAGGTTTACAACTTCAAAGAGCAAGAATCCTAGTTGAAGATATAAGAATAAATAAATCTACTTTTGCCACCACCATCTGTGAAATGTGAAATAACCCACACAATTTTCAAATCAAGCGATTAACAAGAACTCACTGTGACATCAAAGTGCGACAACTGCAACAAAAACATCAACATCATCAGCATTGGCAACCACAATATTATTATGATGAGCCATTAACACATGTCTATAAAAGGAAAGGAAAGAATAAAAGGAATGGACGGCAAAGTGGACAGTAGAATGGACGATACCATGGATGGTAGCATGGCCAGTAGAATTGGGAGTTGTTTCTAATAAATTGAACTCTAGTAAGTTGTGCCTAGGAAGTTGTAGTTCAATAATTGTAATTTGGAAAGGTTTTGCTTGTACTATATAAGCAAGACCTCAACCTTTGAATGGGAGAGGAAAAATTGGGTAATCTTAGGGAGGCTTAGCCAAGGGTAGAGGCTGTGTATCGCACCTCTGATTGTTTTTCCTTTTCTCTATTTTTCCATAGTCCCTTTACATTTTCAGTTTTCCAAATCTGTAATCAGAGCTCTGCTCCTTGAAGTTCATAAAGGTGAGGGAGTGAGTGAGCCCAATCTGGGCTTTGGTTAGAAGCCATTTTCGTTGAACAGTGGAGGAAGGGCTTAAGTTTTTGTGGCAAAGGAAAATCAGACCTTCAGCAAAGAAGGAAGCTCATCAGCTAGCAATAGAAGAGGGTTTGGGTTCAAAAGACTGACAAAAGCAGAGGAGCAAGATAAAAGGAGGGGGGGTGTTTTAGGTGTGATGAAAAGTATTATCCTGGGCATGTTTGTAGAAACAAACAGCTGCACGTGATCTTGCCAGGGGAAGAGGATGATGGAGGAGGGGAGTATGTCAACATGGGAGATGAAGAAGAAAAGGAGGAAGGCATGGAGTTGGAGCTGAATGTGAGCAGTATTGCTGGAATGACATCAAAAAATTCATTGAAGTTATGGGGAACAATCAATGAGAAGAGGGGGTTGTTTTGGTGGACTCCGGGGCTTCTCAAAATTTCTCGTCCCATGATTTGGTGAAAGAATTGCAGATGCAACCTGAAAACACCCGGGGATATTTTGTGGAAGTTGGCGGAGGGCAAAGGTTTGGGCAGTCAAGGCGTCTATAGGGGCGTGGAGTTGTAACTACCAACTCTGAAGGTGGTGCAGGATTTTTTCTTGTTTAATTTAGGAGGAGTGGATGTGATTTTAGGATATGAATTGTTGAAGAGTTAGGGGAAATTCACTACTTTTTTCAGGGAGTATTTCATCGAAAGTAAGGAGAATGGGAAAATTGTGGAGATTAGAGGAGGGTTCATTAAAAAATGACCCAACCCATCAGAACCACTTCATTAGATCTTGGGCCACGACCCAATTTGCAAACCCAAGTTGAGAGGAGGGGTTCAGCAACACCAACAGCGCTCTCAAAACCAAACGTCAATGACACAGGGGGCTGGCCAGCAGAGTTGACCAGAAGTAGCCGGAGAGGAGGTGGTGTTTGGCAAACTGCAAATGCTGAATCACAAAAGCAGCAACGTATAAGGTGGGGTTTCAAACTAATCCAGCTGCTGGTAGTGAATTTGGACGGGAGAAACGACGAAAAACAGAAAAAACTAGAATAAAAGGAAGAAATGATGAAGGAAGAACCATTGCCACTATTAATTAACAGAGGGCTGATGAAAGTGCAGGACACTCTGGTAATCCATAACTTTTTCTTATCTAATCCAGGAGGGGTTGATATGATGTTGGGGCTGGACTGGCTGGGTGGGGAAGCATTTTGGCTCAATATAAACTCTATTAATATTACTAAACAGCCCCCACTTAAGGTCCTATATGGTAGGAATCCACCTGCCATGTGCTTTAATGTTTTTCCAATATCACAATCAATATTTGAGAATATTTTGAGGAACGTGAGGTCAATTATCATGGAGGAAACAGCAGTGGAAGCATTATTTCATAGCAGCTCACTTGTTCCAAAGTTGCATGAGTCTGGAAAGACTATGAGCTATAGGATTTTTGTTGTAGAAAAGATTATGGAAATTCTGACTCTTAATGATATTATGCTGCCCCTTACGACCTTATGGAAGATCTTAAGGGAATTGGAGGAAGTAAATGGGACTCAGGTGGAGGTTTTTATGCTTCAAGCATAAATTGGTCTGAATGTTTCAAGCTATGGGACCCTGGTTGTATTTTGTTGCAGTTGTTACAGGTCCATTACCTGCACCTTCACCTTGGGGACAAGGAGGAACTTATTGGGACGGGTATTTATGAGCCATTAACGCATGTCTATACAAGGAAAGGAAAGAATAAAAGGAATGGACGACAAAGTGGACGGCAGAATGGACAATAGAATGGATGGCAAAATGGACGATAGAACGAGCTGCAGAATGGACGGTAGAATTGGGAGTTGTTTATAATAAATTGCACTCTAGTAAGTTGTGCCTAGGAGTTCAATAATTGTAGTTTGGAAAGGTATTGCTTGTATTATAAAAGCAAGACCTCAACCTTTGTATGGGAGAGGAAAAATTGGGTATTCATGGGGAGGCTTAGGCCAAGGGCAAAGGATGTGTACCGCACCTCTTATTGTTCTTCCTTTTCTCTATTTTTCCATAGTCCCTTTACATTTCCAGTTTTCCATATCTGTAATCGGAGCTCTGCTCCTTGAAGTTCCTATTTAATTCCTTTAATAAAACCAACACCTATCATATTACCTTTACCAAAGTGATTACTACAACCATTATTTCAAAGTGTCCATTCCAATTCAAAAACCCAGAAAAAACTATTCTTTACTACTCTTTACCAATATGTATCTTTACTACTTTTTATTCTTGTCCATTCAGCTATAAATTAATATCATTAGAATAACTACCCAATGGGCTATGTGACCAAAAAAATCTATTAGACTACTTTCTAAATAATCTTGTCTTCTTTTTCTGTTTTCCAGGTTGTAGCTCTAAAACAACATACCAAAACAGAAAGCATTTTGATCTGTGGTAGATGAAATGATTTGGGGGAAAAAAAGGTCTTGTTTGAACCAGTCAGAGTATAGATCAAATATTAGGATGAATTCTGCTCCACTGAGGATCCAATGATATGATATTTCATTTGTAAGAAGATGTTATGATAAATTGATAACACATTGAAGATATCAGCAACCCTAGAGGTCCATACTCCATATAATTCAAACAGTTATATCAGGTATTTGGATGACAAACTTAAATATAAAGGTCAGCTAAATTTATTTCAACAAGAAGACTCCCAATAGAAATCCTTGCAATAGCTGTTGCAAAGGCCCCAACATTTTTTTTTCCATTTCATTTTGGATGAAGCAGTAATAGAGGACATAGAAGTAAATTTTTATTTTTTAAAAACAATAAAGAAAAGTAAGCATAGTTACAAAACATTACAATTATATGATCATATCCCAAAGCACTATTTCCTAATGCCAGCTGATTCCTCAATGACATAAAATGCATCCCAAAATCTTTTGAAACATTCAATTATATTTCATATGAAAAGAATATGCCAAGGATCAAGAAACCCTACCAGACAAAAATAACGAGGCCTAGAATATGGGATTCCAAACTGTAAAGGGCTCAGAATGAACTCTTGTGTGATAAAATTTGTTTTTTCCAATATTTCAATCAGTTTTCCATGTGTATCAGATGTCTGTAACCAACAGGGGAAACAGAGATAGAAATGAATGAATACGGGAAATCATTAATGAAATTAATTTAGAGTCTTAGCCAATGAGTTGAATCCAACAGGACAAACCTCAAATCCAACTACATTTTCCACAAACAACATACTTGGAGGCTGCAATAAGAATGGTATAAGCTCCAGAATCTGAAGAAAAGAAAATGCTCGAGCATCACCAGTGTCCTTCTGGAGACCTAATACAAGATTATTGAGTAACTTTTTGCTTAAAAAAAAAAAGAAAGTAATTCATAGGATGAGAAGAAAAGAATTCACCTTGTCGTGTGTAAGGTTGGCACGGAGGAGAAAGAAGCCACGCATCAGCACCATACTTGTCAAGATCAGCAGCAGTCAGGCATTGAATATTACCCTAAGTCAACCAACATAAGCAAACCACAATCAGCATGAACATCTCATATCATCTTTATGTCTCAAGTCCAAGTCCACGTAGTTTGACAATGATGGCAAAGCCAAAGTGATGCAGAAAATTGATTATTATTTAAGAATAATAGATATTTTTCTACTCAAGAGTCATTGTTCATTGTATTAACTATTAAGGTTTAGAACTGCTAAAGAGTTATGGTTTTGTGTACTTAATTAAGTAATCTCGTAATTAGGGGTCTAAGTAATTAAAAATAGTCCAAAAGTCAGTCAAAAGTCATTAATTAAGCCACTTAAGAGTCCAGTCAGTTCTAGAGTGCTATGTAGTCTGTAAATAATCATTGTCTTTTTAAAGTCATTAATTAAGCCACTTAAGAGTCTAGTCAGTTCGAGAGTGCTATGTAGTCTGTAAATAATCATTGTCTTTTTATTTTGGAGCAGTTAAGTACAATACAGTGAAGTATATTCAGAATATAATATTCTGTTGTTTCTTTTCAATTTCGGATTAGAATTCTGATATTATCAGATTTCTGTCCAAGGATGTGGACTCCTCCCACACACAAGCCTTTTATTCCGAATTCCTACCTAGCCTATTCCCATAATTCCCTATCCACCCAACCTTTAATTTTAAATAAATTCCTGGGCTGCATCACAAAGTCCAAAAAATGAAAGAAAATCCTGAATGACAATAAGTTCAAATAAAAAAAAGCATTTGTTTTAGAAGATCTATTGTAGTTGATCAAAGAAAAACACACTGAAAGCTTCAAGTTTATGAGCAAAGCCCACTTATTTTGGACAGCTAGAAAGCCAGATGTATATTGACATTGCAACTTCTACATGCAAATAAGCATGCAACCTCAGAGACCAAATACGATATCATGTCATCAAATAAACCGTAAGAAGCAGAGGCCTTCTTTCGAGAAGCATACAGGCTGACTTCCTGTGCAAGGATGATCCATTGGTGCAATGTTCATATATACTTCCTATTCCAAATTCCCATGGAGAAAACATTTTAACATCAAATTGGTGCAAGTCCCAAAGTGTGCGCCAAGAGAATGATCCCGACCGTGTTCATCTTTGAAAATATTCACCTAATTGCAATTCATGCACAAAGCTTTTCTATCACATATTCACAATTCATAAATCACTAAGTTAGTAATAGGCAAACAGAAAATAAGCTATATGACTATATCCATTAACTCATAGTCATATCAAACATACATCTGATCTGAAAAGCATAACTATACAAAGCCCAACAACAATTTGTGCCCTGAAGGGAATATTCATAACACAACTAGCTCCTTTGCCGGTTTCAAGAGAAGATAGATGGATCAGTTGAATGGTTTATAACAGAGTTCAATGAGGAGGTCTTTATAGTATTGTTGCCTGTTATTACTATGATAGATTCAAAATTCAGTTTGCATCATAGGAACAGCAGCATTTATGTGCAGTAACTGCAATCAGTCATTGAAGTTAAATTTAAAGATAGACTTACCAAAGTGACATAAACATCTCAAAGAAAAAGACTCAATGATATCAATTGTTTGGCGTTTGTGAAGCCATATCTCGAGATGCAGCGAAACTTGTCGCATGATTGGATGTGGACATCATCGGACTAGTACCCATGACAAACAAGCACACATGGAGAGAGAGTTTGCCCTTTCCTTAGCCACTTTTAGCAGGTTTCTTGTTTAATAAAGTTTACAATTCACAAACCCAATTCGCCAACAACATATAGAATAGAAGGTCGATGTCATCAAAGATGAAATAAAATCAACAAACTTAACCTGAAAAGGACGATGGCGAAAATTATGTTGGTAAACATCATTTGCTTTGTCATTTATTTCAAAACCTTCCACCACTTCCGCGTTCACCCCGGCTTTCATCAACGAGTACCTCTAACAAACAAACACAACCATGAAACAAAGCATTGAAACGAATAAATAAAATGATTTAGATTCGGGTTCTTTGGTTCTATCTACCATGCCGCCGATTCCACTGTAAAACTCCAGCACTCTCCGGGGACGGGCCTCGTTTACGCCGAACCGGTTCCAGCAATCGTGGAAATGGCTCAAAGAAGTTCTGCTGACCTGCGGTCAAAAGTAGGAGGAATCCTGCGCGCGTACAGTGCGCGGCGCGTGGCCGATCGATGGGCCTTTCTGGTGGCAGTGGTATCGTCACCCTTTGCCATTCCCGGCCGTCACTGCTGCCTCCGATCGAATCGGTTCGGTTATTTACAAGGGTTAAATATGTTTTTAGTTTATCAAAATATCGCAATTTTCCATTTTGTTCTGTTATTTTAAAATTTTTTTTATCAAGTTTTCAAAAGAATATTTTTATCAAGTTTAAAAAAAAAAAATCATTCTCATATAATCTTTTATTCGTCGTTTACTATCGTCGTTAAATGTATATAAATAATTCTGTGTCTTAAGACATGAGAGACTGTACTGTCAAAAAAAGACATGAGAGACTGTGTTTCTATGATAAAAAACACAACTCCATGTTAAATAATATGAGGAATCGTGTTTTTGCTAATAAAAGACACAATCATGTGTCAATTGACACGGGAGAGGTGTGTGAATATCAAATATATACTTAATAGTGATGTTAAATAGCGAGTTAACAAAGAGACTACATGAGAATAAACAAAAAAAATTAGAACTTGATAGAAAAAATTTGAATATTATTAGACAAAAAAATTGTGATATTTTGATTAACTAAACACATATTTAAACTCAAATACAATAGGGTTGAGTCCTAATTAAATATATAATAACTTTTTATAATTTTTAAGGGATTTAAAACCAAACTAATCAATCAAAATTGAAAAACTAAAAATTGAACAAATTGAAAATTTGAAAATTTGAAAAAATTAATTGAATTAAATTGATTTTTGGTTATAAATTTGAAAACTAATTCAATCTAATTTAAATCAAAAAAAAAATTTTGTATATATTTTTAAAATAATATTTTATCTAAGAATATTGCCCATATTAAGTTAGAAGCTTTGCCACTATACTCTAAGTCAACTTTTTTTTTTATAGTATCATAGGTTGGACCTTGGATTTGTTGTAAGATTAACTATTAGTTTGGACTTATTTTTTTAAATTTAGACTTGTATTTTAATGTATTTTAATGCATTTGTTTAAATTTATATTTATTGTATTTTGATAATTTTTTTTCATATTTTTATAAATTTGTTTATTTTTAACAAATTAATACAAAAATCAAAAAATAGATTTAATCCAAATAAATTTATATTAGATTGGATTGACTATTTTGAATGAAATTGCTCAGATGAATATATGAAAAAATTGATGAACTTGAATCGATTGATTTTTTTTTTCAAAATTGATTTAACACAATTTGTGAACCCCTAAATATGATTCCACTTTTGAAGTTTTCCAATTTTATACATAAAAAAAAATTAGATGTTAGTATAAACTTTTTTTTAATAAAAGAAATATGGTAAATGTACCATTATAAACACTTTAAAAAAAAGTAAATTACGTTAAATTACAAATTTGACAAAATATTTTTCTAATTTTGAAAATTACAATAAGTTGTTTATTTTGAGTTGTCAGGACCGCGAACAAAAAATACACGTAAAAGATAATTGTAATTTTTTTACAAAACTAGGAGTGTGTATAATTTTATCAAATCAAGTTCGTTTGGGAACAGCCGTCGGTAAAAACAAATAAATAAATAAATAAGGAAAGACATAAATTCGTACAAACCTAAGTGGAAGATCTCCTACAAAATCAAAAGAGCACTTATTTTTCGCGAATTCAATTTCACAAAATAGTCATTCCTACAAAATCAAAAGAGCACCGCTATTTTTCGTGGAATCAATTCCACGAAATTTCACGAAATAATCCACGAAAGACGGCTCCTGACTTCTACAAATCAGAAACGCAATATTTACACACATTTGCAAATTTCAAAACAGTGGATTTAAAAAATACAAAGAGTCCAACAAATACCAACTCATTCGTATATTGTTTCGAAAAAATGATTTCCTAACAATTAGCATTTCTCAAATTAAAAACCTTTAAATCGATGCAGGTCAATCTTATAAGCTAACCAACCCCCGTTAACCCACATAAACCAACCATGCATTTGGCTAACTATTCTTCAACAAAGATCCCAAACATCAGTTGCTTTATTAAACATAAATTACTTTATTAGTCATTGGTAATCACACGATATTACCAACCAGTCAGTAACTCGTACCTTGTGTAGGTATTATTTACACTTATTTAGTAATTTAGAGATGTCAATATGACCCGATCCGCTCTACTCAGCCCAAGCCCATGTGAGCCAAGGCCATGTGACCTAAAGCCAGCTCATGGGCCAGCAAACTAAATTAGAAAAAATTAAATTTGACCCATCTATTAAATGAATAGTCTTAGTCCATCCCGTGAGCCAATTCACTAAAAAAAATAATTTGATCCACTTATTAAATGAATTGACCCTAACTATCCTCATGGACCAGCCTACTAAAAATAATAAATTTGACCCACCTATTTTATCTGATATTAGCTCACCCCATAAGCCAATCAACTAAATTAAAATTAAAAAACTACCAATTAAATGGACTAACCCTAGTCCAACTCATGGGCTCATACTAAATTATTAAAATAAATAAATAAATTTAATCCACCTATGCTACTATAAACCTTAACAGCACCACAATGGCACTGTTTTTCATCATATGTACTTCACAGATTCTTTCAACTATTGTCTGGCACAAGGAAAAAAGGAAAAATCATACCATGACATAATCACTGTTCTCTGTGTGCGTCTGTGTATAAAAAGTTAAGACACGAGTAAATGGCTAAAACACACAGAAAATCAGAAGGAAAATTCAACCAATAACCAACTTCCTTTTTCCCTTTACCTCAGCAGGACTCAAAGGATAGTCAGCAAAACATGGATCAGCAATGGAAGATTGCTGAAAGAAATCTTGAATTATAAATGATATAGGACAGAACCATCAAGTCGCTTGTTGTTAAGTCATAGTTAAAGAGACTTTGACCTAGTAAATTTCAGAACTGAAATATGTTCCTCTAATAAATTCAGCAAATTATCTGTGCTGTCTTTGCTAATACTTGAAATAGAATGTAAAATAGCACCAATTTAAAGTGCTGCATCATCGTTTTGGTCCTAAAGAACACATTTGCGGATATGACAGCAATAAGGCATAGTTGAACTGTCTTGAATATATTCAACTACACAAGCTTTAAAATAGTGAAGCAACCAATTTAAAGATCCAGAACTTGACCTTAGCGAGATCACTCCAGCAAGTGCTAATCCTGTGAAATACATGAAACTGTAGGTACCTAGCACAACACGAATTGAAAGGCCCATTTTGCACACATTCATACTGTCCAATTGAGATGCATTTCACAAAATAGAACTGAATACAAATCAAAGAATAGGATGCTGAAATGAAAGGCTCTACAACCAACATGCTTGAAATCCAAGAGAATCCATAACAACTAAAACATTCAAAACCCCAAACGACTAGAAGAGATAAAACAAAGTTTCACAAACTAAACTAAAGAAATGGTTGGCATCAAGATGAGCCCAAATAAGAACCCGGCAACCAAAATGTAAACCAAAACCATTTGCTATAAAAGGTCAAAGGGAAGGAATTCAGAGAATAGGTACAACTATACCAAGCTGAACATCAGGTAACTTGACAGCTAAATCAACAAAAAGCAAACCAGAAGAGTCCCAAGACTACATTTGAAATATTCAATTGTTATAGTTACACTAACCCTAGTTCCGACGGTTATCCTTATCTCATCAGTCAAATATGCTAATCGATTCATGTTTCCCAGCCAATGCACACAGGTACTAGTGGGCTTTCAAGTATACAACAACCAACAACAACCAAAACCTGTTTGTTAATGTTTCAGTCACAGCAATGGCATTCTGTGGCTCAAGTAAATATCTAGGCTCACAATAAAAAAAATCTATATACACAGTTTTGAACTTTTGATATTTCAATGCATTCAATAAAGTTACACAAACAAATTTATCGAGTTATCTGAATGAGAGCTTCCTAATGCTACAAGAACAAGGAAGGAATGAC
The DNA here is from genome assembly GCA_029884595.1 of Ormosia semicastrata. Lineage (NCBI taxonomy): Eukaryota > Viridiplantae > Streptophyta > Magnoliopsida > Fabales > Fabaceae > Ormosia > Ormosia semicastrata. The sequence goes on along the minus strand of JAQQTO010000057.1, from coordinate 3,457,345 downwards.
TCATCAAAACAAATTATCAGCACAACTCATAAATAACTAAAAACAAAAATCTGCACAAACTGAAAGTCCACCAATCCAGTTACCTCTCCAACAGCATTTCAAACTCCCACATATTGAATTCAACAAAATCCCAGCAAAATTTCAAAATTTTCATCTACCCATCTGCTGCAGCTTTAGCACTCCGAAACCCCTTCTTCAGTTCAGCAGCCCTTTTCATGCAAGCTGCCTTCGATTAACAGCATTCTGAGCAAAGATTTTAGTCCAGCAGAACCAGAAATTCACATCAATATAGCAATTGAATCATCAGCCAAACCTTAAACAGGTACCAACTCCTCAGACAAGAGCCACCACAAGCCATCAAAGCACACAGAACATAACACATACTAAACAAGATATAATTATAACTATGATAAGAAGAAATCCCAGTCCTCAGCAGTAAATAGAAAGAAGGAATCTCAGTCATGCACCCTACGCTATAGAAGACATTTTTAACAAACATACAAGGTAGGCATTACGAGATCCAAAAAGTTTAATTGATCAGACATTATTGCTGATATGGACATTACCAGAAACTGTAAAATATCTAACAATAGTTTATCACCAAAAACTGCTAAATGTCTAACAATAGTTTTCATTTGCCTAAAGTGCAATCTAAACGAACATCATCAACTCTGATCTACTGTATACATTGTTATGCTCATCCTCCAGGATAGGGTATGCAGCTACAAGAGCATCCTGAGCTCCGATATACAGTGCGTTATAGATCTTCCAATACACTTCCCTCACCTTTCGGGCAGGGTGAAACAGCCCTTGGAGACAGTAATTAAGAACAATGGCAGCACCCAAGGCTACTCTCATCCCTTCAATGGCTTCCATCACAGCATTTATCACATGTGGAGAAGTTTCAAAAATGTTTGGCCAGACATAGTTCAGCAAATGGACCAGTGCATCCTCACAACCCAAACCAGCCACTCCCAATGCCATGTGTTTCACGGCAGAAGCAGCTGTCTGCCTATGAACCAAATCCCTGTCCATAAGAGCATCCTCGAGTAAAGGAGTCACAGCATATATGTAGTCCTTTCCCATTTCACCAATGTACTCAAAGAGGAAAGAGAGGGACTTGAGGACACCATTTTGGACATTGAGCTCTGGCACACGATACTCATTCATCAAAGCTGGCAAAACCGTAAAGGGTGAACATGTTTCCGCAACTATTGCAATGGCCACAGTTGTGCAGACACGGTTCTGCCTCTCCTGCACCTTGAGATTATTTAATAGAGTTGCCAGGACATCTTGTGGTCCAATGGCTTTAGCAATATACCCAAAAGTGTTCACTGTAGCTCTACGAATCCCCTTCTTGTGTGCCTTAAGCATCTCAAGAAGCTCAAAACAGATCCTCATCCATTCTCTTGCTGGTACAAACTCTGCCCCACGGTCAGCAATTCTACCTACAAGGTCAATACAGTTCTCCTGGACTTTCTCATGCCTATTCTTCAAAATTGGTGTCAACCTAGGAAGCAAATCCTTGATAGGTGGAGTCATCTTTGTCATACCAATAACATTGACGATTGACTTGAGAGCTCCCAGAATTGACCCTAAAACTTCAGGATACTCTTCTCCCAAATACTCATATAAGACAACACCAAGATAGCCTATTAATTGTTCATCGTGGCACTGCTTCATGACAATAGCAATCCCTGAAATAATGATGCTGCTTGCTGTCTCACCTTTGCACTCTTGTTGTTTAACCACCACTTGATGGTATCACAAATCTGAGGAAGATACGGTTTCACCCTCTGCCCAAGAGAGTTCACAACTGCCCCAAACCCGTTAAGCATCACATTAGCATCATCGCTGGTCTGCTCTTGGAAGGCATAAAGAATACCATCAATCAGAAGATCTTCCAACCGGGCATCTATATCAGATGCTCCCAAGTTAGTGACCACCTTCTCAATAGTTTCCATAACCATTCGCCTGTAAGGTTCACTCTCATCTTTAAGATCCTCAACAATTCTCCCGACAATATCGGCAACGCCAACTTTGTTTGCTATCTCCACAGTAGTCTCCACAAGTTGCTTATAATTTCTTCGATCCAAAGCCATCCTCCTAACCCAGAAGTTCTTGAAAAAGTCAGGGAGAATATCATTTCTAATATATTCAGCTTCCACACCCTCAGTGCTTACACACTGCTTCACCACTTTCAGAACAATTTTCTTCATTTCTTCATCAGGTGACTGAAATTCACGAATCAGAATAATCATGACTTCCTTAGTATAGTAACTGGCATATAGGGCTTCCATCAACGGAATTATAAAACCAATTGCCTTTAAGAATGCAGCCAAGACCTTCCCACGGTGTTGCCTAATACCCTTCCACAGTGGCTTCAAGACAGAGTCAAAACTTTCAATGCCATATGGAGCAGCAGCCTCGGCAAGAGCAGCAAGAGACAACGCAGTGATGGTTCTCACCTTCTGATTCTCATCATTCAGACCATGCTCTATAATTTCCACAAGAGATCTCAAATGCGGCAATACAGCACAACCAATTAAAATGGCAATTTGTTGCACAATCTTAATCCCAGTGTGCCGAGCTTGCCATGATTTCTTACTTTGACAAACAGCCTTCAAGAAGGGCAAGAGTGCAGGAATACCAAGAGCAGAAGCAACAACACTGAAAGCTCTAGCAGTAGTGTTCCTAACATATTCATCAATGTTATCTATGTCAGGCCGCATAGCAGCAATCATTGTGGCCAGTCCAGCAGCCTTACTGAGATTAGAGATGATTTCTCTCCCCTCCACACGGGCATAGTAGTCTTCGTCAATCAACAAGGGCTCAATAACAACAAGAATCTTATGCACATAAGGGCGAACTAATTCATCCAATTTATACAAAACTCTGTCTATTACCTTAACCAAAAGGTGCCTCTCTTGGTCCTCCAGAGTAGGTTGCATGAGCAATGGCAGAATCCGGTTAAATAACGGGCCAGCACCAAACTCACGAGCTTTATCAGTAAGTTGTCTTAACGCTGTTTTCCTCTGTGGGGGAGTTCCATTCTTCACTTTAAGCAGAAGCTTCATAATCTTCCGCTCTTTCTGCTCATCCGGTGACAATTCCTCTTCATTCTCTTCATTCAACAACGCTCCAAAGTACTGGTAGTCTTCAGGTTTCATGAATGGCAAGCCACCAGGTGCTTCCTTGGGAACATCAAACTGTTGACCACGGTTCTCTTCTGGGATTTGGTAAAGAGGAGTCCCCAGTGGAGTAGGGGTAGCAAGAAGCTTCCTTGCAGGTGTCCTAATCGGCACATAGGAAGAAGGAGGCTCCAATATCTTATACCCTTCTTGGGGAAACATGGCATCAAGTTCCTCATCAGTTAAAGGGCGATTCCTCTCTTCAATATCCCTCTCCCACCTCAACAGATTATACTGCTCCGGGGTGATGGCGCCACGCAAAGCCCCAGGAGTTGGAGTAGCCAATTCAACCCCTCCAACAGGAGTCACACCAGGAGTGTAAGCAGCAGCAGGAGTGGCACCTGGCAAAGGAGTTGCACTGCCCATGGTAGCAGGTGTCTCATCCCACCTAGACCTCTGCCTCTTAGGAGTTGGGGTAGCCATCCCAGAGAGCTTTGGGGTAGCATCCCAAGTCCCAGCAGGAGTGGCACCAGGGGTAGCACCACCAGCAGGAGTAGCATCCGAATCCACTAATCTACCAGGCGTAGGAGTCTCATCCCACCTGTTCCTCCTCCCTGGCGTCGCGTCGGTCACCCTCCCCGGCGTCGGAGTGGCATCCCACCGCCCTGGCGTCGTGTCCAGCATATCCCAATCAGAAGTTTTCGCCTTCTTGGCAGCACCATCATCCTGAGACTGGTCCCACCTATTCCTCCTCTTCTGCAGCACCTTATCCGGAGCAGCCTTAGCAGCCTCCTCCTCCTCCTTCTTCTTCTTGGCAATAGCCTTCAAGGTCTCCTCCTTCTCCCTCTTCAGGGCCTCCTCCCTCATCACATCAGCGTAGGTCCTCACCGAGGGGTCCGGCGTCTTCTCGCCGGCGGCGAAAGGGTCGTGGCGTTCGGGAGAGATGATCTGATTCAATCTCCTCCGGCGATAATCATCTTCCCGATCGATGATCCTCATGGGCTTACGGAAGCCCATGTCGGCATCAGCGTCACCAGTAGCGCCGGGCATCTCCTTGAGCAGTGATTTGGGGGCAGTAAAGGAGGCCAGCTTGCGAGCAACCTCGTTGTCGATGGCATCGAGGTTATCGTCGTCCTCGTTGGCAGGAATTGAAGTGAGGTAGGAATCCTTGTCGCTTCCGCCATAGAGATCAGTGTCGTAGACGACAGATGTGGCATTGAGGGAGGCGAGTTCCTGCTCCATCCTCTTGCGCTCTTCCTGTGTCTTGGCAATCTCTGGGTCCAGCGACGCCATTCTGATTCTGATTCTGATTCTTCTCTCACTCACCTCACTGCTACTGCTTCTGCCTTCCAAAACCACCAAGATTAGGGTTTCAACGAGAAAAATAGATAGAGAAGAAAGTTGAAAAGAAAGAAACCCTTCCAATTCCAAATGAGCTATTTGTATCTCTTCCACTCCTCAGCTTAGATTAGAATATCAAAATGAATAGGGTTACAGGAATGTGAAGGAACCGACTTTCGTAGTCGGTTTGGATTTCGCGTTGGGTCTGGTCCAGTTCCATTTTCATGGGCTATGGAAAGAAGCCCACAACAATGTGAAAAAAATCAAAAATACATATATAATTAGTTTTTTTTCAAAATCAATTAAGATAAAATTAATTTTTTGTTTGGATATTTTAACAAAGAAACAATTTTAAGATAATATATTTTGTTAAAATTATATAAAACAATAACTTTTATACAATAAATTATTAAAATAAGCATAAAATGATTTAAAATATTATTTATTAAAAAATAAAAAAAATATTTTGTGTGCCCAAATTGTGAAATAATCAATAATTATAACTAAATAATACTAAAAAATCAGCTTACGAAAAAAAATCTATTCTCTTTATGACATAAATCATCAATAGCTTTTACCATGTTTATCCAAACATGTCAATATTTAAATAAAACAAATTAATTTGTAAATGAAGCTGTTTTAAGAAATAATTCAACTAATTCAAACATGCTTTAAAACCCTGTTTTTGTTAGTATTTCCCCCCGATATTTATCTTATGATTTTTGCAAATAAAACTTTAAACGAGTTGGGTTTAAGTGTTTAACTTTTTTTTTTTTTACTTTGGGTTTAACTTTTCTTTATTACTGTTGGGTTTTGACATTTTTTTTAATCTAACTGCAAAATTTTTACTAAGTTGAGTTGTAATTCGTGGTCCTTCGAACAATGCACAGTATTCTAAAGAAATTGATGAAATTTTTTTATATAATAATTGATTACATTTGTTAACCTATAATCTATTAGTCAATGGTAAAGCTAGGCCCCATAAATTATGAGAACACTAATAAAATAATTATAAATTTTTATAATATAAATCTATTAACAACATCATATTAATATTTTTTTGTTTTAATAAATGTATCCATATGAACATACTTTATTAAGAAATTAGCATCATATTACTTCATCAACTTATTTAAATAATTATAACACTTAAAAATTTCAACAAAACTACATTATATAACTTAATATTCTAAATTTGAGTACCACAAAATAGATCATGGAGGGAAAGCTAGAAAACTATAAGAAAAAGAAATAAACGTACTACTTAAAATAGAGAAAAGTAATAGAGACAAACAAAAATGAACAACAACTACAAAATCAATCAAAAGCTCTATCACTTTGTCAAAGTGAAAAATGAAACTTCATGCCTAAAAAATTTTAAAATAAGAGTAAAAAAAGTAATAAATACCTATGATCAAGGAAGTAGAAAGTTGAATCATTGTCAAGGAGATGAGGATAGGGAAGGATGGTCTTCAGTTTTGCAATCTTGCCAATTTGTACAAGTAAAGGAATGAGAAAATTATGTGAATCTATTAGATTTAAACAATAATTAAAAAATAATTTTTTTCTTTAAAGACAGTAAAGTTTTTAAGGTGTTTTAGGCAATACTACTTACATTGAAAGAAAAAAAAAATCAAGGGAGCCTAATTAAAATGTGAGCCACTGCTTTAATAGAATGTGAATCAAGTAAGTCAATTTCGTTAGAAAAATTAACCTTCTAATGATTCCAATAAAATGTTACTTGAAAATTTTGGATATCTATTTTTCTATTTAAACATTAATTATTATCGTATGTTTTTATTCACCAACAACGTAAGCTTAATTATGCCAATGTTGGATATCTTCTTACAATATAAATAAGAAATTTATACTAGTATAAAAAAATTATACTTTAATCTTAAAGAAACTTACGTGGTACTGAAAACATGTATCATATTCCTTCCTTTCCTTTTTATTTGTCATTTTAGAAATTTTTTTATTTTTTATATTAGAAGTTATTTTAGAATTTCAACACATAATTAATTATTTAATGCCAATTTTATCTTTATATATTTTTTCTTATTCTATTAATTATTTAACTCTTAAAAACTCTCAATATTTATTCATCTAACTTTTATCCCTCTATTATCACCTCATTTATTAGCCAATTATGTAACTCCTTTAATAAATTAATAATCTGATAGCAAAATTTTTAATTGAGTGTATTACTTTTAATTTATTTAGTCATGGTCATAATGATAAAATTAATGAGATTACTCCATAAAAATTTTAAATAAAGTTTCAGAATATTAAAGATTTAGAAGAAATCAGTTGAAATCTGGAAAATATCTTTCTAATTCAAAATAAAGAAAAATTAAAAAACTTTAAAAATCAAAAAGTACTTTATAGTAACCAGAAATTTGACATAGATCGAAATTGAAGGAAAGTTTGAAGGTAGAGTTTGAATTAGAAATCGAAATAGAGAGAAATAATAGTAAGTAAAGAAACAAATTTAGCAACATAAGTGTTAATTAATAAACTTAGTAACAGAATCATAATTTTATTTACATATATCAAAGTCATTATTTAGCTTACATATATCAAAGTTTAATTTAACCAAGAAAATATACATATATTTCTAAAAACTTTAATATATAATCATTTCCCTCCTTCGAGACTAGAATCCTGATGATAATCAAAATGCATCCTGTGCTAGTCTTAAAACATCATGAACAGAGTGAGAATTAAAAATTCTCAGTAGGAAATGAATAATTATAAAAACAGTTGAAAATACATTGTGAATTTCAATTGTGTAATATACACGAAAAATCTCATGGTAACCCAAGTATGACAAGAACAACATAATTCCAGCATAACATAAAGATTGCTAAATAATCCATGCAATACAACCTTATATAATAGCATCAGTAATTTTCTCATATATCAGCAAACAAATACCAATTATCAACAAGTATAAGTAAATATTAGCAATTTCCTCAAACCTCAACAAACAAGTACCAATTATCAGCAACATCAACAAATAATTTTCTCATCACAGGGAATTTACCCTTTACTTTATTTTTTCTTTCCATGCTTGCTTGTCTCACATTTTGCTTGAAGGTCTTCACTTTCATAAGGAATTCACCTTATCTCTAATGTTACTTTAACATAGTGACAACAAAGGCAAACATACTCACACTAACCAGACAGGTAACATAAGAGAAAATTCATCTCTCTGCCTCTCAACGGCTATATGCAAACTTTTCTTTGAATCACTTACTTGTTATCACACATAAACATAAGTAATACAAACCACCAATATACCACAATTAAATTCATCATATACAAGTCTATAAAATAAATCATGACAATTAAATAAAATTAGCAAAATTTAGAATCATTAAATTTAAATATCAATTATTCAAAGTACCAATTATGATTTAAAATTAATTTAATAGTTCTTTTAAAAGTTCATGTCACAGTCTATAGTTGTGCAGTCCTCATCATAGTCCATAATTTATCAGATCCTCATCATGATCCATAGTTTATCCTGATCATGATAGTGCATTCATTGCACAAAAGTCCTTTTATTACAAATGTCAAAATAAATGTCATAAAATTGCTCCCAAGTCAAGATAAATATAAGAAAATTCATATAAATCAAGCACATATATTTATTACACAATATAATTAAAAATATTTATTTTACTTAAGTCTGAAATAATATTTTAATTTTTTTATAGTTTATTATATTGGTCTCATAAAAGAATCAACATTCAAATTATAATAATTCTAAATTTTATTAAATATTATAAATATTTTAAAACTAAGCATATATCAAAATTTCATCATCTAACAAATTTATATATGCATAATAAATTTAACAAAAATAATAATATATACAAAATATTAAAATAATAAATTAACTAATAGAACATATAAACATACTAAAAGTCATAATTTTATTTTTTTGAAAATATGATTCAATTAGTACCTCATATAAACTTTTTTTCTTTTTCTTCTCTATTTTCTTTTCTCTTTCCTTTCTCCCTCATTCTTCTTTTCTTCTCTTTCCCACGTTTCCACCGTAACACACACTCCCATTTTTCTTTCACTCTTTTTTCTCTATTTCTCACTTTGATGTTTCTCTCTTTCAATTTCTCAATGCCTCTGCTACATCTATCTTTATTGAAAAATAATTAATCCTCCTAACTCATCCTTCTAATAATCCTTTTAATTATTAAATGAAGAAAGTATTGAATATTTTTTATATTCTTAATATATTAGTTTTATTTAATTTTTTATTTAATATTTTATTTATTAAGTAATAGAAAGATTATTAGAAGGATATTTTAGAAGGATATAACAATTCTCATCTTTATTTGTTTCTCCATCTTTTTATTCATCTATTTATAGCACAAGAAGTGGCTACCATTGGTGGGTGCACCAATGGAAATGGTGCACGTTGCACCTATTCCATTTTTTAAATATAATATTTATATATAAGTAATCATTAAATTTGAGATATTTATATTAAAATAATATTATTTCATAAATATTTTTCTATAAATATATTATTATAAATATATTTTCATAATCTTTTTATAAATATATTTATTTTTTATAATCTACTAATAATTTTATCTTAACTCGAGAAAAATATATTTAATCTTTATTACAAAGATTAAATGTTAAATTTTATGAAAAATAAGATGTTACATTTATTCCCTCCTTTTAAGAAGTTTGTCTCCAAAATTCACTAACATAGTCGAATAACTCTGGATAAGACTTCTTGATGTCATCTTCTAATTCTCATGTTACTTTTTCTAGTGACAATCCTTCCCAAATATCTTTAACTAAAGGTATTTCTTTTCCTATCAAATATTTGACAAATCTATCTATGATTCGTACAAGTTTTATTCCATAATTCAAATTATCTCTTACTTACATTGTTTCATGTTCTATGATGTGTGAAGGGTCAAAATAATATTTTATGAGTTGGGATACATGAAAGACATAATGAATATTTGAAGGATTTTGGAGAAGTGCAAATTGATAGGCAACAAGTCCTATTTTTTTTTTAAAGAATTTGGAATGGATCAATGAATCTGGAATTCAACTTTTTGGATTTATGGGTTTTGTCAATCCTAGTAGTAAGAATGATGATAACTTCACAAAATGTAGTTATTTATGCCCTGTATATATACTCTATTGATTGCTTAGTCCTTGTTCTTATGCATGAATGGAAGACTTTAGCCTCATATTCATCTAATTCTTTGAGATGTTCCGTTATGATTTTTGAGAAAATATTTTTGATTCTTTGATAGATTAAGTACATTTGCGCTTGTTATTAAATGAGTGATTCCTCAATTATAGGATGGGCTCTAAGTAAGTAGATTAAAGCAATCCAAGGCCCAACATTGGAAGAGAAAGCCCAAGAAGCATTTTAGGAGCTTACGTTGCGACGCAAGATGAGTCATATTGCAGCGCAAGATGATAGCACTAATTCCACTTAAACCCGAGGCTAGTGCGTTGCGGCGCACAAGACCTTGCGTCGCGGCGCATGGTCACTAGCTGCACCTATAAATATTACTTCATTAGATATTTTAAAAGAAAAGTTTTTGAGAAGGGAAAAAAATGCAACTAGGGTTAGAAATTCTTCATTTTGAGGGCATCAAAGGGAGTTGAAGTGGAAGTCACCATTTTTCAATGAGGCTCAAGCATCCAAAGACTACAATCATAATGTCTTCCTTCTTTTCTCTTTAATTTCTCTTATTTTAGGTCATGGAAATAAATTTTGTCATGAGATTTTTCGTGTTCCATGGCTAGCTAAACTGTTTTTAAGGATTTATTTAGATCCTTCTATGAATATTGGTGATTTTGTAACCCTTTGAGTTAATACATATGATTTGGGTTTATTTAATCATATTTCTCTTAATGCTCTTAAGTGTTTGGTCATCATTTAATGTGTTTTGATTAAATCTATTGAACTTGACATAGGGATTTAGATTTGAGATCAAGGATATGGTTAATGCATGTTTAATTTCATTCAAACGGTAAGATGAGTTAATTAGCTAATGGCATAGACATATACCTATTGGTCATGCATAACTCTTTGTGAGAATTGTTCTTAATGAGTGGAGTTTGCATTAGCTCTCATGGAAATATAGTGAACTAGGTAAATGAAGCATGATTAAATGACCTAGACATAGGCTTTTAATTAAGTTAGTTTCTCAAGCTAATGAATCCATGTCATGTATAACCCCAAATGAAGAAACCACCCAAATTTCTCATATGGTAACCAACAAAATATAGGGGTTCCATCTAGCAATAGATCTCCACCTGGATTCCAACAACCTCAACAATCTTCTCAAGGTACGAAGTCTAATTTAGAAGCCCTCATGGAGTAATTCATTGTTACCCAAAATGAGCAAAATCAAGTCATTCAAGTACAAGTTCAACAACATGGGGAGTCCATCAAACAAATTAATACTCGCCTAGATCAAATGACCACTCATTCCAAGATGCATGAAACTCAATTAGCCCAACAAGCAAGCTTGTTCAACATGGCTCAGGGGAGAATACCAAGTCAACCGGAAGTTAACCCAAGGGAGCACGTTATAACAATCTCAATGAGGAGTGGTGAGCAACTCGAAGGCTCCACAAGGGAAGAAAAGTTTAACGATAAGGAAACCCACGAAAAGGAGGAGAAACAACAAAGAGTGAAGAAGGACAATCAAGAGAGACAATTCTTTAAGTTCCTCGATGTCTTCAAAAAGCTTCAAATAAACATTCTATTTTCTGAAGCATTAGAACAAATGCCCTCTTACGTTAAGTACATGAAAGAATTGCTCTCAAAGAAGAGGAAGTTAGAGGACGGAGTCACTGTGACATTTACTGAAAAGTGCAGTGCTATTTTACTAAAGGAGTTACCACCGAAGCTCAAGGACCCTGGTAGTTTCACCATTCCTTGTGAGTTTGGTTCACAATTTTCAGGAAAAACATTTTGTGATTTGGGGTCTAGTGTCAACTTGATGCCATTGTCTATTTATGAAAGATTAGGTTTGGGAGATCCAAAGCCTACCTTTACTATGTTACAACTTGCTAATAGATCATATCTAATTCCTTAGGGTATGGTCAAAGATGTGCTTGTAAAGGTGGATAAGTTCATTTTTTCTATGAATTTCTTCATTGTGGACTTCGACGAGGATGTTGATATTCCACTTATATTTGGAAGACTGTTCTTAGCTACTTTAGAAGCACTGATTGATGTGCCGAGAGGCGAGTTCATTTTGAAGGTGGATGGAGATCAAGTGATAATAAAGGCCTTTGATAAATCTACCCCGACATCATATCTTGATGCCCATGTTACTTGTATTCAAGAAAAATCTTACAGGGATTCAGTTGGTAAAAGCTCAGTATCATCAAGCAATGTTGATCCTCTTACTTCCAAGAAGATTGCTGAATCAGAGAAAGGTCCTTCCATTAATCATGATTTATTGCGAACTTTTCCATCATCTTTTGATAAATTAAAACCTGATCCCTCATCTGTTAATAAATTGAAACCACCATGGTCTGGTAGAATTTCTCATACCAAGATGAATTCAAGACAACCAAGCTCAGGTTAAGTTCGAAACATCTTTGGGTGTACATTTCGGGCTATTAACTAAGGATGGATGAACAATTCTAAAAAAGGAAAAGGGTTATCCTATTTTTGGTGCTTTAAGCCACCTTGATTTTCCTGAACAAAAGGCAATGTAGAGCTAATGACATTAAAAAAGCACTTCACAGGAGGCAACTTGTGTTTCTATCCCTTCTCAGCTATTTATTTTAGGTTTCTTTAGCATTCATAGTCGTTACATTTAGTTTTTCCCTTGTTTACTTTGATTTTCCCTTTCCAGAAGCGATTGAGGAGTTAGACACGGCCATGTCTAACCTCCAAAATGCTTCTGTATAAATTTTGGCAAGTCACACGGTCGTGTCTCTATTTCACACGGCTCTGTCCCCCTAATTTCAAAAGAAAAAAAAAACTTTGCTGTTATCCTGTTATTTTTTATTAACTAACATTTTTCTATTTTTGTTTTGAAGGTCATGTTGAGTCGACTTAAGTACCTCATTGATTTCGGAGCCTTTGTAAGGAGATGTATATAGTTGTTGGCTATCAAAAAGATTTTCTATTCTTGCATTCTTTTTTTCAGTTTTTACTTTGTTTTTCTTATGCAGTTTTTGGGATTATGAGACCGCTCAGTTTGACCAACTATTTGCTTATGGCTACACGCCTCCCTCCGGGTCCCCTTCTCCAACCACATTCGTGATCTTGAGTTTTAATTTTCAGGGAAGTTTCATTGTCCTTTGTTCTGTTATTTTTTCTATTTAAACATTGAGCACAATGTTTATTTTAAGTGTGGTGGGAGAGTAATCTTAATTTGGTACAAATTTTTGTGAAATCAATGAACACTTGAGTATTGTTGGAAATCAAATGGGAATTATGTATTAATTTCTTGATTATTTATGAGCTGATAGAAATATATTTAAGAAGGGAATCCACTGCTCATGAGCTGATTTTGTGCAAGGCAAGTTTTTTTCAATTGAGTATTGAAACATTTAGCATCTTATTTAGAAATTAGTCATGTTTGCTTGTATTTTTTCTCTTTATTAGCTTAGCCAGAAAGTGAATTTTGAGTCTTTATTGATTGCATTTTTTATAAACTAAATCCTATTTTTTTTCTTCTGGAGTGAGATTTCTCTTGATTGATTTGCACTAGAACTTGTTTTGATATCTTGTTGAAACTTCAATGATTCACATTTATACTTGAACATGATTAAGACAATTAGACTTAAATTCTTTCTTGACTTCCAGAGTTGTGTTATTAAATAATTCCTTAGTTGTTCCATTTGAGCCTGAAATTGATTTCTTTGGATACCTATTTGAATAATTAGGTTGAATTCTTTAGAGCAATTGATGTCTTAATTGAGAAGTCATAAAGAGTTATTTTTTTCTTCAAGGGCTTTAAAAAAAGAAAAAAAAGAAAAAAAAGAAATGAAGAAGAAAAAAAAAGAAATAAAAGTTGATTGGTAAAGAATGATGAGATTATTAGGTTGAAAGCAAGAAATGTGTTAAACCCTTGTGCTTATGATTTATTATTCATCTTCTCAACCTGATTCTGTGGTATATCGATTCGTCCATAAGTATTCTTTACTTTTATTCCTTTATTTCCTACCCTTCATTACACCATTGACCTTATTACAACTTAAAGAAGTCCTTTTGATTCTTGTTATATATGTGAACTTGGAAGTGGAAATGAGATTAATAATCAAACCTATGGTTATGCATTTGTTAAGAAAAATTTGAGTGATTTCTTTGTCCTTAAACACTTGAGAGATGAAAAGATGAGTGACCTCAATTGGTTGATAAAGAGAAGAGGTACAAGCTAGATTCAAACCTCTAATTGTATTACGTGTTGAACTTTCTTGCTTGATTGGATTTGATTGCCGAGCTTAATTGAACTTTTAAACTGTTGAATTTCCCTTGATTCATATTTCTTGATGTTTAGTTTAATCTTGATTTTGACTCCTACTCTTTGCTTGAGGACAAGCAAAGTTCAAGTGTGAGAGAATTTGATGTGTGGATAAAACATACATATCTTGTGCTTGATTTGAGGTGGATTTAAGTGTGCTTTGATTGATTTATTTTAAAATTTATGCTACATTCAATCTAATTATCCTTTGTATCTCATGATTGGTCTTTTCCTATGTTTTTAGATCCAAAAAAGGTGTTTTGACATGACTCTATGAAGTGGAGCTCAGAATTTATATGGCTAAGATTCAAAGAGTTTTTGACCTTTGCGCGATAAAATGAGCATAACTTGAGCTACGGAGGTCTAAACGATGTGATTCTAGTGGCATTGAAAAGCTAAGAAAAATAGCTACAACTTTTATGAATAACACTTATCTAAAAAGTGATGTTTTGGACAATTGAGGAGTAACACACTGTCGTACATAACTTGAAAAATGCTTCTGTTAACTTCACACGGACGTGTGTAACTTGAGGAAGGCTTCTGACTAGATCACATGGCCGTGTGACCCCCTACATTGAAGTTACGCAATTCAAACTTACACAGCCATACCGTGCACTCACACGACTATGTGAGGTATTTTGGAGCGTAAAAGAGGCAGTTTTCACCCTAATTATTAGAAATAGAAGCAAACCCTTAAACCTAAAATATATAGAGACTGCAGGAGACTTTAAGAGGCACAAGGATTGAAGGCTAGGGCTTGGAAGGCAAGAGCAAGAGTCATTGAGGATCAACCATTGAAATTTTTTCCTCAATATTTATCTTCTCCATTTTTTTTTTAGAATCATGATTGTTTCTTTAACCTTTGTTCTTGATTGTGCTATATTAGCCATGAGTGGATAATCCCCTTTTTGATGAAACTCTTTATTTCTCTATGTTGAATTGTTAATTTGATTCTTTGTTAATTAGAATTATTATTCTTGATTCATTCTTAGTATGCTTAATGCTTGTGGTATGTTGCGCACCATATTTACATGATCTTAGGTTTTAGCTGAAGGATCGAAAGATAAAATCTAATTACTTGATAATCTAAGAATTGAACTTAGGAATTGAGACCTAAACATAGGCTTAAATCCTTCGAAGAATCAACGATTGTCATGAATCTTAATGAGTTGGAACTTGGATTAATTACCATGAGAATGATATTGATGAAGTTTTAGTACATTTTTAGTGCCAAGAAATTGAGCTTTAAATAATTTAGGACAAATTGCCTTCAAGAACATAATTGACTATTAGCAAAGATATGATTACAATTTAGCATAGGAGGTAGTGTAGTGAATTCTCAGTCCTAGGTCTTTAAACCTTGGTTGAATCTTAACTTTTCTTAATTTAATTGCTTTGACTTTTATTTTTTTATGTTAATTTAGCTTTTACTATTAATTTTGTTCGCTTAAATAATTAAAATCGCTGTAAGAGTTAGTGATCAATCAATCCTAGTGGGAACAATATTTATTTACTACTTGTACGATCCGTGCGCTTGTGAAAAATCCACAACAGAGCTCAGCGCCGCGGCGCACTATAACACCCTCCTCAGGATATCACATGTCTGACTCCCGACTCATAATCAGAAAAGAAGTTTGCACAAAGTTTGAGTTATAAAAGATGGATTTTAAAATTTCTTCTTTACTGAAACGTAAATTTACTGAAAATATTAGGTAATATTGAAAATCATATTTCAACATGAACTCTAATTTTTGGGAGCTCAAAACCGTAGCCTCCCCCTTGGCCTTTGGAGCCAAAAATTAATTTCTTTTCCACCATCAAATCATGGCATACATATACATATTTATATTTCTTAACTTTAAAAATATTACTTCGGACTTTTCTTATAATAATATAATTTCTTACTTTATTCCCTTCTTATTCTTAGTCAAAAATCTTTTCCTTAATATATTTTCTCAAAATCACTTTTTATTGATCTAGTCTTACAAAATCACATTTAGTTAATTTAATTTACTGTTTCTAACTTTAAATTTCCTAACATTTTTCAAAACCCAATAAATAAATTATACGTTAGTAAATTTAAGTTACAAACGTTTTCTTTTATATTTCTAAATCACTTCAAAAAAATTGATTCTCTTTAAAATAATTTGAAGTTCAACACTTTCAATCTTCTTTTTCTTTTATTTATGAAAATTCCACTTCACTTAATTGATAACACTTTAATTCCCTTTCCAAAATCCTTATTTGAAAATTCTTGTATTTTATAACATCAAAACATTTTCTCTAAATTATCAAAACCTTATAGATGACCATTGAAACCATGAAATATTTTTTCTTTCTAACTTAAATAAATTCCATTCTTGTTTCTACAAAAAAAATTCATGAAAACATAACTCAAAACCATGTGCATTCTTTTTGCAAAACAAACCCTTTTGTTTATTTTCTTTACTTCTCAAATCATTCAATTTTATCATTCATGAAAATATAATTTTTTTTGAACACCAAATTGGTTGGTGTCTTGACCAAAAATTAACTCCATTGTTCTTGAAAAATTTCAATAAAAACCCTAGTTTTGGAAGCTCAAAACCGTGACCTTCTCTATAGCCTTTAGAGCCAAAATTTCTTGTTTTATCATACTTTCATCATAATATATTCAATATATCTTCATCATGCATATCATAAGCATACCATATAAGCAAATAAAAATCATACTAAGCATGCATACACAAGTAAATCATGCAAAGCATATCAAGCATAGACAAAAATAATCAAAGCACATAACACACACAAATTATTACATGACCATGGATATGAATCCTTACATGGATTCACCATCCATCAAATATAAAACCATCTCTCACTACCATGCTTGGTTGGTGAGATGGATCTCCCTCTTACCTCTTGAAGATCCTCAAAAGCTTCTTGATTTGCTTCTTTTTCCAAGTCCTTCACCACCAAAGGCTTCTCAAATACAAAACAAAATACATAGAAATTAGTGTACTAAACTTGATTAAGAGGAACCATGGATCAAACATGATTTAGAACATGAAAAAGAGAGAAGAAATGAAGTTTCCTTACACTCCACCACAAATACCCTATAACTTGGCTCTTGAAGAAAGTCCATGAAGATGAATGATTTAGAGAAAGTCTCCAACATGAAAGTTGCTTAGAATATCATGTAGATTCAAGATCTATAGTTGGATGAAATTAAAAAGTGATGGAAGGTGTTCTTGATGGTCATGGCCGAAACATAGAGGAGAAGAGAAATGAAGAGAAAATTTGCTAAGTTTCCTTATTGAAAATGAATCAATAATGACCAAGACAATATATAATTGATGTCTTGAAACTTGGCTAAGCTATTAAGCCACCAAAACCGTGCCCCCCTCCAAGCATTCTCCTAAGGAAGCAAACAAAGTAATAATGGTCAAGAATGATGTAATATTGACCATGACAAATAATAATGGTCATCAAATCACCTTTAGCTCCAAAATACTACAAAAACCGTCCCCTCCTTGCATTATACATGCAATAATATTGTTATCTTTTCAAGCCATTATTTGAAGCATTTCTAGCCATTGATTAATTCACTAGTTAGGATTTAGGTAGACTTTTGATTAGAAGACTCAATCTAGGCCATTGGATCTTTCTCCTTTAAATCCTAGTCATTAGATGTGTCTCCAAAATAAAGTGTCAAGATTACTCCTTCTTACTTTTAATCCAAGGGTTATAATTAGTCATAACCTTTTTAGAAGACCAAATCTCCACCATTGATTAAATCTAAATCCAATGGTCATAAATGGTCCTTGTTACTTTATAAGACTAAATCTCCACCGTAGATTAAATCTAAATCCAATGGTTATAAATGGTCTCTGTCACTTTTCAAGACCAATTCTACATCGTTGATTAAATCGACGGTTGATATCAAAGCCTTCCTAATCAAGTTTATTCTCACACTATTTATTAAATCAATGGTGATTATCCAATGCTTCTTTATTAAGTTTGTTTCTTAACCATTGATTAAATCAATGGTTAATCTTCAAACTAAGTATTCTCATCCAATGGTACAAATCAAGTCAAACCCTCTTTGTTGACTATGCAGTATAATTTTTATTATTTTTATCTGCTATAATCCTATAAATAATATTTTTACTGTATTTTTATCACCTGATAAATAAATACAGTACAAAATACAGTAAAAAAAATTATAAAAACTGTTTTCAGATTCAGGTTTAGTAAGATCCCCTGTCTCTATCTAAACAGTACAATTTTTTCTATCCGTAAAAAAAATTTTACTTTGCGGAACCCACCTGGGCCCACATACAGAAAAAAAATTCATAATCATCACAAAAATCACAAATATTAGAAAACACACAAATATCAAATCAGATCACGTAAAATAATTAAAACCTAATGATAAAAATTAAATTACGTAAAGTTTTTCTCGGCCCAAAAATTTTTATTTTCCTGACACGGAGTAAATCACTCAAAACAATCAAATACGCTGATGAAATAATTAAAATAATTTTACAGCATCTAAAAATTACTAAACAGTAAAATTCTGTTAACTGTCAAAATTACTGTTTACAAGATAGGAAATTTTGGGGTGTTACACGCACTATGTGCTTGCGCCGCGACAGCCATGAATCCAATTAACGTCACGATGCGTATGATCTTCACGTCGTGGCTCCTAGGTCTCTAGATTTTATCCTTATGCACCTGAGAACTATGCTCCGCGGTGTGAAAAAATAGTAATAAATAATTAAATAAAAAATAAAAAAAGGAATTTTTTATTGTGTGCTGCGGCGAAGGCAAGTTTACGCCACAACGTACTGCCCTAAAGTGAAATGCGTGTTTCATTGGACTGCGTGCCGCGACGGAGCAAGGTTCGCATCATGGTATGTGGCGGCAGACCAAGTTAAATAGAAGAAGGGTTCGCGCTGCAGTGCATACCCCTTTTCATTTTTCTCATTTTCTCTCGTTCTCTCTTACGCTTCCTCCCATTCCCTTTACCTTGCCCATACATTTCTTGCATTTACCTGTATCCAGCCACTCATCTTCTCTCTAGGTAACATTCTCTCATTTTTTTCATTTTATTTCACAATTTATTTTATGTTTACTTTGATTTTCTATTTTTGGTGTAAGTTCCTTTGATTTCTATGAGAAAACATGCACATTTTGAGTTATATGTTGTTTACATTTTGTGGTTTTTTTTTATGTGCATTGGTGTGCCCTTGTTACTGCTGAGCAGTGCACCATTTTCAACCTCACGTCGCGGCATGCGTACCCTATGTCGCAGCGTGAGTGATTGTTTGCGCGCCATGGTGAAAATGTATTTACGCCACGGTGTGACACCTTAATATGCATATTTTTAAATCTTTTGTTGCATGTTTCTTTTTAAATTGGGTGGTTATGCATAATTTGCTTGTTTTTAACATGTATATTTATGCCACCATCTTTTGCATATTAATTACATGTTATACATATATTTACATGCTCTACCTATTTTAATTTTGGAAATGTTTTGACAGGTTCAGCTATCTTGCATCAGCCACTATGCCTGCTAAACGCTAGAGGGGCTCTTTGTGAAAACCCAATTTTGTCTGGGTTCCTAAAAAATTTGAAAATAAAAAAAATAGAAAAAGAAAAATTAAAAAATTTAATTAATAAAAGGTCCATACTCTTGACCTTTTTCTTAGCCTTAATGTAAGCCCACTTTAACCAAGTTAAAAAAAAAAGAAAAAAAGATGATATTGGTAAAAAAAAAGTTCAACCAAAACGAGTTCTTTGTTACATTTTGTAGTCACGTTCATGTCTCCTTTGCTTATTAGGTCCATCTGTTTAATTCCCCATAACCAAGGTTTTGACTATTAGTTGAAATGAAACTGAACTTGTGTCAACATCCCCTACCCATTGCCAAATCTATCGCATTGTCACATTGCTGCAAGCGTGCAAACTCAAGGCTCAAGGCAACACAAAAATGGTAAAGGTGGCAGGCATGAGAAGGTGACAACCCAGAGAAAATACATGGAAAAGAAAATTGAGTTACTGCTGCAATCAGCCACTCTGTCTGTGATAACTACACAGAGTGTAGTTATTTGTGCCCTATATCTGTGCTTCATGGCATGATTAGTCCTTATTTGTATGCATGAATGGAAGGTTTTAGCATCATTTATATCTGATTTCATTCTGATGACTTCCATTGTGATCCTAAGTAAATACTTTCAAAACTATGATTAAATTGAGTACATTTGCATGATTTAATGAATTGATACTTTCTCTGTTATAGGCAGGTCTTAAATAAAGCAGGAAAATGAAGAATTTGAAGTAGCTTTGGATCAGGAAGCCTAAGAGGAAATTAAAAGTGAAGATCAGCACCCAACGCTGCAACGTGGGATTGGTGACGCCGCGACGCTCCCCTGTTTCAGTACATAAAACCCGAGCCTGAAACGCCACAACGTTGAAGAGTGGGCGCCTCAGGTGCCTGTGACCTAATTGCACGCACGTCGAGGCATGATATATTGGACGCCGCGACGTTGCCCTGTTTTATTCAGCCTATAAATACGTTTGTACCTATTTTATACAAGAGTTTTTCATCTTTTTGGAGAGCAGCTGCTAATTTTTAGGTTTTTAGACCTAGAGGAAGTAAAAGAGGCTAAGGTTGGAGGTCATCCTTCCTATGGAGGGTAAATCAAGCTTACAAGATGAAATCTAATGAGTTTCCTTCATTTCCTTTCTTCTTTTCTCTCTTTAATGCTTCATGAACATGATTTATTTGTTTGTACTTTCATGTTTCATGGCTAGCTAGGCTGTATATAAGTTTTTTTTAATAGTTTCCTATGGATACTAATGACTTTGTAATCGTTTGAGTATATATTGAAGTTTAGTTATTTTCAATCATATGGATCTTAATACTTTTGAGAGTTTGATCAGCTTTTGATTGATTTAATGAAATCTAATGAACCTAGATATAGGAATTTGGATTTTAGATCATACGTATGGTTGATGCATGGTCGACGAGTTCAATTGGCCTGGATGAGTTGATTCGCTAACTGGATAGAAATATACCTTTTAACCATGCATAGTGTGTGGTTGAGAATAGATCATTCAATAATGGAGTTTGCACTGGTTCTCAAGGAAACTTAGTAAGCTGGGTGAATGAAATCAGGGTTGATTGACCTAGACATAGGCTTTTGACTAAATCAGATTCTCAAACTAACCTAACAATTCGTTGATGTTGCTTGTAAGGATTGCATGTCATTAGTTAAAATAGGAGATGAAAAGAAATTTCTTATTTATCTATTTATCTATTTATCTTAGATTTATTACTTTTCAGTCTTTATATTTCGTTAAACATTCATTTATAAATTCGATGCCTTTGGATAGCATTAATTAGACTATTAGTTAATACTTGGCTATTATATGAAATACATATTCCTCGTGGGAATGATATCCGACTCTTAACTATAATACAAGTGCGATCCGTATACTTGCGGTAAGCAAAAGAACGAACAAATTTTTTGACGTCGTTACCGGGGATTACGGTTATTTCTGTTTAGCTGATATTAACAATGAGTTTAATTAATCCTAATTCAAATTTTGTCTTGTACATATTAATTTAAGTTTTCAGATTATTTTGTGATATAGGTACTAAGATGGCAGACGATAACGCTACGCTCCAGTTAGAGGATGATAGTCACACAAGACCATTGAGGGAGTTTGCAACCCTTCAAATGGAGAACTTGCAGTCCAGTATTAGACGGCCTGCCATCCGTGCTAATAATTTTGAAATCAAAACGGCCATCATTCAAATGATACATATTTCTGTACAATTTGGCGGTTTGCCCAAGGAAGATCCCAATGCTCATCTTTCAAATTTTCTGGAGATATATAACACGTTCAAGCATAATGGTGTCTCTGATGATGCTATTCGCTTAAGGCTCTTTCCCTTCTCT
Organism: Ormosia semicastrata; assembly: GCA_029884595.1. NCBI lineage: Eukaryota > Viridiplantae > Streptophyta > Magnoliopsida > Fabales > Fabaceae > Ormosia > Ormosia semicastrata. Next base: position 3,435,424 of record JAQQTO010000057.1, on the reverse strand, counting down.
CTCAGAGATAGAGCCAAGAGTTGGTTGCAGTCTCTACCTGCGGGATCCATCAGCACTTGGAATGATTTGTGCGGTAAATTCCTAAATAAGTATTTTTCACCGGCCAAGACTGCTGAAATAATGAATGATATCACACCCAACTTGAATTCGAAACCTTGTATGAAGCATGAGAGAGATACAAGGATTTGCTTCAAAGGTGCCCTCATCATGACATTCCACCGTGGCACCAAGTTTACTCACTTCACAAGGGATTGCTACCCCACCATCGCCCTATAGTAGATGCAGCTACTGAAGGCTCTTTATTAAGCAAATCATTTGATGATGCATTGCAACTGGTTGAGGAATTGGCAGCCAATAGCTACCAATGGCCTTTGGAAAGAAATACCTCAAAGAAGGTGGCTGGAGTGCATGAAATTGATCTAATGGCAGCATTATCAGCTCAGGTGACAACATTAGCAAGTAAAGTGGATCATTTGGGGAACAGCCATCAACAAAGCCCGTTTGTGCTATGTAACCAGTGTGGAGAGACACATTCAAGCGATAGTTGCCCTTTCAGTACAAAAACTGCACAATATGTTAGTAACTATTGCCCGCAATAGAATAACCATACTCAAATCAGTACAACCCAGGATGGAGAAACCATCCTAACTTCTCCTGGAGGGACAATCAAGGAGCTTCCTCATCTGCTCCAGTGAATGAGAGATCGTATTATCCTTCTGGATTTCCTTCCCAATCAAGACAACAGGGCCAAGATTGGAAACCCTCTTTGGAAGACATGTTTTCACAGTTTATGGTCAAGACAGATTCTCACATGACGAAGACTGATGCTCAGTTGGCAAAAAATGAAATGATGCTTCAGAGTCAAACTGCTTCTATGCGAGCATTGGAAACCCAAGTAGGGCAGTTGGCTAATGCCATCAATAATAGCCCTTCAGGCACCCTCCCTAGTGACACTGTTAGTAATCCGAAGGGTGCCTCAAATGAGCACTGCCATGCCATCTCACTGAGAAGTGGGAAGAATATTGAGGGGAATTTGAGAACAAAACTACCTGAAGAAGAAAATGAAGTTGTCAAAGAAAAGGAGGCTATGAGCAAAGATGTCAGGGAAACTCAAGATATTGTCAATGGGAATGAAGATGAGAAGAAGAAGGAGTCCAAGCCTTATGTCCATCCTTTTCCTTTCCCTAATAGGCAAGTGAGTAAAAAGCTTGAGTACCAATTCCAAAAATTCTTAGAAGTGTTCAAAAAGCTGCAGATCAATATCCCATTCGCAGAAGCTTTAGAACAAATGCCGAGCTATGTTAAATTCATGAAAGAAATTCTATCAAAGAAGAGAAAGCTTAGTGATTTCGAAACAGTTGCCTTGACGGAGGAATGCAGTGCAATTCTGCTTAACAGACTTCCTCCTAAGCTCAAAGATCTCGAAAGCTTTACCATACCCTGCACAATTGGTGATAAGTTCACTGGCCATGCCTTGTGTGATTTAGGATCCAGCATCAATCTCATGCCCTATTCCATTTACCAAAGATTAGGTTTGGGGGAAGTTTCGCCTACTTCAGTTAAACTACAGTTGGCGAACTGAACCCTTACTCATCCAAGGGGGGTTATAGAGGACGTGTTGGTTAAAGTGGATAAGTTTATCTTCCCTGCGAATTTCATCATACTTGATATGAAGAAGGATAGCAATGTCCCGTTGATTTTTGGCAGGCCATTCCTTGCAACAGGAAGAGCTTTAATTAATGTGGAGAAATGGGAACTCATCATTAGAGTTCAGGATCAAGAGGTTAATTTCAACATTTTTTATGCACAACAAGGCCCTCAAGATCAAGAAGATTGTGTAATGGTGAGCATAATTGATGGGATGACATCCAAGGAAGGGGGCATAAGTGAAGCATGTGCTCATGGCAAATGTCAAGTCATTTTTGAAAGTGAAATGGACCAGCTCAAAGCTGCTACGGTGGTAAATTTATTTAATGCACCTATTGAGCAAGCTCCAAACTTGGAGTTGAAAGTCTTGCCATTTCAAATGCATTAAACCAATTTTGTAAATCAGGAGGAAGATCCTCCTCACTCATAGAAATGCATTTGGAATAGCAGACAAGTCCTGCCAGGACTGTAAATTAGGCCCTTTTTGGGAGGGAACCCAAAGTTTTCATTTTATGTTTTAAATATGTAAATATCTTGATTTTTAAGTTTTTGTATATTTTTGCATTCCATTATGTAAATTAACTTTGTAGGCAAGTTTTGCAGGTGTTGGAGACCAATTTTAGCCTAAAGTCCGGGCAGAATTCATTTCTTTTCGTTTATCTTCATGGAATTATGCGATTAGGCTCACATGTCCACACATAATGGGTGTTTTGGGCCTAAATACAGTGAGTTCGGGGTCGCGAAGAAGCTCTTGAATGCATACATCCCCTAAGGCCGACCCTTTTTCACAAAACTTAGTTATAATAAAAAAAAGAGTAAGTAAATAGTAAATAGTAATAATTTAAATAATTAAATTTGGAGGGAATTAATTTACGCCGTGGCGTATATTGTTTCACGCCGCGGCGCGCATGGGCGGTGATGGTTTTATACAGAGACGCTTGGTTCTCCTCATTCCACAACCTCTTTCTCCCTCATTTTCGTTTTCTCTCTTCTCTCTCTTTCAAGTTTTCTACTTATCTCTGGTTTTTCATCTCCTTTTCAGTCTACATTTGCCTCTATTAAGGTATGTACCTATTTATTTTTAGTTTTATGTAAATTAATAGTTTAATTTTCCTATTTTGTTCGGTTGTTACGGGTCTCTATTTTTAGTTTTGTTTATTAATCTGCTAAATAGCTTTTATTAGTTAGTTATTCTTAGGTTTTACTTAGTTTTAGAGTTATATAGTGTTTGATTTGCATGTTTTGATGGATTAAACGTGTTGTCTCCTGCGTACCTGGAAAAATTAAGGTTGCGCGCCGCAGCGTTGAGTTGAATGCCGCGGCGTGAGTATGAACAGGTTGAATGTCACGACATTAGTTTGAATGCCACGGTGTTGTGTTGAATTTTGCATGTCGTGGCGCTGAAGTTTCATGTCGTGGCGCTGAGTTCCAAATTTGCCAGAATTGTTCATCTTTCAATATGTTCAATGCTTTTTGTTATCCAATTTGATTTTTGACAATTCTTTTTCAGGTTGTTATGACTCCAAAGAGAGGACGATTTATGCAACGTGGTTCATCTAGCCGGCAGCCCAGGGAGCCTTCTCCCCCTCCTGCTGATTTTGATAGGAGGAGATTTATCTCAGCCAATGCTGTTGAGCGTTACTCGACTCTCATCACTAGACCACTCATCCTAGAGCGTGGTTTTGCATGTTCTCGTGTTTTGCATTCGGAACTGGAGAGGCGCATAAACCACCTTAACTGGAGTACATTTGCCCAACATCTGGAGTCCTCAGCTGTGTTACCTGTCGTTCGCGAGTTTTACGCAAATGCAGCTTTTCTTGGTGAGGGGGCCACAACAGTTAGAGTCCGGGGACGTGTGGTCTCATTCTCTCCTTCGACTATTCATGCTACGCTGGGACTTCCTCCACCACCAGAGATTTGTGATTATACTGAGTTTTGTCGCTAGGAGCCGGTGGAGGGCATTGATGTTAATGTGGTCACAGCTCGGATATGCTTGGCTGAGTCTTAGCTTGTGCTGTAGACTATGAGTATCTAGACTAACAGGCCTAAGTACTTTCCACGCACTCATCTGACTCCAGAGGCCCGGGCTTAGTACCATTTTATTAGTACGCGCATCCTGCCATCAGCTAACGTCTTAGAGGTTACCAGAGACCGAGCCATACTGATTTATGCTATCATGGAGGGTTGTTCTATTGATGTTGCCCAGCTCATTTTTCACCAGATTCTGAGGTCTGCTTGGGAGTATAGGAGCATTTTCTTCCCCTTTCTCATTTATTCATTATGTCATCGACATCAGGTCCGCTGGGGACCTCATGAGGAGCTTACAGATGTTCGGTAGTCGCTGAACGATACTTTTATTGAGAGAGTGGGGCGGCTCCACCGCAATGCCAAAGACGATCACGACGTGGATTTGAATGTATGTTGTTGAACGTGGTTCATCTAATTGTTCTCTTTCAATATGTTCAATGCTTTTTGTTATCCAGGCAGGCAGAGTTTGCTCGTGAAGAGCCTCGAGCCGCACCAGCATCTCGAGCAGCAGCAACACCTGAGGCAGTAGCTCCATCCCAGGCCGCACCTACTGATGACACTGATTGGCGTGCCCGAATGGAGGCTATGTTAGATTACCAGATGCAGACGCAGCGGTGGATGGTGGAGCGTCTTGGGCTGCCGGTGGCTGATTATCCAGTTCCATCCTTCCCACCCACAGCGGTTGCTGCTCCCTCCCAGGATGGACCTTCTAGAGCGCCTGCTACTGAGGTCCCTGATAGTGATGATGATGAGGACAAGGACGGTGATGGTTCTATTATCTTCCAGAGGGCCCCGACATGGACCTTCTAGGATGATCCATCTTTTTAGTCATGCATTCAGGGCATTGTTATTTCTTTCATTATATTTCTTTTTTGATATATATATGTATGTCTCTTTTGTACAGTGAGGACACTGTTTCCCTTAGGTTTGGGGGGTGTCTTTAACATTATGTTTTGACTATCTATTTATGCAGTATTATGTTATTTTGGTACTATGATGTTCATGTGCATATGTTTTGGTATTATGCATATTTGTTAGTTTTATATTTCTTTTTGAAGTGTAGATATGTGTTTTAGTATTTTAGATTAAATATTAATCATAGGAGCAATTATCTTGAAAATTTGATGAAAAATCTATTCAAGATACAATTGTCGTTTCCTTTCACATTATGAGTTATTTTGTTTGAAAACATGTTGTATAATGTTGAAAATGTGAAGAACATCATGTTGCTCAAAGGCTAGTGTGTATGATTGTCCAATGATAGATATAGATGTAAATGACCTTCATTTTTCTGTGAATCCATATGCAATCTTTGGCGCATGTTGAAGCATTCTAGTTTCTTTTTATGCATGGTAAGTTTTCTAATTGCATGCTTTTGAACTTTGGAAAAAATAAGAATACTTGCTTAGAGAAAGTTTATGGATGATACATGTGACAAATTCAATTATCCTAGAAATTGTTTGGCAACTCTCTTAAGGCGAAATCCTAGGTTGTGCATGATTAAGGAAATGATTAGGGCATTGTTTGGACCGATTGAGCCTTAAAAAACTTACCCTGATATGATGATATCCCTAGGTCCCATTTTGAAGCCTTAAACTGTTTGGCCTTATTTGTTTTTCACCACCATTGTGATCGTTAACTTGTTAACCGTTCTAATGCATGTGAAAACATTACATTTTCTTCTTACCTTCTTTGTTTGTTGAGTGCATGATATATGTTATTTCTTGAAATGAGTCTTATGATTAGGGGTACGATTATTCAGCACAAAATAAGCCTGAAGGAACTAGATGCAGTTAAAGAAAAAAAAATTATTGCTTTGCAAAAGAAAAGAATAGAAAAAGAAAAGAAATGAATGAAAAATCAATGAAAATCAAAAGTAAAGTAAAGTTTGAAAAGCATCAGAAATGGTTCTGGCGAGTTTTCTATATTCACTGTATAATACCCTGCTAATGTCATTATTGGTTCACGAATTGGAATATCATATTTATGTTTCTCAATGTTTGTGTTTAATCTTATCCTTTTATTCTGTTACCCATTATCCTTGGCCTGACATTATAAGCTAATAAAGACCTTTTTGATCCTCAATTTTGCATGATTTACATTAGTGGAGAGAGAGTTGTATTACAATCTTGTGGATTTTGTGAATTATGTTCGTATGTATGTTCATAACTTCATCTGGGTGAATATGAATTGAATGGAAGAGGTTTTTCTTGCATGATTTTGGGAAGAATATATTGTATGAAAGAAAGCTATGAATGCTAGCATGATGAGGATTGTGTGTGTGTGAAACTGATTATGAAGTATATGTATTCTTTGAGGTTTATGCAATCATCATACACTAGCTTGAGTTAAGTGAAAATGGAATGTTAAAAATGGCTGAAAATAGGTTGTTATGTTGATCTTTGTGAATGTACTTTGTTTTACTCGAGGACTAGAAAAAATATGTGGAAATAAGTTTGCCCAAAATGGTTTTATATGTTAAGTTTTGATGATGACAAATACAAGACAAATAGAATACTTTGCTTATGTGCTTTGTTGCATCCTATATAGAGTATATCTATTAATAATTGTTAATTGTCTTATTTTGGATGTGTCTATGAAAGTTTTATATGCATGCTAAACTAACTAGAGTTATACATTTATGATTCATGTATATGAAGATATTGAATTATGACTCTGAACTAACTATGCTTGTTTAAGTGAGTAATACTCTGTAGGATAGTCCAAGTACCAAGAGTGAGCATTGCAACAAGAAAGTAAAAGATCTCAATTAAGCTCAACATAAGGAGAATGTGAATGCCTATTTCATGAAGGTATTAATAACATCAAAGTCATGTCAAATACCAAGTCTAAGGAAGATTAAATGGTATAGCTTTTAGGACTAAGGATCTTTATGTAAGAAGCTTTATGGATATCTCAAATATGTTTTTCAAATCTTTACAAATGGTTTTCATATGCTAAAATACCCAACAAATAAGTTTTGAAAAGTTATTTATTGTGGTAGTTCAAATTTATGAAAAATAGCAAATTTTGAGTTTTGTAAAACTGACCTTTGGTCACTCTTTTGATCATATCTTTCAAAATACTTTGAGTTTTGTTTTGAAATATTTCATTTGAAAATAGACTCAAAGATCTTTCCAATGACTGGTCATTTGCTTTAAACGGATAAGAAATGAAGAAGTTATGACTATTTAAAGTCAGTTTTCAAAATCAGAGTGGTCTATTCGAATACAGGATGTGGTATTCGAATACCACAGCCCAGAAAACGTTCCAGAATGAGTTTTTAAAGGGGTATTCGAATAAAGGATGTGGTATTCGAATACCACAGCCCAGAAAATGTTCCAGAACGAGTTTTTAAAGGGGCATTCGAATAAAGGGTGCGGTATTCGAATACCACAGCCCAGAAAACGTTCCAGAATGTGTTTATGAAGATTTATTCGAATAACCAAAGGGGTATTTGAATAAACACCCCCAAAATCACGCAACGGCTATTTTTAAAGGCTTTTAATGTGATATTAATTTATACCCAATGACTCTTTTTCTTAGAACACTATAAATACATATTTTTGGGACATCTTTTAACACCACCCATTTATCTGAAATGATTCTTTCTTGCTTTATTTTGTGATGCATATTTTACCAAATTTCTGCGCTCTTTTTCAGCAAAATTTGAGATATCCTTAGAGAGCTTCATAGAGCTTCAAATTGTATCATCTACTCTTTGTGAGAGTTTCTCTTCATCTATATTTCTGTTCTTCTGTATTGAAGGTGAGGTATCCTTCAAGGTTTGTATAAGGGTGAGGTATCCCTTCAAGGTTTGTATAAGGTATCCCTGCAGGCTGAGACTTTAGTACAAGAGTAGAGTTTTCCTGTGTGTGAAAAATGCTCTTTTATGTAACTGTTGCAAGCACCTATTGAAACTTGTATACATAGTGAAAAAATCTCGGATTGTTTTCGAGGACTGGACGTAGACCACAAGTGGGTTAGTGGTCGAACCAGGATAAATATCGTGTCTGCTTCTCTCTTCTCAATCTCTTTATTTTACGTAATTTTATATTATTGTACATTTATTTATTTGCTGTTCTTAAAGCTTTTATTCTTCATCTCGCAATTCTTTCTCTTTTATTTAATAGCTTAAATGTTTGTGTTTATTTCAAGAGCTTTTGTGAAAAGTTTTTAATACCTAATTCACCCCCCTCTTGGGTAATGGTTGCCATGACTAACAAGTGGTATTAGAGTTTCGTACTCTGGTGAAAGCTTAACTGCTTAGAGTTAAAGATCATTGTCTGTTGGCAACCTTGAAAGTTTTTTTTTTAAATGGAAAGTTTTGAAATTGATAAACCACCATTCTTTGATGGTATGCATTTTGTTTATTGAAAAGCTAGAATAGAATTTTATATGCAATCTATTGATTTGGATTTGTGGGATATTGTGCTAAATGGATTTACTTACAAATCAAAACAAACTTGGAATAGTTTTGACAAAAAATATTTTTCTTTGAATATTAGAGCTATGCAAATTTTGAGAAGCAGTTTGAATGATGATTCTTATGCTACAATTAAAAATTGCTCTAGTGCTAAAGATATATGAGATGTTCTTGATGCTATTTATCTTGCTAATAATGATTTTGTGTATAAAGTTGTATATAGAAAGCAAGAAGAGCAAATGCCATTGAAGGAAGCTTGTCATGAAAAATATCCTCAAAGAGATACTCAAACTATTGAAGGAAGTCAAATGCCACTTGGTGACAATGATGCTCAATTTGAAGAAGAGGCAAAGCAAAATAAAATTGATGAGGAAGAATGCGATTCTCTTAAAGAGGCAAGTACCCTAGAAATTGAAACTACTTCCTATATGGCTAAAAAGGACTTTGAGGTAAATAATTCTAAACTATATTATAGTCCTTTCTATGATGTGTTACAATGTGCATATAATGAATTGTATGATGGTTTATTATTTTTAGAAAAGAAAAACTTATCTTGTTTGAAAAATATTTCTTCTATTGAAAATGAAATTGAGACTTTAAAAAATGAATATGCTTTTCTTAATGAGGAAATACCTTCAAAATATGAAATCTCATCTTCTTGTGAAAAATGCATTGATTTAGAAAATCAAGTTGAGGACTTATATTCCGAATTTGCTAAAGCTAATGATTGTAATTGCTTAAATTCTATACTTGTTAATGAGAATAAAATTAATGTTATTCCATGTAAAAATTCAAGCAAGGCTTATGGCAAAAATAATTTAAAATATAAAAATAACAAAAGACTTAAGTTTTTCAAAAATGATATTCAAATGATCAAACCATCATTAAATTCAATTATTTGTAATTTTTGTGGTCATCTAGGACATATTTCTCATTTATGCAATTATAAAAGAAATTCTTATATGAGAAATTGTATGGTATGGGTTCCTAAAAATCCTAAAGGCCCTAATACTAACATTCAAGGACCCAAAATGAAGTGGGTACCAAAGTGTCCTCCTAGTGTTTCAATTATGCAGAATATTTCTCAACAGGATGGACAAATTGGTCAAAAGAAAGAGAAATCATCAAGGAGAATGCTTCCAAAGCCAAATGGTAGAAACTTTGGTCAAAGAAGGAAGATGGTTTCAACCAAAGCTTCTCAAGTACAAAATGTAGAACTTGCAAAGTTCAAGACTCCAAAAGAGAAGCAATGGGTAAGAAAAAATATTTCCTTGATTACCAAGACCAAGGTATCAAAAGCTTTTACCTCTTATGCACACTCACTTGCAAAGTCAATAAATTTGAGGTATATTCCTTGTAGGCCTTAAGTGATTAATAGAATCATGTGTACTTAATAAAATTTGAATATTATGTTTAACACATGATTATGTTCATTCTTATTATATCATAATTCATTAATTTGTTATATATCTTAGTACATAAGGGTCTATAATGCTTATGTATGCTTTATATGCTTTAAAATTATCTATATATTATGAAAGTAAGCATGCTATCAACTATATGCTTAATGATATTTAATTATTTAATTTATTGTGCTCAATTTACATACTATAAAAAATTAATCTTTATGAGAGCATAATAAATTAATATTCAAAAATTAACACACAAGGACCCAATAAAATTTGGGTACCAAAAGTCAAAAATTGAAGTGTGTTGTAGGTGTGCTTGAAGGCTAAGAAGTGACTTTGGCATCTTGAAAGTGGCTGCTCCAAATACAAATATCATAAATAATTCCAAGCTCTCTTCCCTGTCTTCATGAAGCTTGGACTTGCAATTCTTAGATAAGTGGAAACTTGAATTATGCTTTTCTAGCTTTGTGTCCTGAAAATATTTCTACATATTAATATGCTAGATAAAGTATGCTCCTTATTTGAAATGACATGTTTGATGATAATATCCTTGAGCAGGAGTTTTTCTGTTTAATTATGACTTAAAATGAGTATTTGTGTTAAATGGTTTTATCTTGTTTTATCCCTTTCTAACTTAATCCTTGGTTGTTTCAAAATGCTTTTGTAAGAATCAAGAATTTAGTTTGATTGTCATGAATGCAAGTTAAAATGAGTGCTAAATTGCTTGGTTGTTTTTAATCTTTGCACTTACTGGTTTTAACCTGCTGCTGCTGCTGATATTCCTGCCCCTGCTTTATTTGAAAGGTTCTGCTGCATTTGTTATTGTATATGTTGCATAGCATTAATAATCAATATATGCTAAATTCTTTGTTTTTTTGAAAATATGAACTTAATGATATATATGAAAAATGCAAATGCTTAACCAAATGTAATTGGCTATTCTTTTGATGATTATATGTACTTAGCTAATTTGATTAATGAAATGAAATATTTTTTGCCCTTGTAAACTGATTTGTTATTTGCCTTACTGTTTTGAATGCTTATTTGCTTATGAGTTTGACATAATGACTAACCTCTATGGATCCTAAATTGATGGATATCAAAGAAAGTACTTTGAATTATTTTGTAGGGTGTCAACTACCTCAAGCAAGCATTTAAATAGAATAAGTTCATTCAACTTGAGGATAGTAAAGTTTAAAAGGATTCAACTTTTAAAGGGGTGCAAAGAATTTCTATTCCCTCATGAAAACTTGAAACTTGGAAGTTAGAGTCACCTATAAAAACTCAAAGAGTATACTTTTGGTGATATCAATCCTTATTTATGCTTTAAATTTGATATTATATGATATATGGAGAAGTAGAGAGTTGTGTTATACCTTTACATGCCTTACATGAAAATTATTTGCCTAAAAATGCCTAAATAAGTTTTGATGATGATCATATGCTTCTGGATAAACTTGAATCATGCCTTAAAATGCTTAAACTATTTTTTTGGATTCAAGTGCATATGTGCTTCATACATTCTTGTTAGAACTAATATTGCATGGTTAATAATGTGATACATGCTTTACATTATATATCAACCTGAATTATGCTTATAAATGAGCTTACATGATATTTGATGCTAACCTATGTTTTAAAGGACTTTTAAAGTTAGCTTTGCAAGTCTCTCTATATATTTCAAATATAGCCATCAGTTTTTGTACATACAAGCATATATGGATAAATAAGAAAAGCTGAACGGAATTCAAATGAAGAGGAAGATAAAGAAGACTTTCTTCTAGTGCAATAGAATGGAGAATTCAAAGGAAGAAACCTCAAAGTTAAAGGACCAATAAAGAAGGATCATCACTCTTTATCTATTAATAAGTATCTCTATCCCTAAGCTATTGTGGTATTTTATATGATGTGGATTATATGATATTTGTTAATAAATTAATCTTAAATGACTAGATGCTTTCTAAGGAATATATGGCTTTTTATATAAAATATCTCTACCTTTCTAAAATGCTTTTGAAAATATAATGTGCTCTTGTAAAACTCTTTTTGAAAGGGGGAGAAGTTTTAAGATAGTTTTTGATTGAGGAATTAAGAAGATGTATATTTGCCTTGCTTTTCTTTAAGATAATGTGCTTACATGGTCTTCGCATACATATTTTCTTTATTTTTTTTTGATAATATGCATATTTTGAGGGGGAGCCTAGCTCTTAAGCTGTTTATATCTTTTGGCTTACATCCTTGTTTGATTACATAAAGTACTTTATTGCTATACTAAATGTTGACATGCAAAAATATGAAAAGCATTGTATGAATAAAGCTCTATATCTTGCAAGCATATTTGTTTCATCTCTCTATTCTTGAATCATATGTAGAATCTATAAGAGGGAGAAAATATTTTTTTTCCTTCTAAGCCTTTTTGTTGATGTCAAATAGGGGAAGTGAAAATTGAAAAGAAAAATATGTTCTTGCTCTTATTGTTTGATATACTTACATGAATATCCATTCTTGTATATTATTCAACATATTTTTCTTTAGTGATTTGTCATCATCAAAAAGGGGGAGATTGTGGAAATAAGTTTGCCCTAAATGGTTTTATATGTTGAGTTTTGATGATGACAAATACAAGACAAATAGAATACTTTGCTTATATGCTTTGTTGCATCCTATATAGAGTATATCTATTAATAATTGTTAAATGTCTTATTTTGGATGTGTTTATGAAAGTTTTATATACATGCTAAACTAACTAGAGTTATACATTTATGATTCATGCATATGAAGATATTGAATTATGACTCTGGACTAACTATGCTTGTTTAAGTGAGCAATACTCTGTAGGATAGTCCAAGTACCAAGAGTGAGCATTGCAACAAAAAAGCAAAAGATCTCAATTAAGCTCAACACAAGGAGAATGTGAATGCCTATTTCATGAAGGTATTAATAACATCAAAGTCATGTCAAAGACCAAGTCCAAGGAAGATTAAATGGTATAGCTTTTAGGATTTAGGGTCTTTATGTAAGAAGCTTTATGGATATCTCAAATATATTTTTCAAATCTTTACAAATGGTTTTCCTATGCTAAAATACCCAACAAACAAGTTTTGAAAAGTTATTTATGGTGGTAGTTCAAATTTATGAAAAATAGCGAAGTTTGAGTTTTGTAAAACTGACCTTTAGTCACTTTTTTGATTTTATCTTTCAAAATACTTTGAGTTTTGTTTTGAAACTTATTTCATTTGAAAATAGACTCAAAGATCTTTCCAATGATTGGTCATTTGCTTTAAACGGATAAGAAATGAAGAAGTTATGACTATCTAAAATCAGTTTTCAAAATCAGAGTGGTTTATTCGAATATTCCAGAACATGTTTCTGAAGATTTATTCGAATAACCAAAGGGGTATTCGAATAAACACCCCAAAAATCACGCAACGACTATTTTCAAAGGCTTTTAATGTGATATTAATTTATACCCAACGGCTCTTTTTCTTAGAACACTATAAATACATGTTTTTGGGACATCTTTTAACACCACCCATTTATCTGAAATGATTCTTTCTTACTTTATTTTGTGATACATATTTTACCAAATTTCTGCGCTCTTTTTCGCCAAAATTTGAGATATCCTTAGAGAGCTTCATAGAGCTTCAAATTGTATCATCTACTCTTTGTGAGAGTTTCTCTTCATCTATATTTCTGTTCTTCTGTATTGAAGGTGAGGTATCCTTCAAGGTTTATATAAGGGTGAGGTATCCCTGCAGGCTGAGACTTTAGCACAAGGGTAGAGTTTCCCTGTGTGTGAAAAGTACTCTTTTATGTAACGGTTGCAAGCACCCATGGAAACTTGTATACATAGTGAAAAATCTCGGATTGTTTTCGAGGACTGGACGTAGACCACAAGTGGGTTAGTGGTCGAATCAGGATAAATATTGTGTCTGCTTCTCTCTTCTCAATCTCTTTATTTTACGTAATTTTATATTATTGCACATTTATTTATTTGCTGTTCTTAAAGCTTTTATTCTTCATCTCGCAATTCTTTCTCTTTTATTTAATAGCTTAAATATTTGTATTTATTTCAAGAGCTTTTGTGAAAAGTTTTTAATACCCAATTCACCCCTTCTCTTGGGTAATGATTGTCATGACTAACAAAATCTAGGTTTGAGGGTGTGATAACTACACAGAGTGTAGTTATTTGTGCCCTATATCTGTGCTTCATGGCATGATTAGTCCTTATTTGTATGTATGAATGGAAGGTTTTAGCATCATTTATATCTGATTTCATTTTGATGACTTCCATTGTGATCTTGAGTAAATACTTTCAAAACTATGATCAAATTGAGTACATTTGCATGATTTAATGAATTGATACTTTCTTTATTATAGGCAGTTCTTAAATAAAGCAGGAAAATGAAGAATTTGAAGTAGCTTTGGACCAGGAAGCCTAAGAGGAAATTAAAAGTGAAGATCAGCACCCAACGCCGCGACGTGGGATTGGTGACGCTGCGGCGCTCCCCTGTTTCAATATATAAAACTCGAGGCTGAAGTGCCCAACGTTGAAGAGTGGGCGCCTCAGGCACCTGTGACCTAATTGCACGCGCGTCGCGGCGTGATATGTTGGACGTCGCGGCATGACCCTATTTTATTCAGCCTATAAATACGTTTGTACCCATTTTGTACGAGAGTTTTTCATCTTTTTAGAGAGCAGCTGCTGGTTTTTAGGTTTTTAGACCTAGAGGAAGTAAAAAAGAGGCTAAGGTTGGAGGTCATCCTTCCTATGAAGGGTGAATCAAGCTTAGAAGATGAAATCTAATGAGCTTCCTTCCTTTCCTTTCTTCTTTTCTCTCTTTAATGCTTCATGAACATGATTTATTTGTTTGTACTTTCATGTTTCATGGCTAGCTAGACTGTATATAAGTTTTTCTTAGTAGTTTCCTATAGATACTGATGACTTTGTAATCGTTTGAGTATATATTGAAGTTTAGTTATTTTCAATCATATGGATCTTAATGCTTTTGAGAGTTTGATCAGCTTTTGATTGATTTGATGAAATCTAATGAACCTAGACATACGAATTTGGATTTTAGATCATATGTATGGTTGATGCATGTTCGACGAGTTCAATTAGCTTGGATGAGTTGATTCGCTAACTGGATAGAAATATACCTTTTAGTCATGCATAGTGTGTGATTGAGAATAGATCATTCAATAGTAGAGTTTGTATTAGTTCTCAAGGAAACTTAGTGAGCTGGGTGAATGAAACCAGGGTTGATTGACCTAGACATAGGCTTTTGACTAAATCAGATTCTCAAACTAACTTAACAATTCGTTGATGTTGCTTGTAAGGATTGCATGTCATTAGTTGAAATAGGAGATGAAAAGGAATTTCTTATTTCTCTATTTATCTATTTATCTTAGATTTATTACTTTTTAGTCTTTATATTTCGTTAAACATTCATTTATAAATTTGATGCCTTTGATAGCATTAATTAGACTATTGGTTAATACTTGGCTATTATATGAAATACATATTCCTCGTGGGAACGATATCCGACTCTTAACTATAATACAAGTGCGATCCGTGCACTTGTGGTAAGCAAAAGAGTGAACAGTCTGCTACCAAAACTGATTTCCTGGGGTGACTGAAATTTTTTTCTGCTTACAAGAAGGGAGATCAGATAGAACACAGAGAGGGGAAGCTGGGATTGGTTGGGAGAACCATCTTCAAAGAACTGAGCATTTTTGGAGAAAACATCTTCATTGCAATTCAACAACACAACTATCTTGGTCCCTTCTGTCTCCACGTCCTTAATCCAACACATCCTAACACCTGCATTTGAACCACCCCTCTATAACCACTCCACCATTCATCTTCACCATCATCCTTCACTCTCACAAAGACCCTCACACACTTTCCTCCCCCCCAACATCATTTTTTATTCACCACCATTTCACCTTCATTCTCACAAGGACCTCTCCATCTTCACCATCACCACCATCACACAATCACCCTTCACCCATTATTACCATCACCCATAACCACCATCACACAACCACCATTCATCCATCATCACCATCAACCTACTCCACCCTTCACCTTCACCATCTTCACCCATCTTCAACTATCTTCACCACCACACCTTCAACCCTCCATAACCACCTTAATCTTCAACCTTCAAGCATCCAACCCACCATCATCATCACATCCCATCCAAAACCACCATCAACCACCCTCCATTATACACCCACCTCGCCACCACCGAACCACCGACACCCACCGCACTAGGCAAATCGGACTGCATCGACACACCGCGCACTCCAGTCTACCGCCACCAGCACTGCACCGCACCACCGCTTATCACCTGCCATAACCTGAACCAGAACTCTCAGCCACATCACCTTGCCGTCGATTGAAGCCATGGACCACAACTCACTGCGATCGAGCCATCGAAGCGCGACCCTGTACCACCACTCAACCAACCCGCGACACACCACACTAAATTCTCGCGAGTCCACCAGCACCGCTCCACCCAGACCACCCCGAGGCCACTATCTTCACCGTGTCCCGCTGCTCCATCGGATCCCGCACCTCGCCATCACTCCTCCATTTGTGTGTCCCCTCTGTTTGTTCTCCGTTTTCTATTTCTTACTTATAATTTTGAAGCTTGTTCTTATTATTATTATTATTATTTATTTATTTATTTATTATCTTTTTGTTTGGTAGGAGATAGGGTCAGTTTGTTGGGCAATTTTTTTTTTTGAAAGATTTGGGCGCTTTCCTTTTTACATTATGATATTTTATTTTTGGACTTTGGTCATTAGTTTTTAGTTTTTTTTAACTTCATGTTTAGTGTCTTTTAATTTAATGAGTTAAGTGTGTTATTTGTTTAAATATTTTTAGAGTGCTTTGTTAAAAAATAAATAAATAAAATAAATGAAATAAGAAAAATTATAAAGAGTAAAAATAAAAATTAGGCATAGTGGTTGTTTTAATAAAAAAATAAAAATAAAAAAATAAAAAAATAAAAATAAAAATTATTTGGAGTTGTTTGGTTTGTGATGCTTATATTAAATCTTATTTTTTTGTATTTACTTGGCTCATAAAAAATTGTGTTTACTTGTTTGTTCTTATGTTTTATTTAAAAAAATGGTTATAAAATAAATATTGTAATCAATGTAATAACCAATGATAATGATTGAAAAGCAGATGTTATCTTTAATGTCATTTGGATCATAAGAGTTTATTGAGTATTCTGGTGCTAACTTGAACCCTATGCAAGAATGGTTTTGTTTTCAAACAAAAATCTCTTTTCAATTTTTTTTCTTAATTAAAATCAATCAACTCATACTTATTTTCTAGAGAATTACGTGACTTTGAGTTCCTCATTACACTCGGAGATACGTAAGAGCAGAATCTCTATTCTGTCAAGCTAAAATTTAAATTTTCACAATTTGGTTGTTCTTTTTTTCTTTCTTTTAAAAAATAGTTACAATATTTTTAAGAGGATTAAAATAAATATATTTTGAAATTATCGAGAATTTACACAATTGACTTAAGGTACCATCTTAGGATGAGTGTGTTAGGGGTGCTGTGGGATTAAGTTTCCACCATTTCCTATACACAACTAACTCCTCAATCTAATCTAGTTTCAAAAGACTATTTTCTAAGAAAGATTTTTCAATTTTTCCTAATTCAAATAAAATTGATGGCGACTTCATTTTTCATTTTCTAAAATCCTATAAGTTGCTATTTTGTCGCGATCAAAGTCGCGACAGATGACAATTCCACTAGGGAATACTTGGAGAGTCAGGCCTATTATTATTAGTTGTGCAAATTATTAATAATCTCTATTTATATATTTTACCTTTTTTTTTGTTTTTGTTTTGTTTTCTTATTTGTTTGTAAATAGATTTTATCTTGTACTTTTATGTAAATATCTAATAGCATTTTTCTGTGTTTATTTTAACAAAATTTACTTGTATATAATTTTTTAATATTCTGTGCTTAATTGTTGAAACTCTAGGGTAGATGATTACTGGCTGGCTGTTATATGTATGTTTTTGCAGGTTGGGGGTGTCTTTTGTCTTTTTAATTTTTTTGTACAGGTTTGTATGCTCCCTCACACACATCACTATCACTTACCTCACACACTTTTTGGACTCTATACCCGAATCTGTGCGAACCTGAGGAATAGGAGGGGTCTCGACTTTTGTTATTGAGGGACTTTATGCTCACTTGACATTTGTTGAGACACCACTCAGATTGTTACCAGTATCATGGACTAGTCATATTGAGAGAGTTTATCCCCACTTGTGATTAATTCATGAATTAGGTCCTTGTCTTTTAAGATAGGGGCAATCTGGGGACTATGACTTTTTAGAAGTCTAGATCTGTCCTGAAAAATCTTGCACTGATAGATTAAACATAATGGTCACCAAAATTAGGGTCATGACCTTAAGAAGATCTAACCATTATGTTCCACCTAACTAGGGCACAAAAGGAGCGTATTTCTTCTTTATCTCTTCCTCATGTCATTTATTGTTGTATTTTTTTCTTAAAAAAACATCAACATAAAAAAAGAGAAAAAAATGCATCATCTTGCATTTTCATTCCTAGCAAAAAAATAATAATTCTTCTTTACCTATCTATTCCTAATGTCATTCATTATTGTAATTTTTAAAAAAAAAATCAGCATTAAGAACAAAAGAAAATATACATCATTTTTCATTTTCACGACATTCGTAGCATTCTACAAAAGAAAGATACATTATCTTACATTTTTATAGCATTTCTAGCATTAAAAAAAAAGAAAAAGATACATCATATTACATTTTCATGGCATTCCTAGCATTTTTTTGTAAAAAAGAAGAAGAAGAAAAAAGCGAAAATTTTTTCATCATAAACTTCATTCATTTCATCTTATGCATCTTATTCATTTCATCTCATTCTTTGTTAAATGTTATTTTGTTTTAATAAATCAAACTGGTTTGAACCATTGCGTGACCTAAGAAAGAAGAAATCAATTAAATCCAAATTCACAATTCCAGATCTCGGACTAGAATGACGGCTAGTAATACTGAAGTTGGGAAGAATCTGGGTTAAGAAATAGATGAAATAAAAGGAACATTGCATCAAATGAATGACGGGCAAGCAAGTATGAAAAAATGTTAAACCGGTTAAGGGTGGACTTCAGGTCGAATGAATCAAATGGGGTTTTAGGAAAACTCATGGATGACAATGACTACCTGAACAATAATCCACCAGGCACTGTCAGATGTTTCTACATATGCCTATCTGTAATAGGAGCGAATGCTTACAATGGTCGATCAGGGGCAACTTTAGAAAGTTCAACAAAGTGGTGATTCATTTTTCTAACC
The DNA here is from genome assembly GCA_029884595.1 of Ormosia semicastrata. Lineage (NCBI taxonomy): Eukaryota > Viridiplantae > Streptophyta > Magnoliopsida > Fabales > Fabaceae > Ormosia > Ormosia semicastrata. The sequence goes on along the minus strand of JAQQTO010000057.1, from coordinate 3,416,542 downwards.
ATTAAGAATGAACCACACCTTGGAGTCCTCCAGCACTGGGGAATTTCTGAGCGACTGGTATTCTGATTTGTTTACCAAGTTGTTACCATGAAACGATGATTTAATTGTACTGACCCTTATGCTTGTTCAATCATTAAAATCATTTGGGTTTTGAACTTATGTAAACTTTCTTGAAGCATTAATGTAATGGATTTGCGTGGATTTCAACATACCTTGTTTTCTTTTCCTATGTTCTCGACACTCATGTTCTTGTCAAATTCTTTCTTGTCATTCTTTTCTTCCTTTTACTTACTTTCTTTTGGTTCAGATCCCATATGATTCTCATTCTGGAAAACTTTTGGTGGTCATGAAGTTCACATGTGCAGGTGTTCTTTGCCAAAAATAAAAACAAAAAAAGACTAAAAGAGAGGTGAAAGAAAAAAGACAAAAATAAATGTAACAAATAAGTAATCACTTAGTATGTATTATCCTTTTGTCTCTAAATTAAAATTTTTAAAAATGAGCAATCAAGATTTAAAATGAAGATTGATCATCTTTCTCTATCCCTCACAATAATTCATCTTTTCATTATTTCTTGTTGTCTCCTTTTTGAGCTTGAAGTTTTTTTCAATAAATCCTGGACAAGGATCACCCCTATATTAGGGGATATCACAAAACGAAGGTTAATTACCATGATGACTATTTTGAAGCATAATGAAAAAAAAGAAAAGGAAGAAAATGTGAAAAGGGTAGAAAGTAAAACTAAAGAAAAAAAAAAAAAACAAAACAAAAAAAATAGAGAAGGAAATAAAGAAAAAAGAAAAAAGAAATGAAAAATGTCATAACAAAGGTGAATAATTGAAGTGAAAAGAAAAAGGGAAGAAATTAAGAACAATAAGAGAAAAATGTGTTTGGACGCATAAAGGCAATTGACAAAGTTTAATTTTGAACAATGATCCTTAGTCTCATTCGACCCTTAAATACTTGTTTGAGCCTTATATCTTTCATTTCATAACCACTAACATTGGTCATGTTACAATCCTTAAAAAGTCTATTATGATCAATGAATGATTGTCTTTATTTTCATAAGTTTTAATTTTAAGACAAAAAAGTTGTGCTCATACAAGTATTAAGTTCATTATTTAAAAAAAAAGCCCTTTAGGCTGAAAACCTGCAAGGGCGGTCTAAGCAAAAGATAGGGCAGAAAAAAAATAGACTTACGCTAGGGCAAATTTCTATCCTATTCAATTCGGCCCTACACTGGGGCAATTTTTTTCTCTAGCTCAATTTGGCATATACTAGGACAAATCTTTTGGTTCAATTTGTCACTATATTGGGGCAAGTCTCTGTCCTATTCAATTCGACTCTAAACAGAGGCAATATTTTAGTTTGATTTGGCTCTAAACTATGGCAGCTTCGTGACTTACACTGGGGCAAAAGTTTTGTTCTCAAATGTCCCACATTGGGACAAATTTTTGTTGTCAAATGGTCTACACTGAGGCAACTTTGTTCACAAATAACATACCCTAAGTCAAATTCATTTCATACCCTACACGAGGCCAGATTTTTGTAGATACCTTATGAAACAATGGTTATGATGTCCAGTTGTCGAATAAAGATTAATCACTTCCATACTGGGGCAAAAAAAAACTCTAGCTTTCTTATTATTCTACTTCTTGTGTTTTTATCCATTATAAATGCCCTTTGTGTAGTCATACTCCCAAAATCAGTCAAAAGGGTACTCAGTTTGTAAATCTCTTTCCTATTATACTTTTGAATCTATGCATATCTGGTACATGATGCTTCAGGTTAGGTGAATATGAGTACAATAGTACAATTTAACCATATAATGGTAGCCTCTTGTTGGACAACTCATGCATAAGGAAATCTAAAGTTTCAATTGATGAATGGAATGATATCTTCAATAGATGATTCAGATTAAAGTGTGTCCTGTAGAAATAAGAACCTTTAGAGGAAGAAAGTCATAAGCTTCTACGCAGGCCATATCCAATGAAGAGAAATTTGAACAAGACGAGATTAGTAGTGATCCCCTTTGAATGTGGGTTTGGTTGGTCAAAGTTTTTCAAGAAGCGTTTGGTTCAAAGCTTTGGTAAAAATGTTTTTCTCAAGTACATTCATTTCTTTGGCTCATGGCTCATTGCACAAAGTTCTTGGGCTCAAGGCCCACTGCATAAAATTTTCTAGCTCAAGACCCACTATATGAGTTTTCTGGATCAAGGCCCACTGGATAAAGTTTTCTGGCTTAAGGGCCTATTTCATTTAGTTTCAGGTTCAAAGGCTTGTTTTGTTTTGTTTAAGGGCTTGAAGGCCCAGTGCATTTAGTTTTAGGCTCCCAACATTTTAAATTTCTGTCATTTGCTTTGAGCGCATTAGTTTCATGCATTTTAAATTCTTGTCATTTATTTTGAGTGCATCGACTCTATGCAGTTTAAATTTCTATCATTTATTTTGAGTGCATCGGCTCCCTGCATTCTAAATTCTTGTCATTTATTTTGAGCGTATCGGCTCCCTGCATTTTAATTTCTTGTCATTTACTTTTGAGCGCATTAGCTCCATGCATTTTAAATTTCTGTCATTTATCTTTTGAGCGCACTGGTTCCCTGTCATTTAAATTTCTATTATTTACTTTTGAACTCATTGGCTTCTTGCATTTTAAATTCTTATCATTTAATTTTGAGCTCATCGGCTCTATGCATTTTAAATTTCTGTCATTTACTTTTGAGCGCAACGGCTCCAATCATTTACTTTTGAGCGCATCAGCTCCTATCATTTAAATTTCTGTCATTTACTTTTGAGTGCATTGGCTCCTGTCATTTTCTTTTGAGGGCATCGGCTCCTGTCATTTAAATTTCTGTCATTTACTTGAGCACGTCGGCTCCATGCATTTTAAATTGCTGTCATTTACTTTTGAGTGTATCGGTTCCTGTCATTTACTTATTAGCGCATTGGCTCCTTACATTTAAATTCTTGTCATTTACTTTTGAGCACATCGGCTCCATGCATTTTAAAATTTTGTCATTTACTTTTCAGCGCATCGGCTCCTGTCATTTACTTTTGAGCGCATCGGCTCCATACATTTTAAATTCCTGTCATTTACTTTTGAGTACATCGGCTCTTGTTGTAATTGCCTGTTAGACAATGAATATATGTTTTGATGATAGCAAACATGAAGATGATGTCAAGATTAAGCCAAAGACCAAGTCCAAATGAAGATTAAATGGTTATTGGACTTAAGGTCTTTATGTAAGAAACCTTCTAGATATCTCAAATATGTTTTCAAATCTTTACAAATGGTTTTCACATGTTAAAATACCTAACAAACAAGTTTTGAATAGTTAGTTATAGTGGTAGTGCACATCTATGAAAAATAGTCAAGTTTGAGTTTTGAAAAATTGACATTTGATTACTCTTTTGATCATAACTTTTAAAATACTTTGATTTTTGTTCTAAAATTTTTTTATTTGAAAATAAACTCAATGATCTTTCCAATGAGTGGTCAGTTGCTTTAAACGGATGAGAAATGAAGAAGTTATGATAATTTAAAGTCAATTTTTAAAACTAGAGTGGTTTATTCGAATAAGCACATATTTATTCAAATAAAACACCCCATAAAACGTTCCAGAACATGTTTTTAAAGATTTATTCGAATAACTAAAGGTTTATTCGAATAACAACTTCTAAAAAACACTTTCTGGTGTGCTATAAGTGAATTTATTTGAATAAGACTTGGCTTATTCGAATAAACATGGCCAGAAACACGTAACAACTATTTTCTAAGCACGTAATGTGATATTAAATGATACCAAACTGCTATTTTCTCAAGAACACTCTAAATATATGATTTTGTGTCATCTTTTACATAGACCCAACTATCTGAAATAATTCTTTCATGCTTTGATTCATGTTCCATATTTTTCACTATTTCTTGTGCTCTTTTCACCAAAATTTGAGATATCCTGAAAGAGCTTCATAATGCTTCAATTTGTATCAATTACTATTTGTGAGAGTTTCTTTTCTTCTATACTTTAATTCATTGTAAAGAGGGTGAAGTATCCCTCAAAGAAATTATAAGGGTAAGGTATCCCTGACTGTTAAGGCTCAAACACAAGGGTGAGGTATCTCAAAGTGTGAAGAGTGCTCTGGTTTGTAAAGGTTTAAAGCACTTATTCAAGCTTGAAGGTTTAGTAGAAAATCTTAAGTGGTTTGCTTGAGGACTGGACGTAGGTCACAAGTGGTTGGTGGCTGAATCAGGATAAATACTATGTTTGCTCTTCTTAACTCAAACTCCTTTATTTCTTGTACTTTAATTATATATGCTTGAGTTGAATTTGATATCTAATTTATTTGCTTAATTTATCTCATAACCCAAGTTATTTTTGAGTAATCTACAATAGTTAAACTTGTTTCGTTGCATGTGTTGATTGAAATTATCAAAATGCATAATTGCTTAATGTTACTTTGAAAAATTTGTAATCACTCAATTCACCCCCCTCTTGGGTGATGGTTGCCATGGCTAACATAGTTATCCTGGTCAGAGGTAAAACTAGTTGGGAAAATCCTTGAATCTTCTAGAATATCCGGTCAATCCCACAAAACTTCTAATTTCAGTAATTGTCTTTGGTCTTTCCCAGTAAACTACTGCTTCAATTTTACTAGGGTCCATAACTACTCCTTCCTAAGTGATCACATGACCTAAAAATCATAGTTCACTTAACTAGAATTTACACTTTTCTAACTTGACATATAACTGCTTTTCCTTTAGGATCTGTACTATTATTCTAAGATATTGTTCATGCTCTTTTTAAGTTTTAGAATATGTGGGTATGTCCTCTAACTAGTCATGACAATATTTACAAATTCTATTTATGCAATTTATGAATATTGCAGGAGCATTAGTAAGTCTAAAGGGCATCACAAGGTATTCATATTGCTCATATATGGTTCTAACGGCTGTCTTGAGTACATCTCCTGGTTTACTCTTATCTGATGATATCCTGATTTCAAGTCTATTTTTGAGAAGATTGTGGTTCCGAACAATTGATTCAACAAATCATCTGTTCTAGGGAATGTATACTTGTTTTTAATTTTGACTTTGTTCAGTTGCCTATAATCTACACATAACCTCATGCTTCTATCTTTCTTCTTGACTAATAGAATAGGTGCACCCCAAGGTGATACTCTAGACCTGATAAATCCTTTGGCTAACAGTTCCTCTATTTGTTTCTTGAGTTCACTTAGCTCCAAAGGGGTTATTCTATAAGATGCAAAAGATAAAGGTCATGTTCCTAAAACTAGGTCAATCGAAAACTCAACTTTCCCTTCAGGTGGTATGTTTACTATCTCTTTGGAAAAGCATTTCTGAATTTTTTTTTTTACTATAGGTATGTTGTTTATTTCTTGTTCAACCTCTGAATTTGAAGAAAACAAAAGAAGAAACCCTTGATTTTCTTTCTAAGAGACATTTCTCTGTCTGAGTGACATTAAGAAATAGGGATCAATCTAAGATAATATCAATACCAATCAAAGGAAAGCAAACAAGTCCAAAGTGGAAACTTTTCGGACATTTAAAACGAGCTTGAGAAGTATAAACTTTTTCCCTTAGGAAGTTGAAACTTTTAGATTATAAGACAAGGAAGTTAAAGGTGAATTCAACTTCTTCACACAATCAATAAATATAAAGGAATGTGTAACTTCTGAATCAAACAATGTAATTAAAAGAGTGTTTTAAGAAAGCATTTACTTTGAATCATGTTGGGGAATTGATTTGTCTCTTTCCCCACTTAGAGCGAATACCATTCCTTTAGTCTGTGGTATGATTGTTCAAATAAGAAGAAAATTTAGAAAGTTCTTCAAATTTGGCCACATACTGTCCCATAGTCATGAATTTTGCCTTCTTCTATAACACACACATTTTTTCTCTCACTTGCATGACCAGATATCATCCACTTCTAGTATGTAGGTGACAAAAACTACCCTATCCTAGATGACTATGGTTGTGTTTATTATTCCTATATAAAGTCAGATTGGTTGACTCTGTCTGAGCCTCGACAACGTCAGCCAATCCTTTCATGACTCCCCAATATTGAGGTGATCAGTCTCAATATTGTAGTTATAATTTCTATATGACATGTACAAAATCATATGAGTAATCAATAATTCTATAAAGCATGTACAAAATAATAGAAAAAAGTCATCATGCATAAATTCAACATATACAAACATTCAATACATAGATATAACTATTTAGTGCCAGAAATTAATGCTCAGATACCATAAATGTAACCTCCTTAATAAATTGATAGTCTGATAGCAAAATTTCTAATTGAGGGTATTACTCTTAATGTCTCTAGTCATGGTCATAATGATAAAATTAATGAGATTACTCTATAAAAATTTTAAATAAAGTTTTAGAATTTCAAAGATTTAGAAGAAATCAGTTGAAATCTTAAAAATTTCTTTCTAATTCAAAATAAAAAATTTTTATAAATCGAAAGTTGTGTTTTATAGTAACCAAAATTTCAACATAGATCAAAATTGATGGAAAGGAAATTCATCTCTCTACCTCTCAACAATTAGGGACAAAATTTTCCTTGAATCACTTGTTTATCATCATACACAAACATAAGCAATACAAACCACCAATATATCACAATTAAATTCATCATATACAAGTCTATAAATAAATCATGACAATTAAATAAAATTCACAAAATTTAGAATCATTAAATTTAAATATCAATTTTTCAAGGGACCAACTATGATTTAAAATTAATTTAATAATTTTTTTAAAAGTCAACGTCACCGTCCATAATTGTATAATCTTCATCATAGTCCATAATTTGTCTTGATCTTGATAGTGCATTCATTGCACAAAAGTTTTTTTATTTCAAAGGTCAAAATAAATGTTATAAAATTACTTTCAAATCAAAGTAAATATTAGAAAATCTATGTAAATCAAGCACATATATTTATTACACAATATAATTAAAGACACTTATTTTACTTAAGTCTGGAGTAATATTTTAATTTTTTTATAGTTTATTATATTAGTCTTATAAAAGAATCAATATTTAAATTATAATAACTTTAAAATTTATCAAATATCATAAACATTTTAAAGTTAAGTATATATCAAGTTTTCATAATTTAACAACATTACATATACATAATAAATTTAATAAAAATAACAATATATATAAAATATTAAATTAATAAAATATATAAACATATTACAAGTCATAATTTTATTTTTTAAAAATATAATTCAATTCTTACCTCATATAAACTCTTTTTTTTTTTTTTTTCTCCCTCTTTCCTTTTCTTTTTCTTTCTCCCTCTTTCTTATTTTCTTCTCTTTCCCACGTTTCCACTGCAACACACACTTCCCTTTTTCTTTCTCTCTCTTTCTCGATTTCTCACTTTGTTGTTTCTCTCTTTCAATTTCTCAATACCTGTGCTACGTCTATCTTTATTTGTTTCTTCATCTTTTTATCCATCTATTTACAGCCAGAAGAAGTGGCTACCATGAAATGGTGCACGTTGCACCTATCTCATTTTTTAAAATAAGATATTTATATATAAATAATATTTGAGATATTTAAATTAAAATAATATTATTTCATAAATATCTTTTTTATAAATATCTTTTTATAAATATCTCTATTTTTTATAATACACTAATAATTTTATCTTAACTCAAAAAAAAAATCTCTAATCTTTATTATGAAGATTAAATACTAAATTTTATAAAAAATAAGATGTTACAAATTATATTTTTTAAAGAATCATATTGTCTTTTATAATTAATTTTTTCCAAAATCAAAATTGTTAAATTATTTTCTTAAATGACAGATAAAAAAGAATGGATGACATATATATTATTAGAAACCTAAAGTAATTTTAATTTTCATATTAAACATAGAAATATTAATTCCATATCATACGCATATATTCTACACCAATTTTCTTAAATATTTAGAAATTTATTTAAAATTCTTTCATACCAAGTGTCTCTTCAATCTAGTGTCCATCGTCTTGCGTGGAAAAGAGGGAAACTTCCAAGTTTCTAAGGAGGCTTCCAGTATTCATGGAAGAAGCAAATTCGAGTCGGTAACAAATTAGGTACACAATATTGTCTTTTAACTAACAAGTCTTTATGATTGCACGCAATTAGAGAGGATAGCACTGAGACATAGTAAAAGGCCAAAACATTAATTGTCCAGCTATCCTATCCAAATCCTGCGTGTGTCAAACCAAGCAAGAGATGATCAACTTTTTGTGTTTGATATCTATCTTTACTACCAGTACTTTAGATTAGGAAGGACTGTGCCAAATGAGATATTTAGAAAATCCGATAATATAGAAAGAGGTATTTCAAGAATGTGAAAACTGCAAGTATATATCACTAGAAGTCTTTATCAATACTCATTTTTAGCTTCAAATATATTACGAGTCTCACATCACTTATCTTATTCTTTTAGATATAATTTATATATTTATTAAATTATTTTTTTGATATTAATTAATTTTAAATTAAAATCAAACATAATATCAAAATTAAGATTTTATCTTTCTATATCACTTATTCTACTAAACTCGTCTGTTCTGTTCAGACATCTGAAAAAAGAGATGTTAAAAATTTTACATTATTTATCTCAATTTTTCGAGTACAATTTATATATCTATTAAATTATTCTTTTTAATATCAATTAATTTTAAATTAAAATCTAACAAAACATAAAGTTGTTCTAAAAAAAGGTTTATTTCTAATCTAGTCTATGAACAATTCATCAAACATGAATTAAAAGCTATGTATTATAAACGGTCTGTTATTAACTTACTTATTTTCCCTATAGAAGTGGTCCATTCGTTCAAATAAATTCTTCCTCAAGTCGCTTTACACTAAAAGCCATGAATTTATTTTTCTTCTCTCAAATGATTCAAACAAATTTACTACAAGCCCTTCTTCTACCATTTGGAACTCCTTAATATTATCTAGAAAAGATTACTGACTGATCAATAACCATATATGTCATATAAAAGCAGGAGGTGTCAAGAGTTTTGTGGCTTTGGCTAGCTATAATATATTGACTGGCCTCATAGCCTACGGTTTTACTGTTTGGACTGATAATAGGGCGCCTTCTAGCATGCCTGATTTAGATAACGGCAATCACTTAACGACAACTAGCTTTGACTGAAATATCTTAATAACAACTTAATTGAAAATAAGAAAAAGATATGAGCATCTGCCGACAGTCTGTATCTTGTGCAATCTGTTATAACTACTTGCCCTTAATAGTTTCCTCCACTTTTATCGGAGGGAAAATACGTGTGCTTTTACTTTTATTTTATTGTTTTATTTCCCCACGAAGCAAACAACAATATAATCTAAAACAGTGTTGATGATGACCCCCGTCAACTCTGAGCATGCATATTCTTAAATGAAAAAATATCATCATATATTTTTTTAAAGATATATATATTATTGATTTTTTTTTAAATTATTAGATTTAGTAAAATAAATAAAAAATAAATATAATAAATAATATTTAAAAGAGTATAAAAAAATGTATGTATTATTAATAGTATGAATATCAAAACTGTACTTAAATAGCATCCTTTATATGCAGCGTTTTTTCTTTTTATATATATAATATTCAAACATTGTGCCTCCCCTGTCACTAACTACTGTGTCAAAAGACTCAAAAACAAAGACACGTTACACATAGCTGAGCATGAGTTCCTTTGTTTGTCTACCTCTCGGAACAAAAACTAGTTATGATGAAACTTACAATGGCACAAGACAAGGGCAAACCAGCTTAGAGATTGGGACTAAATTGGAGGTGGGAGCCAAATGTTCAGAGGAGATGAGCAGAGGAGAAGCTGTTAGGATTGTGGTAGCAGAGCATGATATTTGTTTGACATGGGAGGATTTGTGGGTGACTGTGTCAAGTGGAAAGGATGGCAGCAAGGCAATCCTTCAAGGCGTAACGGGTTATGCCAAGCCAGGACAGCTCTTGGCTATAATGGGTCCTTCTGGTTGTGGCAAGACCACACTTCTCGATGCCTTAGCAGGTACTACTCATGTCACTGAATCAGTTGCACCATATATATGTGCCTGCAGTTCAAACTTTAGCAATTAAATCCACCAGTAGTGAAGTGAATTATGTTCCAGTATGGCAATATATTGCATGATGCATAAGTTGTTACTTGTGAGTTAAATTTTGGATTGGCAAGTAGTCACTACCACCTATATATATATATATATATATATAAAATTTTGCAAAATCATTATTTTATTTTTTGAATAAATACTTTGTAAGTTAGAAGTAAAGATGACATTAGGATAGGAAATGTTAAAATAAGACGATTAAAATTAGAAAATTTGATTGTCAAGATTGTATTATCATCAAGTGTTTGAAATACTGGCGATTTTTTTTATAAATACTTTTTAAACAATTACATTATAAAAAAATAATTAGTTTAAAAATTATTATCATCCTATAAAATGATTATTATGTTGATGTTTTTATTATTTCTATTATAAATTGTGATTATTACGTCTTCTTTAAAGAAAATGAATAGCGAGACAAGATAGAAGGATTGAAGATCTGATTTGCACACTTTTATTATCACACAACTTTGGCTCCAAAATGATAATCCATGGAGATTAAAAAAATGAAGAAGTGTTACATCAAGCATAACTTTTTTATCTTTAAGGACAAGTTACAACTTATATCTTTTCTTTTCAAAATTCCATTAAAATCAAATCGGTGATTATATTATAAGTATCAAAACTAACTTTTTTGAGCTGAAGAACTTCCAAACGGAGGGACTTGTTGCCAAATTATGATATCTTGGAATTATATTGCAGGTAGGTTGAGTTCAAAAGCAAAACAGACAGGAGATATCCTAATCAATGGCCACAAACAAGCACTTGCTTATGGAACATCAGTAAGAGACAAATCCAATTTTTTTTCCTTCTCCTTCCTCTCTAACCCTCCTAACAGGAGGGTAAAAACACATTTTTCAGAACCCAGTTGAAGTCATTGTCAACATGTTTTAGGCATATCTAACACAAGATGATGCTATATTGACCACATTAACGGTTGGAGAAGCAGTGTACTACTCAGCTCAACTCCAATTGCCTGATTCAATGTCCAAGTCAGACAAGAAAGAAAGAGCAGACTTCACAATCAAAGAAATGGGCTTGCAAGATGCCATTCATACAAGGATTGGAGGGTGTGGTTCTAAAGGCATTAGTGGGGGGCAGAAAAGGAGAGTTAGCATTTGCATTGAGATCCTAACACGCCCCAGCCTTCTATTCCTTGATGAACCAACTAGTGGACTTGATAGTGCAGCTTCTTATTATGTTATGAGCAGAATTGCAAGATCAAATGAAAAAGATGGCATTCAAAGGACTATTATCGCATCAATCCATCAACCTAGCAGTGAAGTTTTTCAACTTTTTCATAACCTTTGTCTTCTGTCTTCTGGTAAAATAGTATACTTTGGCCCTGCTGCTGCTGCAAATAAGGTTGGAATTTGGAGCCCCTAACCTGTATATATGAGTACAAATTACAATTTATTGATTTGAAGTTTAAAGCCAACTTCTACTTACTGTTCGCAGTTTTTTGCATCAAATGGTTTTCCCTGCCCAACTCTCCAGAACCCTGCTGATCATTTTGTGAAAACCATTAACAAGGATTTTGAGCAGGTAAATACAATATTGTATTTTTCTTCTTGTGAAACTAACTTTTCAACAGCCAATGTGCATTGAAATTTAGCTGATTTACTTTATTATTCCCAGGAGAACCCTGAGCAAGGATTAACTACTGGACTTACCACAGAAGAAGCTATTTATATGCTTGTAAAATCATATAAGTCATCTGAAATTAGTCACCAAGTTCAAACAGAAGTAGTTGAAATAAGAAAAAGGGTAAGTGTTTTTTACATTCGCAGTCAATTTCATAACATAGACATTAGAAAGACCAATCGATCAGGGATAAGAGCAAGTTATCCAGTTGGATAAAGAGTCAATGGAATGTTACATTTTCTAAAGAACCAAACTATATTCATCTGCATAAATGCAATCCTTATACTTGGGGCAATAGGAATCTCTGATAACCAAACCTAATGGATGCAGGATTCTAGTGCAATGGAGAAGAAAAGCCATGCTGCCTTCTTTACTCAGTGCCTCATTCTTACAAGAAGATCATTTGTGAATATGTATCGCGATGTGGGCTACTACTGGTTGCGTCTATTTATCTATGGTGCATTGGCTATAAGTCTAGGTACTATTTTCCACGATATTGGCTCAAGCCAAGGATCAGCTCAGGTAACAGAGAGTATGGCTTACAATGCATAAAGATAAAGTTGAACAACAACTATTATTTCAATATTGCGAATAAAGCCAATTTTAAAGGTCCAATCTTAATGGTTTCAGGCTAGAATCGCTAGATGTTCACTACTCATGTTCGTGGCCACATTCCTAACTTTCATAACCATTGGTGGATTCCCTTCCTTTGTGGAGGAAATGAAGGTAAAATAAATTTTCAGTTGGGAATTTGTTCACATAAACAATCCTTAGGAACAAAAATTTCCACGTCATTTGCAATTGCAACTTTTTGGCACAAAAAGTAGTTCATTTTAATGCTAAAGGGGACACTTCTACAATCTTCTAAAATTTCTCATTTTTCTTCACTCAGATATTTGAAAGAGAAAGACTTAATGGGCATTATGGTGTCACTGCATATATCATTGGACAGACATTATCTGCTATTCCATACTTGTTATTGATATCACTGATTCCTGGAGCACTTGTTTATTACCTAACTGCACTTCACCCCGGGTGTCAACACTTTCTGTACTTTACTTCTATGCTTTTTGTTTCTGTAATGTTGGTGGAGAGCCTTATGATGATTGTTGCTAGTATGGTTCCCAATTTCTTGTTGGGCATAATAATTGGTGCTGGAATTTTGGGGGTAATGATGTTAGATGGTGGATTCTATCGGCTCCCCAATGATCTTCCCAAACCATTTTGGAGATACCCTTTATACTACATTTCCATCCATAAGTATGGCTATCAAGGTTTGTTCAAGAATGAATTTGAAGGTCTAACATTTACACAAAATCAGGTTGGGGAGCCTATGAACATTAGTGGTGAAGAAATGCTGAAAAATTTATGGCAAGTGGAAGTGGGTCACTCAAAGTGGGTCGATCTTTCCATCTTGCTGGGAATGGTAGTACTGTATAGAATTATGTTCTTGGTTATCATCAAGAGCATTGAGAAGGTGAAGCCTATTGTTGCAGCCTTCAGGTCACTGGCCACAGAGAAATATGTTGGAGCAAAATCCTGCATCATCATGTGATGGGAGTACATGACGACCAGAGTGATTTTACATAGGATTGTTGTGCATGGTTTAGGCCTCAAGCCAATACAAATTCAATTAATGATACTTCAAACATTTATTTGTTTTTGTTGCGATACTTCAAACACTCTATGTTATACTTATGGTTTCAATTTTTATTCATTTATATTAGAAATATTCTTAAAGGAATACTTACTCAAACGACTTTTTCTAATTAATGAATTGCATTTACCATTAAAACAAGAGACAAGACCCCATTATATCACCAGTTACACCAAGGGTTAATACTTAGTACACAGGCCAAAACTCTTTGTGTAACAAACTATAATTGCAATAAAAGTTGACTCAACTCAATTGATAAGATTTAACTACCTCGTTTTAAAAGTTAAAAGTACTATAAAAATCTTATTAAGGCTTGTGAGATGCCTTAATCTGTAAACGAAACAACCCCTCTCATTCTTAACTTTTCGTATAAAAAAATAAAAAAAAATTTGTTCATACTTCATAAAATTCGTTTGGCAGGTAAATATTTGGTGTGTAGTTTCCTTTCTTCCTTTGTTGGGCTTTTGTCCAAGTTTTCACTAAAACAATATTTTTATATAACGAAAAAAATTAGTTATGGTCTTGAAGCATGAGTGATCACTTATTCTTAAAACATTTTTTATATGCAAAAGTTCAAGAGAATAGAAGGTTGATCAATTAGGGATGACAAAATCTCATTGCATTTGGAGATATTTGCGGATACTGTCTCATTTGAAAATTTGAATTTGGAGAATTTTTCCTTGTGGGAACAGGGACGAGGATAAAAATCCTCTCGAGGCAGATGCGGGGACGGGAACGAGAATGGAGGCGGGGATACGATTCCCACCCTCCTCGTCCCCGAAAAATTATTAAATTATTATTATTGATTATATCATATATATGTATTACTACTATATTTCTTTTAGTAATTTTCATCTATATTATTTTTATATTAATTTAAAATTAAAAAAATAAAAACATATCACTCTGTAATAATTTGTTATTTTAATTCATTAATATTATTGACTTAAATTGAAATTATTTACAATTATATATATTTTAATTTTTTCTAAACTTTTAAAATAATATTGGAGTCTTGCGAGTCCCCACCTCCCTGTGAGGAACGAGAATGGGGAGAATTTTTTCCCCGAGACCCCCATCAAGAGTAGGGACGAGGGAAAATTGTAGAAGCGAGAACGGAGAGCGAGGAGGTACTTCCCGCCCCCGCCTCGCAAGGTGTCATCCCTAATTCTAAAGTGAAAAGATTCATGATGATAATTACAAATGATTTATCAAAAAATTCAATGAATTTTTATGATACCCTGATGAGTTTGCTACTCAGGATGAGTTGTAAAACATCATTAAATACTGAATTTATAATAAATATTTTAAAAATTAATAGTCAATGAAATACTTGACAACTCATCCTAATTACCAAAACTTTAAAAAAAATAGATACCATAAAAATTTTTAAAAAGTTTGTCAATAAACAAATATTTTTAGATACATAATTTGATTCACTATAATAAGTGTTAAATTTTTTTACATTATCATTAAAAAATTTGATTACGATAATTAGTATATAATAATTTAAAATCTTTTAATAATATGATAATATATTATTAAATGAAAAATACATTTACAATGAACCAACATCACATTTTAAATATAATAATGATAAATATTTTTATATGAATGTTTAAATATTTATTTTTCAGAACTTGTTAAATATTAATTCCTATAAAAAAATAAAAACAAAACAAATGTTAGAGTGTTCTTCTTAGGTGGGGCTCCATGCCTCCATCTAATATAAAAAAAGAAAATAAATGGACATAAAATAAAAAATTGTGTAGGGGCCCAAGTAATTAACCCAACCCCTCACACCTTGAAGCGAGTGGGGAAAGGAAAGGGATCGATAGAAACTGCGGGCTCAGGTGCCGGCGTTGCTCTCTTACGAAAACATGGAAAACGACGACGTCGACATGCAGGCAGCAGATAACAACGAAGCAGTACTGGTTCCCCTTTCTTATTTTCTTCGCTTTTTCTTTCTGCATTTACCTAATTTTGTTGAATCATACTTCGCTTCGGTGCTGCTGCTGTTCAATCCCAAACCCTAATTTGTTCATTCATTACTATGATTATGAAATTAATTGAGTGCAGGAACTGGATGACATGAAGAAGCGCTTGAAGGAGATGGAAGATGAAGCTGCTGCTTTGCGAGAGATGCAGGCCAAGGTCGAGAAGGAGATGGGATCTGTGCAAGGTGCCTTCTTTTTCTTTTTTCTCAAAAAAATTTAAATTTAAATTTTGATTTTTTTTCCTTTAATTCTGTAAATTACTCATTTTTGGAAGAAAATACTAGAGTTTGATATGAGTTGGGTTGAATTTGATACGTCCAAAGCTGGAATTAGCTCTAATTTTTTTGGTTCCACATTAAAGATATAAGTCCTAACTCCTTCGCCTATAAGATCTTTTGTTTTTGGTTTGAAATGTTTTTAATTAATAAAGTAGAAAATTAGGATTTGGCTTGTTACTTGGTTATAAATGATAAGCTATACCCTTAGTACAGTCACTTGAGATGTTCATGTTATGAACAGATTCAAGCAGAATTTTGTGAACTTTAGCTTTAGAATTTGAAGGAGTTCTTGCTTAATGTCTGTGTTATTGCATTAGACCTATATTTTTGCCCTTTTTTTTAAGAATAATATTTTTTTTCTCTTTTTTCTTCCCTTCTCATTATTGTTCCTCCCCTTGCACTTGCACATGATGTGACCACTTTTTTTTTTATGTGTAACAAATGTTATTACAATGTATTGTGGGACTCCAATCTCTGTTATTGATTCTTATCTCCAAATAGATCCTGCATCTGCTTCTGCGAGTCAGGCCAATAGGGAGGAAATAGATTCTCGATCAATCTTTGTAGGCAATGTGAGCTCTCTCTTCCCCTATTTACATGAGAACATTCTATTGTGCTTAATTGTCTTTTGTCATCATTCATGATATGGACTGAGGATATTAATGTCATAACTTTTGTCTGAAGTGATTGATTCAATTATGAGCCAATGTGTTTGGACGATAAGTACATTGGACTTTACCATATTTTATCCTGCAAAGTTCAATTCTTTGTTTGACACTGGTGTGCTGCTTCTATTTTGAAGTTTAATTGTATTTCCAAGTGGTGGCATCCTGCTTTGACTTAATGCTTTGACTGCAATCGCAGGTCATGCTTCCATCTACAAGTTTTCTGGTATTGTAATGCTGCAGTTGAAAGTATATGATATAATATATAGCTGGAGGAGAAAAAAAATTAAAAATGTATGAAATTAACAAAAAGAGTGGAAAAACAAAATATACAAATACAATACAAAAAAACCATTGAGAGATAGAGGAGAGGATAAGAATGTTAAAGAATTAGTTGTTGAGGAAAGTGGTGTTTGTGGTTTTGTGAATTTGCATATTTGGATGGAATGAGGAAAGGAAAGAAAGAAAGAGTGAAGAAAAATAGAATATGAAGCAGTCTATAATTAAGGGTGAAAAGAGAAGTCTTTAGGTAGGAAGTTTTAATTAGTATACTTTCCAAGTTTTTGCGGTGGGATTGACAGAGGAATGGATTAGATTGGAGATCAAGAACCTGGACTCCTACTGGTGAGAAGAGGACATGCTGTATAGGTAAAGTACTATGCATGAGTATCTGTCATTTTGATTGCAAATCCAAGGGTCGCTTTTAGTGGTGCCTAGTGTTCAAGAAATATGTAGGCATTCTTTGCTCATGGTGAGGGGCCTTTGACATTCCTTTTTTTTTTCTTCTTTGGGATCAAGAGGAATTTCTTTTTAACTATTGTCTTTTTCATTTTCTACCCTACTTTAATGTACTTCACACCACAAAAACTGAAGGAAAAATAAAGAGGGAAGAAGGGCGTTTTTTTTTGGGGGGGTGGTTGCTCTTCAGCATGTAAATTTCTAGGTGGATAACTGTTGATAAAAAAATTCAATGGTTTATATTTTTATAAAGTCCAAGTACCTGAATGATAATTTATGGATTTATGAAATTCACTTCCTATATTTTTTTCATTTGTGGTTATCTACTGGTACTCTATTATTTGAAGTGTACCTTGCTACTTGCTAAGTTGCTATCACATAGGCCAGGGCAAAGATTTTTTTTTTTTCCTGGAAGTTTCCTGCATGCTATAACATGCCCATGTTTCTGATATAATACCAGGCTGCTATGAAATGAATTTATTTCTTCCTCAATCTGAAAATGGCAAAGCGAAGCTATTAAATTGGTTGGTGAAGACGTGAAGTCTGCTCTATGTTATGCACCATTTTGTTTTTTCTAGCTGAAATTACTAACTTGCTCTCAGCCCAAAATTTCTTCTTTTAATTTGGTTAAAAAGTGTAATGATAATGTTGCCATAACTAATATTAGAATAGTTATTTGCAACTTGCAAGAAGGACGTAGAACTTGTTCCTGACAAAGATGGTTGATCTTCATCATTTTGGTCCTGTTAGTGATTAACAGCTGTCACAACAAATTTCCTATAAATGACTTTATTAATAGTTATTGGTTGTTGAATTTTCAAACATTTACATTTTTCATTAAATATTGCATGCATATTTAGTGACTGATGATAAGAGTATCTGGTTGTACTAGTAAACTAGAAACTGGTGACTTTCATCTTTTAACCTCAAAGCTTGGTGTTAACAATTACTTCAAAACATTTTACTACCGCGTGATAAATGTTTTGGCATTTTCTTGTTGCTTTTCCGTCATATAATCTCTTGGATTTGATATTCTCCACAGGTGGACTATTCATGCACTCCTGAAGAAGTACAGCAACATTTTCAATCATGTGGAACAGTAAACAGAGTCACCATTCGGACTGATAAGTTTGGCCAACCCAAGGGTTATGCTTATGTAGAGTTCCTTGAGGCAGAGGCTGTTCAAGAGGCCCTTCTGCTGAATGAATCTGAACTACATGGGCGCCAATTGAAGGTTACAGCTAGAGGCTCTTTCTGTTAAAATATATCACGCGCTTCCCTCTTTTTCATCATCTCTGCTTATTCCAACATTTTTCAGGTAACGGCCAAGAGGACCAACGTACCAGGGATGAAGCAGTATCGTCCCCGCCGGTCCAATCCTTACATGGGGTTTCGAGGCAGAGCTCCATTTGCACCTCCTTTTACCTTTTCTCCATACGGATATGGGTATATATTACACTTAGTTCTTCCCTTTCCAGTGGGTTCTATTTTGATGCTGTGATAGCAAACTTATAGCACTTCTCTGTTAATTTCAGAAAGGTTCCAAGGTTCAGAATGCCAATGCGCTACAACCCCTACTATTGATTTTGTCCAATTCTGGTTGGATGGACTGAATCACACTCTTCTCCCTCATGTAGTATCATGGTTGAAGTTTTGGCCATTTAATATGAGGGAATTTTCCGACCACCTAGATTGATGTGGTTGGTTCTGTGAGGATTAAGCGTTAACTTAACAGCAAACCTTGTAAAATTGTGGTGTTTGCACCTGCTTTGCTTTGGTATCGTTATATTCAAATTTAGTTCTTGTAAAAGTATGCTTCTAAATGTGGTATATGAGTTTGGCTTTTTTACCAAACTGTCATTGTTGGTAAAATTATTTATTAAAATGTAATTTTTTAAAATTATTTATCAAATTATCATTTTTTTAAATTATTTATCAAAATATCACTCTTTTAAAATTATATATTAAATTATTATTTTTTTATATATTAAATTGTCACTTTTTTGTCTTACGTGATTTTTTTTAATATTATCTGACCAACTAAGATGTGCCAAGTAGGATGATGCATTCACGTAAGTTGCGTCAATAATTCAAATAAATAAAAGAAATATTTTGAGTATGATTTGGATGATAGTGAGTAGGATTCGAATCTCAAAAATCTCTCTCTCAAATTTTTAGTAATTTGAATTAGTAAAAATTTCGACAGAGTTTTTCTTAAATGTTGGACCTCTCTAAAAGCACATGATCTTGTTTAATGCAATCAGTTACTAAAATCTTTAATAAAATTTAAAATAGTGCGAAAAACATATATAGTCTAATCTAATAAGGGTACCAAACTCACAAGAAGATATTATACATAAAGTCTTTTACACAAAATCACTAAATATAATTACATGTCAATGTCAATGAGATGGTCCCGCATCAGAATACGGTGGCCTGTGAGATGGGTCAACTGAGGGACCTGGCTGTGATGAGTATGGTGGGTAACTTGATGGTGGGTAAGGATATGGTGGGTAACCCTGTGGTGGGTAAGGATATGAGGGGTAACTCGGTGGCGGGTATGGATACGGTGGGTAAAGGTATGGTGGGTATGGTGGGTAATATGCAGGTGGTGGTTGAGTAGGGGGTATGTAGCAATGGTAGGAGACTGAGTAGGGGGCATGTAGCATCGGTAGGAGGCTGAGTCGTATGCTGGATGGTAGAGCTGGAGTCCTCGGGATGTCGAAGTCGTGTCCGAGTGCTCGTCAATCCTCTCCTCCGTCTACGCCGCGTTCCCTGTTGGCTAGACTCCTCGGGCGGCCCTGAAATGTCGTCTGCTGTTGGAGCTGGACGCAGCTGTTCCATCGTAATGCGGTCATGCTCCCACAATGAGTGTAGGATCTGTGTAGCAACCTCTCGAGTGATAGTGTCAGTAGTTGAACTGAGCAAATACTCTGCAATGTCCGCCTAATAAACAGATATAATTTATGTCATTATACTGAATACAAAATACATATAGTCACTAACAAATTGGTAAAGAGCTTACCGCATTCCCAATAGATGCACCAGTGGGAGCAATCCAACGTCTGGTAATTGTTTTATACCAATGCATGTACTCAGAATGCGAACTGAGGAGTGCGACCAATGGGACTCCCCTAACAAGCTTTTCCCTACGACTATCCCAGGTGGCTATATAAACAGCATGTGTAGCTGGCCAATCCTCATCATGCCTGTCTACCAATGTAACCGAGTGCAATCTGTCTGGCTGGAGCGGTCTCCGTGGAATGGGCTGGTCAAGACCAAATGGCGCATGACGCGGTCTGGCTGGTGCCACTCAATAATGTGGAAACATATGAGAGGGACCACTGCCAGTGCTATGTCCCTACCAGCCATACAAAAAGGTGGCAATGTTGCCACCTGCTCATCCGTGTATGATTGCCATATAAACTGAAAAAATGAGATGCACAAAACATTAATATGACATATGCATAAGTAAATATCTCAAAGGAATGTAAATGAAGACATACCTCATCGTTCTTCAACTGATCAAAGAACTGGCGATAATATGCAAGGACGCCAATCACAGTATCACTCAATACTTTATGCTTGCGCCACTTATTTGGTAAATGAAAGTATTGCAAACGTAAGTAATATGCCATATGCAGAAGACATGATATGCATTCGGAGGCTGCCATCCAAGATTTTCATTTGCCACTGATTGTAAAATGCCTCGATGTCGATCAGAGATCAAACACAAGCCCTCTTGTTGGGTGACATGCAATCTCAGGTGGGCTAAGAACCAACTTCAAGCATCCTTGGTCTCCCTTTCCACAATGACAAATGCAATAGGCAGAGGTTTTCTATCTCCATCTTGAGTTGTTGCAATCAACAACTTATGACGGTATTTGCCATACAAATGAGTAGCATCAATCTGAACAATGGGCTTACAATATCAGAAGCCAACCACACATAATCTAAATGTCCAGAATAATCGACAAAAGACTCTTTTTGAACGATCGAGTCGGTTATTCACAAAACATTCCTCGTCTTGCAACTCCACCACTGTGTCTTCCATGTCTCTCTTCATGGCTGCTAGCCATCTGGGCAACACCTCGTAAGATTTGTCCCAATCCCCAAACACATTCACAATAGCCATTTGTTTTGCCTTTCAAGCCTTTCGATATGAAACTTGGTAACCAAATTGGCTTCGAATCCGTTCAACAATTAAGGATACGGGTGCATCGGGTTTTGTTCTGACTAACTCCAAAATGCAAGAGCAGATCAAACGAGAGTCCAACTTCCGATGATCTAATGACATAGATGGGTTTACGCAACTATGAGGTCCATTATATTTTGTAATCTGCCACGTATTCGACCTCTTGCTTTGTATGGCCCTAAGTCTCCAACTACAACCTTCGCCAAAACTAGGGCACTTGGCAATCAGTCTTCGTGAATCAGAGTCTTCAATCTTGTACTCTTGATGCCTGTGAATGGAATACTGTTTGAGGGATAACTTCACGGAATCTTTTGATGGAAATTGCAAACCAACATAGAATTCATCAATCATGCTCCAAGTCCCACGACTGTCTAATTCAGGCAAATTATCAGGATTACTCAATGCATCCCAGTTGATTTGAGAAAACTGAGGGCATGGTGGCACAAACACGGATTCAGGCCCTCGAGGCATAAATATGGATTGAGGAGCAACTGCCAATGGAACTTGTAAATTTTCTTCGGCATCAAAGTTTTCTGCCTCTATGTCGGTGTCTGAATCATCGCCCTCAGCTACCTGTTTTTCGTCTTTACTTAACTCCCATACTGCATCTCTGACAAGTGGGTTATCAGGTTCAACCATTGCACCACCAATAGCGATCATATTGCATGGCTCAATTTGATTGCATGCTCTTCTTGCCCACTTGTTTCTATCTCCACATACAACTCCATTGACGCCATGTTCGGAGTTTGACAGAAGGAATCTATAATGTACTTTACATCATCATCGTTTTCTATTGGAAGCCCTACCCATCTCCACCGATTGAAGCATTGCGGACACCGATAGATAACTTTTGACACATGTTGGTTTGTTTGAAACCTCAACTTTGAATGGATCTTAGTTTTCAACCCATCCAAAGTCATATTGGTTGTGATCACAATAGGCCTAGGAGGAGGACCTTGATACATGACATCCTCTTCACCATCATACATTGTCCCATTGAAGTAAATGAGCACATTTAGCGATTTTGTCATGTTAACTCCAATTCTGAACAATAACGATTCAACACATTTATTTAATATATTAAAAATCAATTACAATATTAATTGGACATATAATAATGTATAAATATATATAACAATGTATAATAATATATTACATATATTTATTCAATATATTAACAATCAATTATAATATTCAATATAATTATTTATGTACAAAAAACTTTATAAACTCCATTATTTTGAATTAAGCTACATTTACTAATGTAAATCATGTCAAGTACTCAAAAAAAAATATATATCCTACTCGATTACCTACAAAATAATGATCCATACAATTTAGACTACATATCATACAAGTCTATTATTCACTAGCCAATAAAAATATTAATGTATAATAACATTAAATTACAATTAACACTAACTTAATAAAAAATCAATCAACAAATAATTAATAAACTATTTAACTATTGAAAAAGGTACTTACAGTTTTAAAGAATACAATCTAAATTTGATCACAAATAATGATATAGACACCACTTCTAGTAAGAATTGAGTTCGTTAAGAGAGTTCAGAGCGTTTAGAGAGAAGAAATTTATAGAGAGATAGTGAGAATTTAGAAAATGGTTTGAATGTCACGAAAGGGGGAAGGGTTGGTGGATATATACTAAGATTACGCCACCTTTGTTGGCTTATTGTGCTTGATTGCGCCAACAAGGGTAGCGTTTTCAGTGATGTGGCCAACCAGGATGCGCCAAGTAGGATGACGCATCTACGTAGGTTGCGTTAAGCGTGTTGGCGCAATCTACGTGGATGCGCCATCCTACTTGATACATCTTAGTTGGTCAGATAATATTAAAAAAAATCACGTAAGATAAAAGGAAATGACAGTTTGGTATATAATTTTAAAAGAGTGATATTTTGATAAATAATTTAAAAAAATGATAATTTAATAAATAATTTAAAAAAATAATACTTTAATAAATAATTTTATCAACAATTAATAAAAAAACCATGAATTTTGAGTTGCCTATTCATCCTTGCTTACTCCTTCGTAATATACCATAGGTCCGTCTGTCTTCTATATTATCGTTGCACTCAGTTTTCTTTACAAAAGCAGGTACAATAATTTTTTAAAGGAAAAATTTTATAAAATAAATAAATAAATTTACATTAATTATTGATAAATAAATTTACATTAATTAATTATGTGAATTTACTTATTCACTTTATAATTTCACTTAAATCTTTGATCGAAAAGTACAGCATTAGTCTTAGGGCCGCCTGTCTCGCCTGTCAAACTTTTGGTAATCCAGTTGTTTTTGGATAAACCTTGTGCAAAGGTTTTTTGATTGACTATCCTGTGCAAAGTTTGTCTTGCAAGATCAAAGATTACTTCAACAACTCACATTATCCGGTCATATGCAACCTGATAATCACGAGAAGGATAATTTTGACATCATGTTAAAGTTGAAAGAGATGGCATGTTGATCCTGAATAAAACTTTTTTTTTAATCTGCTGAATAAAACTTATAATAATGAATGATAATACACACACGTACGTACGTACTTATACATTTTTACGTATTTTCCTTTAAAATTATTAAATAATACCTTAAATGTCAATATACTTTTTTTTAGGTAATTTAAATTACACACATTTTTTATTTAAAATATGTATGATATATGATATGATTAAATGATTATCCTTTTTCTGTGGTCTAACTAGGAACATATTGTAAGTATAGGATTGACCGAGTTTGTGTGCTGTGCTGTGCTTTTGTTCACAAAATTGACATTTACATAATTTACGTGTTGGGTTGGGATTGACTAAGTACATTTTAATTAGAATATAATATACCATTATTTCACTGCCAGTATAGTGTGCTGTGCATATCATTCCGTGTGTCAGGTTCTATTTAGACTTTAGGACACTGTCATTAAAAGCAAAAACAAACAAGATACTACTATGTCAGTCTGAGTCAGATATTTGATATCTCTCTCTCCCTCTGTCACACACACACACTCTCTCTCTCTGTCCTTGTCTGACTGGAATTGGAGCCCAAGAGAAGAGAAAAATGGCTCTGCCCTCTTCATCCCTTGTCACCTTCAAATACAAACCCGCCCTCGTCACACCACCGCAACCACGCAGATCCATTGTTGTTGCCAATTCTGTGGAGCCTTCCAAGTCAACCCCAACGGCCACAATTTCCACAACTTGGAGGGTTGATAGTTGGAGGGGTAAGAAGGCCCTGCAGCTTCCGGATTACCCAGATGAAAATGCGCTGGATCAAGTCCTCCAAACCCTTGAATCTTATCCCCCAATTGTGTTTGCTGGAGAAGCCAGGAGCCTCGAGGAGAAATTGGGTCAGGCTGCCATGGGCAACGCTTTTCTGCTTCAGGGTGGGGATTGCGCTGAGAGCTTCAAGGAATTCAATGCCAACAATATCCGTGACACCTTCCGTGTTATTCTTCAAATGGGTGTCGTCCTTATGTTTGGTGGCCAAATGCCTGTTATAAAGGTTTCATTTTTATCTCTTCTCCTCGAATTAGAATTTCTTTACTTTAGAATTATTTAAAATCTTTAGCTGTTTAAATGTGTTTGGAGGAAGAGGAGGGTGTTTTTCTTGGATTGGGGTTGATCAAATTCTTCCATTGAGATTTGAGAGCAGCCTAGGCTATTATTAGCAATGATTAGATGGAAAGTTGGAAATAGAAATTTTTTGAGTTTTACCTTGTGGTGGTTTAAAAATTTATAATGAATGAGAATGACATACTTCAGCTGTGCTGTGCCTGTTGGATATGCTGACTTAGGTGGGGCGAATGGCGGGTCAGTTTGCAAAGCCAAGATCAGACCCTTTTGAGGAGAAAAACGGAGTGAAGCTGCCAAGTTACAGAGGTGACAATGTGAATGGTGATGCATTTGATGCAGCATCTAGAGTTCCAGATCCACAGAGGATGATAAGAGCCTACTGCCAATCTGTGGCTACTCTCAACCTCCTGCGGGCGTTTGCCACAGGAGGTTATGCTGCCATGCAAAGGGTCAACCAATGGAATCTAGATTTCATGGAGCATAGTGAGCAGGGAGATAGGCATCTTTTCGAACCTCTTTTTAAATTCATTTCAGGCTTTTGACTTGTTCGTGTTTGTTAATTCGTATTTTTATATATTCAAAATGCTTTGGATGGATCTTTTTGAAAATTGAACTGACTCTTTTCATCTTGCTTGAAAGATAAGGGATCTAAAAAACGGAAATGGAAATTGGGAATAATTTTAGATTATTTCCCCTTGTTTTTAATTCTGCTTCTGAATGGGATATTAGGGAGAAATAAAAAGGGAGAAAATCAGAAAAAAAAGAGAGTAGAAAGGATAAGAAATGAACTAAAGTTGAAGACTTTATTTTGTTTGGTTAGTTACGGTAAATGAACTAAATGTGGTTATACTGTAATAGGAGATATTCTCCCTGGCACATGTCTCATGCTCTTTAAAAGTAATGAGATGGAGAAAAGAATCTGGATCAGATTTGATTCATAATATTGCATATTTACTTCTTATTTTTTACTTCGAACAATGATAAAATTACAATTGCTCCAATTTTCTTGTAGTGGTCCTGTACAACTTAATTTAAGCTAGTCTAACCTAGTTGATATGCATTAGCACTTTATTTTGTGCTTTCTGCAAATGATAAACAGATCATTCTAAAGGAAAAATGGATTCTGTTTATTCTTGAAATTGCTATCTTTGGAAGTTCTCAACTTTTGTTACATTAGTTCTTTTTTGGTGTGGGCCAACAGGTACCGTGAATTGGCTCATCGAGTGGATGAGGCTCTTGGCTTCATGAGTGCTGCTGGGCTCACATCTGAGCATCCAATCATGACTACAACAGACTTTTGGACCTCCCACGAGTGTTTGCTACTCCCTTATGAACAAGCTCTTACTAGGGAAGATTCTACTACTGGGCTTCATTATGATTGCTCAGCACACATGCTATGGGTTGGGGAACGCACTCGCCAACTTGATGGTGCTCATGTTGAATTCTTGAGAGGAGTTGCTAATCCACTTGGCATCAAGGTGCATATATAGTGTTCCTCGCCTATGTCCTTGATATGTTAGGCTATGTTGCTATTTTGGTTTGATTATCAAATTACTTTTGCATATGCTTTTTTTTTTTTTTTCGGGTATAAAATTACTTTTGCTTTGACTATCAAAATTGCTTCTGCATATGCTTGTCTCAGTTGATTAGTTGTAATGGTCTTTTAATATGCTGTGTAAGCACTTAAACTACAATCCTATCTGAAAGGCCTTGGTGTTGTTGGCAATAAATAATGCATTGCTGACAAAGAATTTGCAGCTACTAAAAGGCTACTTGGTTTTCAGGTGAGTGATAAGATGGATCCAGGTGAACTTGTTAAGCTGACAGATATTCTGAACCCTAAAAACAAGCCTGGAAGAATTACAGTAATTGTTAGAATGGGAGCTGAGAATATGCGAGTGAAGCTCCCACATCTTATCAGGGCAGTTCGTGGAGCAGGTCAAATTGTCACTTGGGTTAGTGATCCCATGCATGGGAACACCATCAAAGCTCCATCCGGACTTAAAACCCGCTCTTTTGATTCAATAAGGGTAATTTTCACATATACTTGATTCCTTCTTCCAATATTTTGTCTTTTGTTTTGTATTCAGTATTTAGGCAATACACAAGTGGCATAAAGAAGGCTTTATGGTCTGTACTAGGTCATTGTTTTTGGATCCTACAGAAGCGTTTAAGTTCATGGTGTTGCTACTATAACTTTTTCTAGGGCTTACAATTTAGTTCAGAAATCTTCCACACTCTAAGGAAACAATGGCCATTCGTGTGGGTGTTTTGGTGATCTTTGTGTTGTCTCATGTTGTATAAACAAGTCTGAGTGTAGCGGGGTTTTCCTCTTTCAAAGATAATATAATAGTAAGCTGCAGAACACCTCCAGCTGTTATTGTTTTAGAGTATTTTTCTCCCTTTTTTTGGTGGTATAAAAATTTAAAAATATAAAATGATTAAAAGTTAACTGCTTTCAAATATAAATTTCCAAGATTTTCCTAACCTTGAAGTTCCATCAAATTTACCATAAAGTGTTCACTGATATGGAAAATTACAGATTCTGCAATTTTGTTATCTTAGTGATAGATAAAGCGAATGGTACAATTTGTTGATCACCTCTGTTCTTCTATCCTACTAATGGCAGTTTTGTCCTGGAGTATATGGATCTGGCACATAATTGTTTGGCCCTTCATTTACTTGTGTAGACCATAGGTGCATGTTAGAAAATACAATGTTACAGGAACTGAACTTAGTGGAATTACTTTGGCTGTTTGTCCATCTATTCTTTATGATGTTTTGTGCTTTCTTAGGCCAATTCAAGATCTGGCTCTTTTGCAGTTTTAAGGTTGATTTTTGTTGTATAATTCAAGTTTTATAGCTAGTGATGATAAATTCATGTGTTCCCGTATGTTGTTATTGGCAATAGGCTGAGTTAAGGGCATTCTTTGATGTCCACGACCAAGAAGGAAGCTACCCAGGAGGGGTTCATTTAGAAATGACTGGGCAGAACGTGACAGAATGTGTCGGAGGCTCACGGACTATAACTTATGATGACTTGAGCTCACGCTACCACACTCATTGTGATCCAAGGCTTAATGCTTCTCAATCTCTCGAGCTTGCATTTGTCATTTCTGAGAGATTACGCAAGAGAAGGCTTAATTCAACGCAATCTCTAGCCTCACTTAGAATTTAGATGTGAGGGATGTTGCTTTGTTCTTGGATCAGAAATATTGGTTTACGATGTATTTAATTTTGCAATGGAGAGTGACCAAATACTGGGAGTCACTCCACTGAGTGTCATAAGAACTTAAATAGTTGGCACAATTAAATTGTGCTATGTATGTTATAAGACAGTTAAAACATTGAGGGTGTGCATCAGGTTATACTTGCAAGTTTTGTACTAAAGTTGTGAGATAGTTTATGCATATTTGTGTTTGAGTAATGAGTAAGTAATGAATAAAAATTCCATGATATGCATCCAAGTGAAATTTCAAATTTGTTATATGAAAGATGTTTTTTTTCAAGAATTTAATTTTGATTATTTTAGTATCAGCTATTCACACATGATAATAAAATTCTTGTGACGCTTTATTATAGTTCTTTTCAAGAAGTTGTTTTCATAAAAAAAAAAGTTTAAAATATAACAATACGTAATTAATTATTTTTAGTAAAACAATACATAAATGATAATATAAAAGAATGGGAGGTTCAGTTGCACCACACCCTTCGTGAGGGGAATTTTTGAGCGAAAAATGATCATTTTATATTTTTTTAAAAAGGTATAAGTATTATTTTTTTTTTTTAAAATGTGATTGAATGAAAAAAATAATAATAAAAAAATATATATAATAAATATTATTAAATAAAATATAAAAAAATATATTTACTCTTTAATGTAAGAATATAATAATTATTTTTGTACAGATCTTCTAGCGAAGAATGGGACTCAAAGTCAGCAAAGTTGGGTTGAGCATCAAGCCCCTCCCACTGACTTGGATGCGCTGCTCCTGCTGATGCGACGGGAGTTTTGTTTCTGTGACTTTATTTTGCTTTCTTTTTCTTGCTTCTTTTCTCGCTGTACCAAAAAAAAGAATGCAACACTAATAATGAATCAAAATTTTAAAAATAATTATACTGCACAGCTTATTCAAAATTGACCAAGGGCCATATTTGAGCATAGGCAGTTTTTGCGTTGTTGTTAGAACTATTAGTGCATAGGCGGCAATGGGCAACTTAGGCAATTTTCTCAAGAAAATATCCAATAATGTGAAAGAAAATTCTTAAGAATGCCTAATATAGAGGCACACCCTAGTTGCAGTTATTTTTAAGAAAAATTTGAGATAAACACTGAGTAATATATGAAAATGAAATCAAATAATCATTCAATATAGAAATTCAAATTTTTTTTTGGTACATAGATATTCAAATTTTAAACTGAATAATTGTTTAGTTTTTGTACAGAAAGTCAGAAATATCTCTTACGACAATTTAGTCCCTAACTGCTTATAGTGTATTCTCTCGATTTTCTTTTTTATGAGAATTTGGCTTTTATGGGTGGGAAACAGAAAGAAAAATTGCATATATCTCCACCCATGCAGGATGGTCTGCCATGAAAACTCGGTAAAGCTTTGCCTTATTAAATTTTCTGGGTGTCATTTCAATTACCATATAAATTATAAGCATAGTTCAGAGTTATAACATACAAACAAAAGGGCAACACTTGCATTTTGAAGTGATGGGAACAAGATTTGATTTGATTTGATTTTTTTTTTTTAAAAGACTGATGGGAACAAAGAGAAAAGACATCGCATAATGTAGAAGTAGCAGCTAGCAAGTAGCAACTAGAGTTTTTGGCCTTTTTCCAGTATATGTGGAATTCATTGCACTAATGACCCAAAAGAAAAAAGAAAGGCTAAAGCAAACCTAGCCTAAACCAAGCTTCAGATTCAGGGTATTTGCTAAACCTTATCGTAAATATGATTACAATACAGGAGGGCCGAACAAAACCACAAAAACAATGACGATCTCTTATATAGCCTTTTATGCCACATGAGATTAATCTGTCATTCCTTCTTGATACTTGGCCATAATGCCTCCCACTTCCCCAACACATCAAAAAGCACCCTTCCTTTATTCTCATTTACCATCAACCAACAAAAAGAAGACCCTCTTCTTTTAGAATCCACCGGCCGGAGGTGTTGCATGAACAATTTGGACTATTTATTTTTTTTATTTAATGATTAGTATTTAATTTTTTATATTTTAATATTAAAAATATTTTTTAATATTAAATTAATACTTTTTAATATTGACTATTAAATAAAAAATAAATAGTGCTACAGCTATAGAGAAACCGAATCCCTTCTTTTACCATTGTCTCATCGGACATCCACTTTACTTTAAGTTTAACCATAAACAACAAGAGGGAAATTTAAAAAAAGAAAATACCCATTCTCAATTCTACATTTTTCAAATTTAGAAAAATAAAGAAACTTACATGCATGATTATAAATAAAATATAATGATTGTTTTTATTTATTCCTCGTTTTCCATATTTTGAACAGCCCTCTTTATAGAAACATAATTTACCTGTCATACTAAAAGACAAAAGGCATGATTAATTGTAAACAACAAACATCATTCTCCAATCCATCGTCTTCAACTTCAACCCATCCATATCTACAATCCCCCCTCACAATCACACGAGCGTCCTGCATGCCGAGGTCTGCGGGTCCCACATCGCCGGCAACAGGTACTTCCTCCCGTTCACCCCATGGGCATTGTAGCTCGCCCCGGTTGTCTTATCCACCAGAACCCGACCCGGATAACCCGGATACGCCCCGCTCCCGAACACCCCAGTGCACGCCGAAACCGCCTCCAGCGGCGCCGTCGCAGGGCCCTGGAAGTACCCATTGTTGAAGGGGTTGGTGACGGTGCCCGCCAGCAGGGTGGCTAGGTTGATGATCATTCCCTCCACCCCGACGTCGCCGTTCGGCGCCACTAGCGGCGGCGTCTGCGGCCCGTATATGGGTTGGTGGAAGGGCCACGCGCATTGCCCCGGACACTGCTCCTCGGAGTTTCCGACCCACACGTAGGCAGTGCGGGTCTTCCCGTCAGCTGATCGGGTCGACCCGTGGGTCCCGCAGCGGCTGGAGCAGAAGCCGTCGACGGCGACGTCCTTGGCGGTGAGGATGATGTTGATGGCAGCGACGTCGTTGAAGTTGGAGGCGAGGGCGAGGAGGTGCGTTGCCTTGAGGTACTTGCCGAGGGAATAGTCCTGGTGCAGGAGTTGCTTGCCTACGACGAGCGCAGAGGATCCTCCACCCTTGTAGTTCTCGGTGGTCTTCCACCACGTGGCAGCGGAGGGGAGTGGGGAGGATGAGGAGCTGCTCAGGGAGTTAATGAAGTCCACGATTATGGAGCGTTGGATTGGGGTGAAGCTCCCGTACCATAACAGGTTAACGATGATCCGCCCCTTCAGGAGCTCGCCGTTGTGATACTTTAGAATCAGTGGCTGCTGCTGTACTAGCGCCCCCACTGCAGTGTGCACCAGCACCAGCACCAGCACCAATAGAGCATAGCACACCGTGGTAACGTGGTAATTAGAAGCCATTTTCAGGGTCAAAGGTTTAAGTAAAACTAATACATGTAAGAGAGAGAGAGAGAGAGACCGTATGTGTGTGTGACTGGACGATGAACACGAATGAATGAGGGCTATTTATATACCGCGGGACTGCGGGAGAGGAGAGAGCTGTAGGAGGAGAGGTGTCAACATCACACGAATCCACGTGGGAGTTCTTGATTGATTGTTATCCTTGACAGCCTGTAAGGTCTTTAGGTGGGTGACGTGGCGGTCTACAATGATGGCGACCTTGGCGTCTGGATTGGTCTCTTTGAGGTTTGAAGTTGAAGTTTAAACCCCGCATGCACGAACGGGTATTGGATTGGAGTCAGATTACTGAATTCGCTTCACCCCCACCCCCACCCCCACCCCCACGCCTGGTATTTCACAATGCCGAGAATGCTGTTGTTATAGCTAGTTAGCTTACAGCATCTGTATTTACGCATTTCATTATTTTCAGCACAGGCTTTTGAACCGAATCACGTGGGTCCCATGGGGAATTCCACACGCAATGGCCACCTTTTGATTCCAATCCCACGAAAGGAATGGGAGCCATATTCTATCTTAAGCGTTCAGATTCATAAATTTAGATAAGTCTAAATATTATTAATATAAATTTAGGCTATCGTTGCTGATTGCTCAAATTAAAGGGTTATAAATCATTCTGTCTTCTAATTGGTATTCAATTATTCATTAGTTTAGTTTATCTTTATAAATGATTAAGCTGTGAATTGTAAACTGTTTTTACTCAATTGATATTCAGGCATTCATAAGTTGGATTCATTTTAAAATGTTAAGCCTACGAAAGTTCGAAATAACCCAATTGATGACCTGCCTATATAATGGCTCGATAAACACATGTTTAATACAACCCATCAATGGTCATCAGTCGTTTAGCACTATCATGACCAACGATCGCTAACAGTTTCGTGTCATAATGATCATACATAATATCTTTGTGTCATCATGATCAGCAGTCATTAACGGCTTCACTCAATGATGTTCAGAATCCTAAATGACCTAAACGAAAGGCATCCAGAAAGTCATTCCTCTAAATCTCTATATAAATCAATCTGGTAGCTTAAGTCAGCCATGTTAACATTTCTCTATCTATTCCTTCATTACTTTCTTGACTCCAAGATTGATCAGTCAAAGTGCTTCTGTAGGCGTTTCACCCCGTCTCCAACCAATGATCTACAGGACGATCGACTTGGGTCTTTTCAGCGATCACCCCTCGGGTAGAGGACGGAACATCTGGCGCCGTCTGTGATAATTCGGTAAAACGGTTCCCATCTTCTTCGAGGTTGAAAATCTCGACACATCTTCGATCTAACTCAGATCGTGGGTTTCCCATCTTTCCTGACTTCCTTGAAGCACCACAGTTCTTTAAGACTAGCAACGAGCTACCGGCAACATCTTTCTTCTTCGGCATTCCAGTACCATTCTCGGACTCTTGACAGTGAGCTATGACATCTAGTTTTGCCATTTGTTCAAGATGGCCCTCGAATCTTTGTTGACACACCCTTTTCCTCAAAAATTGTCATCACAAACCCTAACCCAAATTTCTTACAAATCCTGTTATTCTTCGATCAAATCCACGAGTTTTTGAAAATTTCCATTCGTCCACAGACGAAATATCAAAACCCACTCATGAAATTACTTGGCTCGCGTGTTGATTGGAGACGCTACCATCCTTTTAGGTGCAGCCAATGACGGATCCACTTATTAAGGAGTGGGGACACATGCCTCCACTCTATCTTGAAACTTTTCTTTGATCCTATATAGGTATATATGTATATGTCTTTTTTATTTTTTTATATGTGCAATTTTTGTCCCTAAATGTAGATAAATTAATAAATTTATAGTGATAAAAAATAAAACTCACATAATATTATTTTTTATTTTTCAACAGTACTCACTTAGTTTAGTATATGAGTATACTCATATAATATTATTTTTTATTTTTTAATAGTACTCACGTAGACTTGGTACCAATATACTCAGAACACAAAATTCCTCTTCTCCCACCGTTCTTTATCTCTGCAGACTAGTGGTGATGGAAGATATTATCCGCTTAAACTCACTTGTATCTGTTTCGACCATAGAGACGTTTGCCCCCACTGCTTAAAATTTTGGGTCCGTCACTGAGTGCAGCTATGTCGCCGACCACGAAGCACCATCCTCTCTATCGATCTTAGCGCTACTGACAACGACGATGCCTCTCTTGTAAATGTTTGAGCCTCCAGACGCGGGTTGTCCAATAGTAGCTCACATTGCCACTCATACCTTTTGCCATCCTCTCATTCTTTCAGGCAGTGATCTTTTTGCCTTAGGTCATGCCTGCCAAAGTCCTCAAGGCACTGGAAAATCTATTACAAAAGAGAATTATAGTGCACATGAATTTAGTGAAACTTTTGTTGTAGACAATGAATTCAAAGTTGCTGCACATACCTAGCTTTGGAGAAAGATAAACAAGAATCAGAAGCATAGTGAAACTGATGGAGTTTTTTGGACAAAAACTCAGGA
The DNA here is from genome assembly GCA_029884595.1 of Ormosia semicastrata. Taxonomy (NCBI): domain Eukaryota; kingdom Viridiplantae; phylum Streptophyta; class Magnoliopsida; order Fabales; family Fabaceae; genus Ormosia; species Ormosia semicastrata. The sequence continues at coordinate 3,382,473 of JAQQTO010000057.1, read as the reverse complement.
AACCCAACAAGCACATGGTTTTCTCTCAGCCTCACTATTTCTGTTACTGGCTCGCTGCTACATTTTAGCTCTTACATATTGAACCTTCTTGCATTACATATTGAGTTTTGTTTACGCTTAGTCCCTCATGATTCGCTGCTGTTGGCTTACCAAATGTTAATTGTATTTATCTTTATTTTATCAAACAAAATAGTTACAGGTTCGGCAAGTAATTGTATAGTCTTTGATTCTAATCGAGGTGCTGTTGTAGATTGTTTTGAGCAAAACAAGGAAGGCTAAGCTATTGCATCATTGTTTGGTTGCATGTGAAAAGTGATAAGTTACTTTTTTTTAAAGTGATATTCACCATAGTAGAAATTCCAAAGTTTGATGGCAAACATTACAGAACATCATTATTCGTAAATTTTTTTAGGACCTACTATTTTGCCTTAATTCTTTCTAGATAATAATGCATTCATCTTTCCTAAACCCCCAATTGAGTTTCACTTGTCAATGGTGCCATAATTATTTTCATTTCATCATTTGTATATAAATTTGTTTTTAGTTGGAAGAAAAAGTTTCATGATATATAAATGTCATCATTAGGATTAGTGAATGGGTGGTCATATGAATGGCATCAATTGTATTCTAACAATTTGTTTGGTAATTACTTTGGTATATTGCTTTGTCTATTTATTCTTATTCTTGGTCGCACTACATTATCGTAGGTGCAATTGTTCAATCTCTTTGCTCTTTGATGTGACACAGGCACACAAGTTTTTTATTTTTTATTTTCATGCCATTAGTACCCTATTTTGCTCAGTTGCGGTATTTGTGGATAAATCTACTTATGCATTAGTTTGTTAAATTCTTTTATTTGTTCACATGTTTTTTCCCTTTGATATATAAATTGCTTATTTCCCTATAATTTTCTTAATTCTGGTTATAGGATATCCATTGTGATTAGGAATAAAGTATATGTTATAATGAAGTGTTTGTAATGTGTTTGATTAAGTTCCAAAATAGCATGACCCCTATGCATTGTCATTCTATTTTGGGTTTTCCAGCTTAATGCTTGTTTTTACTTCTGATTGTGACATCTTATTCTTAGTCTTACTCTTCGAGTTCATTAAAAGATGTGGTAATAGAATTGGGTTTAGTATTTGATAGATAGTCTGCTTACTAATAGTGCAACAAAAGATGGCAAGGAAAGAGCTAAGGAGAGCCCTTCATCTAATCCTTTGGTTTTAAATTATATGTCTTTGCTTGTGCCACTAATTTAATATGGTGTCAAATTAAATTCATTTTCTTTATTTTATATGCACCTCATTGTGGTGTTTTGCTTATTTTCATCATCAAAATTACTCATCAAGCATATTTTCTTCTCAAATGTTTTTAAATATGCTTTTAATCATATTAATATGCTTCACTAATGCCTTCACAATACTTATATGCTTTGGTCTGCTATATTTTGTTTCCTTATGTATTATTTTTACTCTAGTTAGTCATTTTCTAACAGGTGTACAGGTTCTATTAACACTCATTTGATAAAATGGTTGATTAGCTCACCTTTAAAATTTTACTTCCTTGTATGCATGAGAAAATGGAATGAGAAAATTCTATTCTTATATTTCTAAGGAACTATGCATACTCAGAAGAAGATAACTTGAATAGACGCATAATGGCATTGTTCACTCCCATCATCCCATATATCAAGATAAGAATTTGGTATTTCCCAGATAATATCTCATTGCCTTTAATTTGAAGCATATGACAAATAACATTCTTCAGCATTATTTCTTTGCCATTCATTATGCTTGACAACATGACTTGATTGTCGTTTTCTTGTATAGCTTCGGTACTTGCCTATTAGCATCATTTACATAGTTTTGATATGGTTGTTTAACATTCATTTTTTTTTATCAAGAATGACACATTAACTACTCCACCATATTACTCTAGATTGCCATGCTCTACCAAGCATCCAATTTTTTTTTTTGAAAAAAGCCATTAATGCATAATGTTTATCAAAGTACATTGGCATGTCACTAATAACATTTATTGATACCATCTTGTAGAGTCAAATTTGCTTGTGCAGGGAACAACAGAAAGATTTCAAACTTCAAGGTGGATAATCTTTTTTGGTCAACAACTTGTAGCAGGAGAGAAATCACTACATTCATTTGTCACGTGCTCAAAACCAAAAATAAGCAGGAAAAACTTCAAGAAAAACCTCAGCTTGGCTAACTCGGCCTTGGTATGAAATTCATTTACATTTATAAATTATTTTAATTACATATTATTATCAGAATTACTCACATGACAAGATCAAGACAAGATAAATTAAATCCCCAACATTACGAAATCAGACATACAAATTCTTGCGAAAGTCAAGGCAAAGGGATCGAAAACTCGGGATGATAAAAGGTCCAGCTCAGGAAAATCCGATGTTATAGTCAATCCATGATGCCCTTTGAAGACAAGCCCACCTCGGGAAGGTCTGAGGTCATCATCAATCCATGATGCCCTTTGAAGACGGCCCAGCTCAGGAAAGTCTGAGATCAATGGTCAATCCATGATGCCCTTTGAACACAGCCCAACTTAGGAAGGTTCGAGGTTATGGTCAATCCATGATGCCCTTGAAGATGACCCAGCTCAAGAAGGTCCGAGGTTATGGTCAATCCATGATTCCTTTGAAGACGACCCAACTCGGGAAAGTCCGAGGTCATGGTCAATCCATGATGCCATTGAAGATCGTCCCAGATCGAAGAAACTCATAGTCAAACTTAAGATCAGATCAAATCAAAAATTTAAAAGTTCATTGCAAGTCAAACTTAAGATCGAATCAAGTTGAGAAAATTTATAGGTAAGATCAATAAATTTATATTAGATCAAAACCAAAGACCAAAGTCATCCGAAGTATACAAGCATGTCAAAATCATAAACATTACTTCATCAACATCAAGTCATCCGAAACCACATTCTATCCTATGATTGGCAAGAAGAAGAAGAAGAAGAGAAACCTCAAATTAAAAGTGAAAGACCTCTGATTAAAGGCAAAAACCTTAGATAAGAGGCCAATATAACATCGGATTAAATGGGAAAAATCTCGGAACATCTTTAATAACATAAGTACTAGGAAACACAAGCATGAAAAACCTCGATTTCTTAAAAAAATTATCTAAGTCTTGGAAAAATACATGCACAAAAGGCCTCACCACTCACCTTAGAAGGTTACATAGGGACAAAGTTTAAAAATTACGAAGAGCTCAGAAAAGTTCGACCATTCACCTTGTGATTACCCCAGCTGGGGGGCTGTGAACCGTCCAGATTTATAAGCTCGGGTAAGTTTAAACATTACTAATACAAGTTCGGGCTATCATCACTGATTGCCCAAGTTGAGGGGCTGTGGACTGTCCTAACCCAATTAACGTCTGGCCACTCATAAGGTTGGCTCATCTTCACAAATGATCAAATGAGGAGGCTGTAGACTGTCCTGACCTAATTGCATCCGACCATTTATAAACTAGGCCCATTTCAAAAAGTCAAACCCACGAAAGTTTGAATCAACCTGACTAATGACTTGTTTGTAAGATTCAACTAACCTATACCTGAATGAGTAATGGCTCGACAAACACATGCTTAATACGACCCACCAACGGTCATCGGCCATTTGCCACCATCATTACCAATGGTTGTTAACGGCTTTGTGCCATAATGACCAGATATAACGTATTCGCGTCATAATAATCAGACATAATGTATCTGCACCAAAATTAATAGGCGTTCGCGCTATAATGACCATACATAACCTCTTAGCGTCATAATGACCAAACATAACATTCAGAATCTTAAATGACCTGAGCAGAAAGTATCCAGAGAGTCAGTCCTTCAAATCTCTATATAAGTTGACATAATAGTCTAAGTCAAGTATATTCACATTTTTCTACTTATTCTTTCATCACTCTTTTGACTTCAAGACTAATCAATCAAAATACCTCTACAAACATTTTATCTTATCTCCAATTAACGAATTCTCAAAATACTAACCAAAATCTCACTAACAATTAAATCCTCTTACAATTAACCTTCAAGTAAAGGACAAAACACTATTATTCGAAAGGTTCACATGACAATGACGTCAAGTGCAGGTTTTGAGTTGGGGGTAAGAAGTGTTTTAATTTAACATTTAATATAGGCAAGCATGATGGTGCTTGTGAATTTGTGATAATGAGTAAATTAAAGGATTTTTTTAATCAATACTTACAATTAACATTAAGAAATTTAAAATAAGAGATTTTATATAAAATATAGATTTTTTAATTTTAAAGTACTGAATACATTATTTTTTATAAAAATATTTCTATTTTAAATTTTTAGCAAATATTTTAAGATATTTAAAAAAATCTTAAATTAAAATAATAGGTTCCCTAAGTCCTGAGTTCTTGAGACTACTCCTGTGACTCTGAGCGTACGTGGGAGGGCCAGGATGGAAGACGGAACCAGGTTCCATTATCCTAAATACGTCTACGTCAGTATATTAATATTTTTACTGATATATGTTATTTTATGGATTTTATTTTAAAAAACAAAAAAAGTGGCAACTGGCAAAGCAAAGTAGCTCCAAACCAGATGTTGGGCTTGTTTAATTGGCATGGCCTCTGGCCAAAAAGAAAAAAAAAAATAGATGAGTTTCCGACTCAATTTATTTAACCCTCTAAAAAAAATAAAAAAATTATATAAAAACCTAAAAAATATTATAAAATTTTAAAAAAAAATAATAAACAATAATAATAAAAAATTATAAATTATATATCTAAAAATATTTTTTAAAATAATTTAATTAAATATTTAAACATAAATTATAATATTAAAGAATTTTTTATTTTATAATATTATTTGTCATTTTTTTTAAAAAATAAAAAAGTCAACTCGATGGACTAACTTGCTTCCGTTTCGTATAATCCGCAGGTTAAGCGAGATGAGTTATACAGATTAAAAAAATAATATGAGTGTAATCTTTAAACTCAATTCATAAAAAAATAATGAGTTGACAAATTAATCCAACGAATTAAACTCGCTTTGTCAACTTTATCCAAGTGGGTGGTCCTCCGCATTCTGCGCTGCTATGGGTTTTGGCTTTTTGCTTTTCCTTTTCTTCAATTTCACTTTAGCTTTTATTTTAAAAAATATATATTTTCATCTGTGTCCAATGTTTTGAAATTGTCGATGAACATATTGGGACGGTGCCGACTCCATGAATTGCCCACTCAAACCGCAAGACTTCAATGGAATGTGTTTTGGTGGTTGTTAGAATTCAAGGAGACAAATCAAAATCCATTTCATGCCGATGCCATGTACAATTGGAGAATAGAAAGAGAGTATCAATGTGATGCTCACATACATGATACATGTACTTTGTAAAGACCTTTGCATGAAAGTAGAGGTTGAGGAAATTTACGATTTGTTTGTTTGAGGCATTTGGTTATTAGAATGCAAAGGACATATATTTATTTATTATTCAGAATTTTTTATTATAACTAAAGTAACATTATTTTATTTAAATTAAATTTGAATTGCAATTAAAAAAATCAAGAGTATACTTGAATAATATTTAAGAATAGATGTCTAAAAATTATTAGAGTTACATAGTTATAAAAATGTTACAAGATATTTATTATATAGATGTTAATATATATAATTTTTTTTATATCTCATTATGACGATACTTATAATTTCATCTAATCGTGTCCTTATAAATATAAGGTGTAAGACATTTGAGTATGACACACAAGAATGAAGAAAAACTTTTTTTTTCTTTTTAGTTTCTTCTCTATTTCTTGAGTTCTTTATATTTTACTTTCTAGTTTTTTCTCTATTTTTTAAGTTCTTTATGCTTACTTTTATAATACGTTATCAACATGAGACTCTACTATATGAGTAATAGCTTGAACAACTTAGAGATTTTATTGAAAGAGTTTGTCTTCTTATCTCTCCTTTTGGATTAATTTAATTCATTGCTTATAGCTTCCTTCATATTAGTCTTATTATAAAATATTTTCATGTTTCTTCTATAGAAATTTTATGGTCAATCTTATTTGATTAACACAATTATCATATTTTGTTTATATTGAATTTGTTATTATTGATAAATTCTAAAAGAAATTACTATTTAAACATCCCTAAAGGATTGTAAAAAACTAATAATTTTTCATAGTCATCTTTTATATGAAAATTTATGGTTTAGTTCATGAAAAACTATATTTTTAGATTGTGATTGAATCTAAAAAGATCTATTTGATCTTAGTATAATTTGAAATAAAAAAATGTGAGAGAGAACTTTATTTACTTTTTTATGCCTGTCGAATATGCTCTTGTAGTAACAAAAAATGATAAAATTATTTCAAGAAATAATTTGAATCAAGTTTATACATTTTTGTGATTAAACACAAAAATGAGTTATTGAAGAAAAATCACAAAGGTCATTGTTCTGGATCGTGATCCGGGATCATGTCTCGTGGGTCGACCCGGCATACAATACACTAGAGTCTGTTGTAGACGCCCTCGGCAAGAGTTCGCCTATAACACGCGGAAATCTCGGCTATATGCAGATCAAACCACGACATTGGGTAACAACAGTTTTACCGCGAGATCTGCGCAATAGATAAATATTAAGAATATCTGTTATTGTCAATCATGATCTTGCGGAATAATAGCATTTATAACTGCCTCTAACTACCCATAATTGTAGTATCCATATTCCGATCTTATAGGGATCCTCTGCAACTAAATAAGGAATATATCTCTTCTTGCGACTATTACGAGAACGTATCTCTCCAACCTTTATAAATTGGGTGATCTACAAAGCAATCCATAGTTGCCATTTCTCTATATCATGCAAAAATTACAATAATTCATGAAGGAAGTCGTGAATATTTCTTGTTAAGAGTTATGATTCATCATATTCAACAATTTTGTAGATTGTCTTATAAAAATGAAATTTTAAATGAAGATAATACTACTTGTAAAACTCAACAAAAGAAGGATATATCAAAGGTGATTGAATAAAGTATATTTATCCACAATTCTTTAGGGAGAGAAAATTGAAATGTTGCAATTCATATATTATAAGTGATGCTTCTAACAATGAGAGAAAAATTGTACTCTTTTTTCTTAATTGAAGTTTTGTCTTACATGATTTTTCTTAATAAAATTTTTAATGAGACAGTTCCTATATAAAAGATATTGTACTCTTTTTCCTTCATTTAGATTTTTTTTCACTAAATATTTTTTAATAAAGTTTTAATGAGACATATTCCTTATGGACATCTAAGAGGGAATGTTAAGAATAATATTCAATAGTGTATGTCTACAAGTCACTAGAATTATATAATTATAAGAATGTTATAAAATACTTATTATGTAGATGTTAATATACATTATTCTTCTTTATATATCATTATAATGATACTTGTAATTTCATATAATTGTGATCCTATAAATAAAGGGTATAAGACATTTGAGTATAATACAAAAGATCGAATGAAGAAATTTTCTTTTTCTAATTCCTTCTCTATTTTTTGTGTTCTTTATATTTTATTATATAATTTCTTTTCTATTTCTTAAATTTTCTATGCTTACTTTCACAACAGAAATCATATTATTAGGGAAATGAAGATTAGTTTTCATATTAATAAGAAAGAGATTAACAAAAATGTAAGACACAAATTGTCAAATTTAAAGCTAACATCATGAAAGGTGAGGAGACGGATCAAAAGGGGTTGATAACTGGTGAACATTCATGCACTTCTCTCTCATAAAACTCACAATCGCATCATTGGAAAGTAACGAGAATAAAGCAACAACTCTTATAAAATTTGTTTGACCCGTTTTCATGGAAAAGCCACGTTTTTTGTTTTCGGTTTTAGCTGAAAAAACAAAAGGTGAATAAGAAGGGAATGTAAATTGATTTAGCATGAAGCTTCGTCTCCATTTCATCCTTGATTTAGCCTCTCTCTTTTTTTTTCATGTAGTATAGAAAGAGAAACAAATTTTGTATTTGTTGTTCTCAAAAAGAAGAAAAAGGGGGAAAAGTAGAGAAGTGGATAAAAATAAGGGGGAAGGGAAGTGGTGGGTGAAAAAGAAGGCAAAAGGGTCACGTCACGTGTGAGAAGTAGGGGAGAACGAAAGAACGAACAAACAAAAAGGGGTTGGCTGGGGGAGGGAGAAGGCAGCAATTGCTTTGGCGTGGCGGATTAGCATTTAGGAATGAACCAACTAGGAGTCATTGGGAGCAAACCGATGCCAAAGCCAAAGCCAAAGCCGCTGCTTTTGGAAAACGCAAACATCCACGGGTCGTTTCGTCAGCACGGTAGTACACGCAATCGCAATGTCTGCTCCCACGGTTTATAGTTATTCTTATAGCAGGTTTGGTTTAGCTCAACAGTTTTTTATTTTATTTTAAACTGTTGAAAGAGAATATGAACGTGTTTGGTAATTTGGCTTCTCAAAATTAATATTTTTTTTTGAGAAAAAAATTATTAGATGATAAGCTTAAATTTGAGCATTATTTCAAAAAGTTAATGAGATTATTTTTAATAATAAAATGTAAATATTATTTTATTTTTAATCAAATAATATTTTTAATCAATCAGATAAATTTTTTAATTATTTTATATTTATTTTAATAATTTATACATAAAAATAATTTTTTATATTATTTAAACAAAATAGATTAGTTTAAAATTATTTTTCAATTAACACATCTAAATATAAATTTTTTTCTTATAACTAATTATCAAAAAATTTATATAATAATTAATTATTAAAATAATCAAATTTTCATAACTATTCCTAACATACATTCAGAGGGTGTTTGTTTTGGATTTTTTTTGGCATCCAATGGCTTTTTTTAGCAAAAAAGCTGTTGCCTAAACTTAGCAACGTGTTTGGCATTTTGAAAGAAAAAAGCAACAGTTTTTATGAGGAAAAAAAATTGTTGCTATGCCATTTAAAATTTGAACTGTTTTGTAAAAAAATTGTTGTGATTATTCTTAATAGGGATATGTAATATCATTTTATCATAAATCAAATAAATTTTTAAATCAATCAAATAATTTTTTTAAATTATTCTATACTTATTTTGATAATTTAATATATAAAAATGATTAACTTTTTATACTTATCCAAACGAAATAGATTAGTTTAAAATCGATTTTTCATTTAATATATCCAAATATAAATCTTGTTTCTTATAATCTATTATAACAAAAAGATTTTATACAATAATTAATTATTAAAATAATTTAATTTTTACAACTATCTTAAACACGCATTAATCTTTTTGTTATAATCGATTATAAGAAAAAAAAATTTATATTTAGATATGTTAGTTGAAAAATAATTTTAAACTAATATATTTCATTTAGATGATATAAAAAAATTTATTTTATATATTAAATTATTAAAATAGATATAAAATAATTAAAAAATTATTTAATTAAAAATAAAATAATATTTATATCTCAAAACAAAATTAATATCGTCAGCTTTTCAACATAATTCTCAAAATGTAACTTTTTCAAAAAGTGGTTGTACATAAAAAAACTATCAATAACTTTTTGTGTATTTATCCAAACATATTGTTGTATTATTGAAACAACTTTTATGTAAAAAAAAAAACTATTAAAAGACAAGAATTAGCCAAACTAAACATGTGATTACTAGTAACTTACTGTAAACACAGAATCTGCTCTCACTGGATTAGTGGACATGCTCAAGTTAGAGAACAATATTCTAATTTTTAATTTCAGTTAGAAAAAATTTCTTAATTTACTTCAACTTTTAATTATAATATTACAATATTATAATTCTCTTATTTATATAATAATTAAATAACTAAATAATAATTAACTAACTAATTCACTTAACCAATAATATATGGACCCCTTCATTGAATAGCGCAAGACACAAGTAAGGGTGGAAACTAGAAATACATTAGATTAGCGGCTTTACCAAAGCTCTATGTCTGTTTTGTAAATCATGAAGCTGTGCTTAACCTGTTATTTATTATAAATTTTTTTAAACTTAACTTAACTTGTTTATGAAATTATATAAATTTAGTCAGATAAAAAAATTTATTTAAAAACTTATATTATATAAAAGTTTTCATATAAATTAGTAAGCTTAAACTTTTGTAATTTTTAAATAAGTATAACTTTTAATAAAATTATTATATTTTGTGTATTATGTTAATATATAATTAATAAATTATATAAGTATCATAAAATTTTAACTATACATAAATAATAAATAAATAGACCAGCCTAAGAAGTAAAATAGGCCTGCAAAAGTCTAAACCTTAGTCTATATAATTAAATTAGGGGTGTTTACTAACTATTTTTATTATATTTTTGAACTTGACCCATTTATCAAATCAATAGGTTTGATGGGGTTGAGTCAAGAGAAAGTTTTTCTTTCAACCTGATCAAACTTGATCTGCTTAAGAATTACTTAAGTTGGGTCAAACATGTAAGTCTGACATATTTTAAAAAAAATTCTTCTAAAATAAAAGTTGAAATACGGAATTAAAAATTTGTTACATATAACATATTTTAATTAAAAATAATATATATTTCAAATAAATTAAAAAGCCACATAACTATTCTTAAACATAATAAGTCTCAGACAAGCTAAATAAACATTACAAGTCTTATTAAGTTAACTTAAGTCTAAAATATGCTGACAGGTCTTAAAAGTCATAAACAACAAACTACATTTGTTAATTGAAGTTAATGGCATCACATATAACATATAAATTAATATAATCATTTATTTCATTCTTAATTTTTTCAAGATATTCTTTATCATCAAACGATCAATTAGATTTTTATCGTAATAGTCTGTTAGTTAGATGCTTCATATTTTCTTGGTCACATTCTCAATATGACTATAATACTTATACTTAAACTTAATTGACACTATAAAAAAGTTAAGTGAAAACAACTTGACATGTCACTATGACTAAAAGACTTTTATATATATTAAAAAAAATTATTCAGGTGAGTTGGGTTTGTATAAGTTGTCATTTTTTAAACTCGTTACCCAACTTGTACCTTGAGGGTTGGGGTGTTTTTCAATCATACAGACTCAATCTAACTTACATTTTATGAGTTAAGTTGAATCAAAATCTGTGAATTCGTAAGTTAAGCCAATTCGCTAATACCTTAAGCTAAATATATTTTTCTAAAATTTTATATCTGACTTGTTTACTAAATAAGTTAAACAGTAAGTCCTATTAAGTTGCTTGACATATCCCACTCCTAACTGTCTGGATGGATATGAACGTTAGAGTTATGTTAATATATACTTGGATTTATGAGAAACTGTATAAGCATTAACATTTTTACTATTTATAAGATAATTTTAAATATAAATATATGTGTATTATAAAATTTAATAATAGATGTGTTGTTATATATAAAATTTACTATAAATATAGGTATTTTTTTTTTAATAAACTAGTCAAAACAAATCAGTGTATTCCAATTGCCATGTGTTAGTTGTAAATAGATAGAAGGCTTGTCAATAAGGTAGGTAGGACCGTAGGAGCAAGTTTTTGCATAACTTGACCCACACTCTTATTAAATATTTTAAATTAAATTTATACAATAATTAATCACGTTCTTAAAATCAATTTATTATTTTATATAAATTAAAAAATATGTTCGAGATAAGTTTTAAACTAGTAAAAATCAATTAACATAATTAACTTTATTAATTGCTAAGTTAAGCATAATGTTAATTAAACGAGGGGTGCAAGGTGGGTTTTAAACCAACCTTGTATGGGGTAGAGTGGGTTAAGGGTATGTGCGGAGCAGATGAGATTACCGAGCCTAATAAAATGAGATGAGTTGATCGGTTTTTGTTAGGAGAGTTTGAAAGACCAACCAACTCTGCTTAAGGTAAGTTGGTGGGTTGGACATATTAACTTGCTTCAAATTGGGAAAAAAAATTAAAAAAAGAAATAAATGGGCGAGGCAGGTCAACCTACATAGATTAACTTGTCAACCCTCCTAATCCATCATTGAACAACTTAAAAGATATATATAAAATTTAACCTGATGCAAGAGGTTAACCCGTTGTAAGCTGCAGGTTTTAAGTGCAAATTAAATAACTCGACTCTATAAAAATGGATTCAACATATAACTTAATCTATTATTTTTTAACAAGTTAAATGAGTGGCCTATCGAGTCAAACTCATTTTAACATATGTAGCTTTAAACCTAAATTTATAGTAACACAACTTGTTGAGTTAACACATTAATTTATATTTAAATTTATGGTGTTGTTAATAAGTGTCTTACGAACAAGATATTAAATAACAAGATATTGAATCTACTTAATTATTTAAAGAATAAAATATTAAATACTTTTTTAGTTATTAATATATTAAGTATTTTTTATTTGCGTTTTATATTTTTGAACTATAACTATAGGTATAAAGGCATTTATTAACAAATACTTTAAATTTGTTATGTCTTGCATATTAACTTAAATCTTTTGTGTTTTTTATTATATTTAGGCCTCATTTTATAATAAATATTATAAAATAGTATATCAAAGTATTACTTATAATATCCCAAACTCATTCTAAAATACATGTAAATTTATGTTAAGCGAGATGCTAAAGTGCTAGTCAATATATAATCGAATAGGTACCATTTGGGTATTTTCTTCATATATATGGAAACGGTTCGTAATAGGCCGAAGAATTGTGCATTAGGTCTGGTAGCTTGCAGAGGGAATTAGATCTAGTAAAGGTCGGTCCTTATAGGCTTAGGTATAATCTTATCGATGCTTTCTTCGTGAGTTTCTTTTTTTTATAGAAGTTTATGCCCGTACTCGCTAAGAAGGAACTAGATTAAGGGAGTATAAGTAGAGTCCAAATAGACTGGGAAGGTAGTTTTTCCACTCCTCTTTCTCGATGCTTTTTATAGCCCAGCTTCGTAAACAAGGGTGAAAGTGCACCAACACTTCCAAGGGAGCAATTTGAATAATTCCCTTAGGTCGTCCACATGATTACCATAGTAAAATAGGGAGACCTCAGTCCAGCTCCCCACCAATGAATGTTGGTGACTTCTGTTCCAACTGAACTGGGAACAGTCAGGTGCACCCATTGGACCCGAGGGACCAGGTTATAGTCCGGTCCATTTTTCCCGGTCCAATGTTCTACACAAAAGAAGGACTGCACTCAAACTAAAAAAAAAAAAAAGAAACCATGAAAAAAAAATCGGAGCTAGAAAGAAAGGGTAGGTTGAATCTGAAAAGTATTGGTGTCATAAGTTGATTTTTTATTAAAATGTAAAAATTATACATCTTTCTTATAACTTTTTTCTAATAAATTGTTAAAACGTTATAATCTAACTAAAAAATTATAAATAAGTTACTTATACTAAAGTAAATTCATGTTTGAGATCAAATATCTATTGACATTGTATAGCTGAACAAATTTAAAATAATTAATGTTCAACGCAGAATGACTTATTTATTTATTTACATTTTAACTTTTGGCCGGTTCAAATCTTATTTAATACAAACATACTTATTTGTGTTATTTTACCATTAAACGAGTTGGCGTATTAATCAAACAGGCGAATGTGATAAATAATTAATTATTCATTATCAATATCTTATATTTCAATTTTAAAATTTGAGAAAAATAAAATTTCTGCAATTCCGGCTACATAATAATTATCTTTCAATTATAACTAAAATAATTATATATCTTTTTACATATATCATTTCAAATTATTACTAATAATTTATTTATCATTAATTATTTATTTATTATTATTATTTATACTTAATCATAATTTGTTATAATATTTTTATACAAACAATTGTTCACGTAACTGGGATAGTGATTAGATAAATAGTCCTTCTTTATTATATTTAGATGATATGTAATAAGGGGAAGATAAAAGAAATGAGAATAAGGACAATAATTTTTTTGGTTTGAGAGTTTTAAAATATATAGAAACAGAACAGAACACGAGAAGAATCATTTCCCATATATTTCCCTCAGATGTCTAACTTCTATTCTCTTCAAAATTGAGGTAGAATGGAGAGAATACATGAGTAATGAAGTTTCGTTCCGTTCTATTAATAAAATTTTCAAACAAAAATAATAATAATTATGTTTCATTCTTTTCAGTTCATCATCATTTATTCTGTTTTATTTTATTAATAAAAAAATATCCAAACACGTGATAAAGCGAGGCATTAAGATTTGAATCTCTAACATTATAAGTAATGTTTAATTGCATCACATTTTATTTTTTATTTTTTTTCCCTCTTAATTACTATTGAACTGTTATAAATTCTTAAATTAATTATAAGTAAAATATTAATTAAACAAATTTGATATTTAATTAATGAAAAGTGGTGTGACCGTGAAATGCGTGTGTAGAAAGTAGAAACTAAAAAGTCCAAACTAGGCTGACCCGTCGTTTGTCCGACCATTAATGACCATTGTTTGGATGTGATATAGTCCAATTCCTTACTATTGAGTATTGACGATGCAGGAGACTCCCACAGCACTAGTATGTGGATAATACTAAACCATGCAACCAAGAAGTCCAATTTTTTTTTTTTTAAAAGAAATCCATGCAACCAAAATGCATTATTGGAGACAATGACATTTCATAAAATATCGTCATATCTACATCATTAAGCAAATCCGATTGGATAATTTTGGATTAAGCACTTTTATGAGTAAAGCTCACCAAAGAAAAATTAGATGTCAAAGCTCTTCATAAATGTGTGGAGAATGAAAGTTCATTGTATATTATACCGAAATTAAAACAATGTGGTTCATTGCGTATGGCATGACTATACATGGTCTACATATAATGATAATATTTTTTCTTTTCTAAACCATAAATTTATGTAGATTGTGACAAAAATCATCCGAAATTATAAAACATAACATTTTGAAGAACACTATAGACTTGGTAAAAATCTCTCTTTACTGGAGATATATGACATTTTGCCACTCCTACAAGAAATACGAGGTTTAACTCACATAACAAGTTTGGTGGAGCTTAGGATAGTAAGATAAGTTACTTGCATATTATATGTATCTTAAGTTTCAATGAACAAAAATAAACAAATTATATAACATGCTAGTTATTCTAAATATCAAAATAGGCATTATGAGATGAAATTTTATCTATCCATTCAATTATTTTGGTCATCTTTTTTTTTTTTGAAGTTATCGTCTTTATTATTTTCCCCATATTATCAAATCCTTATTTTTGCTTTCATCACCTGGTTGGTTGTGGTCTGCCGCGTGCCCTATATGAGATGTGTGTACTTCAACTATTTATCCTTCATGAGGGCCTCGTGTACTCATGGTCTGTGTGGCATGCAGAAATGAAAACTGAAAAGAGTCCACAATACGTGTAATATTATTATGACTAATGCTATATCTTTTGAACAAACTATCTTAATAAATTTTTAATTATTTAAAATAAAAATATTAAAAATATTAACATCTTAAAACCTTTAAAGTATGTAATTTTTTAAAGAAATGAAAAGAATTATTGAATTAATTGTTTATAATTAGGAAGATATAATATTATTATATTATTATTCTACATACCAATCATTGGTAGGGGATGAGAGCATTTAAGAAACCGAATCCCACCAAAATAGAATTGGACTGGCACCCATTGTGACAAAAAATAAAAATAAAAATGCACTGAAACGAACAAGTAAAGCTCATCACCTAAAGCAGTGTAGAA
Organism: Ormosia semicastrata; assembly: GCA_029884595.1. Classification (NCBI taxonomy): domain Eukaryota; kingdom Viridiplantae; phylum Streptophyta; class Magnoliopsida; order Fabales; family Fabaceae; genus Ormosia; species Ormosia semicastrata. The sequence continues at coordinate 3,366,688 of JAQQTO010000057.1, read as the reverse complement.
TGGGGCACTTAGTCAATGTGATTTAAGTGATAAGTAAGTTTCAATTTACGTGTGGAAAAGCAATTGTGAAGAAGGAGAATTTCAATACCTCGATATTATATCTAAATATATAAGATATCTAAGGGGGAAAAAATACGAATATTGTAGAATGGGGCACCTACAGGTTACAGCTGTCTTAAAATTTGGTGCATTTTGATGTGCATTTTTCTTCCCTTGTGGGGGGTTTCAGATTCACATTTGACCCGTGTTATAAATGCAACTTGGGGACCATGGCATCTCTTCTCAGGAAAAAGGGGCCAAACAAAATGAAAGCTTTGGGCGTCACCAACCCAAAGCAGCTCCAGTCCTTGTTTTCTCCATTTGTCCACTTACAAATTAAGATATATGACATTCTAACTTAAAATTAATTAAGTAGAGTGATTTAATAGATAAATAAACTGTATCCAAAAAATTGAGATAGATAATGTGAGATTTTCAACACTCTCATTTCACATATGTCTGAACAGAACGATCGAGCTTAACGAAATAAGTGCAAGAAGCCTAACAAAATAATCGACGAAGATGAGATTTTAATTCTGATACTATATAAAATTTTAACCTAAAACTAATTACCGTTAAGTAGAGTGACTCAAAAAATATATAAATTACACCTAAAAAATTGAGATAGACGATATAGAACTCTTAAGAAGTTGCACAAAGTTATTTGGATGGAGGTAGTAATAGTAGGCCAAAACTGCTTGAAAAAACAAAAAGGTGATCTTCATGATTTTGAAGACTTCTACGTTACTAGTTTGGCTTGTTCTCTCTTTTTGCCTTCCCTTTTCTTTCTTTCGTATAAAAATTGATTAATAGTTAATTATAAAAATGTTTAACTAAATAATTGGTCCTTATAGTTTTACTTGATTTGAATTTTGGTCTTTGTATATATATTTTTTGAATTTTGACTTCTATACTTTAATTAATTTGAATTTTAGTTCTTCACGAACCAATACCTTAATAATTTGAAATTGTAAAGACTAAATTTTTAATTAAAAATAGAAATTAATACCTTATTAAATAGAAACTTAGGAAAAACCCAAATGAAGAGAAAATATAGAGACCAGTACCATAATAGTAAGGATCAAAATCTAAAAAAAGTGAAAATAAATGGACCAATATTCAAGAAAGTAATTATAAGGACTAAAATCCAAATCAATAAAATTATAGGAGGTATTTAGTTTAACCTTATAGGTGAAATTTTCAATCTTAATTCAATTAAACAGGTTTTCTTAAATTGTTTACATTAAAAGGTTGTAATACTATTTAACCTTAATACATCAAAAAAAAATTTGGTTTTTGGTTTCTCAGAGTTTTTTTTAACTTGATAAATAAAAGATTAATCTTTCGAAATATAGTCAAACGCTTAAGTAAAAATCTTTTACAACAACGTTATTTTTATACACATAAATTTCATAATCGAACTTAGGATCACGTAATTAGGAACACGAGTCCCTTCTATTTAAACCAATACACGTTGGTATATTAATGCCTCCATTAAGCTTTTATTATCACCTATTTGAGTTAAATTTAGATTTCAAATTTATTGTTACCCTAACTTCATCATTCACTTCTACAAGTTGCAAATTGACAGTTCAATTCTTCAAGCATTTCCATGGTCATTGGAGTCAATTCGTCTAATTCTCATTTTTTCTGAATTCAGTAGTAAATTGATTAAGAGGAGAATAAAAACAAAATAATAGAAGTGGGAAAATATATAAAATGCAACTTTTTTACTTTTTTTATGCAATTAAATTGGAACTAGAAAGCAATGACGAAAATAAAAAGAGTGTGACTGGAACGATAACAAATGAAATGAAATGAGATTATTAAAATTGCAAACAAATCATAGGCGGACTTCATTACTTTCAAAGGGGGATGTGTAAACAAAAACTGCATATCTATATTATCTATGGTTTACTTTTCCTTCACTTTTACTCTAATCTTAGGGAGTTTTTTTGTTTTTCAGCTGAGCTAATGAATTGTTTTCTAAAAATGTTCCTCCCACTTTTCTTATGTCCTAAATTAGATGATATTAGATTCTCTATTTTTTTCTTCCAATGTCTTTTATCTTAAAAATCATTCGATTTAAACAAAGTAATAATGCCTCTATGAGTCAAGAACTATGATTATGAAGTATGAACCGAGCATGCATACTGGATGGATGAGTGATGAAAGCTTCTTCATATTTCATTACCTAACTAAATAACTACATCATAATAAATTGAAAAAAGAGTATAGAGATTCCCCAAACTTTATCTTTTTTGTAAATTATCACTATGAACTTTAAAATCTTTTCAATTAGTTTTTAAATTTTAATTAATATCTTTAGTTAATATCTCAATAATCATTATGTTTAATTTGAATATGTTAATTTATTAACAATAATATTACATAATATCATTTTATTTGTATTAACATTAATTAATAATTATTTATTAATTTATTTATTAAAATTTAATTTATAAACAATCCAAAAAATGTTAATACAAATAAAATATTATTATACAATATTATTGTTAATAAATTAATAGATTTAAATTTAACAAAATGATCTATTGAGACATTAGTTAAAATTTAGAAACTAATTAAAAAATTTTAAATTTTATGATAATAATTTACAAAAAGATTAAAGTTCAGAGAGGCTGCATACTTTTTTTCTTAATAAATTTAACTTGTACAGACACCCTTTGGATGATAAATTTTAGAAGTGGCATCCAGCCACATATATATGCTATGATTTCTCAACTAATATTCCAATACATTAATTGTGGCTTAAGATTCTAGAACAATTATGCATCCATTTGCATATTAAAACGTTTCCTTTTTCTAAACTGGAGGAAAGCCTATAGCTGTCTGTCCAAGTCGGTCCTAATGCATGTATTTGGAGAATGTCAGCATATAACACCTAAATTCTGTTTATTTTCTTTCAACGTCTTTTTCAATGAACCAGTGAATTAACGTTAAACATGATATTCAACACTTCGATTCTTCAAAGGGCAAGATTTGCTCTTTTGTAATTAATTTTCCTTGAAAGGTTACTATATATGCTATTGACATTTTCTTCTAGTACTATATATATATGAAAACTGGTAATTTTTCATAAATAAATTTAACTCATTTCATAATCCACATGGATAAAATAATACAAAACAAATTATCTATTTGGGTAAGTTCTAGAAATTTGGTACCAAAATTAGCCTCTAATTTTGGAACTAACCAGCAATGAAAAATTGGCTTTTAGCTATACACCGATCAAATGATTAAAGTCGAGGCCAAGAAATTATAAAAGAAAATTATTTGAACATATAAGTATTTCATATATCAAATAGATAAAACGATTAATTATTTGAACGTAGAAATATCACTAATCAACAAATTTTCATCACAAAGTTATTGCAAGTTCAACGAATTCATTAATTAGCACTCAAAATATGAGAATATCTTCTTATATTTATATCCAATTATTCAAACTAAATTTGAAAAACTCTCTAATTCGATAGACAACTAATACGGTAAATATAGAGGTACTTTTCGATAATATATATACTTTTTGTGCTATTGTTTTTTAAAAAGGGTTTTATTCTATTTAAATAAGAGTGATTTAAAAAAAAACTGAGAATCCACAAATACTCATAGTAATGGGTAAGCAGGTAAGATAGTATTAATCATTTCAATACTCCCTTCATGGCTTGAGTTAATTTAATTAGAGATGTGGATACTTCTTTTTAATTAGATACATACTATTTCACTTGGTATCAAGTTTCAAACACATAATTGTAAATATAAACGAAGGATGATTTTTTTTTTTAAAGAAGAGAATTCTATGTCATGTTATATAGTTATAATAAAACTATTTTATAATATGGTTATATAATCATATATATATATATATATAGTGTGTAATTAGTGAGAGTAATATTTATTGTAAAAGATGAGATGAAAAAATCTTAATTATTAGATATTACATGAATGATTAAAATTAAAACATAAATACATATAATTTTTTTAAGTGATCACATAATTTTTAAATAATTTTTTATTTTAATTATTTATATATAATTATATAGTCAATATTTATTCATCTTATTATTTCATAATAAATTTTTTTATTAAATATACTATATATATATATATATATATATATATATATATATATAACGCTAAAAAGTAAATTTCAGACAGCCTCTTTTTGTATAATTCACACAAAAGACTCACTGCACTACATCATAACTTCGGTTCGAGAGGTCCGTAGTGTGGGGTAGTATAATAATATATCCTAAATTATTTGGTGTTAGCTGTATGCCTGTATGGCATATGTGAGTATGACATTTTAAGTGACTTAGCCATCAAATTCAGAAATTATAATTAGCAAATGTTGGGGATCCGTCACCTCGATGTATGTAATTAAGCAATGAAAGCCACAGAACAAATCAATCAGAGGGAATGAAGATGTTGCCAAACAGTGGTAAATAAATACTAAACAGTTTTAGCCAAATAATGAAGAGCATTATAATGTGTGGTCCGCCACTAAAGTCGCCAATTTGGCACCATCTTGCCATATATTGACGACCGACAATAAAATTACAAGCTACTTGAAGTTAGGTAATTTTATGGTATCTATTTTTTTACTTTAAATATGATACTTATCAAATATTTCATTAATTAGTTATTATTTTTAATAAAATTTAAATATTTATTATAAAATTTATATTTAATAAATACTTTATAATTTATTCTAACTACTGTACTAGACAATCATAACAATTCCTCTAGAAGTTGAAGGTAGCATAGCAATTCCTCTTGAAGTTGAAAGAAAGCAATTCACCCACGCAACTCCAAATTATGAGTGCATTCCAATGCCATCCCTGGCCTAAATCTATGACTATTTTATAATGAATGAATTTAACTTGAAGTTGAAAAAACTATTTACTATAATTATAATGCTACTAGGGGCGGAGGGTAGTGTTGCTGTACAGGGGTTATGGCTACCCCAAAATTCTTAAAAGTCAAGTTTTTCACTTGTAATCTTTTGGAAAATAATATAAGTTCTTTAACTTGCCCCCTAAATAAAAGTATAGTTCTTCTTTGACCTCCTCAATGAAAATCTTCTAACTCTGTCCTGAATGGTACATTTTTAATTATTAATGATGTAAAAAGTTTCATACTTAGTGTGTATGTTACTGAAAAATTTAATTAGAATAATATTTTCATCACATTTTTTTCTTATATTACTTTTTAAACTATTTTTTATATTATTAATTACATTACTTTTTTTTCATCACTTTTTTCACTTAATTATAACTATAAAAATATAATAAAAAATGTGATAAAAAAGTATGATGAGATAAATATTTTTCTTTGTCATTTATAAGTTTTTATTTCTTATATTTTAAACTGTCATTACCATAAACATACAATTTCTACTTAGTTTTTTATTCACTTTAATCTCTTAGAATAATGTTGTCATTCTTAAAACAATCTAATTATTCGTCTAACTTTTATACGTCTAATTTTTTTCAATTCACTCACAAATTTATTTTGTATCTCGCGAAAATACTACAGTCACATACAAATTAATTTAACATATTTCTTACATTAACATACGGCATAAATACGATGTACATATAAAAGTTATATGTAAAACATTTCTCTTCTTAAAAATTCATTAAATGAGTTGAAAAATAATGACTTATTTTGATGTTATAGGTAATTATTCCCTCAAGTTAAAAAATAGTTCGAGATTTTAAGAGGGGGGGGGGGGGGAATCAACGTTTAGGGACTAAATTATTGAAGTCTTCCAACTTTTGTTGACTACTATGATTTGATAATTTGAAATGTTCCACTACGGTTTTGGCGAAAAAATAGAGATAAGCCCAATCAAGAGAGTTTTGTCATGGTTTGTCATTTTCATTGAGTTTCAATGCTCAACTTCAATCAATCAAATATATAATATAAAGGGACAGATAAAGGGGAGGGAAGGTACGTACATCTTATTCTATATATGAGATGGATGCTGCAATTTCAAACATGTCCTTCCAAGTAAGCTTCATAATTGCAAGAAAATGTGAAATGACCCATCAACAACAAGAAGCTGCAATTGAAAAGGGTCGAGCTTAATTAAGCCAGTAATGAAATGACAGTGCTGAGTGTAGACCGCCAATTAGAATGATCACTTATCCACTTGCTTCCTCCCAAGTCCACAGTATTGTATCGATGTGATTATTGATTGTTTAATTAAACTTTGTTTTGATAATGAAGCAGCAAATTTGACATAGTCCCTGTTTCGGCCTTACCACCAGCCTCCACTGTAAACCAGAGACCATCACTCCGGCTTGTTTTGACGGCTACTTGAAATTGTCTTGTTAGGTCAAAAGCAGACATTCGCACTAATTAATTATATGAGTTAATTAAATTTATATTTATTTAATCTAAATCAAGTGGTCTTTCAATACCAAAATATCCCCAAGTTGAAGTTAATTATGAGACAATATCTTAGGTACATCCACTTTGCGATTTTGAAGATCATAATAAAAGCAATGGGTTCTTTCTAGGAAGCAGCTTTTAGGCCTTAACAAAAATGAAATTTGAACATTAGAAATTAAGGATTGGATCACACATTTAGGTCCCATTTTACTTCCAATTTGGCTTCTTCTTGCCAAGTATCCTTCGAAAATAATTTAGATCAAAGTCTTCAAAAGAGTGCACTTTTATTATTATTATTATTATTATTTTAAGAAAAAGCATAGACTTTGTCTTGGAAGTCTTTCTCTAAAGGAGAACACAGTGAAGGAATAAAATCCAACGCAGGCTCCAATGTGATATCTCAGTTGCACGCAGCATATCAGCAATGACTGAAATTTTAAGCACCAAAATACTGAACAAATAGAACTAGTTCAATTTTTTAATATCAACTTGCGTAATTATTTAATTGCATATATAATAGTCCGTGATTCACGAATCTTTCGTAGTTCGAACAATTATTTTAAAATTTCATGTCAAAATGGATAATTACGACCTAGTTATTTGTTTAAAACATGGCAAGGTTTGGTGGGACTTAACTAGCCCCCTACCTCTCCCCTTTTTTTTTTTTCCCGTATTCCTACTTCTTCATTAATGTCTTTTTTTTTATTTAAATTTTGACTCCCTTGTCCATTTTTACCTCTTCGTTCTTCAATCTCTTGTGCATCTCAGTTTGACTAGAAACTTTAGATATGAGTCCAAAGACCCTGGTCTAACATGTAAAAGATGATTAAGTAAAGTTTGTTGTGCTATTTACAGACATGAAATAATTTAACTGAATGTTGATCATTATGATCGATTGGCTGACCAAACTATAATTAATGCAAACATTTATTTAGTTGCTAATGGACTGGTGGTTATATTAACGTAACCTTAGGAATTTGCTGCTATAAGCTCGAGCCTTTTTGCGCTCGAGCATAATTTGCAGATGTTAACATTTTTTTTTAATTTATTAATAATACAGGCTTGTTTAAGTAAGATTTCAACTATCTTACGGTTAGGAACCTTGATTGCATAAGCACTCAAGCGTTCTCTAACAACTCCCTATAACCTGGTATTCAAGGATCAATATTGATGTTTGCCTAGTTTCTCTCTCTCTCTCTCGGCCGGTTGCTAGGTGTAACCCTTCAAGATGACACTCTAATGATCAACCACTAAACTTTAATTCACAATTTCATAAGAAATTAACGGGTAAGAAAGGTGAATTATGAGCAAGTCCTCACTATCAACACATTTTTATTGGTTTTGTATAATAAATGTAAAGTTACTGTTATTAGTGAGAAACTCGTACATGTATTAATGAAAATAGACATTCTATGTTACTTTTAAAATACATTATACATAGACATTTTTTTTCCCTCTTTCAATCGGTTTCTAAGAACATATTGACCATTTCATCAAATCCTTTGTTTAATTAGACAAAAAAATTAAGGGTTGATGGTATGTGGTCAGATGGAGACTGCAGATTCAGACATCTTAGTCTTGTATGCTTCCCTTCCGAATTTCAATAGCACTGCATGATTCCGTTGGACTGAAATACTATATCGGCTACATTGATTAGAGGACTGGGCCAAGTTTAAATTAAGAAATTGAAGCCCAACCTAACGAGGAAGGACTTTGGCCCAGAGTGAACATTTGTTTGGAATATATGGAAAATGTTCCAAAACTTTTGAATACAATGTTTGAGTAAATATTTTTAGACAACTTTGAACTTAGTTCAACTCTTTTCTGAGATCGAATTGATTGCAGTTAAGGTTTCTTGGGAAGCAAGAGTGAGAGAACTGAGCTTATCCCCTAACAATAAGCAACAGAAATACTATGATATCCCAGAGATTCAAATTAAAACTTTGGCGAAAAGTGTTGTGAATCCAAAGAGTGAAAGAGAAACATTTGAAGGGACATTTTGCTTGTGCATGGCCAAGTAATTCATACATTGATTCGATTGTAGTAGATAATAACTATCACTAATGAGTAATGGATACAGATGGAAATTCATGTTCACAATTCAAATTAGAATAACTGATTGTAGTTATGTTTACAAAATTACAATTAAGGGGTGCTCAATTAGTATATTTACATTCGTGATAGAATTTTTTTTCAAAAAAAAAAAACTTATTTACAATTGTCAATTTTAAAAATATGTAAGAAACATTATTAAAAATAAAAGTTTGTTTTGACAGCTTGACTAAATCATTTTTCTCTTGACTTTTTTTCCCCCTTCTTATGTTTTTAAATTTTTTAAAAAGGCATTTTCTATAATATATATATTGGTTTCAGTAGATAACGAAAATGAAAAAACGAGAGAAATTTTCTATAATATACATATAGCTAATGGTTTCTATTTCTAATTGAAGTATTATTTAAGTTCGACAGTATTAGAAACTTAAATCTAATTTCATGTATGAAAAAAAAATAAAACTATAATATGAACTTGTTAGAATTAAATAAAACTATAAATATAATGTTTAAAAATTTAAATGGAGGCAATTATACAGGCTAATTGAGCTTGTTTACTATAAATTTTCTACCAGATTATGATACTCTTTCATCTTGTTTATGCATCCTATGCTTCTTGTCACTAATTTATTAATTATTTTGTGTTGATTTTTTTTATTACTGTTTAGAAATTACATAAGTGTTATATTTTTTAAATTAATTGGTTTCTGCTCTGGATTCACAAATGTGATGGGTTTTATAAGGTAAGACAAGTGTGGGTTTTTTGACCAATATGTCATTAGTAGTAAATTTATTTATTAAATTATCATTTTTTTGAATTATTTATTAAATTGTCATTATTTTTGTTACATTGAAATTTTTTATTATTTTTCGTTTCACGTAGATTACGCCAACACGCATGATGCATCCAATTAGGATGCGTCAACACATGTGACATTTTTCACCTGGAAACGTTACACGTGTTGGCGCATCCTAATTGGATGCGCTACGCGTGTTGGCATAGTCTACGTAAAACAATAAAAAAATGTAACATTACATGTGTAAGGCACTTAACTCATTCCACGTGGATATCTTGAAAAATGGCTCACAGAGATACATACAATTTACATGTCTACTAAAGAGTACATCACAATATTGAGAGACATCAGTTTCAATTAGCTTATTTACAGGCCAATTATTTGCTTCTGATCTGTAAAGTAGTCGATGTAGAACTTTGGTGTTAGCAAGACAAAGCAACTAAGTAAGGCAACAAAGTATATTTATTCGATGTGAGACTTTGGTGGTGGTAAGGTAAAACAATTAAGTAAGACAACAAAGCATATTTGTTCAATGTGAGACTTTGGTAGTGACAAGGTAAAGCAACAAAGCATTCCTATGAACATGAACTAGTACTTGTTCCTCTAATGAATTTTCTGGTGAACTGATTATTGATAACTTAATTCATTGGTTTTCTTTTACAAAGATTATCTATAAATTAATAAGGATGTTAATCTTCCATTCCACGTTCACCTGGAAGCACTGGATTGGCCTGGTTGTGACTTCTCTAGCATATGTTATTCCCTATCAACAACTTGCTAAGATGGCAACCCCTAGTTACGTTAAAGATGGTGAACTTTTAGATGGCGGGTTTGATACGTCTACAGGTGGAGTTTGTGGGCATGTCTTTGTTGCTGCACATTGCCACCACCACCAAAGTCCTACATCGAACAAATGTACTTTATTGCCTTACTTAGTTACTTTATCTTGCCACCACCAAAGTCTCACATCGAACAAATGTATTTTGTTATCTTACTTAGTTACTTTACCTTACCAACACCAAAGTCTCATATCGACTATTTTACAGATCATAAACAAATATTTGACCTATAAATAAGTTAATTGAAACTGATGTCTCTTAATATTGTGGTGTACTCTTTAGTAGATATGTAAATTGTATGTGTCTCTAGGTGCCATTTTTTAAGAAATTCACGTAGAATAGATTAAATGCCCTGCACATGCATTTTTTTATTATTTTTCATTTCACGTAAATTACGCCAACACGCGTGGCGTATCCAATTAGGATGCGCCATCACATGTGACATTTTCATGAGGAAAACACCACACTCTTGGCACATTCTAGTTGAATGCATCACGCGTGTTGGCGTATTCTAGTTGGATGCGTCACGTGTGCTAACGTAATTTACGTGAAATAAATAATAATAAAAATTTAAACGTAACAAAAATAATGATAATTTAATAAATAATTTAAAAAAATAACAAATTAATAAATAAATTTATCATTAATAATAGATTAGTAGATTTGCCCACAAGTGTGATAGGTTTGCAATAAAGAAATTAATATAAGTAATCATATTATGAAGTGTTCAAGTTCAACTATCATACTTAGTACGACAAAAACAATAATATAATATAATATAATAATATAAAGGTGGTTTTATTCAGTGTATGACTTTGCCAGTGCCATTCTCTTGTCTGATCTCTTTAATTTGTAATCTAATAATTATTTATTTTTGTGGTGGGGTGTTATTCTTATCTGATTCATGTCAAGTTTAGACTGCTATAATAACTAGGACGTTGTCGCTTACGTTAAGTTGATGAGGACTACTAAAGATGGCTACAAAAAGGCACGTGTTCTTGTACCCCACACATGCACAGTGTTTTACACCTCCGCTTCCCACCTTGTATTAAATTTAATCCATTTGCTTAGGGTCAGCAATTGGTGAAGGAAGGAGAGAACGATTGTGCAACTCCCAGAGCGACATGGGTTGGAGAGGGATACTGGGTTTTGAATATGGTATAGTTCAGGCGCCATTAGGCCCTGACATCTCTGGCCCTCACCTTGTTGCTGCAGTTGCCAATGCTGGTGGTCTTGGACTACTCAGGGCCCCTGACTGGGTATGCTTCAATTGCCCTTTTTCCTTTCTTTATTTCATTTCATATTTTTTTCCCTGTTAATTTCTTTCTTTGATTATGCTCCTTCACTGATTTTGTGTGAACTCAGCTACGCTCTTTGAAACAAATAGAATATTTTAATAGAATCTAATGAATAGTGCTACATACTGTGTGCTCTGAAGTTTCAGTTCCAATTTCAACACTCTCTCTCTATGCTTGCTTATGATTGCATTCTGTTCTTCAATTTGTGTATGAGTTCATTGTTTCCCGTCTAGGAGTATCATGTACAGTGTAAATGTTACGAATTTGTAATAGAAGTTTCTCATTATGAAGTGTAAGCAAGCATTATTTGTTAACCTAGTAGAATTTTCTTCTATCAGGAATCACCGGATTTCTTGAGGGAGCTCATAAAGAAGACTAGGACCTTAACTGATAAATCGTTTGGAGTTGGTGTGGTTCTAGCGTTCCCTCATGAGGAGAACTTGAAGGTCATTCTGGATGAAAAAGTGGCAGTCTTGCAAGTTTACTGGGGTGATTGTACAAGGGAATTGGTAATTAAGGCTCATTCTGCTGGGGTCAAAGTTATTCCACAAGTGAGTTTTATGCCCATCTATTAATAATACTAAGTTGCTAGCTATACGCAAATCCTGAGAGATAATGATATTCTAATTTTGGTATTCCTTTTAGTTGCTCTGCAAATTAATGATTCCGTGCATATGTTTGTCTGATGCATAGTTAAAATTAAAATTAAACTGAGCCCGTTTTACTTTTAACTTCAAGACAGTTAAACATGAAGTTGGTTTTAAGAAAGTGAACCTCTCAGCCTGTTATAACCCCTTTTTATTTTTTGCCATACTTAGTTCAGATCAAAAGTTTAGCATTGCTGAGTTTAGAACTCATGATCCTTCTTCCTTATTAAGTTGCTTTCAAGAAAGCAATTGGGTGATTGCTAGTAGGTCGGTGGTTTGACTAAAGTGATACACTGCCTTTTTATTGAGGCATGTTGGCAGCAAATTGTAGGTTACTGTTGCATACTGCATGATTATTTTCATTTTACTGTCTGTCATTGTTATCTGACCTGTTACTTGTATTTGTAATCCTGTTATAGGTCGGGAATGTCAAAGGCGCAAAACAGGCGATTGATGCAGGTGTCGATGGAATAATTGTACAAGGACGTGAAGCTGGTGGTCATATCATTGGTCAGGTGTGCATGCTTTTGATTATTTTGAAGTATGTGTATTTTTTGAGTATAGGTAGTTTATAGGTGTTGATAAATAAAAATTGTTGTTAGTTTACTGTGTCAATTATAGCATAACATGGTAGAAAAGAATGCTGATATTATTTATTACTTTTCAGCAGCTCTTATAATTTTTACCTTGAGTAATGTGGTTAATGCCTTACACAAGACCTAGAGTCACAATTGACCACAACAACAACAACATAGGTAACTGTCATATCTGTGTTTGGCAGGAAAAGATTTAAGTGGGACCAGTACTAGTAGTACTTCAATATGGAAACAATTATGCAGGTGTGCTTGTAGGTCTTGAGTATGTAAAATTACATTCTTTTTTCTTGAGAACATTTTCCACAAAACCTTCACGATCTGTTCAGCATCCAGCCTCTCGGGTTCAATTTTATTCCTGAAGATTTTTGGGTCATTTAGTTTGTCTTTTGAACTCTATCAAACTCATGAGAAACCTTAATTTTCAGGAAGTAATGAATTAAAAAACGAAATTTCATCATTTATTGTTTTACTATCATAAATAATGAGCGTACAATCCCAAATTTTTCCGCCTTATACATAAATGAAAATTTCTCTAGTTATAAGTATTATTGAAATGAAGCTTGTTCAGTCTTTTCAGTATTTACTGCTTCATGCTGTTATTTGGTTGTAATTGGAAGACAGACACTTACATATGCAACGTTCTAATCCTTTGAAGGAATCCATCTTTTATTGTCTGTCATTGCTTTATTGATCTCTAGTAGCTGATGTGAATGATAGCTAATCATGCTTTTCAGTTGTGTACTACACTAGTACTTTTCAATTCTACTACTAAGAGATGATATTGCTTTCCCCTGCATTTAATTGCAGGATGGTTTAATTTCATTGGTGCCAAGGGTGGTCGATCTTGTTGGTGACCGAGATATACCTGTTATTGCAGCTGGAGGAATTGTGGATGCTCGAGGTTATGTTGCTGCTCTGGCACTTGGTGCTCAAGGCGTCTGTCTAGGCACTAGGTTTGACATATTTAATTTTACATTAATCATATTAAGGAAATTGTTCTCATATTCTGGCAGGGATATCTTAGCATAGATGTTATGTAATATGTTCAACACTTCAACTTAAGTATAGTTGCTGCTTCCACATAAGCCTACCTTCAGTATAATATTCCTTGTCAGATCCGATAATGAATTTATATTTTGCATATTTCACCTAGGATTAATAGGTTGTCCGGGGACAATGATAGTGGAAAGGAAGTGGTTTTAAATTGATTCCCATATCTTCCTGTGATTGAATGCGTAGGTCACTTGAATGACACCATATGTGCTGAAATTCTTTTCTCAAACTTTTTTGGAAAATTTAAAAGCCATTTTGATGTTTACATGGGGTACAAATGCAAACTTACTCTTGTATCATGAATGACACGAGTTTTCACATATTTACTGTCATGAAATTAAGATTAGATTCACTTGATTGGGACCAGACATACGATGGTTCCCAACATTATTACCATGTCTAACTTAACAATCTCAATTTAAATTAGACTTATTTCTGCTACTGCTATACTTTTGCTATGTTTTCAATGCCAAGAGTCTTGTTTGCAGGTTTCTTGCAACTCAGGAAAGCTATGCTCATCCTACATACAAGAGGAAGTTAGTTGAACTTGATGAAACTGAGTATACGGATGTATTTGGCAGGGCGAGATGGCCTGGTGCACCACATCGTGTCCTGCAGACACCCTTCTACAAGGATTGGAGATCCCTTCCGGCCCATGAAAATGAAGCCAACCAGCCTCTCATTGGCCACTCAACAATTAATGGCGTGGTATGGTTTCAGTTTGTGTATATTTCAATAGTGGTAGCATCTTTATATCCTAACTACTTTACTACAACTTTTGTGCTTGAGCTTGACTATACTTTTATCATCCAACAGGAGAAAGAGATTCGACGTTTTGCAGGTCCTGTCCCAAACATGACAACTAAAGGAGATCTTGAGAGCATGGCGATGTATGCTGGCCAAGGTGTTGGTCTCATCAAGGAAATTCTATCTGCTGGAGAAGTGGTAAAGAGGCTAGTTGAAGGGGCTCAGTTTATGATGCAGCAAAACTTTAATTAGCTTGTCATGTAAGAGTATAGGCTTACATTCAATAGCTTGGTCAAAATGATTCTGAGTGTGGCCAGTCCTGCAAATATGGTCGTGGCCTAGAATAACGAGTATCAGTTTCAGATCAATATTCATAATAAAAATTTCAAATTTCATTTTCATAATGCTTCTTCATGTGGAGACATATGTAATATTTTCATTTTACTACAGGAAAGATAAAAGAAAAAATGAAAACAAAAAATACAGATTTACTTAATAGATTGCTTCACCATTATGCGTTTCAGAAAAGAAAAAAGCTAACTAATCTAATTTAGATTTAGTAGCATCTCCTTAATCGCTTTGTCCAAGTTCATGTATGAAGAAGAATCACCAGGTCTTGTGACTATTGTCCTCCTCTACCTTTTTCTTCAACTCCATGATGTTTTGCCCCATCTTCTTTCCCTTCTCCCCCACTATCAATTCATTGACCAGCTTCTCCACCTCCTCTCTTAGTATCAATTTCAGTACCAATGCCCCATTCATTGGAAATGGGGGTCAACGCAGCATACTGAAAAGGAATTTGCTATTTAACGCTCGAGTGGATGAGAGAAAAATGTTGATATGTTGCTATTTGCTATTTGGTATTTCCTATATTCTAAATGTTGATATGTGTAATGTATATTTTTTGTAGATGATATAGTCTTAGTTGGAGAGTCGAGAAAGGAAACAAATGAGAAGTTAGAACTATAGAGACGAGTTTTGGAAGAACATAACTTACATCTAAGATGAGAAGACAGAAATATAAAAAGTGTTTGCTTTAGGATCTTGATTATTATACAAAATGACGATAAAAAGTGTAAAACTATATGATTCAAGTTTGAATGAAATAGAAATAAATTATACTCTCAAGTTTAAGGATAAATTATACCGTACAGCTATAAGGCCCGCGATATTGTATGGTATTGAATGTTGGACAGTAAAAAGCCAGCAAGAGCATAAGATTAGTGTCACAGAGATGAGGATATTGCGATGAATGTGTGACCATACAAGACAAGATAGAATTAGGAATGAATGCATTAGAAAAAAAGTAGGGGTAACACCTATTGTGGAAAAGATGAGAGAATCTCGCCTTAGGTGGTTTAGACATGTAAGGAGAAAATTTTTAGAAGCTCTTACTATAGGGAGAGTAAATTAAGTGGAGGATGACCTAATAACTAAAGGTAAAGGGAAATCTTTAAATTTGAATAACATTTTTGAAGACTTGGTTTATAATAGGACACAATGACGTGATTTGATCCATGTAACCGATCCCACCTAGTAAATAAATGCTTGGTTGTTATTGTTGTTGGTGGTGTTGTAGATGCTTTCCATAGCAATGCATTGAGTGCATGATTTAATGGTTAGACCACAAAATGAGAGAAAACAAAATTTACTATATTTGTATATATATATATATATAAATTCACCACCCCTTTTGCTGAAATTTATTTTACAAGAGAATTTACCAGAAAACATCTTCCCGCAAGTCATATTATCAATCAAATTGCACAAGAAAATATTACCAATCAAATGGGTACTCTTTGGTTATTCATGTCCTAATAATGCTCTTAAAAACATATTCCCATTGGAAAATATATAATACTAATAATCATAATAAAATTAAATCTTTAAAAAGTGAATGCCCCTCTTATTTTGTCTCTCCCTCTCACCTGTTATGATAACCTAATCAATCCTCACACAGACACAGAAAACTAAATTAGATTCTCACATTTCACCCAATCTCTATTTTCATACCAATTTTGTAGTCGTCTTCTTTTTTAAGTTTTAAAATTTCAGAAAATCAATTTTAATTTACGCTTTTTCTTTCTCATTTCTTTATTTCTCTCACATAACAACCCACACCCCACCCCAAACAAAAGCTTTAGGAGTTACAGCCTTAGAGAGAACCGACGGAACCGGTTTACTGTATAAAACCATTCAAGAGATATTATTAAATAGATAATTGGTATAACGTATAAACTGTACCTACTACCTACAACTTACGGATGCAACTTGTAGTAATATAAACTCATCAGAAATTAATAAAAGCCACAACCACAAACAATTAAGTAAATTCAAATAAAGTCACCGAGATATTAAATTATTATTCATCGAATACTAATTCCTCCAAGAAAGGAAGAATCATTGTTTGAGATGCCATGATGAGGACATTACATACCACAACAAGGAATGCACCAGCTATAACTTCTAACCAAATGCATCATTTTTTGCTTCACAATGCTAAATATTCAAGAGGAGGTGGTCAATGAATTATCATACTACAGCATTACAGTAAAGAAAAACATTAATTAATCTAATTTTGTTTTAGTAGCACCTCCTTAATCAGTTTGTCCAAGTTCATGTATGAAGAACCACCGGGTCTAGTGTCCTCCTCTGCCTTCTTCTTCAACTCCATGATCTTTTGCCTCATCTTCTTTCCCTTCTCCCCCACCATCAGTTCATTGACTAGCTTCTCCACCTCCTCTCTCTTCACATTAGTATCAATTTCAATCCCAATGCCCCATTCATTACAAATATATCTACAGTTTGTTGGCTGATCAGCAAAAAATGGCCAACACAACATTGGCACCCCTGCACACACGCTTTCAGTCGTTGAGTTCCATCCACAATGAGTCAAGAATCCACCAATCGAAGGATGGTTCAGCACTTGCTCTTGTGGACACCAGCTTGCTATTACGCCTCTATCTCTAGTTTCATTCACAAACTCAGATGACAAAATCACGGAGCCACCAATGACAAGGTCAGGCCTAATGATCCACAAAAAGGGTTTCTTGCTGTTGGCCAAACCCCATGCAAACTCCAAGAGTTGCTCTGGAGACATAACCGTGATGCTGCCAAAATTCACATAAACAACGGATCTCGGTTCCTTGGATTCAAGCCATTCAAGACACTCAGTATCTTCTTTCCAAAGACTGGAACCTAAAGATGCCGAGTGGTTCTGTGGAGTCTGATTGAAAAATGAAGGGAAAGGGCCAATGGTGTAAAGAGAAGGGAACATAGAGTAGAGACCATTTATTACATCACTCTCAAGTTCATCAAAAGTATTAAAAGCAATAGCAGAGGCTCTGTGAACTCTATCTGCTACTTCAATGAGAAATTGGACCATAAAATCATTTGGATCTGTTGTCCGTATAAAGTCAGGCAAGTCCTTCAGTCTAAAATTTTGCATACCTGGAATCCAGTCTACTTTTGTGTCCAAATATCCATTTGACAGGTAACTCTCATCTGCATATCATAATTACAAAAGCAGATAGGTTGAAGCTCCATATATGAATACATATATACAGATAATATACTCCACAGAGAAAGAACATAAATTGATACCTTTGAGTGGTACAAGACCTTTATCAATCAGAGTGCGAAAGTGCATTACAGACAGGAATGAACACGCACTGGCCGGCATAAAGAGAACGATAGGGAGTCCAAGTTCTTCAGCAGCTTGTATAGTAAAGGTCATGGTACCATCAGAAACTAAGCAAGTAACTGGGGGGATAAGACCAGCTGAGGCACAGTCGTTAAGTCTAGCTAGAAGATTACGAAATGGGAGGAGGAAGTTCTTTCTGATTGAATCACAAAGAGAGGGTATGTCTTGAGTAACCTCAGCATCACCATCCATGGGAGGAAGACCATCTGGGATGGTCTCAAAGCGAAAGTTTGGGAGGCCATCAAGGGCGTTGGGACCCCTTGACTTGAGCAAGCGTTTGTGGTTGTACTCAGTGTGGACAAAGGTTATGTGAAATCCTCTGAGGTGAAGCAGCTTTGCTAGTTTGAATAATGGGTTGATATGGCCTTGAACTGGATATGGAGTCAACACGGCATGCGGTTTTCTCTCTGCAAACTGACTCATCTCCGGTTTTCTTTTGGTGCGTGTGTTAGACTGTTAGTGTGCAGGATGAAGTCTAGAAAAACTTTTCTCAGTTGAATAAAAAAGGAAAGGAGAATGATGTTCTTACCATCTTATCTTCTTATTCAGGCAAGGCCCCACTGTTGGATTCAATTTTATAACTACTGTATGCCTCCGTGAATCTCACGGATATATATATATAAAAATGATCATTTTATATTTTTAAAAAACGTGTAAGTATTATTTATATATTTTTTAAGAGATATGATTGAATAAAAAAATAATAAAAAAATATATGTATAATGAAAAAAAAAAAAATTAATTATATATAATTGTATCATATTATTCTTATATACACTCATAAAAAATAGAAAAAGAAGATAAATTTTTATAATGAGTAAATTTAGAGAGTTTTTTTTTTTTTAATTTTTTGTAAGTGTATGTAAGAATTATGTGGTATAATTATATGTAATTAAAAAATTTATATAATAAATAATATTAAATAAAGTATAAAAATATATATATATTATTTAATATAAGAATATAATAATTGATATATGTATGAAAAATAATTTAACTTTTTACTTAATTTTTTTATTAATTTTTTTAATTATTAAATAAAAAAATATTAAATATTATTTATGTTTTTAAGATATTAGATATATTTATTTTATTTAATATTAAAAAAATTGTTAAGAGAATTAGATAGAAAGATATAAAATTACTTTACAAACCAATCAGGAAGGACAAGATCTCTTTGCACGAGATCTGAGAAAAGGTAATTACTACGATGTACAATTATTTATCTGAGAAAAGGTAATTACTACGATGTACAATTATTTAAATATTCTTGCCACAACCTATTTGCTTAGTTGGTTTACATCCCGAGGTGACCACATTTTACAGTTTAATGCTTTCTCATTAGCAGCATTATCAGTTTCATACAATAGCTATCCTGAATGAAGCAACGGTGTAGTGGCTCGAGGAGTGATAGTGGCACATGATGAGATGGTCCACTTCCTTCTCTCATCTCCATGTGCTGTATTAATCACCAAGATTACATGGAAAAAATTGTCTTATCATTTATAGTTTCTTTTAGTCGGTGGCTTATATTACACTATATTTAAATAATAGATAAATAAAAAATAAAAAAATAATTTTTTTATTTAAAAATTTTAAAATATATAAAAAATATATATATATATGATATCTAATTTTTATTTTTCTTAAAATTAAAGTGAAATAAAAAAAATATATAAGTAATAAAATTTTATTTTATTTTATTAATAAAATTTCTAAATAAAGAGAATAGTAATAATATTTTTTTTGGGTTTATTTTTATTTATTTTATTCTATTTTATTAATGAAAAAAATTTTTAAACACATGATTAGTCAATATTAGGAGGAAATTTTTTTCACTTACTTTTTGGTGGATGGTTAGGACTTTAAGGATGGAAGGCTTGTTGTATTAAATGCAAGGTTTAGGGAAATCTCTTTAAATAAATATTGAAGCTTTCATCCGAAATCATCATCATGCAGAAGTAATAATAATTTTTTGTAATGAGAGTAAAAATAAGAGAGATTATAAAAATATTATAAAAGTATAGTTTGTGAGTATATACTAGAGATTTTGAATATATTTTTTAATTTTTGTAATATTACAAATTGTAGTAAAAAAGAGTCTTACTAAAAAATACTATATTTTGTACTTCTTATGTGAGAAAGTGTGGATAAGATATTGTAATTATCTTTGATATAGTAAAATATTTTTTAAAATTTGTCTCATGATTTTTTTCCTTAGTTTACGAGAGAGTTTTTCACGTTAAAATTTGGTGTGCAAGACATTTGGGGTGTATCCAACTCTTGATTTCTTAACAAGTGGTATCAAAGTCGCTTGATCAAATTTCAGATCAAAGATATCAACGCCAAAATATGATGTGGAGAAATTTGATGGATCCAACGACTTCAGTCTATGGAAACTGAAGTTACAGGCATTGCTAGAGCAGTAAAGTCTGTCAAAGGCATTAGAAGGCGAGAGCAAGTTGCCAAAAATATTGTCTTTTGATAAAAGGGAGGAGATAATGACCAAAGCACGTAGCACAATACAGCTGAGCCTGACTGACAATGTGCTGCGAGAGGTTATAAACGAGAAGATTGCAGATGAACTCTAGAATACTTTGGAAGAGAAGTACTCTGTAAAGACTTTGTCAAACCAATTTTACCAGATAAAGCGATTGTACACATTCAAACTCTCAGAAGAAAAACTAATTCGAGATCATATTAACGACTTCAATCGAATGATCACTGATGTACAAGCGGCTAGACTTATAGTCGAAGATATTGATCAAGTTATGATCTTATTGACTTCACTACCTTCGTCCTATGATAATTTCTATGATACCATGATGTATGGTAAGTCCACCATCTCCGTCAAAACTGTCAAGAAGGCATTCATGACAAAAGAGCATTAGAAATTAGCATCAAGATCCAGTGCTGATAATCCTGCAGATGAGTTACTCGTGACAAGAGGACATAGTCAAGAAAAATGATTGAGAAGCAAAAGTAAGGGAAGATCAAAGTCCAAAAATCACAAGTCCTTAAAGTGTCTTTATTGTCACCAACCAAGGCATACTCTAAAAAATTGCTATGAGAAAAAGAAGAAACCAGGAAATACTGCCAGCATAACAATTGCAAGTTCTAATGATAGTGATGTAATTTGTCCTCACAGTTTCCACTAGTGACTTGGGCAATGAGTGGATCATGGATTCTAACGCATTTTTTCACATAACACCTAATAAGAATTTTTTCTCTTCATATCAAAAGTGGGAGGGAAATATCCGATTGGGAGACAATAGGGTAATTGTTGTTGTAGGTGAAGGAGATGTACGAATTAGATTGGATGATGGTGCTGTAAGAACATTTCAAGCGTGATATGTACCAGAGATGGGCAAAAACCTGATCTCTTTGAGTGCCCTTGACAACCAGGGGTACAAGTTCTCTAGAGATGGTAGATTTTTTAAGCTAACCAAAGGTTTGATGGTGGTGATGAAAGGTAAGCTGCAAGGTAGGATCTATCTATTGCTGAAGAGCACAATTAGTGAGGCTATTGTTGTTCTATCCTCTGAAAGATCTAATAATGATGTTACATAATTGTGGCATATGCGGCTTGGTTATATAAGTGAAAATGGAATGACAATACCTGCTGGCAGAGGACTGCTAAAAGGCATAAATAATTATAAACTCAGTTTTTATGAAAATTGTGTATCTGGAAAACATAAACGAGTGAAGTTTAGTTCTGCAAAACACACTAGCAAGGGCATTATAGAGTATGTTCACTCGGATGTTTGGGGTCCAGCCCTTGTTAACTCATCAAGTGAAGCTTGTTATTTTCTTACTTTAATAGATGATTATTTTAGGAAGGTATGTATTTATTTCTTGAAGCAAAATGATGAAGTATTTAGAAAATTTAAGCAGTGGAAGGCCATAGTTGAAAAGCAAACTGGGTAGTCAGTCAAGCGGCTGAGAACTGGCAATGACAGGGAATTCTATAGCAAAGAATTTGAGGAGTTCTGTAAGAATGCAGGTATAGTGAGGCACTATACTATAACTAGAACATCACAGCAAAATGGAGTTACAGAACAGATGAATAGAACAATCTTGGAGTGTACACGATGCATGCAGATTAATGCTAAACTTCCTGAATCATTTTAGGTTGAGGCGATTAATACAATTATATACTTAAACAAATTTTTCAACAACTGCAATTGATCTGAAGATTCCACAAGAGGTATAGTCCGTTCGACTTGTAAATTATTTTAATTTGAAGATATTTGATTATCTTGCGTATACGCATGTGAGTGATGATAAACTTGAGGCAATGACAAGAAAGTGTATATTTCTAAGGTATGCATGAGGGGTGAAGGGATGCAAACTGTGGTGTACAGAAAAAGCAAGCTCACCCAAGATCATTGTTAGCAGAGATGTCACATATGACGAGGTGACAATGGTAAATCAAAAACGAGAATCTGAAATAGATCAGACAGAGACAGATCAAGGTGCTGATAAATAGGTGGAGCTGAAGATTGACAATAGGAAGATGAAGCAAGAAGATGACATAAGTTAGCCAAGTACTTCAGGTGTTGCTTAACCTGAAGAAGAACAATAAGATGAAGCTGGAGGCAGGGGTTTTGGTGAAGAAACAGAGGAGTAGAGCCATACAGTATTGCTACTGACAGAGAAAGGCGATAAATATAGAAACCTTAGAAATGTCTAAATTCTGTTGCTTGTGCACTTGATTCATCAGATGCAGATCCTATAACTTTTGCCTTGGCTATAACAGATGATGCAGTGGGAGATGAACCATCTACCTACCATGATGCAATAGACAACAAGAAGTTAAAGGAATGACTAATAACAATGAATGAGGAGATTAAATCTTTTCAGAAAAATCAAATGTGGGAGTTGGTACAACTTCCAGAGGAGAAAAGAATAGTTGACTGCAAATGGGTCTTTAAAAGGAAAGAGGGAATCCCTGATATTGAACCTCTAAGGTTCAAGGCAAGACTGGTAACAAAGGTTTATACTCGGAAGGAAGGCATTGACTTCTATGAAGTATTCTCTTCTGTGATGAAGCATAACTCTATTCAGATCTTATTAGTTATTGTAAGTACGTTTGACTTGAAGCTGGAACAGCTTGATGTGAAGATGACGTTCTTACATGGTGAGCTAGAAAAGCAGATCTACATGAGTCAACCGGAGGGGTTCGTAGTTCTTGAGAAGAAGGATCATGTTTTCCTGTTAAAAAAGTCATTGTCTGGCTTGAAGCAATCCCTAAGACAATGGTACAAAAAGTTTGATGCATTTATGATTGGTAATGAATACAATAGAAATCAATATGATAATCGCATCTACTCTAAAAATCTCTCAGATGGTTCTCACATTTATCCGTTGTTGTATGTAGACGACATACTAATTGCAGCTTGCAACAAGGTTGAAATTAGTGTATTGAAAACTCAGTTGGGAAAATAATTTGAGATGAAAGACTTAGGTGCAGCAAAAAAGATTCTTAATATGAAGATTCATAGGGAGAGGTATTGTGGAAGATTATGCTTGTCACAACAAAATTATATTATGAAAGTGCTACAACACTTCAATATGGATTAGTCTAAACAGTTGGTACTCCCTTAACTGCATATTTTAAGCTATCTTCAAAGGAATGTCTAGAAACTGAGGAGGAGATGGAGCATATGACTCATGTACCTTATTTTAGTGCTGTTGATAGTTTCATGTATGTCATGGTGTGCACAAGATGATCTTTCACATGCAGTAAGTGTGGTGAGCATATTTATGACCAAATCGAAAAAGGTGCACTAAGAAGCTGTGAAATGGATCATGCAATACTTCAGAGTTTCCACTAATGTCTGTTTGGTATTTGATGGTCAGCAGACTCGTGAAGTCGTAGGTTATGTAGATTCTGATTATGCAAGAGATTTGGACAAAATGAGGTCATTAACAAGCTATGTCTTTATAGTATTTGGATGTACTATTAGTTGGAAGGCGACATTGCAATCCACAGTTGCATTGTCAACTACTGAAACTGAGTATATGACATTGATTGAGGCTGTGAAATAGAGCATATGGGTGCAAGGTCTTTTGGGTAGTTTTGAATTGGACGAAAAAGAACCAATTATGCATTGTAATAGCCAAAGCACTATTCATCTGGCAAAGAATTCATTCTACCATACAAGGACAAAGCACATTGATGTTAGACTTCACTTTGTCAAAGAAAGTATCAATAACGATTCACTTGCAGTTCAGAAAGTAGTCACAACTAAGAATCCTGCAGACATGATGACGAAGTCATTGCTAGTTGACAAATTCAAACATTACTTGGACTTGATCAATATTTGTAGAGGTTGAAAGACTTGCAAAATGCAAGTCAAGGTGGAGAATTATTAGTCGATGGCTTGCATTAATTAATAACAAGAGGGAGAATTTTTCACTTGCTTTTCAGTAGGTGGTTAGAAGTTGAAGGTTGGAAGGCTTTGCATTAAATGCAAGGTTTGGAGAAATCTCTATAAATAGAGATTGAAGCCTTCATCTGAAATCATCATTAAGCAGAAGAAGCAACAATAACTTTTGTAATGAGAGTAAAAATAAAGAGATTATCAGAAAATTTTAAGAGTGTAGTGTGTGAGTATACACTAAGGATTTTGAGTATATTCTTTAGTTTATGTACTACTATAAATTGTATTAGAAAAGAGTCTCACTGAAAAATATTATAGTTTGTACTTTTTGTGTGAGAGAGTATAGATATGATATTGTAATTATTCTTGATATAATAAAATACTTTTTGAAGTTTGTCTTGTGATTTTTTTTTCAATATATAAAAAAAAAATTTCACGTTAAAATTTAATGTGTAATTACTAATCTATTTTGATAGTACAAATAATATTAACTAATAGGTCATATTATAAAAGTACTATTTATACTCTATTATATTATTAAGTATTCGAAACATTTAAAGTGTATGTAACTCTTGATTTCCTAAGACTTTCCACATTCTAATTCTGCTGTCAAACACTGAGAATGACGGTTCTAGCCTAGAGGCAGTCATGGGATGGGACACCAAAAATGCCCATCTAAGTTTAACACCACGTTTAAGCACCTCTCTACCTTGTCGAAGAGTCTGCCACGCCCATGCCCATGCCCATGCCCAAGATGGGTTAGCATTCATAAAACTAAACTAGAGAATGGATAATACTTGCCTTCTAAAATTCTTGATAGCAGAGAGTTGTCTTTTGACACCAATGTCCATCGTTGTTTAGCTAGTATTGCCAGGTTGACTGCTCTCACATCCTTAAAGCCCAAGTATTCCCTGTTTTTCTCCAAACATAGCTTTTTCCAACGAATCCAACAAATGCCCCCACGGTTTTGTTTGTTAGTAGTACTTAGTACTCCACCAAAATTCCCGATCTGTTTTTGGTATTTAATGACAAAGCCCATCTGGAGTTTGAAACAATATAGCAGATAAAACTGATTGAATTAGAACTGCTTTATCAGCATGTGATAATAGATGGTCCTTCCAACCACCGACCTTGTTTCTGACCCGCTCAAATTCCGTCCAATATAATTAAAGGTCTCCTTTCTTTGATTTTTGGACCATAGAGGGGAGACCCTGGTTTTTGTTTTGGGACCCAATGTTAATTTTTAATTGTTTCTTTACATTTGAAACTTGAAAGATATTATTATTATTATTATGATTATTATTATTATTATTTTGGTAAAATGAAAGATATTATTTAAATTATATATTTTATGCATGTTTATTTATTCATTTAAAATATTTTTTATTTTTATCATCAAAATTTATATTAGGGTAGAATCATTCTTTATATTAGCAATTTTCTTCTTTATAATAACAATAAAAAACAAAATACACAAATATATAAACATTATCTTCAACATTAAATAGTTATAAAAATATCAGCATAGAATGCCAATTAAATATAGAAACTTTACTTTTGTCTTTTGAAGCATTTGCTCTTTTCCTGTAATTCCTTATTATTCACATTATCAACAAACCTTTCATTTTTTAAAAAAAAAAGCCACATACATTTTAACAAAACCAGAAAGAACCAATTTATTTTAAATCAATATGAATATAATTTTAAAATGAAATATATATAGGTTATTATCAACCAATCCTTATTTGTCTTAACGCATCAAATAAAAAAGGTGAATGATTCTGATTTTGAAAAATCAAATAAAATTTAATTTTTTTACTGGAAAATTTGTTAATTTTTTATAATAAAGAAGAATAATGTTAATTGTTGAATTTAAAAATTCAATAAATAGAAAGAGAGAGAAGGAATTTAATATTTAAAAGAATTAATAAAAAAACAGATTTGCTGTATAAAGGAAAAAAATAAATTAATTTATCAGAAAATATAGAAAAGAGCACTGCTAGATACAATGAAATGGATTTTCGCGACCATTCACAAATGGTTCTTTTTAGTTCGTTCTTTTGTTTTATAATTAAAATCTAATCAAGTTTTTAAATGGAAAAATAACTGTTTCATAAAACGCAAAAATGATTTCTCTATTTTGTTAATTCGTGTGCAGTGTGCGGTTCTACCAAATATCTTTCGTGGGGTTTAGCATTTCTGTATAATTACAATGTTGTTTGAAGGTGGACTCAGGACGCTAGCCGCACTGACCTAACAACAGATGTCCAACATTCCAAGTCGTCCAAGTTCACAAATCAACATCATATAATATAATTATTAATTAATATATATAAAAAAATACATGCTTTAAAATTTTGACATGTAATTTTTTTTTATAAAATAAATATTTTATTTATTTGACATGTGGTAAATAGAACAATTAATATTCTATTACACGTCATCTTATGTGATCATTTTTTATCACATATGATTTAATATGATAATATAAGACATGAGATAAAAAAATGTCATATGTTCAAAAAAATAATCAAATAATCAAATAATAAATACATTTTAAAATTACAAATCAATAACTAAAAAAAATAACAAAAAAAGAAAAAAAATATTTTCTTCCAGTATATCATTCCTTTTTCTGGTTCTTGAAGAACAGGTTCTTCGCCCTCAATAGATTGGTTTTCTTCCTAGATTTGGAAGAATCAGATGGAAGTGGTGACAAATACAAGCAAATCAAAATTTGATTTGAAGTGTATCACTTTATTTTGGTAGAAGTCATGTTGGTTCTTTGTGTAATGTCTCAATACTAATACTAACAACATATATGGAATTACGCGTTAGTAATTAAGATTCGGCACATCACTTCAAAATTAGAATCAAATTTCTTTAAAATCAATTATATTATATATATATATATATATATATATATATATATATATATATATATATATATATATATAATATGAGCTTGTTGTATGCCAATTAATGTACATATACAATACTAAGAAGAGGAAATTTATACAAGGATATAACCCGTAGTACATCAACTACAAAGTAAGTCTTTAAGACAAATTCATACAAATATTATACAAAACTTTATTCAAAAATCGAAACTAAACTATTTTTCCATAATTCTATTCTTCTCTTCTGCTTGCTGCAGACTTCGTTCTTAAAAATATTATGGAAATATAATAAAATAGGGGTGAAAATTTTAGAAATTCTCAATATTTTTATTAAAAACGATGTCATCATAATATCTCTAACTGTTTTGAAAAAAAATCATTTCAAAACTCAAATTTTAAGGTAGAAAGGTGGCAGAAAGCAAAAATTAGTCATTTTTCTTTTCGAAACAGAGATTCAATTTATATCATTTATAAAAATTATTTATATAATCAAATAATTCATATAATTCATCATACATCACTATTCATCAAATATCATCGTTCATCATATTCAAATATCATTATTCATCATATGTCATAATTATTTATCAAATATCATCATCCATCATATATATATATATATATATATATATATATATATATATATCATTTCATCATTCATATCTCAAGTATCAAATATGTAGAGAGGGGATGCTCCACCTCGTACTACCCTAATAATGAGGGAATCATCATTCTTCAATATTTCATTCATCATATCTCAATAGGCAATAAGGGAATGTTCATCCTCATGCTATCTTAATAATGAGATAATAATTCTTCCTTATTTAATATATCTCAATTCAAGTAGAGAAGAAATGTTCGTTCTCAACTACTTTGATAGGGAGGGAATAATCATTCCTCACATTATTAATCATCTAGGGCAAAGAGAGAATCATTCTTCCTTATATTACCCTTCATCTAAGATAGGAAGAGAATCATCCTTCCTCACATTATCAATCTCATTCATCACATTCCATATACATACATTGGTTACTTTGCCACTCAAGTAACTAAATACATAGAATGATAAACTTTCATTTACATGAGTACACAATACAATTTTATTCCAAGTGCTCAATATCTATATTCACCAAGGATCTAGATGAAATGAATTATCATTACCAAACTCATCCAATTTATCAATTGAACATCAAGATGAGCATAAATAAATTTACTTTGTTACACAGCCATTCCTCCAAGGGATTTCCAAACATTCAACAATTTATCAATCACAAATTAGGGTATAACAATAATTCAAGCACTTAAGTCTCAAGCCTTGGGTGCAATATGGAGATCACCATTTCTCCTTAGATTCGGCCCACATGGCCAAAATAACAATTCAAAGGTTATAAATATATCCAATTAGGGATACATTAAACATTCAATGTCCAATACAAGAATTCAAGTACTAGGGTTTTTCCATGAATTTTTAATACCTCAAATGACCATTAGTAAGCATAATTCATCAAGAACAAGTCACGGCCATGACTCACTTCATTACAAACTTGATAATCTCATTAACTAGAATTAAGTAATTGAAATACAAAATTAACAAGAATTCCTTGTTATTCATGATTAGGTCGAGACCTACCTTAGTCTAAGAATACAAAGAGCTTCATCTTTGTTTAGCAAATCAATAACACATATTCAAGGTTTCAATTTTCCATTTATACTTGCTAAATATTCCCATACCATTCTTAAAATCAAAGAGAAGAGAATAAGGCATAGGTTAGGCAAGATACTTCTATTTAACCATAGATGGCCGTGAGCTTCACTATACATAAACCAAAAACTCAATTCAAAATCCAATGGAAATAGAGGAACAAATTAAAAGCAAAGAACCCCTATTTTCTCTTGGTTTGACCGTGACTTACACTACCCAAAATACAACGAATACTACTAAGTTTTCATTCAAGAATTCATAAAAGAAAAAAAAAATAAGATAAAGGCAAGCATCCCCTACCTCTATTTTCCTAGTTTATTATGCTAGCTTCCTCTTCTTTTCCTTCCCTCCTTCATGTTTTTATTTCTTTTCTTTCTCTTTTTCCTTGGGTTACTTCACGTTTTCTTCCTTGGCTGCTGCAATCGTGTAGAAATTGGAGAGAGGAGCCGTGTGAAATGGTAAAATTTGTGAGAGCAATTAATTAGAAGAGTAAAAAGTCAAAGAAAGGATAAAGATCAAAGAAGCTTCACGTTTTCGCCTTTTCTTTTTCTTTTCTTTTTCGTCCTTTATTTTGCTACTGGAAACCGCGTAGAGAAAGTGAATAAAAGCTGAGATGAAAGAAAGAAAAGTCAAGGGTGATAAGAACAAAAGGGGGAGGCAGTGGAGTGGGGAGAAAGAATAGGATAAAATTGTGCTGAAATTTATATATATTTAAAGAACCCTTTAATTTTTTAAAGTTAAGTTTTTTAACTTTTATGAGTGTTATAAAAAAATTTAGGATTCAATTTAGTCTTTATATTTATATTTTTATAATTTTTCATTTATTTTTTTTATCAATTAAATTTTATTACTCTTTCTTAAATTAAGTTAAACTTAAAAATTAATGAATATATTTATTGATATTCACTTTAATTGGTATTCATTACTAAAATATTCTCTATCTTATGCTAATATTTTTAAAAAATTTTATGATTTTTGAACTACTTAACTGTTCAAGTAAACCTTAAATACTCATTCAAGATTCTTCAAAATATTAAATTAATTCATTTAATCCTCCAAAATTTAGTGTAATTCATTCCAATAACTTATAACTTAGAAATTAAATTTTTATATTTATTTTTATCTTACAGTTATTTATGTTGAAATTTGAGTTTATATAAACTATTTCTCATTCTCAATGTAATAAAATTATATTCAAACTAATTTCAAAAAATTTCTAAATTTAATATATAACTCATACTATTGTAATTAAGTTTCTAAAACTCTTATAAAGACTATTAAGTTAGGAAAGATGTTACACTTTACCTTTTCCATACATATTTTTTCAAATGTGCAAGTAATTTGATTTGATGCAGCATTTTTTATTGTAATTTTTAATAAGCTAGATAAAAGTGAAACATATGATGATGATTTTGAGTTTTGTTATTTTTATCCAAGTATTTGTGCTAAATGAACCTTGGGATTGATTTACCATTGTGGTATAAATAAAAGAAAAATTTACCAAATAGGTATAACTTGAAAAATAATTATAAAAAAATATAAAATGAGCAGTGATTAATAGTAAGTCCTGAGAGTTACAACTTACATATGATCATTTTGTTATTATTATTTTTAGGTAAGTCGTTAGTCTAAGCCACGACTTTCAAAGTGTTAATTTTTTTAATTACGTCCCATGAAGTCGTGTCTCTAACCCACGATTAATTTTTTTTTATTAAAGTTGTAGTTGGGAGTCACGACTTCTTTTTTTTTTTTAATTTCAAATGAAGTCGTTTGTATTATACACAACTTGAACTATCTAATCTTGTGACTCTCAGTCAAGACTTACATTCAAATTATTATTATTTTATTTTTTATACTGAAGTCGTGGCTGAGAGCTACGACTTCAATGTATTTTGTTTTTTTTTTAAAAAATTGACATAGAAGTTGTGGTTAGAAGCCACAACTTCTATGTATTTTTTTTATTTGACATAGAAGTCATAGTCAGGAGCCACGATTTCAATACAAAAAAAAATTTGGATGTAAGTCGTGGTTGAGATTTTGGTAATTATTTTTTAAATTATACCTATTTAGTAAATTTTACTTCTATCTATACTTATTTGGTAAATTAATCGAACCTTGGTGCTTAGCAATTGGCTTAATTAACGGCTGTTTCTTTGGCATGTGGAAGTCTCCTCCTTCAGCTCTGAGTCCGCTATTTACTTGAAGACACAATGTGGATCCATTTTGTAATTAGGGAGTAGTTGCTGTTGTTTTTGTTTTCTTTTCTTTTCACCAGTACCCGAAAAAAAAAAAATTTAACTATCTAATATTAAGAGAGATTGAGTTTTAGTGTATTGAGTTCTTTGACCCTAGATATTATCCCTTCATCTATACTATTGCTCATGCTTCGCAAATGCTGTTCATGGGACGACTTTGTGTCCAAGGCTAAAACAAAGAGGATCCAATCTTTGAAGTCGCAAGCATTTGTACATGAGAAAATGAGATATCTCTTCCTTGCATTCCTAAATCATCCCCTTGACGAGGGATTGGACAAAGACTTGGTAAATTTTTTATATTTTAGTGTTAGCACATTCATATAAATTGAGATGCATTCTTATCCTTGCCATTATAGGTGTAGAAATTTTATATGCCTCATTAATACATTCTTTTTATTTAAAGGGAAAGGGTGCACTTCCTGTCCTTGATAATGAGTATGTAAAGAAGATGCAACCATGTGCTTAAATTAAATGCTCCTGATTCATATTTGAAATCTAGCTCTCCGCCATGTAAAATCTGTTTCAAAATTCCTGATTCAGTTTCTGCAGGTAATAGAAAAGGTGAATGCAGCTCAGGGATAAAGAAGAAGTTTGGTTTCTTCATGTTCATCCTTATAAAGAGAGAAGTTTGGTTTTTTTTTTTTCATTGGGTTCAATGGAGATGAATTGTTGATGTAGACATATATTACTGTTATCTTCATGTTCATCCTTACTCATTAGTTATTGCTTCTACAAATTGCATATAGTGCCTGGGATCTAACTCCAAAAATAAGGTTTGACATGGAGAATTAGAGAGAGACCAGTTTGTTTCTATAATCATAATTTTTTAGTTTCTCTCTTCTGTAGTTAGCGACTTAAAGTTGCATTTATGTTATTTTTGTTAAAGCAAGAGCAATATATTATATCCTTTAGCAACTTAACCAAGGTAATAGTAGACTACAAGTCGATTAATATGCAAGTTCGTGCATTGCACAACTTGTTCACTTTGAATTTTTTTTAAAAATATTTTATTTTTTACTTTTACTTTTTCCTCAATGCACAACTGATAATATTCTAACAAAATATATTTTTAATATTAAAATTATATTTTATTATACTTTAATGTAAGTAATTTTAATAATTTTGTGACTTGTTAATTAATTTCTTTAAACAAATTAATTATTGATTTTTTTTTTTTTGTGATAGATTTTTGAAAACACAACAAGGTGATTAATATTGTTAATTAAGGAAGAATATGCTCAAGAAATAACTAAAACTAAAACAGCCAAGAGTAGTCACATAAGATTTCAATTTAAAATATTTTAAAACTATTTTTAATTATCTTATGTTTAAAGATTGACCATATTTTCGGCTTTTTTACTAAACTGTCACTGTTAGTAAAATTATTTATCAAAATGCCATTTTTTTAACTATTTACTAAATTGTCATTTTTTTTAACTATTTATCAAATTGCCCTTTTTTTAACTATTTACCAAAATGTCACTGTTTTGAAACTATATACCAAACTGCCATCCTTTTGGCTGACGTGGCATTTTTTTAATGTTTTCTAGCCAACCAGGATGCGCCAAGTAGGATGGCGCATCCACGTAGGTTGCGCCAACACGCTGGCGCAACCTACGTGGATGCGCCATCCTACGTGGCGCATCCTGGTTGACCCTGGAACCAAAAAAGCCACCCTTGATGGCGCAACCAAGTACAAAACGCCAACAAGGGTGGCGTAACCCTAGTATATATTCCCACACCCCTTCCCCGTGGGTGACATTCTTACATTTTTCTAAATTCTCATTATTTCTCTACAAATTTATTCTCTCTAAACACTCTGAAATCTCTCAATTCTTACGAGAAGTGGTGTCAGGATCATTATTTGTACTTTAAATTATATTCCTTCACACTGTAAGTATTTCTTTCAATAGTTAAATAATTTATTTATTATTTATTGATTACTTTTTTACTAAGTTAGTGTTAATTATAATGTATTATTATTATAGTTTAATATTTGTATTGACTAATGAATAATGAAGTTGTATGATATATAATTTAAATTATATAGATAATTAATTTATAGGTAATCTAGTAGGATATATATCTTTGACATGATTTACATTAGTAAATGTAGCTTAATTCAAGATATTCGAGTTTTAAAATTTTTTTTTACATAAATAACTGTATTGAATATTGTAATTGATGTTTAATCTCTCTACAAATGTGTTGAATTGTTATTATTCAGAATTGGAGTTAACATGACAAAATCGCTAAATGTGCATATTTACTTCAATGAGACAATGTATGATGGTGAAGAGGGTGTCATGTATCGAGGTCCTCCTCCTAGGCCTATTGTGATCACAGCCGACATGACTTTGAATGGGTTGAAAACTAAGATCCATTCAAAGTTGAGGCTTCAAGCAAACCAACATGTGTCAAAAGTTGTCTATCGGTGTCCGCAATGCTTCAATCCGTGAAGATGGGTAGGGCTTCTAATAGAAGACGATGATGATCTAAAGTACATGATAGATTCTTTCTGTCAAACTCCGAACATGGCATCTATGGAGTTGTATGTGGAGGTAGAAACAAGTGGGCAAGAAGAGCATGCTGAAGCTCCTGGTGAAACCGAATCTCAAGTTGGTCCGTCTAATCAAGTTGAGTCATGCAATATGATCGTTATTGGTGGTGCAATGGTTGAACCTGATAACCCACTTGTCAGAGATGCAGTATGGGAGTCAAGTGAAGACGAAGAACAAGTAGCTGAGGGCGACGATTCAGACACCGACATAGAGGCAGAAAACTTTGATGCCGAACAAAATTTACAGGTTCCTTTGGCGATTGCTCCTCAATCCATATTTATGCCTCGGCACCTGAATCCGTGTTTGTGCCACCATGCCCTCGCTTTCTCAAATTAACTGGGATGCATTGGATAATCCTGATAACTTGCCTGAGTTAGACACTCGTGGGACTTGGAGCATGGGTGATGAATTCTATGTTGGCCTGCAATTTCCATCAAAAGATTCTGTGAAGTTAGCTCTCAAACAATATTCCATTCACAAGCATCAAGAGTACAAGATTGAAGACTCTGATTCACGAAGATTCACTGCCAAATGCCCTAACTTTGACGAAGGTTGTAGTTGGTGACTTAGAGCCATACAAAACAGGAGGTTGAATACGTGGCAGATTACAAAATATAATGGACCTCATAGTTGCGTAAGCCCGTCTATGTCATTAGATCACCAGAAGTTGGATTCTCATTTGATCTGCTCTTGCATTTTGGAGTTAGTCAGAACAAAACCTGATGCACCCGTATCATTAATTATTGAACGGATTCGAAGTCAATTTGGTTACCAAGTTTCATATCGAAAGGCTTGGAAGGTAAAACAAATGGCTATTGTGAATGTGTTTGGGGATTGGGACAAATCTTATGAGGTGTTGCCCAGATGGCTAGCAGCCATGCGAGAGAGACATGGAAGGCACGGTGGTGGAGTTGCAAGACGAGGAATGTTTTGTGAATAACCGACTCGATCGTTCAAAAGAGTCTTTTGTTGGTTATTCTGGACATTTAGACCATGTATGGTTGGGTTCCGATATTGTAAGCCCATCATTCAGATTGATGCCACTCATTTGTATGGCAAGTATCGTCATAAGTTGTTGATTGCAACAACTCAAGATGGAGACAGAAAACCTCTGCCTATTGCATTTGCCATTGTGGAGGGGGAGACAAAGGATGCTTGGAGTTGGTTCTTAGCCCACTTGAGATTGCATGTAACCCAACAAGAGGGCTTGTGTTTGATCTCTGATCGACATCGAGGCATCTTACAATCAGTGGCAAATGAAAATCTTGGATGGCAGCCTCCGAATGCATATCATGTCTTCTGCATACGGCATATTGGTTCCAATTTTAACTCCAAATTTCGAACAAGGAGTTGAAAAGATTTTTGATTAACACAGGTACTTTACATTTTCTCTTTGTGTTGTAATTTTTGTCGCTAATAATAGTTAGGTTGTAATACTAACCCAAATTATTCGATGTATCAGGGTATGAACCAATCGCGATAAAGTTTGATGCTAGGCTAGAGAAGCTTAAAGTTACAACGGAGATGGCAAATTGGATTAACGGAATTCCAAAAGAAAAATGGAGTTTGGCGTATGATGGTGGTCGCAGATTCGGTCATATGACTACCAATTTGTCAGAGTGCATTAACGGAGTGTTGAAGGGTAGCAGAAATCTACCTATAACTGCATTGGTTCAATTGACATATACGAAGTTAGTAGAATACTTCGTCAACCGAAAGGACGAGGCAAATTCAAAATTGACGACATTGAATCAGGTTTGATATTGTTTTACAATATTAAGTACAACCACAAACACATTATTGTTCACACGTGCATCTATTTATGGTTTGATATTGTTATTCCCATTAATTTAACCAGATCTGGAGTGATGACTTATTGAAGCACCTTGGAGAGTAAACCTGGCAAACGCGGTTCACACCAAGTTCGTCGGTACAATAGAGAGAACACAAGGTTCATGGTTGAAGAGGCTTTTAATCTGTAACACAACAGGGTGGACTTTCTTATACTTTGAACCTGGAAGCAAGGCAGTGTGACTGTGGGGTGTTTCAAGCATTGCATTATCCTTGCTCGCATGCGCTTGCTGCGTGTGCTTCGGTGGCAGTTGACCCATTCGAACTTGTTCATAGGGTTTACAGGATGGAAAGCATTTATAGGGCGTATGAGTTTGACTTTGAACCGGTCCGGGCTGAACCATGGTGGCCTGCAGCTCCCGACGCCACTTTGGTGCCACCACGTGCATTGCTTAGATCCAAAGGTCGACCAAAATCAACCCGACTTAGGAATGAGATGGATTGGCGCGAAGCAGGGCCAGGACAGACGTGTACAAGATGCCATCAACGTGGACATAATTCTCGTACTTGTCGTGTCGGCGGATCGAGTTCCTTGGGGGATGATGGAGCTGGGCCATCAACTGCGCCCATCTAGTTGATCTCGGACCTATTTTCATTTTTCAGAATCTTGTATTAGTAATGATGTGTATTTACGAGTTGTATTGTTTTGTATCACCAATCTATGCAGTTGTATTCGAATACTATTCTCCTATATATGTTAGTTGATTGTCAGTGTTATCTTTAATTATTCCATATTATATTCTTGTATAGTTATCATATGGTTATATCATATTTTATTATAAAAATAATAGGATCATACTAATTGTTGTTAATGTTTGGCATACAGATTGACGAGATGGCATTCCGTGTAAACCCTAGGACCAGAGGACGGCTCGATTTTGGAGTTGCAGGAGTACCATGTTTCCCAGCATGTATGGCAGGGACATGAGGACCGACACCTGCGTGTTAGACGTGCTCAGAAGACGAAACATATGGACCCCCCTGCTCCGATTATTCCTTATCTTCAGCAGGCTAGTTTCTTGGGAGTTGCCCACATGGGTTATTGCAGTATTGATCACTCCCTGATCTCTGCGTTGGTTGAGAGATGGCGCCCAGAGACGCATACATTTCACATGCCGACCGGGGAGTGCACCATTACGTTGGAGGATATCGGAATGATATCGGGTCTTCCCATTGATGGCGCAGCAGTCACTGGCGTTACGCATAGGGACGATTGGCTCAGTTTGTGCGCTCAGTTGTTAGGGATTGATGAGACTCCCTCGCTCGTAGCTGGGGCACGCATTGACATGACATACCTGTGGCAGCCGAGTGTTACTACAGTCCTTGAGGACGATGATGATGAGTACGTGCAACAGCGTGCACGACATTACATACTTCGCTTGCTTGGGGGTTTCTTATGCCCCGATCATTCGGGTAAGCTCGTGCACTTGATGTTCCTCCCATTGTTGGAGGACTTTCTTTGTTCTTGGACGTATAATCGGGGGTCTCAGCTTTTGGCGTACTGTATAGAGAGCTTTGTAAAGCTGGCGGACAATGACGCACGCGAGATCGGAGGTGCATGCATCTTATTGCGATCGGGCGTGGTACGAGATTCCCCGACTTGCCCCTTCACTAGTGACCATGATGAGCCCGATGTGTTTTACGATGTTTGTCGTGGTCAACTACGTCCTTAGGATGGGAGTAAGTTTCTATTTCATTTCATATTTTTACATTACTTTCATGACATGCTTTGTTAATAAAAATACTTACGTTTGTAATATTTTCATTTACCAAATAGGTGGCGCAAGCATAAAGTATTGAGTGATACTGTGATTGGCGTCCTTTCATATTATCGTCAGTTCTTCGATCAGTTGAAGAACGATGAGGTATATCTTCGTTTACATTCCTTTGATATATTTTCTTATGCATATGCCGTCTTAATGTTTTGTGCATCTCATTTTTTCAGTTTATATGGCAACCATACACGGATGAGCAGGTGGCAGCATTGCCACCTTTTTGTGTGGCTGCTAGGGACATAGCGCTGCGCAGTGGTCCCTCTCATATGTTTCCATATTGTCGAGTGGCACCAGCCGAGGCCGCGTCATGCGCCGGTTTGGTCTTGACCACCCGTTCCACGGAC
This sequence comes from Ormosia semicastrata, assembly GCA_029884595.1. Classification (NCBI taxonomy): domain Eukaryota; kingdom Viridiplantae; phylum Streptophyta; class Magnoliopsida; order Fabales; family Fabaceae; genus Ormosia; species Ormosia semicastrata. The sequence continues at coordinate 3,328,720 of JAQQTO010000057.1, read as the reverse complement.
ACCGCTCCGGCCCGGACGTTGTACTCGGTTACATTGGCAGGCGGCGAGCATGATGAGGATTGGGCGGCTACACATCTTGTTTATATAGCCACCGGGATAGTCGTAGGGAGAAGCTTGTTAGGGGAGTCCCATTGGTCGCACCCCCGGTTCGCGTTACGAGTACATGCGTTGGTATAAAAGAATTACCGGTACGCCGGGATTGCTCCCACAAGCGCATCTATTGGGAATGCGGTAAGCTCTTTACTAATTCGTTAGTACTATATGTATTTTGTATTCAGTATAATGACATAAATTGTATATGTTTATTAGGCGGACATTGCAGAGTATTTGCTCAGTTCAACTACTGATACTGTCGCTCGAGAAGCTGCTACACAAATCCTACACTCATTGCGGGAGCATGATCGCATTACGATGGAACAACTGCGTCCAGCTCCAGCAGCAGACGACATTTCGGGCCGCCCGAGGAGTCGAGCCAACAAGGAACGCGGCGTAGACGGAGGAGAGGATTAGCGCGAGCGGTCGGACACGACTTTGACATCCCGAGGACTCCACTCTACTTGCCAAAGATACGACACACAAGATCCTCACCACTGCTACCGCCGCACATACCCCCCACTCAGCCTCCTACTACTGCTTACGTGCCTCTCTACTCGCCCACCACCTGCGCATATTACCCACCATACCCACCATACCCTTACTCACCGTATCCATACCCGCCACCGAGCTTACCCCTCATATCCTTACCCACCACAGGTTACTCACCATATCCTTACCCACCACCAGGTTACCCACCATACCCATCACAGCCAGGTCCCTCTTTCAAACCATCTCACAGGCCACCGCATTCTAATGTGGGCCCATCTCATTGACATTTAGATAATATATTTATTGATTTTGTGTAAAATACTATTGAGAATATATTCTTGTGAGTTTGGTACCTAATTAGATTACACTATATATGCTTTTCGCCTTTTTTAGATTTTATTAAATATTGTGGTAATCGGTTGCATTAAACAGGATCATTGGCTTTTGGGAAGATCCAACATTTAGGAGAAACTACATTTAAATTTTTACTAATTCGAATTACTAAAAATTTGAGATAGGGATTATTCGGATCGAATCTTACTCACTATCATCCGAATCCTACTCAACAAAAATTCATTTAAGTGATACGCCTTCTACAGGATATACCATTTAATTTTTATTATATTGTTGTTTAAATTATTTGTGTCAAAATAAATAAATATATTCAATAACTTTAATAATAAGATATGTACGTATATTTGATTAGATTGTTTTTAAATTTATTAAAAATCTTACATAAAGACAATTAAAAGCAAATAATTAATACATCAATCGTTTTTAAATTGATCAATAAATTGAAACAAAATTTTTTAAAAAATAACAAAAAAATAAACATATGTGTTATGTAATTAATAAATCTTGAGACGTATTAAGCGCGGCCTGCGTGGATCTGTCCCTACTTTAATACGCATCCCTACGGTTGTAAAACATTAAAAAATGTCACGCGTCATTAAAGGGTGACATTGTGATTTGGTATATAATTTCAAAACAAAGAGTATTTTGATAAATAGTTAAAAAAAAGTAATTTGGTAAATAGTTAAAAAATAGTAATTTGATAAATAATTAAAAAAAATAATATTTTGATAAATAATTTTACTAACAATGTGATTTAGTAAAAAGTCCCATATTTTCTATTAGGCCATTACGCTGTTGGCCATAGCAAATAAAAGAAAAAAGAAAACTTAATCTATTTAAATAGAAAGCAATGGCGCACAAAAAATGGGAATTGGAGGATTGACTCCAGATTAGAAAAGGATTGGAGCAGCACAACGTGAAAAAAAGAAAATAGAAAGGAAGGCAAATTATGACGCACGTGGTTGGAGACAAAAAGATATAAAATTGAAGAGCACAAAAAAAGAAAAAGGAGAACGAGACCTCCGGCGGGGAGAGAAAGAAAGCACATTGCCGCACAAACAGGGAGAAATTTTTTATTTTTTATAAATTTTCTTTTCTCTCTTTGTCTGATAAAACTAATTTTATTTTTTAAGATTAAAATAAAATTTTAACCTTTGTTATAGATGATGGCAAAAATATCAAACTGTCATTTGTTGGTAAAATTATTTATCAAAATGTTATTTTATTTAAATTATTTATTAAATTATTATTTTTTAAAATTATTTATCAAAATGTCACTTTTTTGAAATTATATACTAAATTGTCACTCTTTTGTCTAACGTGATATTTTTTAATATTTTCTACGTCCGTGAAAGAAAGATGCGCCAAAGTAGGATGGCATGATCCACGTAGATACGCAGCCAAAGTAAGATGATGCATCCATGTAGTTAAGCCAACACGGTTGAACTGATGCGCATCCTACTGCCGCATCCATGCTGACGTAGACAAAGAAAACTCCAACAAGAGTGACGTAACCAAGCCACCTGCGCCACCCTTGTTGGCGCAACCAAGACACATGTATTTAGATTATTTAGTTGTTAAACACGGTCATGTTTAACTCTACAATCGCTTATAAGTCCTTGTAAGTGTGAAACCCTAAAATATAAGTATTTTTAATTTATCATTTTTAATGTAATAAATGTGATTAAACAGCCTCTCCCTTCGACTATCCCAGGTGGTTATGTAAACAGCATGTGTGGCTGACCAATCTTCCTCATGCCTACCTGCCAGTGTAACTGAGTGCAAACTGTCAAGCTGGAGCGGTCGCCGTGGTATGGGCTGGTCAAGACCAAACTGGCGCATCACGCGGTCTAGCTGGTGCCACTCAACAATGTGGAAACATATGAGAGGGACCACTGCCAGTGCTATATCCCTACCAGCCATACAGAAGGGTGGCAACTGTCAGTGCTATGTCCCTACCAGTCACACAAAAGGGTGGCAGTGTTGCCACCCTCTCATCCGTGTATGGTTGCCATATAATCTGTAAAAATGAGATGCACACAATATTAAGACGACATATACATAAGTAAATAATTCAAACGATCTGAATTTGATCACAGATAGAGATCCAAACACCACTTCTTGTAAGAATTGAGTTCGTTTAGATAGTTCAGAACGTTTAGACAAAAGAAATTTGTAAAGAGATAGTGAGAATTAAGAAAATTGAAGCAATGGCACGGATGGGGAGGGGGGAGACCATATATACCCTGATTACGCCAACAAGGGTGGTGCAGGTGGCTTGGTTACGCCACCCTTATTGGAGTTTTCTTTATCCACGTCAGCATGGATGCGCCAAGTAGGATGGCGCATCCATGGTGTTGGCTTAATTTACATGGATGCGCCATCCTACTTGGCGCATCCTTGCTGATGTGGAAAATATTACAAAATGCCACGTAGGACAAAAGGGTGGCATTTTGGTATATAGTTTCAAAAGAGTGGCATTTTGATAAATAGTTTAAAAAAAATAGTAATTTGATAAATAGTTTAACTAAAATGGCATTTTGATAAATAGTTTTACCAACAGTGACAGTTTAGTGTTTTAGCCTATAGATGATTTAACTTTATTTAGAATATTTTTTTATTTTATAATTACATAATATTAATAATTTTTTATCTTTATTTATTATTCAATTTAATTTTTATTAATTATTTTGTAATCAATTAATAAATTTAAATTGATATATTTTAATCACATATTTAATTTTTATAGTCTTAACTGTGGATTGTGTAATAGTATTCATTACTTTTGAGATCTAAGGATTGAATAGTTCACGTTATGTTAAATTATTTATGTTATAATTTGAATATGTCATGTTATTTTAGATAAATTATGTTATTAATTAAATTTTAATAATATTTAATAGTGATCAAAACTTGCAGCCGTAGACACTTCATAAAAAAGATTAATTTCCATTCAAGTTAAATTTATCTTTATATAGTTAGTGGTTGATTTGATGTCTTAGAATTGTTCTTTAATTACTCTTGCATTTTAATTTGCGTAGTTTTATTTATAATTATTATTTAATTTTAGTTTTAGTTTAGAATGCAATTTATATTATTAGTTTAATTAAATAAAATAAAATCTCTTTTCTTTTTTTTAAAATTAATTTATGTAGATATTAAATTTTAGTTAATTATGTCACTCACTTTGTGGATATGACGCCTTGTTATATTTGTCAAATATTACATTAAATTTGTGCACTTGCAAGTAAGAGATAATTTTATAACTTGAAAATCTTAATCAAGTTTTTGACGTTGTTGTTAGGGATTTGATTTTGTGATTGCATTAATTTAATTTTTGCCTAATTTAATTTTTAGCCTAGATTTTTTTTATTTTTCAATTTTATTTGTTTTATTTTTTAATTTTTATTTTATCTTATTTTATTTGTTTTGACTTAGTGTTTTTATCTTTATTATTAGTGTTTTACTTATTTTTTTTTTTTGTGTTGATAAGGTTGAAGAAAGTCAATTCTACTTGAACTTGTGACTCCATGTGCTTTTGTTTTAACTCTTACTCTTTATTAGTTTAATATTCTATCTGGGTTATGTTTGGTAGGCATTCATTATCATTAGATTTGACATAGTACGATCCAGAGATAGAACGTACACTTACAATACAAAATTAAACCACACTCATTGATACTAATATGATAAATGATAATCGTAAACTGAGAGAGTATTTAACTTCAAATGCATATGATTCTCTTGCTTGTGCTCATTTGCTTGAGATTGCGGCTAACCACTTTGAAATTAAGCCTAGTATAATTCAAATGTTACCAACATTTTATGGATTTAAATTTGAAAATCCTTATAAGCACCTAGATGCATTCTTAGAGGTATGTTATACCTTGAATATCCTTAATGTTATTGATGATGCAATTTGTCTCTGTCTTTTTCCTTTTTCTTTAAAGGATAAGGCTAAAGAGTGATTTTCTACATGTGATAACATTGCCACTTGGGGTAGATTGTTAGGAGAATTTTTAAAGAAATATTTCTCAATTGGTAAACTTACTGCAATGAAACGTGTCATCACCACTTTTTCTCAAGTTAATAATGAATAATTTCATGAGAGTGAAAGATTTAAGGATCTTTTGCGCTATTTTAACACTTATAATCCTGGTTGGAGGAATCATCCTAACTTATCTTGGAAGCAATAAGGTGTCAAAGCACACTAAGGACAACGACTTAATCAAGCAAGTCAAATTGGTATGACATCATCCTCTGACTTTCAACCACAAAGATATGCACCCAATCTGCCTCAAGCATCAAGCAGTAGTTCCAACTTGGAGGACAAAATAGATAAGGTATTATCTTGTGTGATAAACTTGGACTCTTGGATGTAATTCATGGAATCTAAGATGTCACTTTTAGACTCTCTCACTCAATCTATAGCAAAACTAAAGACTCAATTTGGATAACTAGCCATTCCTATAGGAAATAGAGAAGATGGTAAGCTTCCAAGCCATCCTATAGAAAACCAAAGAGGTCAAACTCATAAGCAAGTTAAGGTTGTAATGATTCTTAGGAATGGGAAAAAAGTGGAGAATAAGGTGAATGAGGAGAGAGTGCACGGTGATGAGGATGAGGATAATCATAAAGAAAATATAGAAGAAACCAAATCTCCTTCCTTTAACGTGACTAATTCTTCGACTTCAATTTCATATGAGTCAAAGGTTCCTTACCCTCAAGCTTTAGAAGCACCTTCACATTTTAAGAAAGATAAGTAGATGGAGGATATTATTGAGACCTTTAAGCAAGTAAAGATCAATCTTTCCCTTTTGGATGCTATTTGACAAATTCCTGCTTATGTCAAGTTCCTTAAGGACATGTGCACATTTTAAAGAAAATCTAAAACAGATATGTCTAAGAAGGTTGTAAGTTCAATTTTGCATTTTAACACACTATTTAAGTTGAAAGATCCTAGTGTTTCTACTATTTCTTGCTATAAAGGTTATCATAAAATTGATAAAGCACTATTGGATCTAGGTTCTAGTGATGTCATATTTTGCTTATGAAGAGCTGGGCTTAGGTGAGTTGTAGCCATCAAATTGTTCTCTGCAATTAGCTGATAGGTCAGTTAGGATTCCTAGAGGAAGAGTTGATGATGTCTTAGTAAAAATTGATAAGGGATTTTCTTGTTGATTTCATAGTGTTTGATATGAAACCCTTTTACTCATCAAAAAAATGAAATTCTTATCATTTTGGGGAGGCCTTTCTTAGTCACTATTGATGCTAACATTAGTTGTAGATCTGAGGTAATGGATGTCTCAATGATGAACATGAGAATTAAACTTAATATCTTCAAGCTTACTAGTTAACCTGCTGTGGAAGATGAATCTAAGTGTGCCTTTGTAGATGTGATTGATGAGAGAGTTAAAGAGATTATGCCTTCTATTTTGTCTAAGAATCCTTTAGAGAGTAAACATTCATGTAGTAATTTAGAGGCTTTTAACTTGAGAAGTGATGTAATTGGGGTTAATGAAATCTTTGGTTGTTCTCCATCTCTTGAAACTACCCCGTGGGTAGTAAGGAATGAACATTTACCTCCTTGAGTTGATTTAGATTTAATAGCTCTAGTTGTAGGTAGAATTTTCTTTTACTATTTAAATAATTTTATTTTATTATTTGAGCCGGCTTAAGTGTCTTCTAGAGTTCTGAGCCTTTGTATAAGGATGTAAATAGTGTCGGTTAAAAAAATTATAAAAAAAAAGTTTTAGATTGTTTTGGTTTTTTACTTCTTTATTTATCTCATTTAATTTGTTTTTATTATTTTTATTGTTAGTTTTCAGAAGTTACTCATTTGTTTTGAAAAGGATATTGTAATTTTTCTGATTTTGTTGCGGAGCTGACTATTATTCTTCTTTTTGCCTGACATTGTATCACTTTTCATCAGGTTGTGTTACTCTTTTCTTTAACTTCTTTATTTATTTGTCTTTCACATTGAGGACAATGTGTGATTTAGGTGTGGGAGTGCAGAAATTTTTTTTAGAAAATATTGACTAATTTTTTTTTAGAGAATGGGTGGTCTAGTTGTGCATAATTATCCTGTTTGTGTATAAATTAAAGTTCATGCAACCTATATGCATTTAAGGACAATTTTTAGTCTTAATAGGTTAGTATAGTCAAAACTTATGTGGTCATATTCTATTTCATCTTGAACTATAAACATGAGATGGATTCTCATGTATTTTGGCTATTTGAGTTGTGTGTAGATAAAAAGTCTTTTTTTTTATCAATTACTTGGTGGATTGCCTTAAAAAAATTTGTCTCCTTCTTGCAAGTGAAGAAAAAAAAATGAAATTGGAATGCGTTGAGTACTTCTAAGGCTCTAAGTACCAATATTCAAGTTATTCTTTAATTTCTATATATTATGCCTACATCTAGATATGTACTTATGGTGCTTCTATGCCATTGTCTGATTTGAGTTAGTAGATATGAAGGGTGCCTTATCACCTAATGCCTTGAGCCAACTGGAACAGGAATCATTCATTGAATATTCGCTACATGAGTCACCTATGGGATAGAACATTAAAAGTCATGTGTTTTTAAAAGAAAAAAGAAAAAAATTAAAAGTGTTATGTTGTGAAGGAGGTTGGTTATAACTTGGTGGCATGAATTTGAGTTAATTGATGAATAAAATTGATTCTTAGTACTACTTTTGTTGTCATTAGTAGGGGTGCAAACTAGACCCGCGAACTCAACCCAACCCGATCAAATATATCTGGGTTGGTTCAGGTAATCGGGTCCATTCGGGTCAAACTTGATAAAACCGTCTGAATATCGGTTTGGGTAACGAGTTTAGTGAACCAACACGATGATCTGACCCGAAGATCCGAGAAAACGACGTCGTTTTGCCTATATTCAAGCCCTCATTTTATTCTTTCTCACTTAGGGTGCATAACCCGATCCGGTAACCCGCGAACTCGACCAACTCGATTACCCAACCTGAACCAACCCGATTCTAATCGGATTGGTTCGGTTCGGGTTACTCAAATTTTTTTCTCAAAAATCGACCAAACTCAATCCGACCTCACCTAATTAGTTTGAATTTTTTTCTCCTAAACCCGACCCGACCCATGATCACCCCTAGTCATTAGAAGTGTGATGAAGTCTTATGCCTTTGTTTTTGTTGATGTGAAGATAGTGCCTAAATTGCTTAAGTTTTGATTCTTACCTATGAGACTGAAGTTACCTGAAAATGTATAATGATGCTGATCTTAAATTCTGAGTTACACTAATTCAGAATAAATTTGTGCACGATATTTATTCTTTTCTCTTTAATAGATTAATACTTTGGTATAATTTTTTTGCTCGAGGACTAGTAAAATTTTGGTATAAGAGTATTGATAATAACCTAACAATATGTACTTTTAATATTAAAATTAAGCTTTATTATACTTTAATGTAAGTAATTTTAATAATTTTGTGACTTGTTAATTAATTAATTTAAGTAGATTAATTATTGAATTATTTTTATTTTGTGATAAATTATTGGCAACACAACAAGATGATTAGTTTACTAACCAAGGAAGAATATGCTCCAGAAATAACTCAACCAAAGTAACTGAAAAGTGATCACATTAGATTTCAATTTAAAATACTTTGAAACTATTTTAATTATCTTATATTAAAAGTTTGGCTACATTTCTTATTGAGTCATTATGCTATTGAACCCATAAAAAAAAACCTAATATATTTAAATAGAAAGCAGCAGCGCACAAAATGGGGGAATTGGAGTGTTGACTCCAAATTAGAAAAAGGATTGGAGCAGCACAACGTGAAATTTTTTTTTTATCTTATACTTATTTTTTTATACATCACTTTTAATATTTTTTTTATTAATTATATATATTGGTTAGGTAATAAAAATCATGTAAAAATAATTGTAGATTAAATTTATTAATTAATTAATTAATATATATGATTAATTATAAATTTATATGTTATTAATTAAATGTGAAAAATAGTATTTAAAAAATAATGTAAGAAGATAAACGTTGAAAAAAAAGAGAGCAAATTGTGACGCACGTGACTCGAGAAAAAAAATATAAAATTGAAGAGAACGAAAAAAAAAAAGAGAACGAGAGCTGCAGCGGAGAGAGAAAGAAAGTACAGTGCCGCTAAAACGCTGTCAAGGAATTTTTTTTATCTTTTATGAATTTTTTTCTTTCTTTATATTTGATCTTTTATTATGAATAATTAATTTTTTTAAGATTAAGATGAAATTTTAATATTTATTTTAGATGATTTAAATTTATTTGAAATATTTTTATTTATTTTAAAATTACACAATATTGATAATTATTGATTTTTTATTAAATTTAATTTTTATTAATTATTTTATAGTCAATTAGAAATTTAAATTGATATATTTTAATGACACGCTTAATTCTTATAATAATAAGTGTGGATTGTGTAATGGTATTCATTACTTTTGAGATCTAAAGATTGAATAGTTTATGCTATGTTAAATAATTTATCTCATAATTTGAATAAGTCATATTATTTTAGATGAATTATGTCATTAATTAGATTTTAATAATCTTTAGTAGTGATCAGAACTTGTAGCCGTAGACACTCTATAGAACAAAATTAATTCTCATTCAAGTTAAATTCATCTTTGCATGGATAGTGATGGATTCAAAGTTCTAAAATTATTCTTTAATTGTTTTTATATTTTTATTTAAGTCATTTTATTTAAATTTATTATTTAATTTTATTTTTAGTTTAACATATAATTTATATTCTCAGTTTAATTAAATAAAATAAAAATATATTTTTTCTTTAAATTAATTTAAGTAAATATTAAATTTTAATTAATATTATCACTTCCTAAAAATATGATATTCTTATATTTATCAAATATTACATTGATCTTATACACTTATAAATAAGAGATAATTTTATTACTTAAAAATCTCTATTGACAACAATGATGCTTACTAGCACTGCATCCATTCTTTCTAATTAACATGATGAGTTGATGACTCTAGCACTTACTATGTATAAAAGCCTGGTTGGTAATATCTAGTTTTCACAGTTAGTTTCAATGATATATTTGATCCTATTTCAAGCTTCTCTCTTAGGATTAGTCTTAATTAAGAATGTTGAATATTGTTAAGAATCCCAAAATTTAGTTTAGAACCTCTATTATAATAATAAAAAGGGCTGACATGTATATTATTATCTTCAATCCTTTTTTTCTTTGATACAAATCTTTAATCTATTTTACTCAAGAAATTTCAGATGTTACAAAATTTCATGTGTTTCTCTTATGCAATCATTTTATTTTAGAACGAAATTTATTAACTCAAATGTAAGATCTATTAATGTTTATTTGTTCATCTTTTGGTTTATTACTTCTCGGCATAAATTATAGAGACAAACTACCTTGGACCAGTCCATATGAAATTCAATGTTAACAATTTATATCCTCCAATGGAAATAGGGACGTCGGCTAAGAATGAATCGAATTAGAAGTAATCACCAATTAGCACTAGCTGCTTGACATCTAATATAATTTTTACATGTGACATTTTTAATTATTTTAGTCTTTGATCAAGATATCTTTATAGTTATTACTTAACTAATTATTTATATTATTTATGCTTTTTAATATAATCTCGTGCATTGCACAAACACATATGCTAATTAAGCTTAAAGATAAGTAGAAAAAAACATACAAACAAAAGGTTTTAGTTTGATTCCCACTACTGATCTTTCTAAGATACTTTCAACGGTATTTGTGGCATGCTCTAACTTTAGAATGAGATAACCTCTTATTCTTTTAAAATTTTATTTGAGGGCATGATTTAAAAAATAAAATTCTTACAAAATAAATTATAAAAACGTAGCACCAAAAAGAATTATAAAAACGTGGAGGATAAGAAAACTGAGTTTTGAGGTTTTTTTTTAGGACAAAATTTAGATAAAGTTCTTTAAGTGCTTGTGGTGCTTGTCTCTAATAGAAACATGACATGTGTATATTTTTCTATAATTTATTAATAAAATTTTTAAAATAATAATTAAATAATTAAAAAATGAAACACATATCATATTTCTATTGAATACAAACACTACAAGCATCTAAGGAACTTTACCTAAGTTTTCTCTTTTTTTATACTAAAATTATGGTTTTTAATTTATTAAAGACGATAATTAATAGATCATTTTACAAATATAAATTGTAATATTGTATGCATATTTAAGTTTTTGGTCCAGTTTACATAATTGAAACAATAAATCACAATAATTATTATTTTTCTTCTTCGTGGTATCTCCACGAACATTGCTATAAGATTAATACTACGAGCATAGTTGTTCCAGGTTATTAACTAAGAGGCCTTTTTAACAAATGCTTATTCTAAAGTTCAAACTTTAGTCTTCCCCTAAGAACATAACTTATTTACTACTACGTTCAACCCTTGTTGATAAGTTAGGAAAAATTATTAAATAGATAATTTGTTATTTCAATGGTATAAATTGTACCTATTACACTAATGTTTAATTAGTTCAAATAATTTGATATTTATTCATCTTAAATAAAATTTTGAGTTCAAATCTTATAAATAAAAAAATCAATAATAAAAGAATTTTACACTTTTATGACCGACCTAACTGGACTTTAAATTAGTTAAAATCTAACGTAGTTTCCTATACGAATGAGTTTTAAAAAAAAAATTGTACCTATTACCTACTACTTATGCATGCAACTTATAGTAATTTTAACTCATCAGTAATTAATAGAAAGGCACTATAGAATCATTGTTTAAGATGTCATGATGAGGACATTACATACTACTACAAGGAACGCACAAACTACAACTTCTAACCAATGCATCATTTTTTGCTTCACAATACTACATATTCAAGAAGAGAAGATCAATGGTTTATCACAGTACAGCATTACAGAAAAGAAAAACATTAATTAATCTAATTTTGTTTTAGTAGCACCTCCTTAATCAGTTTGTCCAAGTTCATGTATGAAGAACCAGCGGGTCTAGTGTCCTCCTCTGCCTTCTTCTTCAGCTCCATGATCTTTTGCCTCATCTTTTTTCCCTTCTCCCCCACCATCAGTTCATTGACTAGCTTCTCCACCTCCCCTCTCTTCACATTAGTATCAATTTCAATCCCAATGCCCAATTCATTACAAATATATCTGCAGTTTGTTGGCTGATCAGCAAAAAATGGCCAACACAACATTGGCACCCCTGCACACACGCTTTCAGTCGTTGAGTTCCATCCACAATGAGTCAAGAATCCACCAATTGAAGGATGGTTCAGCACTTGCTCTTGTGGACACCAGCTTGCTATTACGCCTCTATCTCTAGTTTCATTCACAAACTCAGATGACAAAATCACGGAGCCACCAATGACAAGGTCAGGCCTAATGATCCACAAAAAGGGTTTCTTGCTGTTGGCCAAACCCCATGCAAACTCCAAGAGTTGCTCTGGAGACATAACCGTGATGCTGCCAAAATTCACATAAACAACGGATCTCGGTTCCTTGGATTCAAGCCATTCAAGACACTCAGTATCTTCTTTCCAAAGACTGGAACCTAAAGATGCCGAGTGGTTCTGTGGAGTCTGATTGAAAAATGAAGGGAAAGGGCCAATGGTGTAAAGAGAAGGGAACATAGAGTAGAGACCATTTATTACATCACTCTCAAGTTCATCAAAAGTATTAAAAGCAATAGCAGAGGCTCTGTGAACTCTATCTGCTATTTCAATGAGAAATTGTAACATAAAATCATTTGGATCTGTTGTCCTTATAAAGTCAGGCAGGTCCTTCAGTCGAAAATTTTGCATACCTGGAATCCAGTCTACTTTTGTGTCCAAATATCCATTTGTCAGGTAATTCTCATCTGCATATCATAATTACAAAAGCCAATACTCAATAGCTTGAAGCTCCATATATGAATACATAAATATATATATATATATATGCTGATAATATATTGCATGGAGAAAGAACATATGTAAATTGATACCTTTAAGTGGTATAACACCTTTATCAACCAGAGTGCGAAAGTGCATAACAGATAAGCATGCACACGCACTGGCTGGCCAAAGGAGAACGATAGGGAGTCCAAATTCTTCAGCAGCTTGTATAGTAAAGGGCATGGAAGCATCAGAAACTAAGCAAGTAACTGGGGGGATAAGACCAGCAGAGGCAGAATCGTTGAGTCTAGCAAGAAGATTGCGAAAGGGGAGGAGGAAGTTCTTTGTGATTGAGTCACAAAGAGAGCGTACATCTTGAGTAACATCAGCATCAGTATCCATGGGAGGAAGACCATCTGGGATGGTCTCAAAGCAAAAGTCTGGGAGGCCATCAAGGGCGTTGGTACCCCTTGACTTGAGCAAGCGTTTGTGGTTGTACTCAGTGTGGACAAAGGTTATGTGAAATCCTCTGAGGTGAAGCAGCTTTGCTAGTTTGAACACTGGGTTAATATGGCCTTGAACTGGAAATGGGGTCAACACAGCATGCGGCTTTCTCTCTGCAAACTGACTCATCTCTGGTTTTTGTGTGCACAGTGTATAGGATGAACATGAAGTCCAGACAAACTTATCTCAATTGGGAAAGAAGGGATAAGCCTCTGCATCTTATATAGGCAAGGTCATACATTATTGGAATTCATTTTGTTTTGTAGCTTGATAATAGTTTTATTTTATTTTATTTATAAAAAATAGGTATTATTATAATTTAATATAATTAATTTTAATAATTTTTTATATTATTACTTAATTATTAAAAGAAATTAGTTTTATTTAATTATTTTTATAATTATAAAATTTAAAAAAAGTGATAATTTTTAATAATATAAAATAATTATATATTAAATATTAAAATAAGTGGACCCGTGATCAAAATGACTTTGAAGTTTGAATAAGGTTCGGATGTGCTGTTAAGAAGAGAAATAATAGAAGAGTGCAATTAGAATGTTAAAACAATTGGACTCACAACCCAATAAGTCATTGTACAAGAAAAAAAAAAAACAATAGCAGTGCTAGATAGTCAGAATACAACACCTGAAATCTACCTACCAGACACACCTCGCAGATCACTTACCTTTGTTTGGATGTTTTTCAGAAAATGGGAAGAGAGAAAATAGAAAAAAAAAAAATGGAGAGAAGAGAAAATGAAGTGAAAAGTATATTTTCTCTTTTATTATTTGGATGAAGAGAAAAAGAGAGAAAGAAAATAATAATTGAGTAAAAAAATAAAAGAATATAATATATAATAATATAAAATAACATATATATCCTTCTCTTTATTATATATATATATATATATATATATATATAATTTTTTTTTGTGAGATTATAGGTTATTTATATAGTCAGTGCTACACCCACATTAAAAATAGTTATTACAAATTATTAATAACTTGAAAATATTTATTTTATTCCTTGAAACAAATTAAAAATACTTAAAAAAGTGGTGAATGTGGTCATGGTGACTTATAGGTGTGAAGGTTCATGGAATCATGGTTGTTATTTTGCAGTTTGATTTTTGCTCTGTCATGGGGTCTAAAGTCAAGAGCAATTAAAAGTATTTGATATTAGGTGTAGCAGTGTTCAATAGATAGCACGCAAGGAGGATTATTATTATTATTATTTTTACTTGTGGTGAAAAGAATAATGGGCAACAATGTAATTTTATAATGTCAGTACAATTCTCCCTCATTTTCTCTGCATATGAGTGAAGAAAATTTTTCACGTGAGTCTCACTAGCAAATTTTCTTTCTCTCCTCTTTTCTCTTGTCATCCAAACGAGAGAAAATGTAAAAATTCACCCATTTTCTCCTCTCTTATTTTCTTTCTTCACATTTTTTATCCAACCAAACAGAGGGTTAATGTTATGTCTAGTGCACATAATAATATAATATAAGATAAAATGATAAGATAATATAAAATATGATAATATAATTAATAAAATAAAATATAATTTTATCTATTATTTAATAATAATAAAATAAATTAATTGATTATATAATATTTTTTAAGATCAAAATATCTTTTAATATAAAAATTAAAATAATTAAAAAACAATAATAAAAAAACCTTATGGTGACAATGGTGGTAGCGGCGGCAAGGTGGTGGTGGTGGTGTTGGTAATGGTGGTGGCGACTACGGCGGTAGTAGTGGTGGTGGCGACGCGACACGGCAGCGGTGGTGGTGGTGGTGGTGACGACGGTTGTGGTGATGATGGTGGTGGTGGTGGTGGTGGTAGCGGTGGTGGGGTGGTGGTGGCGGTGGTGGTAGTGGGGTGGTGGTGGCGGCGGTGGTAGTGGTAGTGCGCGGCGGTGGTGGTTGTGGTGGTGGTGGAGGTAGCGGCGGTGACAGGTGGTGGTGGTGATGGTGGTGGTGACGCAAAGGAGAGGAGTGATAAAAATAAAATTAAAGATAAAATTGGAATAGAAATTTTATCATGTCTTATCATATACAAGGAGGAGATAAAATGACTTGATCTGTTTTTATTATATTATCAGTTGGATGTACTAAATATTAAATAAGATCTGATAGTATTAATTTATATTATCATATCTTCTTTATACGATGCACCAAACGTAACCTAAGTCAGCTGACTTGTCACATGGTTTAATTAATTGTTATTATATTTAATTAATAATTATTAAACTAATTAAAAAGGGGTTGCTCAAATATCCTGTTACGTGATCCCTCCAAATCCTGGCGGCGGCATCATTGAGCTCCACCAAGAGATTGATGGAGTGTTTGTCCTTATGCAAGGTAGGACCCAAAATGGAGTAGCTTTTGATTAGGACAGATTCCGAAGTTAGATGGCATTGGCGTGCTTGTAATCAACAAGAAGCAGAGATTTTGCACATGCTCTGCTCCATTCGTTTCAAGGAAGAAAAAACAGGGTATTTGATGCTTCTTCATCAGTAAAACATACGAGCACCTGTCATTGTTGAACAAACTGCCCAAACACAAATTTACAGGGTTCATTTTTTACAGGGTTCATTTTTGTTTAAAGCAGAATAAAGTATACCACACAATGAACAAAGCAAAACCATTTTCAATCTGTGGATTTGAGGACTGGTAGGTTCATGGTTGCTTCTTTTTCATGTGAAAAATGGCCCAAGCTTGCTGGAATCCTAAAAAACATACTGCAGTTTACTAATTACTTTCTCTACATATGATGTACATCTAATGTCTGTCCAAATATCAAGTTGCTTAGCAGCCTTTTATAATGAAACCATCATCCTGTTGTTAATGATTGCTCTGTGTAACTATTGTCTAACAACTAAACAATTGTTAGAACTAAATAATTAATCACTAAATCTGCATTTAAAAAAGAATGGTATTAGAAATGCCAATGTCTTTGAGCCTGCATTTCATTCCTTAAGATTGTATTTGGATGAAGTATTTTAAAATTCAAGAGAATTTAAAATGTTAAGTAATTTAATTGTTTCATTTAAATTCCTTTCATTTATAAAATTTTTTGTTTGCATGAAGTAATTAAATTTCATAGCATTTTAAATTTTTTATTTGGGTAAAGTAATTAAATTTCATTCATTTACAATTTTAGCTTCATTGCTTCTGATTTACCTAACTCGATCAAATGTCACAATATTCTAAAAATTAACAAATCACACAATCTAATTGTAATGTAAACAAAATGAGATGATATAAACTTAAATATAACACTATCTAATATAAATTGAAAACAAATGTCATTTTTCTTATGGTGCTGTAGGTATGCTCCTCTTTGTATACAAAGAAAGGAAGGTGGTCCTTCAGAAAAGAACCTAGAGACCTGCATGAAAACTTGCATACAAGGACTTGAATAGTTGGACTCATATTTTAGTCAAATGGAGACTTGGAATAACGATTTTTTTTTTAATGATTAAGAAGGGGAGGGGAAACAGTTTGGGATCATTTTAATTAGATCTAAATTGAATGACA
The DNA here is from genome assembly GCA_029884595.1 of Ormosia semicastrata. Lineage (NCBI taxonomy): Eukaryota > Viridiplantae > Streptophyta > Magnoliopsida > Fabales > Fabaceae > Ormosia > Ormosia semicastrata. The sequence continues at coordinate 3,311,812 of JAQQTO010000057.1, read as the reverse complement.
TATTAGTGGATACATGTTCTTGCACGATGTAATACTTCTCCAAAGGATGGCAACATTGTATTGCGCATAAAGTTTTTAAGACTACAATATCAAAACTTTGTAATAAGTGATATAATCATAAAGAGTGCAAAACTTTCAATTATATATAAAGAAAAATGTTGACTTAAAATTTCAAATTTTACATATGCTTGTTGCATTGTTCAGCTACCAATCTGGCCAAGACTCAGTGCTTATGTAAAGAGCGAAGACTATGCCAGTTGCAACACTAATCCCATGGCAGCAATGCTATTTGCAATAACATCAATGTCTCTGGTTCCAAAATAAAGTCCACAACTGCCAGCAACAAATATATTGTTTTGCTTTTCATCTGGATTAGTTAAAATTATTGGCAAAGTATCCATAATCACCTATTACTATTGGTTACCCTGGCTAGAACCACTAATCAGCAGCCGCAGTGTCTCTCTTGCGCCCTTCACCACAGCATCAGATTCAGGAATCAAGGGCTTCACAAGCTTTGGACGCAATGGTGGAATGCTAGTTGACAAAGCAGGGCCAGTACTAACAAGATAACCTTGACCTGAAGAGCATACATCAATTACTGGGACATGAACAATTGGATCACACATCAATGGTGTGAAGGTGGGATTCTGCTGAGAAGTTGGCAGTGACATCCTGACCAATGGATCAGGCAGAAATGGAGGAAAGTCCATGGACATACTAAGATTAAGAGGTTGTACTGGTTCCGACAGGCTAGTTGGCAAAGTATCAGATAACAACGAGGCACCTGAGGGAAGAGGAGGTGAAAAAATTATGTCCAGAATAAGTATTGCTTAAGAAAGAAAAAATGGCTTCAGAAAAGCAACATGAAAATGTTTAGTCTTGATAATGCAATGAACAGAAGAAGCATAGTTGATGCTCTTCAACAAATAGACTAGTATAAAATGCAAGAATTATAAATGGTTCTAAATACATATAAATAATGCAAGAAACTTTCGAACATAGCACCAACCAAACAGAATTGAAAAGAAATAGAACATCACTTACAATGATCTTAAACTAGTCACATTTCCAAGATATTCAGGAATCATTCCTATAAGATTGCAACTCCTCAGTACTCTGCAAAACAATTTGACAATATGTAAATTTGTGATAGCAAAAAGGGATTAGCATCTCCTTTTTATTTTCTTTTGATAATTAAATTATTGAGCCATTAACTCACAAAATGAAAATGAGAAAAAATAATAATAATCCAAGCATTTAACTCACACTGTTTCCAAATTTGTCAAGTTATTAAGTTATGGGAAATAAGAATCTGATCCTTTCAAATCACTAATTATCCTGCATAACATATTTTAAGTATGGTGAAACACAACAAGAAAACAAATTAAATTTTGAAACCCTGACTACAATAAAAAATGCCATACTTACAAGTCACTGAGGTTTTTTAGATTATCTAAGCACTTTAAAGTAGCCAAATCAAAGGCATAGAACGCAAATGAAAAATCTATCAATGGACACAAAAGATTTAATTTTTCAATACTGAAAATCAATCAACCACTTAAAACAGAATATAGCAACTGAAAATGCTAGGTCATAAAGGTGTTCATATTAGCTCATTTTGTGTAAGAAAAGGTTATAATCAAAATGTTGCAGAGAGAGCTTTTAGCTAAAAAGCTATTTTTGTGTCAAACATAAGCAAAACCAAACATATGCATAAAAGGCTTACAGTATTTCAAGCTGAGGAAGATTCCCAAGCTTTGGAGGAAGCTCTCCAGATAATTGATTGGACTCCAGGACCCTATCCATTTCAAATTTAAGTTCCTCCAAAAATTTTCTTAAAATTTAAATGGGAAAAATTCTATGTGGATGACCAGAAACTTACAAACTTTTCAAGGTGGTGATATTTCCCAGTTCTTTTGGCATTGGCCCCGTTAATCGGTTTTCAAAAAGGGAACCGCCACACCACAATTAAGAAATCTGCATAATTAGCTTCATGTTTCATGAAAATATAAAAATGATACAAATCAAGATCCATTTGTTAGAATCATATACTCTTTAGCGTCTAAAACCCTAGCGCTCTTTCTTTCTACAGATTCGTTCTCGTCTCTCTGTCGTCGTGGATGCCACGGCCAGTGTGGGGACGATGGCAACGTGGATGCTAAGACGCAATTGCAAATCGCGGTGTGGAGCTGCCGGCGAGGTGGATGCGCCGGTGGAGGGCTGAGAAGAATAGATCAAGAGTGAACAAGAATGAGATCGTGCTATGGAGGTTGAGAAAGTGAGATTGAGCTATGGAGGTTGAGAAGAGGAAGCTTCAGCCATGGAAGATTTAGCTTCCACTGAGATGGGAGAGAAGAGACAGAACGAGGCGAACGGAAGAGTGATGAAGAGGAAGGGATTTTAGAAATTTCACCTGTTTAGGTGGGAATTAAAATTCTTTCATTTTGATTAATAAAATTCTCAGTTAAAATTCTTCAGAATTTTTAAAATTTTTTATTTAATTATCCAAATAAAATATTTTATAATGGAGAATTTTAAATTCTTTAAATAAATACATTACTCTCTTAAAATACTCTATCCAAACACACCCTTAATAATGAATAATGATAAATGAGCGAAATCACACGTATATTCCACATATGAGCGAACCTTCTTTGTTGACAGTGGCAGCGGTGAAGGAAGGTCGTTGGCAAGGCTGGGCTGGTGGCAGAGGGTGGCGATGCTCTTGTTAGGTGCTTTGTGACTCTAGTTTCACGTGAAAGAGATGAAGGGTTCTGTATTTGTGAGGATTGGTTTAACGATGAAAAGAGTAGAAAAATGAAAAGAAATAAAAAAAAGAAAAATGCACCCACGTGGGATGTTATATAAGTCAGGTTCAAAAATATTAGGGTGACGTTTTTGGTTACACAGCATTTTTCAAAAAATAGAGCCAAAAGTTGAACAGGGCGTGCATATCAAGTTGAAAAAGGATGGTTGAAGCCTGTGAATTGAAAAAGGCTGCAGCAGGAGTGCAAATACCTAATAAAAATTGAAGTTCTGCACCCACTTTATACATAGGAGGCAGGCCGTTCAAGGCACGCGTAACAGAATTGAAGAACAGGCCATCACCGCCGGCCGGCCACCACCACCGGTCATCACCACCGGTTGCCGGCCTTACCCCCGACTTATTATTATTTATTTTTTAAAATTACATAATTTTATCGATAATATCAATTAAAATTATATCAATTTTTATATTTTTTATAAATAACTGTATACATTAATTTTTTTTTGTGTTTGTTAAATTTTTTATAAATTTTAATTGATAATATTTATATAATTATATAATTTAAAAAAAATTAAAATTAATAAATTTTCTTAAAATTATAATTATATTTATTAAAAAATCTTATAAATTTTAATTAATAATATTTATAATTATATAACTTAACAAAATAAAGATAATTAGTAAAAGTGTACAGTAATTTATCAATTAATGACAATGGTAATAGTATTATGTGAAAAAAAAAACTAAAAAAACTTGAGAAAAAAAGAAAACCAAAAAAAGGAAACCTAGATTGATCCATGATCCAAGCCATTAATATTTTTAACGATTTGAATTAAGTGATATACTACACACTTTCTTTTAAAATATGTATATTTGACACCACCATCAAGTCACATCTAACACGTACCCGTCGGCCTTTTCAGTGCAGGACGGTATCGGTATACGTGTCTGGGTTGAACACGCTCCTTTGGAAGTTTGTAATTTGGCCATGTTGAATGTTCTTGGCTTCTTGCTGCTTTTTCCACGAAATGCAATGATCATTTTGAACCATTTGATTATAATAACTCTTTAGTTTTTGGCTATTGGTTATTGAGTTTTGTACTATAAAATCTGGCCGTTTATAATATTATTATTATTATTATTATTTACATTATTATTTTAATACAAAAAGTTACTTTTTGGTTTGCAACATTTACGAGTGGGTAGAATTAACTATCATTCGGTGCTATTTCCTTTTCATTGTTTTCATTAATTAACAAGAAAATTAGTAATGTTTTAATAAAGTGATTCGCCAGTTAAATCAGTTGGACAATAAATTATTTATATTTTTAATTTAAATATTTTTTAATTTAATTATGGTTCAACTACAAATTTATTTAATTAAATTAATTGAACTATAATTCAAAAACTTTGCTAATTTAATCTCCTACTCAATTTTTAAAACATTATAAATTAATATTGATATTTGATAAATAAAACTTATTCATGTATTTGAAATTAAATGCTGTTGAAAAACAAGTTAAAAGAAAAAAAATGTGATAGGGAGGAGAGTCTTTTTTTTGGGGGGGGGGGGGGGGGAAGTAAAAAAGATGTGATTGGGAGGAGAGTCAAAAACACAACCTGTGCATACCACAAGCCAAGTATTTGATCTAGTTACTATGGGGATGTTTGATTCTTAGTTGGTCAAACTGAGTTTGGATGAATGAAAAAGCAAAATTTTTTAACTTCTCCCCAAACTATAGTTTTGAGATCAAAATTAAGTTATAAATAATTCAAAAGAGATTTTACTAAATATATATAAAGTAAGTTAAAACTAAGTTTGCACCCACCCAACTATGGTTTAAGATGTGCAAACTGTAAATCAAGCATGCACTATAATGTTAACAATAAAAACTATTGTTTATTTAGCATCTTTTTTTATATAGATTGTAAATAATCATAAAATAAATTATTGTAAAAAAATTAATGATCTTGAATGGATTAAAACACTGATATTGGACCATACCAAAAGTTTAAAAAAAAATGATATTGGAGAGAGCCCATGATCCAGCCTGATCAGCACCGCCCCATTTGGAGAGCTAATTGGTCCAAAATTTTATGAGGCCATCTTTAACCAAAAACACCAAAAGAGGCCATCTCTCAATCACAACTCTTTTCTCCTCTCCTTGGGTTTTAGAGTGCAGACTCACAAAAGGGAAAAGCTGATACAATAAGTCACCTAGAGAAGATTTGTACACAATAGAAAATAAAAAAATAAAAATGTTACTTCTACACTATGCTTTTCACACCTACTTTTAATGATATAAAGGAGATAAAAACTCACATTTTCTAGAAAGGATTAGTTAATTAAGCTAATAAAGTCTTTTATAGTTGAATGTGAAGATTTGGAATTAAATTTCATCTTCTCCTATTTACATACTTGAGATTAAATCTCGTTGATTGAACTAGTCAAACTATCTACAAAATAAAAAAAAACTCACATTTTTCCATTTTTCTCATAAAGATAAGTTTTTCAAAGTGTAATAATTTTTAGTAAGAACATGATTCAACCATAGTTACTGCACTTTAAAATTTCTTTGTAAAAAAAAAAAGCCATATAACAAGGACAATGGGTGTTATCACTCGTGTATGTTAGTAAATAAAATAAGGTTGTTTACAAAAATAATTCTTCTTAATTAGACATGTCATAATATATGTAGTTAAATTATTATTTGATATATGTAAGATTGTGATGATTATGTTAAAAATATTTTTAAAAAAATATATTTATACAAATTAAGTAATAATTTGAGCATTTAAAAAATAATTAATATGGTAAACTATGATTACATTACCAAAGAATATCTCGAGAATAGAGAACAAAGTAGGGAGAAAATTGAGATATATAGAAACAAAGTAACTCAGCCTTTGCCCAAATATTCCTGTGATGGAGATATGCACAACGCATTACTCAAAAATGCTAGCTAACCTAACTGATGATCCTTATTTCAAATGACTAATGGGTTTGATCCAACACTAACTAACTGAATGGGAGATATGAACCTTCAAGCTACGTACCGAACTTTACTGGAAAGAAATGGAGGGAATACCGACGGTTCAACCTACCTTCCTAGGGTCCTCCCATCTTGAGATATGAATAAACAAAATTAGCCTTAATTAGAATCACTTAGGTGTTTGTTAGGGGCAAATAATAATACAAGAATGATGGTGCTGGTGAGTTCTATGAACAAGTTCATGTGCTGGGATTTCTTTTGCTTTCAAATTCAGTTGCTGCTGCTGTTACTACAGCTCCTCTTTAATAATGCACACTGTTGCAATATTGTCAACACCTTACCGGGCTTTCAGGGTCCGTTGCCTTTCAAGCTCAAAACTGGGTAGGTTGCATGTCATGTACATGAGCAAATATCATCACTTCTAACACGTGTATAATTGACAGTTATTAGTAACTCAACGCATCATGTATCAGTTTTAAGAAAACAGTATCTATTTAATTAAATAAGAAATGTAAATAGTGACTCAGATTTATTACTAAATTATATATTTGCACGTCCAAGAGCATAAAAATGTAACTTAACCATCGATGACATATACCACCATGACATTAATGTAATTCCTTACCAGAAGAATCTTACTGAGACAGGTTTACGAGTATTACTTTACATGTATGTAACCTAATATCTTTTTCTCCACACCCACTTCTGTCTAGCCATATGTTTAAGACAAATAATGAGTTTAAATTTTAGTTTCAGCATAAGTGATTTTGACTTAGCTAAGGTTTTCTGGTGTGTAGTGGCGACCTTGACATGGTTAGTCCTCATATATCAACTGAAGAATGGTTGAGATTCCTGAATCTTACTGTAGATGTTTCTTGAATTAATGCCCTGGTTTGTTGATGGTCAAGTTGCAGGTAAGGTGTTTTTCTGTAATTCTCTTATTGTTGGGGAGTGATTATAACAATCCATTTGTACTTCAAAATATGGTATACACATTCCATGCATTAAAATGCATGATTAGAAAAGTAATGCATGTCATGATCACGAAACGATCAAAAGGTTTTACTTTTTATATTGATATATGAATGCTTTTGAGTTGAATAATTCCTCATTAGGCCAAAATCACTGTGAACTATATTGGTTATGTAGGTACAGAATTGTATATTCTAATATAGGATACAGCTTGTTCTATGCAACTGTCAAGGTAAGAGAATGATCTGTTTACTTGTAACCTCTCATGTGATCAAATCGTATTTGAACGAGATTATATTTGACATCTTTCAAATAGGGTTTAGGTCACTCTCCTACAGAGTACTTCCATGAACGATTCTTTGAGATGTTTGAAAGGTGGATCCACTTTTATCCCTTGTAATCTGCAACTCCTTTTGAGACAGTCCTCGGATATTCCCACAAAATAAAGCTTCAATTTGGCTGCTTTCATTGATTATATGGAATATAGTGAGAAGCTGAACTTGAACTGACATTAATTATTATGGAGATGTAATATTTCCTCAATCATTGCATTTGACTTTCATCTAAATTTATATGATATTAAACAATATATTGTGCAAAGCAAATGTTTACAATTTGTGATGCAAGGTAAAGCTGCTTTTATGGGTTCCTTGTGAGTTTATTAACTTGAATAGTTGAATGTACATAAAGAAACTATCATAATTAAATTAAGCCATATAGATCAAGTCCATGCCTTGGATTACCCAATGGTACTTTTATGTATTTTTTGGCCTTTGACATCGCCTCTAAATATAGTAAACAATAATGAATCAGTGAGCACTTTTTAACAGGAGAACCTGAGGAGCCACAAGGGTCTTGACATTTTTAGCCTTCACAATGGATAGTAAAAGTTTCATGTTGTAGTGAAGATTAATAAGCATAAGATTTGGTTTAAGAGGAAATAGTACCACATAGTAGCAGCACTGGAGGCCTATTGGAAGGAAAGCTATGTCCGCAAAAGTACAAAACTTATAAGTGCTATGGCAGTTGAAAATATGAGTAGAAATATAAAATTTCCAGGATAATGCTGGTTGAACGGGAAGGTAACCAGCAACTATCAGCTAAAATATATTTATTAATTTATTTAAATATATATTTATTAACTTATTTAAATATTTTATTATGAAATAAATTTTTAAATTAAGTTAAACTTTTAAAAGGTCAAATTAAATTTTAAAAAATTATTTATGTCACTTGATATTTAAGATAAAATATCAAGATTTGTTAAGAAATTTATATCTAAAATAATTAGACTCAAATTTTATATTTAAAAAATAAGTAGATTTATTTAAAATAAAATTTGATCTAACCTGATAAAAGAGAAAAACACGTCAGAAAAATAAAATGCAAAAAGAAACTTGCAAAAGTGGAAGCAGGTGAGAGAAAATGAAATGTAGTGTACTGGAAAAAAGAATCCTAACAGCACCGGGGAAAAATTGTTTTAATGGGAATAATTTTAATTAGAATATGTCACGTGATATTTAAGGTAGTCTAATTAGTAAAATACAAAAGATATTGCAAACCAAGGGGATAATAATTTTGTTTCATTCATCTCTTTTCTTTCAAAAATATTTCTACTTGTTTCTTTTCGTTTTATTAATGTAAAAAATTTTAAACAAATTGTTATTTTATTTTCTTTATATTATATATACTAGCATATTAACAGATTGGCGAATTCAATAATTTTTTATTTGATAATAAATTTTAGAATTTAATTTGAATATATATAGTGTAAAAAAATTTTAAATCATCATTTAATTATTTATTATTATATCATAAAAATATTTAATTTTTTATAATAATTATATAAAAAATTACATATATAATAATATATAATTAACTAATATTATAAAAAAATTATAATTAAGGTACATCAAAATTAAATTCTAAATTTTATCCTAAATCAATAACATATTAGTTGTGTGAAAGAAAAAGACTTATTGAGAATAAGAATTGAATTTTTTTGTTAAAGGAAAAAAAAGAATAAAATACAGAATATTTTGCTATGACAGTAGTCAAAGTAAAGAGAAGTCAATCTTTCCCTAATTTACTACTTGTTTACTGTGAAACAAATTTCGTTCTCACTTCCAACCCTACACCATGGCCACCACAGTCGCCACCAACCCACAACCACCGCCACCGCCACCGCCACCACCACAGCCACAGCCACCGCCACAAGCACTCAACTTGGAGTCCCTTGCACGCATAGACTCAACCACCCTATCCCAGTCCGAGCTCCATGCCCTCTCTCTCTGCTCCCTCTCCGCCTTCGATCTCCGCTCAACCCACCACCTTGTCACCCCCAAGATCGACCCTTCCCTCTTCAACGAGAGCGCTGGATCCCGCCGTCAGACCTACTCTCGACCCCGCCGGCCCGAATCCTCCCCCACCGGCCGCCGTCACCGCCTCCCCGGCCTCCTTCCCACCCCAAAGCTCCCTTCCCTCCCCGCCAACGACGACCCCGAAAATGCCGAGAACCGCATAATCATCGATTATCTGAAGCAATTGATCAGAGAAGACCCCAAATTCGATCAAGTCGAGCTAGCTCCACCTTCAGTTTCGACAGAGATTCTCGAGCCGAGAGGCTCAATTGCGGACAGAGCGGAATTGGGTCTAGTGAGGAAGAGGAAGAGAGGGAGGAAGCCCAAAGTGAAGGTGCATTTGGAGGAGTGCTACAGGGGAATGGAGATTGTGAACAAAAATGGTGTTGCGATCGATGTTTCGGCATTGGCGAACACAGAGGATCCATTTGCGGAGGAGTTGAGGAGACGGACGGAGGGGTTGCAGAGTGAAGAGGAGCTGTTAGGGTTTCTGAGGGATTTGGAGGGACAATGGGGGAGCAGGAGGAAGAAGAGGAGGATTGTGGACGCTGCTGATTTCGGGGATGTGTTGCCGCTTGGTTGGAAGCTTCTGCTCGGTTTGAAGAGAAAGGATGGTCGCGCATGGATCTATTGCCGCAGATACATGAGGTTCCCTCCTCTTTCTAATTTTTACTCTTCTGAATCTTCACTTCCGCCTGCTCAAACAATGATACGAAGGATTTAGATATTTTTAATATTTTTTTTCGTTTTGATTTGCCCTTCTAGTTTTCTAATATGTGTATATAATGAATGAACGGTGCATTGTGCATCCATAAGAATATCAAACCTTAGGATATGTAATTTGCATCACAAGGTTGTAAAATTCTTTGCATAGTAGAGGTTCAGTATAAGACACTTGACTTCTTTGCTATAAAACTCAAAAAGCATTAATGTGCTTTGTCTATGAACTGGTAAGGACTTTTCCACTGATGTATCTGTTTTTCGTTTCGTTGATACCAAGATGATTTTCTCCTTCACTACTGTTCCCTTTTCTGGGGCTTATATATTCTCTTATTTGATATTCTTCAGCCCTAGTGGACAGCAATTTGTGTCTTGCAAAGAAGTTTCTTCATATTTGCAGTCCCTTTTCGGTCATAGTGACACACAGTTACAAATCAGTCGTAGGAGTGAAAATATGCTGCAGGAACATAGAATGACTACTGAAAACGTAAGTAGACATGTTGCAGCCAGTGATCTGTTTATAATTTTATTACATGAGACTTATGGGATGTGCTGCTGCAGTCTGCAGGTGTTACCCAAGAGGAGCAAGATCAACGGCAGATTGTTGCAACTAACTCAGATGTGCTCAGTTTATCTGTTTCTAATGAACGAGTGAAGGAAGTGGCCTTATTGGGGATTGACAATCTTGCAGATGTGCAAATACATGATCTATTTGAATGTCACAAATGCAACATGACCTTTGATGAGAAGGATTCATACTTGCAGCACCTATTGTCTTTTCACCAGAGGACAACAAGGCGTTACCGACTTGGTTCTTCTGTTGGAGATGGAGTTATAATTAAAGATGGAAAATTTGAGTGCCAGTTCTGCCATAAGGTGTTTCTGGAAAGGCGTCGCTACAATGGTCATGTGGGGATCCATGTTAGGAATTATGTGAGGAGAGTTGAAGATTCGCCAGGTCAAGCAAATGTCCAAAGGAGAGACAAATCTCCAGTCAGGGAGGACATGCCTTCAAGGATCTCTAAGATGGATGCCCTTATTGAAATCGCTCAAAATTCTATTATGGAGAATTCTGTCACGGAACCCCATGGTTCAGCTAAACTGAATGTGATTCCTGCTTCAGAAATTGCTGTTGATGACTTAGATCAAGACATAAACTTTGAGTCTCCTATTGGTGAACAGAAAATGGAAGATATCTTGACTGGCAAAAATGTGGTTCAAGATTTAAATCAGCAAGATAGTCCACATTTACTCGAGGATGGAAAAGTAGAGGAAATTGATGATGATAACCAAGTTATAGATGCAAAGATGGTTACTTGTCTAGATAACATGGGTTTATTTTCTGTACATGAACAAAATGTCAATGCATCTGAGACATATAAGGGAAAAGATGATGTGGCTTTGACTGTTGAGGGGTTTGATCAGTCTGGGATTGATTTGGAAGGGGTTTCTCAAAGCCCTTCACTTCATTTATCTGGCAATCACATAATACCTAAATCTGAGAAGAATGAAAACTCTGGTTGCACTAATACTAAGGGGCAGTTTAAGCTTGATGAAGTCAGTAGTAATAAGAGTGAGTTGAAAATTGGTTTGGATGGCTGCAAGGATGTACCTGTTAGCATTAATATCCAAGAGACAGTAATGCCAGCTTCTGAAGAATATGTGGTGCATTCTAGGGTTTCTAACCCCTCTATATCCACAAAGCAATCTTTGGATTGTTTTCCTTCATTCAGCTCAGATAAGGTATAAGGCATAACCTATGGGTGCCTTTGTTGTCAGGGTTTCTTATTTGTTGAAAAACTGAGGGAATATTCCTGCACCTATTATATCAAGGTCCTCCTAGAAAGTGATTGATTGGAGGCCTTTTGTATGTGCATGCACATGCATGCTACAGTGCTTACCTCCATATGTGTCTCTAAATGTATTCAGGTTTTATTTTGTATTGAACCATTGTTGTAAATTTTCATTATTTACAAAGCCTTTGGCGTACATTCCTGAATTTTCAAAAACAAATGCAGTTTTAAGAACCAGTTTTGTTGTCTGAGCAATTATTGTTCCATAATAAGTCATTTAGTGTGGTTTTCACATAATAGTTAATGCCTCTATGCAATGTTGAGAGTAGTTTTTCTTTATCCATAACCATTTCACTTTAACCTGCTATTTTGCTACTCTATGAGACTTTCATAGTCATCTGGTGATTCAGAATGAATGTCTCTTGAAGAATACAAGAACTATAGTATCATATTTTGTTTATTCCTTGTTGATTGAGTAACAAGTTCATTGTTCCTGAATCTAATGCTGGCTTCCCATGTAATTTTTGTTATTCTTTATCAGATATCTTACAAAGAGAAAAAAGAAAGAATTTCTTTATTGAGTGGACAGGTTTGTTTTTGGGGAGAGGAAGGAATTTGAGGTCGAGCCTGCCTTTAGTCTCACTGAGATTAAGAATGCTTGCATGATATCTTACTTGCCCTGTCATCAGCCTTGGACACGTTTCCCGCTTCTTTTAAATTTTATTGTGTCCTGGAGATTTGGGGAGTGCTAATTGCTAGGTTATGAAAATGTGCTTGTGTACTTGAAACAATCTTTTCCAGTAGATTTCTTATTTTTTATGTTTATTCATCATTTTAAACTTGCTAAAAAGCTAATTACGATTATTGGAATCTAGCATCATTAACACCAAATTCTCTTATGCAACAATTAGCTACTATCTGCACCCAGCCGTGGTACGTTTCAACTGGTTGGTAGTGCTGATTTTACCTTGAAAAATTATTGTTGTTGTTGCTCATTGACAGGGGGGAAAACAATTTTGCAGTCTTGACCATGAACATGATAATGTGAAGGTGTTCCAGGAACTTAGGTCAGATGAAATAGGTACTCTTGAGTATGATTTTGCAAGTGGTCAGGATTCTCTTTCTCTGCCTGATGTGCCAACTGAGTTGGCAAACAACACAGTGATGGAAGGGACGTTTGCATCCTCAGTTCAGTTTGAATCACAAGAAGTTATGTTAAATATGGATGGCAGAAATCAGCTTCCAACTGTGTGTATATGGTGTGGAACGGAGTTTAACCATGATACTGTTAATTCTGAAATACAACCAGATTCTGTTGGATTCATGTGTCCAGCTTGTAAGGCAAAGATCTCTGGTCAAATCAATGTGTTGGACAGTGGATCACCGAATGCTGACACTCTTTAGACTGGTAATTGCTGACACTCTATAGATTAACGGTTTGATAAGAAAGGTTTTAGTTATTTTATGTCCTAATTATTATTTTGTCTTCCCAACTGAAGGATGCTATATTTTCTTATTTGTTTTCAGGGGAGAGGATTATTCTAAATATGACTGGTGTCTGAATAGATGGACTTTTGATAAACTGAGTTTTGGGGGGGGGGGGGGGGAGGGGAGAGGGAGAGGGAGGGAGAGAGGAGAGAGTTCATAAGAAATTTTTTCCCTATGGAGTTGGCACCATCCCGCATTTCTCTTTATTTTGAGTTGAATCTGATATTGTCCCTAACTCGTATGATCATGCTTGTCACAACTGCTGTGGTAAGCAAGCCTATCATTTTTCGTGTTAACTTCAAACTTAGTTTTTTACTTTGGCAGCTAAATGATATTTGAAAGATCAGTAGGAGATGATCTAGAAGTGAGATGCCAGCTTTGGGCGTTGATGGTATACTCCATTATGGTGCCTGCGTAGATTGTATTGTCGTTTTGACTAATTTCTCCCTGTATGTTGTATTATCACACATGTTCCTGTTTATTTGTAAGGGAACCAATATTCTCATGTAATATTGTCTAGTGAGTGTATTCCATAATTACACCTAGTGAAATATGACTAGGATAATGAATAAAACGACTTTGTTTGATAGTATATGGTAGTGATAGCTAAATAATTAAAAGTTGTCTATTTTTAGGAGTTAAAGGTGTAATTTAGTGATTTAGTATATGAAAGTAATTGCGAAATAAATAATGGTAAAATTTAGATTACCTTGTAATTGTGTCATGCTTTATTAATTATAGACTTAATATAAATAATAATCTAATATTAAGTGACATGAAATACCCATTAATAAATAAATTTTGCGTAAATTATAAAAATCACCCTTGAGGTTTGGTTAAATGACACCAAACTTCATTCTTATCTAAAAATTACACTCCGTCCCACCTAAGCAATAACAGTAACGGCTAAGTGACCAAGTTTAATTCAGAAAATTAAAAAAAAAAAAAAACTGAGAAGCTCTATTTCAATCCATTGTCTCTTGTACCTAACCTCTTCACCTCAGCCCAGGAACCATCGTCTTCCGACCGTTCCCCTTTGTCATTCTAAATTTTCATCATCCAAATTAAACCCATGGCCTACCAGAGACCTAGAACTTGGAACCCCTCACAATTACCAAAATGCCCACACACAAAAATCCCCAAATATCAAGTAAAACATTAGCCTTCAACCAAGTCCCCATCAAATCCACACCCGAGTTCAACCCAGTGAACCCCTTAACGTCGTTCACCAGAGCCAGCTTAAGTGGTTCAACACGTTCCCAATGGCATGGTCAAGGCGACGGGGCCTGTAGTCCAGCTTAGGGTATGATGATAGCTCCCTCATGGGTTTGAACCTGGGTTTTCCCTTGTCGAACTTCTCTGCTGGTTGATGGTAGAATGGAGGTTGAGTTCTCTTTGTAGTTGATGATGAGCGACTAGTGCTAAAGGTGAAGGCATTTGGGGGGGGGGGGGGCGATGATGGTTGAATGAGAGTGATGAGCTGTTGAGAGCTTGGGATTGGAGGCGTGGTGGAAGAGGAGGATAGAGATGGCACGTGGTCGGGACGTGGCCAGGGTGGAGGGCGACGAAGATGGCACGTGGTCAAGACGTGGCCGGGGCAGAGGGCGAAGGAGACCCTTTGCTAGGTGGTTTGGGTTAACCGTAGTTGATGTTGAATTAAGTATGTGAGAGCAAACCATTAATTGAAACTAACTCATAATTTGTTTGGATGTAGATACTAGCAGAGTTGTTAACCACAGCTCTTGATTGGGGGGGAGTGTAGTTTTTAGATAAGAATAGAATTTAGTGTCATTTAGCCAAATTTTAAGAATGGTTTGTGTAATTTACTTATAAATTTTTTATTCTTTCGTACACGAATTACGATGGTGGACGAATGTACAATGCGAGTTCACAATTAAAATATTGAATGGCAAGGAATTCAGTTAGACAATTTTTAAATATTTGTAATTTGTAATATAAAAGCAATTTTTTCCTTCTAATATAAACAACTGCATGATGACTTTGTTGAATTTTTTATTCATGAAGCAACAAATCAGGTTTTTTTGACCAAAATGCCTTTTTTCACAAACTTATTTAACAAATTGTCATAGTTTTGAAATTATTTATCAGAATGTCATCGTTTTTGACACGCTGAATTATTTTATTATTTAGGAAGTCACGTGAGATGCGTCAACACGCCTGGCGCATCCACGTGGATGCTCTAGGCGTGTTGGCGCATCAAGCCACACGCCAATAACCCCCCTTTCCCTCTCCCTTTCACGGCCACTTCTTTCATTTATCAAAATTTCATCTTCTTTCTAAAAATTTTATCTCTTTAAACTCTCTGAAACTCTTCTTTGACTATAACTTCTGAGAAAGACATTTGCTGCTCACACATATATGTAAGTATTTTTACCCTGTCACTTATTTTGTTTACTGAAAAAAATATTATTGTGTTTATTTTTAAGTTTGTATATTTATTGTGTGTTGTATATGTAATTTATTTGTAGGATTATTGATTATTGTTATCTTCTGTATATTTGTTGTTTTGTTAGCTAATAGGTTTTTGAAATTTGTTCGTACAAAAAATAACAATTTGATTATTAGTTGAGTTTTGTAATTTTATTTATTATTTTGAATTGATTTAAATTGTTGATTTATTGAGATTGAAATCAGTTGTGTATAAAATATATTTGTTTCAGTTGTCAAATGTGTTAATTGATTTCATCTATGTTGTGTTGTTATTATTCAGAAGTTTAAGATGACCAAACACCTTGTTGTTCTCATTTACTACAATGGGAGAATGTACGAAGGTGAAGAAGGTTTAATGTTTGAAGGTCCTCGTCCTAAGTCTATCATGATTCAACGTGATACGACTTTTGAGTTTCTGAAAAGGAGAATTCATTTAAAATTAAAGCTCCAAGAAAATCAAGTTGTCTCCTATATTTTGTATAGATTTCCACAATGGAGCAATGTACTGAAATGGATAGGTCCTCCATTAGAAGATGATGAAGACGTTGGTTGCATGATTGATTGCTTTGATCAACATGCTAACTTAACTTCCATGGAGTTCTATGTGGAGACAGAAACGAGTGAGCACAATGAGCATGTTGCAGGTCCTTCTGAAACAGGGTTACATCCCAGGACCATCCGATATATCCGATGAGCAGAGATCGCGCCGTAAAAGGAGAGGGTTAGCGAGTACTCGATCTCGATTACGACCTTCAGAGGACTCTGATTCTTCGGGTGTGCCTAGGACTCAGCCCCCATCCAGTTCTATTGCTACTTATCCACCATCTCAGCCACCACCTCTCTCTTGCCCACCATATCCAGGTCATTCACCATCTACAGCATACCCACCATCTGCTTACACTTATCCACCATATCCTTTGACTTTTACCCTGACACCGTCTTTTCCATATCCACCATATATGGGTTATCCATCATATCCTCTTCACCCCTCACAAATCGGGACCTTCTTTTGATCCCCTCACGACCACCACATTCGATCCCGATCCTTCTCATTGATGTAGTCATTGTACTTCATGTATGGATTTCTTATTCTTTTATTACATTTTTTTAGACCTGGGATGATATGTATATGAAAAAAAAAAAAGCACTTTATAATATATATAAATATATATATATATATATATATATATATATATATATATATAAATGTCTCATTATACGGAGGATGATATACTTTTGAGAACGTCTAATTTTTAGGAGATATTCTGTCGAATTTTTCATAGAATTAGAACGATTGAATTATTAAGGTTAATTGAATTTGTTAGGTTCTATAGGATTATATTCTTGTCAATGAACCGGTCATGACGTTAAGAGTGTGATCAACTTCGATTTTTAAAATCAATCCAAAGTGTACAAATTAATTGATTGTAATACGCTAACAGTGCTAATAGTTGCTCATAATTAGATTTAATTTGCAACGTTTAATTTTATTATTTCATTGAAACAATTTTCTAAATTTGGACTTGACCTTTCATTTAATTGGGTGAAGACTTTACATAATTAATAATAGACGCATTTATATCAGTTTTGATGGTAAAACAATTTATTTTTTATATCCACTAGGCTCATACGACCAAATGACAACACTATACAACATTTTCAGTATGAAAAAATATAATTTTTTGGTAGACACAATCGTGTGATATTGATATGTTAAACATTGACATTGCGCTAGACTTATTGGCGCGTCCCACGCGGACGCGTCGCAGATCATTGGCTTTAAGCGTATCCACGTGGGATCGCCAATGAACTGGCGCATCCACGTAGGATACGCTGCGCGCATTGACGCATCCCTCGTGAATCGTCGCACGTAGCATGCATCTCACGTGGTCTAATAATTAATAAAATAGTCCAGCATAATAAAAATAATAATATTTTGATAAATAATTTTAAAAAAATAACTATTTGATAAATAAATTAAGTACTTATGGCACATTAGTAAATTTTCCCAACAAATCAAACCTTGATGTAGAAACAATGTCAGTAAAAAGAATATGAAAAGTCGTACCGGCTTTGAGCAGCTAAAGAAATTAAAGCTAAGCCTAAGAGCATCTGGTTCTTAAGGATTGAGTTCTCTCATTCTTTTTTTTTTCTTCACGTGATTAAGTGTAGGAGAGAAATAAAAATAAAGATATTTATTAATAGAATTTATTTATGATTTGTAATTTTTTTTATTTTTTGTGTTTATTTATCTTCTTTATTTAATTACCTAAAAAATAATGATACGAGAATATTCAAATCTATTTCTTGTTAATTTGATTTATTGTGAATAATGAATAGAAGCTTACCTGGGACGCAAATAAGATGCGCCATTACTAACAGTCTTTTACACGTATATATAAATAGTGGGTGTTAAATAAATGCTTCAACTTGCAAGAGCACAATCCCCAGATTAACATCCCTCGACCATTACATCCTTGGTCCACCAGAAGTCAATACGAAGGCAAGTCTTCCCAAATGATCAAATTCTTACAAAATTAGACTCTTAAATCATTAATTGCACATTAATATTTACGTGTTAAATTTTTTAATTAAATTGATTTAAAAAATTAATCATTTCTAAATATTTCTGGGCCTTTCCCTGTGGATCTACAAGAGAAAACACAAAATGAAGACAGGACCGTGCCGACAAACTGTGACTCGATTGATTTTGAATTTAAGGGGATTTAATAATAGTACATATTGTGGCTGCACACTTTTTCTCTTAGCTATAGAGGAATTAACACGACCAACACTGGAAACATAGTTTACATCTGAAAGGGAAAGAAATTTCACTATCCACAAGTGCTACGTCTGAAAGCTATTCAGTATTTTTTTGGTACAATAATTGCTTTTCAATATGCCACAACATTAGTAAGCCAATTCTAGTGTATTTTGTGGAGAAATTTTTTGTTACACACAATTGTACCATGTTATTTTTATACACATTCACAAAAAATTAGAGAAAAAAGATGATTTTTTATGATGAGTGAGTTTAGAATGTCTCATTTTTTCTCTTTTCTCAATTTTATGTGAGTATGTGTAAGGATGACATGGTACAATTATGTGTAACTAAAAATCTCTCGTATTTTGTGATTCATCATTGGCATAATGCATAAAGAGCATCACAAAAACCTTTACTAAATGACTGGCATACCTATTAATGTTTCTTTTTCTAATATATAACAAATAACAGCAGAAGTAATTTTATACAGTTACACTTAATTTGATGCGTTTATAATTTTCTGAGACAATAATTAGGAAAGAATTAAAAAAGTAGGTAAAAAGCCATACTGATCTTCCACAACCAAAGAAATAGAAAGTTTGGAGCATCCGGTTCTTGCTGCTTCAATGTGTGATAATTAAGAGAAAGATCATAATCTTATCATCTTGGAGGGAATATAAGATTCGCCACTGATTACTACTTGTTCCCTCAGGTTTCTCATTGTCTTGGGTAACCATCTAATATAATTTAAATCAGAATTTACCTTCAACTCAGATTCACTAGGCATTAGGCAAGCATTTTGTTGCAGTGCGCTGCCTGAATGCTTGGGAATTGGCATGAAAAAAACTTTGTTGAATAGTGGGGGCCAGAAGTCCATCTGTCAGCCAGACCAGGACAAGGACAATGCTATTGCTGATACAAAACAAGAGCTTATTTTGGATGGCAGTGGCAAACAGACCAATAAAGGTTTTGTAAATCTAACTGGGAGGGTTATAGGAAATGGGAATGGATCAATTCATGTTACCGTCCACAATGTCAAAAATTATTATCTTGTCCATGGGAGACCTGACAGTTATCCTCAGCCTTTGCCACTGCCACTGAGGGTGAGGGAACGTTATGAGCAATCAAGGGAATATAGTGGACCCAAATTGTTGATACATGATCTGCTGGAAAATGCTAACACAAATGGATGTTTGCTGAGTAAGTCATGTCCTTCAACAGGTTCTTCCTCGTCCTTGTCCACAAGATGTAACAAGCGTGCGGTTCTTTGTGGAGTTACTTATGGGAAAAGGAAATTCAGGCTCAAGGGAACCGTTAATGATGTTATTAACATGAAAGAGCTGCTGGTTAAGAATTTTAAATTTCCAATTGAGTGCATACTTGTCCTCACAGGTATGTATTATGTAGAAACTTTTATATGATTCTAATTGGTATGTGAATTTACTATATGTTCGCTCATTTAGATTTTATTTTTTCTTACATGTTTCCTGTTTGTTTGAATGCATAACGAAATAAAATTGAAAGCTCCTCCTGAACACAATAATTTGATACTTCACGTGACTAGAATGTATCTTAGACTGTATTATAGTAGATGAAAATTTAGTTGTCAATTTCTGTGAGTACTATGACTGCGATTATTGTTGAACAAATTTTGTCAATAAATAAGCAGGTTTTTCTCCCTTTAACAAGTTATATCTCATACCTTCTTTGTTTCAGTAAATCTTCAACTTTTCCCTGTGTGCTGAGTGTCAAAAATACATAGAAAGTGCCAGCTTTTGTAGTAATAATGAAAGATTATTCTAGAACTAAACTAAATTGCAGAAGAAGAGGACGATCCCAATTTAATTCCAACAAGGAGGATCATATTGGAGTCCTTAAAGTGGCTTGTGAAGGACTGCAAGCCAGGAGACTCATTGGTGTTTTACTTCTCCGGACATGGTTTGAAACAAGCAGATTCCAACGAAGATGAAACTGATGCATTTGACCAAACTCTTTGTCCTGTTGATTTTATAAAAGAAGGAATGATCACGGATGATGAAATAAATTCTACCATTGTTTGGCCACTCAAGAAGGATGTCACACTTCATGCTATTGTTGATGCTGGTCATAGTGGAACAATTCTTGATCTTGTGTTTGTTTATAAACAAAAAAAGTAAGTACACATTTAATTAATGTTTCTTCCATTTGGTTGTCCTCATATATTCCAACCTCACCCTAGGCTAGCCCCTTGATTATGAGCACGAGGGGAAGATAATAAAAAATTATAACCCTTTAGT
Source organism: Ormosia semicastrata (assembly GCA_029884595.1). Classification (NCBI taxonomy): domain Eukaryota; kingdom Viridiplantae; phylum Streptophyta; class Magnoliopsida; order Fabales; family Fabaceae; genus Ormosia; species Ormosia semicastrata. Next base: position 3,291,228 of record JAQQTO010000057.1, on the reverse strand, counting down.
GGGACTATTCTTGATTTACCATTTATCTGCAGCTAAAGAAATTAAAGTTAAGAGCATCAGGTTCTTGATGATTTTATTTATTGTGAGAATAATGAACAGAAGCATACCTGGGACACAAATGAGATGCGCCTTTAATAACACATTCTACTCAATAAATTAAGGTCCTTCTTACATGAATAAAGAATTCACTAGTGAGTAGTAGTGACTACCCTGAGGTCTCTGTACATCTGAGAGTCCCCAACCCAGGAACGGACAACCTTGCTCTGAAGAGTTGACTAACCCTCAACTGAGACCTGTAAAAAAAGGTGAGCATTTAGCATCCCCCAATTTTCGACTGATAGTTGGATTGGATTCCATATTTGGTGCCAAGATTATTAATTATTAGTTTATGTAACGGAGCACAATTTTCAACCCATCAAGGGAAATGCATGAACAAAGGTGAAAGTTGTCAATCCTGCTGCCTAGTCTGAATTGCTTATGTTCATTTCTTCATGTGCACATAAGTCTTCTTTATATATATTCTTGCTGGCTGCATGCTTGACCTATAGAGAAAACTATTTTGCAAACAATGGATGGTACATTTAAATCCATTACATGCAGAAAGGGTGTTTCACTTTCCACAAACACTATTACATATGGTTCCTATGCTTACCAAAAAAATAATAGTACTTCACAGCGTACTTGGGAAGCAAAACTTACCTGCAGAAATTGCAAAAAAGAGTTTCTAGTACCCTCAAACATAACTGCATACCGTTGCTATGCGTGCCGAGGTGTTGTTAGCAAATCAATTTCAGGTTATGAGCAATCAAGAGAAGATAGTGGCGCCAAATTGTTCAAACATGAACAGATGGGCAATGCAAACACAGGTTCTTCCTTGTCCTTGTCTAGACAAGGTAACAAGCGTGCGGTTCTCTGTGGAGTTACTTACGGGAAAAGGAAATTCAGGCTCAAGGGAACCATTAATGACGTTATTAACATGAAAGATCTACTAGTTGAGAATTTTAAATTCCCAACTGAGTGCATACGTGTCCTCACAGGTATCTCGTAGAAACTTTTATATGATTCTAATTGGTATGTCAATTTACTATATGTTCATTTAGATTTTATTTATTCTTTCATGTTTCCTGTTTGTTTTTGTTTGAATGCATAATGAAATAAAATTGAAAGCTCCTCCTGAACAAGCAATTTGATACTCCACAAGACTAGAATGTATCTTAGACTATATTATAGTAGATGAAAATTTAGTGGTCAATTTCTGTTTTGAAAGCCCAAGTACCATGATTGCGATTATTGTTGAACCAATTTTGTCAATAAATAAGCAGGTTTTTTTCTCCCTTTAATAAGTTATATCTCATGTCTCCTTTCATTTAGATCTTCAACTTTCCCTGTGCCAGCTTTTGTAGTAATCATGAAAGGCACATATTTAATCTTATTCCGAAACTAAATTAAATTGCAGAAGAAGAGCACGATCCTAATTTAATTCCAACAAAGAGGAACATACTGGAGTCCTTAAAGTGGCTTGTGAAGGATTGCCAGTCAGGAGACTCATTAGTCATTTACTTCTCTGGACATGGTTTGCAACAACCAGAATATTACAAACAAGATGAAATTGACGGCCTTGATGAAACTATTTGTCCTGTTGATTTTATGAAAGAAGGAATGATCACTGACAATGAACTAAATTCTACCATTGTTTCACCAATCAAGAACGGTGTCACACTTCATGCTATTCTTGATGCTTGTCATAGCGGAACAACTCTGGATCTTATGTATGTTTATAAACAAAAAAAGTAAGTATATATTTAATGTTTCTTCCATTTGGTTGTCCTCTTCTATTCCAATTTCCAACCTCACCATGAAAGTCAACTAATTTGTAGCTTGTATGCTTGCAGTAGCATTTGGAATTGGGAGGATAACAAGCCCCGTAGTAAAGAACCCATTAGCAAACATACAAGTGGTGGAGTGGTGATTTGCTTCAGTGCTTGCGAAGATAGTCAGATGGCTGCTGATACCAATGTAAGAATCTTGGATAATTTCATCTGTCCATGTAATGCAATGCAATTCAATGAAGATACTTGTTCACCTCTTGAGTTTGACCAACCTGCGCAGGTTTTTGGTGGAAAAGGGATGAACGGTGTTATGACCTATCTTTTCACAAAAACAATCAGAGAACATTCTGCAATAACATATGGTGATTTACTAGAAAAGTTGCACGACCAAATTGGAAAGATTCACCAAAGCAAATGCTGTAACAGCATCTTGAAACATATTTTTCATCGTAAAGTTGAGCAGGTAGGCTTTCATCTTCTTTACATGCTATGACTTTTAAGTAGTATCAATCCTAAGATTTTGTTTAGTAGGTCTCCCCTAGCAGCCATCCTTTCGATATTGGGCATAACGTTATTTTACCCGAAATAAATGCTTTCTTTGTCCCTTACCTGAGCTTTTAGGCAGAGTGTAAAATATCTGACAATCTTTGAAAGTCCTGTTTGTGTAAGTTTGAGTAGATTTTATCCTTCCATTGTATAAGATACAGCATTATATGAAATTTAGTATCCGGTTCTCATGCATGCAAATGGTGTTATCTGCACACGGCCATGGACATATCAGTATGAACAATTGTGATAAATTTAAGATTCTCTAAACTCAATATTTTCTTTTTTAATTCTCTAAACTCAATCTTTTTTCTCATTAAATATGATTGTTGTATATCCAGCCCATCCAAAACTCATTATAAGTCATAATTGGTATTTCCTGATATAGTTTCTTATGATGAAATTGGATTCTTTGGAGCATTGCAGGACCCTCTTTTATCATCGACTGAGATATTTGATGTTTCTACCACAAAATTTACTTTGTGAGCATGTACCTTGGAACGAACAATTCTCTCATTTGTTAATTGGTTGCAAGGTCAGGGCAGACTATCATTGGCCATTCATCATACCTGTCTTGCGATAGAAGAAAGAATTCATGATGGAATTGGATTCTCGTGATACAAGAAAGTGTGGACTAATTGTGCCATATTGTGTTTGATAATTAAAAAACAGTTGTGGTATTTGGACAAAGTTTTGCATGTGACTTACATATATGGTGATTTAGGTGTAAATGAGTGGTGATTGGTGTGTATTTTGTGGTGGTTGAGCATTAATTTATGTGTAAATAACTGATGATTAACATACAAATAATTAATGATTAACATGTATTATGTAATGACTCAATCATTAGTTATTTACATATCGATTAATGTCTTCAGTCACTACTTAATATACATCAATTATTAATTATTTATACGTGAATTATTAAGTGTGTAAATGGTGTGAAAAAAAGATATACATGTATATTTTTTCATTAAAAAATTGTTTAAAATTTCGTTAGTCATAATGTTTCTTTTCCTTTTTTTCGTCTTACAATGATCCATTTTTTCGCCTTACAATAATCCATGATATCATATGTTGCCTCACGTAACACCTTAGTTTTCTGACTTAAAGATTCCCCTTTTTCGCATTTATGGCCTGTGAGAATTGTTGTTAACATGAAAGTGGATAGAACAGAATCTGTAGTCTATTTCCCATTAATCTGAATCAGTATTTGTATTCAATATCAAGGGTTGCATAATGTGGTAATCCACGTTATTGTAATGGTTTATCTAATAGGAACTCTGCAATTACATAAAACAGATTATTTGTACCAGACCGGAATTAATAGCTCACGTGTACCATTAGTAATCGACCAAGACAACGAATTTGTTCTCATTTGCCGTCATTGTCTCATCTCAGCAATCAATTGGTTAGAATGGGATTGAAAGCATAAAATTTTAGTTTTGAAAGAAGATTTTGCCACATGAAAGGCTAAAACCTCCTACAATTAGTGGCAAGAGCTTAAACCAAAGCAGGGATGGCTATTTTCTTAGACTTCAAAAGCAGACTTTCAAAAGTGTGTGAGGTTAAAACAGAAGAAATGAGGACCATGACTACGATTTCAGAATTTTATCAGACCAGATTCCTCTCATTTTTCATATCCACCAGATAATTAGGAAAGAATCAAATCAAAGAATGTCACTGCTGTAGGAGATGAGAGCATGTGAGCGTGTGCAATGTTGTCCAACATTGGGTCGACCCAGACTCTTGTTAGTTGCTTTTTTTTTTGGGTCAAGTGTCTCAATCAAAGGGATAAATCCAAACATTGTTAATCAAGCCCATATGCCAAATGCCACCAACTATATTCAATTTCAAGAAGCACAGAATAGTCTTTTTAATCAAGAATCCGGTTCTTCCTTGAAAGCTATGAATTGTCTCTCTCACTACATTTTTCACTAAATCTTCTCATTGATGGTATGTGAATTTATAGTGTGCAATGATTGATCTATTATAGAAGGCAGATAAGATGAAACTCAAATGAAAAATACAAAAGAATACAAAAGTTAAATATGCAGGTAAGATATCTGCATAATAGATAAAAAGACAGGAGTTAGTAATTGATTTTGTGGATTAATTATTACAAAATATAGGGAGAATTTTATGAATGCATAAATTGTAGCCTCATGGCTTCTCTTCTCTTATTAAACTTCGAAATATGAAAAATGTTTACCTAACTGCGCCCCCCCCCCTCGCCCCACTCTTTTTCTTTATGATCATGTAATTAGAAGTTCCATTCATGTCTCCATTGTTTATAAATAAATTAAGGTAGATTCTTTCACTTTAATCCCAAGAATCTGATCTAAAGAGGACAATTAAAATGCTAAAAAGTTAGTCTTTTTACACGTATATATAAATTAGGAAAGTTGAGTTACATGATGCTTTAAAAATCCATATAATTTGAAACTCGACTTGTTACACGTACATATAATTTTCTTTGAGGCAATAATTAGGAAAGAATTAAGAAACTAGGTAAAAATCCATAACCAAAGAAATGGGAAATTTTGTTCCCTGAGATTTCTCATTGGGCAATATAATTTTGTTTATAACTCTTCTCTAGGTCCAAAATTGCCCTTAAGTCCGTGTCGTATTATTCCCTTTCTTTGCTTCTTCTCTGTGACTCACAGCCAAAAAAATGACAAAAACAATGCCGTTTGCCATGTCGATGTCGTTCTTCTCTCCTCCAAATTTACTTTAGGAACTGTGTGGAAATGAAGGAGAAGGAGAAATTGGCGTTGCAAAGGTGAGGGATGGATGAATATGAACATCCAAACAAGTTCTTAATATTTTTGTTCTTAAAAATAGTTTCAGAAACTATTCACCCAGACATGTTTTTCGATATATTATTTTTAAATAATATTCTAAAACCAATTTTAAGTGTAACTTTGAAAACAAATTCTTAAAACTAAAAACCAAAAACGACTCCAAACAATTTGTTTTAAATAGTGGGGTTATTTAATTTCTTTTTTGTTTTTTTAAATTTAGTGAGCTAGTCTTTGTGCTGTCCACATAGTTTTTGACCTTAGTCCAAGTGGGCCAAGATTGAGTGTGATAAATTGACCCACATTAACAACTTAGCACACATTGGACGAAGACTTTAATCTTGTATTACAAATAGTAAGTTTTTTAAAAACTTTGCACTGATAAGATAAAGTTTTCTTTTTCTTTAATCTGCATTAAGCCAATAAGTTAAAGTTATTCTCACCATTCAAAGCAATTTATATACTTAGTTATTGATATACACGTGATAATAAAAAAAGTCATTGCTATAAATTTTTTTATTATAAGATAAAGTTTTCCAGTAACTTTGCCCTATTATTTTTCTTTATATATTTAGTAATTGATATACAAGTAATAAAAAAAATATATACACAAATTTTTTTATTATAAGATAAAGTTTTTCTGCAATTTTATGCTATTATTATTTTTATAATATGATAAAGTTTTTTTTTCTTTGATATTTTCATCAGTTAATTCAATTTATAAAATATTGTTGGACATAAATCACTTCTATACACAAAAAGTAAAGTACATATACTTTTGCGTATGGTACCCGTACTTTGCTTAATGTACACATACTTTGTGATTGGGGCGTACATTTTTAACATTATACACGAACGATAAAGTACGCATTCTTTGCTTAAGTTACATGTACCTTGTCAGACTTGATTTTCAAACAAATGTATGCGACGAATAGTTGCTATAGATAGAACGTAAAGTATGCATACAATATGTACAGCATATGTACCTTGCTTATTGTACATGTACTTTGTGACTGTAACATTTTTTGAACAAATATCAACGAAACTTAAGGTACAAATATGTCTAGTAAAAAAAAAAATTGTACAAACATTGAAGACAAGTAGATGCTAGAGACAAAACCTAAGGTACAGGTATTTTGCTTAAGGTATACATACCTTGTGAGACTAAATTTTCAAACAAATATGAAACAAGTAGTTGTTATAGACAGAAATATTGTGTATATAACACCTATACCTTACTTATGATACATGTACTTTGTGACTATGACCTTTTTTTTGAATAAATATGAGCGAAATGTAAATTATGTGTACTTTGCGTGTAGTACATGTATTTTATGACTACAACATATATTTCTCCAGTTCTAATATTTTTTACTATAAGATAAAGTTTTTTTCCCTTTCATCTGCCTTAACTTATTCTCAGCATTTAATTCAATTTTATACAAATATTTCTAGTAATAAAAAAAATTTACAATTATGTTGAAGACAAGTAGATGCTATAGACAAAACCTAAGGAACACGTACCTTGTGAATATGACTTAATTTTCAAACAAATATATGTGGCAAGTAGTTGCTATAGGCTGAACGTAAAGTATACATATTGTATGTATAGTACATGTACCTTGTTTATGGTACACGTACTTTGTGATTGTAACTCTTTTTGAACAAATATGTGCGAAACGTAAATTACACATACTTTGCGTGTGGTACATGTACTTTATGTCCGTAACGTATATTTTTCTAGGAACTTTGCTCTAATTTGTTCTAATATTTTTTTATTATAAGATAAAGATTTTTTTCCCTTTCATCTACCTTAACTTATTCTCACCATTTACTTCAATTTTAAGCAAATATGTTTAGGAAAAAAAATAAAATGTACAAATATGTTGAAGACAAGTAGATGCTATAAACAAAACTTAAGATACACATATTTTTTGAAAGTGACTTAATTTTCAAATAAATATATGCGACAAGTTGTTACAGATAAAACATAAAGTACACATACTTTGTGATTGTGACCTTTTTTGAACAACTATGTGTGAAATGTAAAATACGCAAACTTTGTGTGTGGTACATGTACTTTATGTCCGCAATGTATATTTTTCCAGAAACTTTGTTCTAATATTTTTTACTATAGGTTAAAATTTTTATCTCTTTCATCTGCCTTAACTTATTCTCATCATTTAATTCAATTTTATACAAATATGTCTAGTAAAAAAAATTATACAAATATGCTGAAGACCAGTAGTTGCTACAGACAAACGTAAGGTACACGCACTTTGTGACTGTGACATTTTTTCAGCAAATTAGATGTGCTAAACGTACGTAGGCTAACATTTTGCCTTAGCCTTAGCCTTGTGACTGTTGGTAGGGAGTGTTGGTTATAGGCCAACATTTCGCCTTGTCAAGACCAGGTGAGTCATCAGAATGTAGGTTTGATTTCAAAAAAACATAATTATGCACTGTTTATAATTCAGCCCTACATAAACTTGGAACATATCGCAAATTTCAGGGATATATCTGAGGCTCTGCATTTGAGCCTCGCCGTTGGGTTGGTCTAGGACTAGATACTGATCAGGAGCTTCTACATTATGGTTTGTTTGAAGAAGAGAGTAGCAAAGGAAGAATATGGAGAATACAAATATTTCGCATTGATGGGAGCTGGCACTGTGATCTTTGTATCTATCATCTTTCTTCTTAGGCTTCTTCAACACAGGAAGCTAGTCCTTCTTCAGCCTTGTGTTGTGATATGACTCTTGATTCTATTGATGATGAACCATGTTCCAAACTAACGTAGCTTTTCACCACATTTTATGTGTTGTGATAGGATTGATACAGCCAACTCAGCAAGTCTTTGACAGGTGTAATTCTAGGCTTAGCATTTTCATCAGGTGTAATTTTAGACTACAGTTTCTTTGTTTTGTTATAAGTTACTGTGTTATATGTTAAGGCGCCCAATGATAATGCAGGGTTTGACGTAATTAAATGTCATTGGTTTAACAACCACACTTTTGTATATACTTTGTAGGATTGTGAGAGAGACAAATTATGCATAATTTGTATAGGAACCATTTCTATTGTGCATATATATATTCCCATTAACTTGAAGAATGTTAATTTATTTTCGTAGCCTTGCTTTGTTAAGTCACATACAAATTTTTTTTCCCCCTTTGTTAAAATGGGCAAGCAAAGTAACTATACACGACCTTTTATTCTGACAGTGTTCCGTAGTCAAATTAAAATAATTGCATATTATTATGCTAAACACTATCTTAAATGGATTAGGATCTTCTGCTGTTCTCATAAAATAAGAGAGAATCTTATTAATTAAAAATACATATTTTTTTAACATACCGCATGCAGTAAAATTTAGTTATTGTAAAGAACAGGACCTCTCCTATAATAGGAGAGGATCCGTTTCCATCTTAAATTTGTACAAGGTTCTTTTAAATTGAATTTGTTTCTAAAGTGAGTAAGTAAGGATAGATCTACCATTGATTTGATAAAATACATCAAGATCTCAACCAACTAAATAATCTAAAAGTATATATATCCTTATTCACTCGTAATAGAGACAAACTCACTTTAAAAAAAAAAATTTCCTTAAATTTCTACATGATCTTTCGTTTTTACATGTGGTTCACAATTTACCACAGTAAAATGAGAAAGATGATATTGGTAACATTACTTGTTAAAACTTCAATTCAAATTAATGACACAAATTTCATACTCCTTTACTAACAATACAGCAATTTATTATAGTCTCATCATATTTCTCATTTTGGCCACTTCGTAGATGTATAACTGATAGCTTGGAACTACTAATTTTTACATTTTATTTACAAATATAATGGTGCTTTATCTATTGAATGTTTAATTGATATTTTGGGAGTAAATAATCAATTTGCTACTCTTATGTGATTCTCCTGAGAAGAAAGCCAGAGATGCACCAAAACAATCTATTTTTTATCTCTAGAATTTGGTTGTCTAATGAAAGTTTTAGAAGCAGGGCAATTGGAATAATAATACACCTTAAGCCTTAACTAGATTGCATGCAATTGGCATTTCTGCACTTTCCAAGTTGCTCATCTGGATGAACTTGAGCCTATGATTGCATAAAGTCTTGATCAAGATTTCATATATTTACAAGATATGTTGTCGTCATGAGTCTCTTGAAGCGAATTACTAATTCAGTTTATTATGGTTCTATGTTTTGAACAGAAATATATCCTAGAAGAAAGAAGAAAGAAGAAAGAAGAAAGAAGTTTAGTCTTGCTCTTGCTATTTCATGTAAACCATCTCTACTGTTTTTTAGAAGTTGAACCTTAGCCTTTCAGCTTTGGAATTTAGGCAGATTATACATAATACAGATATACATAATACCTCTATATGCTTGGAAAATCATGATTCGCTTTCATTTCTTCATAATATTTTTAATTTATATCTTCTAGCGCGCTTCTTAATACTTATTTCTTCATAATACATATGTTCGTGCATGCTTTATTTTTTTTTCTTTAAAAGCTTTGATATGCCTGCACAACGTGTATGTTTACATCTAGTTCTTAAATACAGTGGGAGCAGCTCCAATAATTCATTATATATGTAAAAGGCATTGTTGAACTTCATGCCCACACTGCAGCAAACGTGATAGAATTTTATGTGATGGAGAAGGGTGATTTGGGATTGGGATGAAAAGAACATATGTTACATAACTGGCCTACTTGTCACCTTTTCGTGGGCCACCCTCTTTGAGAGTGCTCTTCCCAAGAAATCAACATTTTCCCATCCTCATTGATGCTGTTTTAGAGCATTTTAATTGTGCATTCATCTAGCTAACTCCTCTGCAGAGGATCAGATATTATTTGATCTACCTCAGCAGAGAAAAACAAGAATAAAGTTAAAAAAGAAAAAAAGCAAATTCAACAATGTAATTTATAACTCACATAAGTCCTCAATAAATAGTAAGTATATGAATCAGAGAGGGATAAGCATCTAAATGAGGAGTTTATTTTTGTTGGGAATGACTTAATTTGCATCTATATTGAGGAACAACTAGTGGTTGGCTAGCACAATGAGGCAGTAGTAGTATAATACCTCCCCTGTTTAAAGCCAAACCTCTCCAATATCCCTTTATTTATCTCTTCCCTACTAGATATTATTATTATTTTTTATTCCAACAGGACTAACCTCACCTATTCCACTCATTCATTTTCTTTTTCAGTGCTACTGCCAGATATGTGTCACATTACAACCGACTTTGAATAAATATCAAACTTCTCAGAAGAAGACAGTTGTGTCTCCTGGAAAACCCATTTAGAATCAACTTCAAGTTAAGGTATGTTACCACTTATCAATATATTGACAAGAGAAAAGTATAGAGTAACTGATGTAATACATTAGCATACTGCTGCCGAGTGTCCATGGCATCCTCTTGGTTGTTTAGGCCAAACGTTCCTTCTTTAGCCTCACGGATTGTAGAGCGCATGGCATGAAGCAAGCGGCCATAAGTCAATTTAGGTTCATCTTGCATGGCTTTTATGAAACTGTAAGTCAAGGCGCCAGCGCTTTCCATGCCACTAAAGGCCTAATCAACCAATCAAAGCCTTCGTTCTGAGAAACAGTTCTATTCTAACAAATTCACATTAACCATTGGAAGGGAAAAAAAGGAAGGATGCATTACTAACCGATGTGTCTGCTGCATTTCCATCATCATCACAAGCTGAAATGCAAACTGCTAGCCCTCCTCTCGTGCCTTTGTAACCTGCTCTGCGGTGTCTATGATCTTCCCATCCATAATAACCTTTTCTGTTTGAAGTTTGAACTCAAAAAGAAAAAAAAAGATCCAGTTTACCAATGTAAAATGCAGTAGCCTAAAGAGGTTTCTTAATGTTTCGGGACAACATTCATAACTAACCGGTTCATCCTGCACATAAATGGTAAATCAAGAATAGTCCCACTAAAGCACGTATCAAAAAGGGCATGAAGTTTGGCACCACGAGGTAGAGGCCTAACAATTGTGGCGTTGATTTCATCGTCAAGTATCTTCCCCTCATTCTCGTAATCAACAGGGCATATTGCTTCATCATACCCATCAACCTCATCCATGTTAAGGTCTACTTCCCTTGATCCATGTCCGGAGAAGTGGAACACCAATGAGTCCCCTGGTTGGCAACCCTCAACCAACCACCTCATGGCCGTTCGCATGTTATGTTTTGTTGGGATTTTTAGTGGGTTTTGCTCCTCTGGATCATCTACAGGTCGTTTCTGAGTGTTATAAATCCAGCATGAAAGAAATGAGATCGCTAGCCAGGGCCCTGCTGAGATTAATTTCTTTCTCGGGTCGGGAATATGCCGACATCCTTCGGCTCCCAAACAGTTTCGCCTTCACTATTTTATAGCCTAGTTAATCACCAATATACTCACCCCATAGGTTTCCTGGGACATACCTCTCGAACTAGCATCTAAATTATAACAAGATTCAACGCAGTTTCCTCTAAGAGATGTAACATCCTGTCTTCGCCTCCCGATTCTTTGGTGCACTTACACCGATTTTTGTAGTGTCCGGTCTTCCCCACATTCCAACACTCGATGGTCTTTGAGCTATTGGAATTATATTCTAGATTTGGACCTTTTGTCCTTTGATCTACCTCGAGTTCGATCTGCTAGAAAAATAGGTTTTCTTCCTCTTGAAGCAAAAGCCGAAGAGGTTGACGATCACTCGACATGTTTCTTCAAAGAACCAGATCACGAACATCTCAAAAAACTTATGTTGAGCTACTCACAAATTAGGGTAGCATTCCAACTTTCTGAACAAAAAAGTATCAATAAACATTAATTATTATTATGCCATAACATAATTGATGATCACATATTTGATACATTAATAAGCCTTTATTTTTAGTCATTTACACTCTCTATGTACTTAATTGATTGATTTTGATTATGTTTTGTAATAACTCCAAGGGCTTATCTCTAGAAGAGCCCACTCTTCATCCTTCAATTTTTTTCGAGAAAGGTTGATAAAGCTTTACGTCTTAATCTTCGTTGCATCTTCCAAAAGTCAAAGTCTCGCACCATCGAACTTTTCATCTTGGGATGTAGGAAGTCTTCATTTCGAGGTGATTCTAACCACCGTGGAACACCTTTGAAAATTGGATTTTAAGAGAAAATTCTATTCATGAATTACTATTCATGAAATTTACTATTCATGAAATTTACTATTCATAAATTTTATTATTCACGAATTACTATTCATAAAATTCACTAGTCATGAAATTTACTATTTGTGTGAATAGTACCCACTTCAAAATTAGCAAAATAACTAACTAGTTCGATGTCATGGTTTTGGGAAATTACGCAAAATTTCCTTATCATCGCTAAATGTGGAATAATAACCACATTGATAACGGAGTTCGGCCAATTGTGCCTACGTCTCATACAAATATTTCAGGAAATATAAAAAAGTTGTCAAATGGGCTGAAATCTCTCACAACCCACATGCTACACCCAAATAAATATTTCTTAAACCCATATCTAAATTTTTCTTCTATTTGATGAAACACTTTTGAATTTTTCCAGAATCGACTCTTTTTATAGAAGGTGATATTGGTTTTATTTCAAATCTGTGTTTGGTTGATGGAGTCAGAATAGAGGAGCTGTGACTGGGCCTTTTTCTTCTTTCTTTATTCTAGTTTAATATGGGTTGTTTGAACATTTCTAACATAATTATACTTGAAATGATATTGGACTCAAAATAAAGCCATTTGAAAGCATTTTAATTGTGCATTCATCTAGCTAAGCCTTTGCAGAGGATCAATATTATTTGATCTACCTCGTGAGAGAAAAACAAGAATAAAGTTAAAAGAGAAAAAAAAAGCAAATTCAACAATGTAATTTATAACTCACATAAGTCCTCAATAAATAGAAGTATATAAATGCAAATGAGGAGTTTAATCAGAGCTGACAATTTGATCTATTCGAGGAACAATAGAATCTCTATAATACCTCCCCACCAAACCAAAATATCATTTGGCTCTTTTTCCCTACTAGACATTATTATTTTTTTATTCCAACAGACTAACCTCACATTCCACCCACTAATTTTCTTTTTCAGCCCCCCTATGTGTCACATTTGTATTGAATAAATATCAAACTTCTAAAAGGGGTCCTTGGCAGAAACATTTAGAATCAACTTCAAGTTAGGTATGTTACCACTAATATATTGACAAGAAAATATAGAGTAACCGATGTAATACATTAGCATTTGTTACTATGGTTCCTTTGGTTGTTTAGTAATTTTTCTTTAGCCTCACGGATTGTAGAGCATGGCATGAAGTCAAGCGGCCTTCAATTCTAGGTTCATCTTGCATCTTTTTGAAATCTCTTCAAGGCGCCATCCATGCCACTAGTAAAGCTAAGTTTTTCTAACAAATTCACACTTGGGTGGAAGGATGGTTACTAACCGATGTGCTCTTTCCATCATCATCACAAAGTAAAATGTTAAGATTTATTCTTTCTTGTGCTTTGTAACCTGATTTATATTTTCTAGATCTTCCCATCCATAATAACCTTTGTTTCTTTAACTTTAAAAAAAAAGATCTTTACCAATGTAAAGTGTAGTAGCCTAATTTCTTAATGTTTCGGACACAACATTCATTGGTTCATCAATAAATGGTAAATCAAGAATAGTCCCACTTAAAGTACCCATTATCAAAAAGGGCATAAAGTTTGGCACCACGAGGTGAGCTAACAATTGTGGCGTTTTTCATCGAAATCTTCCCTATAATCACGGGCATATTATTTCATCATACCCATCAATCTTTCCATGTTGTCTACTTTTTGATCCATGTCCTGGAGAATTGGAACACCAATGAGTCCCCTGGGGCAACCCTCAACCAACCACCTCATGGCCGTTATAACAGATGTTTTGTTGGGATTTTTATGGGTTTTGCTCCTCCGGATCACCAAGAGTGAATCTTTTTACCCAGTGTTATAAATTTAATCATGAAAGAAATGAGATCATTTACTTTTACACCTTAATAGCCTAGTTAAACAATAATAATCACCCCATAGGAAATTAGCATCTAAATTATAACAAGATTAGCAGTTGTCTAAGAGATGAAACATCTAACATGTCTACGGTATATCTATCTAGTACATAGAAAACTAGGTTTAAGTAGCATCCACATGTTTAAAGCTGTCTAAAAAATGTTGGACTGGGATTGAACAAATATAATAAGCATTAATTATTATTATGCCATAACATAATAATAGTTGAACAGCTAGTGCCTGTGAGCATATGAATGGAATTACTAGGGAAACCCAACATGTCAGTCAGAAAGTATTTCATGTAGTGAGCATCATTCAAAGAACCTGTAAGCCTGTTAACTTGTTTAACATAACTAATTCCAAATATCACTGTCCTCTTGTTACCATATGCAGAAGGAGGCTTTATCACCCGCGGTGGCCGAGGTTGAGGATAATAGAATTGGTGAGGTCTCCCACTCCCATGGCCAGGATAATTAATGAAGGGAGGTACATTATTCACAAAAGGATAATTGGGTTGGTCTGGGGGGAAGCCTTTGTTAGGAAATCAGAGTTAAATATACCTTAAGTGTCTTGAACACTTTATAGATGTGAGCGGAAGCACATTCAGATTCATGAAGAAGAACTGATAAAATTGTAAAATACGTGAATAGTACTTTTATGATGTGACCTACTTGATAATACTATTTATACCAAAAAAATAGATCAAGAACTGTACACCAAATTTAACGTGAAAAACTTCCTTGTACATTGAAGGAAAAACCACAGGACAAACTTCGAAAATATTTCACTATATCAAGAATAATTATAATATCCTATCTACACTCTCTCACACAAGAGGTACAAAATATAGTATTTCCCAATGAGACCCTCTCCTACTACAATTTGTAGTGTTACAGAGATTAGAGAATAAATCCAAAAATTCTCAATGTATACTTACACACTACACTATTGAACTTTCCTCACACTCTATTTTTCTCTCACTCTTAGAAGCTCACAAACTCGTTTGCTTCTTCTGCTTCTGCTTGATGTGTATTCAGATGAAAGCTGAAATCTCTATTTATAGAGATTTCAGAATTGCATTTGATGCAATTTCTCCAATCACTCCACCGAAAGCAATTCTGCCATCCACTGAAAAGCAATTATGCTTTCCACTAAAAGGCAATTATGCTTTCCTCCTTTTATTGACTTTGAGATACAAGCCAAATAGCAATTACCGAAAGGCAATTATGCTTTCCTCCTTTTATTGACTTTGAGATATAAGCCAAATAACAATTCTCCACCTTGACTTACATCTCAAGAATCTTCAACCTCTGAAGATATTGACCAAGTCCAAGCAATGCTTTAACTTATTAATAGGTAATGATTTTGTCATCATGTCTGCGGGATTCTCAGCTGTGACTATCTTCTGAACTGCAACGGTACCATTATTGATACTTTCTCTAACAAAGTGAAGTCTAACATCAATGTGCTTTGTCCTTTCATGGTAGACTGGATTCTTTTCCAGATGAATAGCGCTTTGACTATCGCAATGTATGATTGGTTCCTTTTTGTCAAATCCAAAACTTCCCAAAAGACCTTGCACCCATATGCTCTCTTTCACAGGCTCTGTCAATGCCATATATTCAGTTTTAGTAGTTGACAATGCAACTGTGGATTGCAATGTCACCTTCCAACTAATAGTACATCCAAAGACTGTAAAGATATAGCCTGTTAATGACCTCTTTTTGTCCAAATCTCCTGCATAATCAGAATCTACATAGCCTATGACTCTATGAGTTTGTTGACCATCAAACACCAAACAAACATCAGTGGAACCTCTCAAGTACCGTATGATCCATTTCACAGCTTCCCAGTGTACATTTCCAGGTTTGCTCATAAATTTGCTCACCACACTTACTACATGTGAAAGATCCGGTCTTGTGCACACCATGACATACATGAGATTGCCAACTATGCTAGAATAAGGTATATGAGTCATATGCTCCACCTTCTCCTCAGTTTTCAGACATTCCTTTGAAGATAACTTAAAATGCGCAGCTAAAGGAGTACTAACTGGTCTAGACTAATCCATATTGAAGCATTGTAGCACTTTCATAATGTAATTTTGTTGTGACAAACACAATCTGCCACGATGCCTCTCCCTATGAATCTCCATACCAAAAATCTTCTTCGCTGCACCTAAGTCTTTCATCTCAAATTCTTTTCCCAATTGAGTTTTCAATATACTAATTTCAGCCTTGTTACAAGCTGCAATTAGCATGTTATCTACATACAACAATAGATAAACACGAGAACCATCTAAAAGCCTTTTAGAGTAGATGCAATTATCATATTGGTTTCTGTTGTATCCATTACTAATCATAAAATGCATCAAACCTCTTATACCATTGCCTTGGGGACTGTTTCAAGCCGTACAATGACTTTTTTAATAGGCAAACATGATTCTTCTTCTCTGGAACTACGAACCCCTCAAGTTGACTCATGTAGATCTGCTCCTCTAGCTCACCATGTAAGAACGTCGTCTTCATATCAAGCTATTCCAGCTCTAGGTCAAACGTACTTACAATAGCTAATAGGATCTGAATAGAGCTATGCTTTACCACATGAGAGAATACTTCATGGAAGTCAATGCCCTCCCTTTGAGTATAACCCTTTGCTACCAGTCTTGCCTTGAACCTCGGAGGTTCAATGCTAGGGATTCCGTCTTTCCTTTTGAAGATCCATTTGCAACCAACTATTTTTTTCCATTCTAGAAGTTGTACCAGCTCCCACGTTTGATTTTTTTGAAGAGATTCAATATCCTCATTCATTACTATTAGCCATTCTTTTAACTCCTTGCTGTCTACTGCATCACGGTAGGTAGATGGTTCATCTCCTACTGCATCATCTGCCATAGCCAAAGCAAAGGCTATAAGATCTGCATCTGATGAGTCAAGTGCACAAGCAACAGAATTCAGATATCTCCGAGGTTTCTGAATTTTTCGCCTTTCTCTGCTAGTAGCAATACTGTATGGCTCTGCTCCTCTGGTTTCTTCACCAGCACTCTTGTCTCCAGATTCATCTTCTTGTTCTACTTCAGGTTGAGCAACACCTGAAGTACTTAACTGACTTATGTCCTCTTCATGCTTCATCCTCCCAGTGTCAATCTCTAGCTCCATCTGTTTCTCAGCACCATGATCTATCTCTACCTAATCTACTTCAGATTCCCACTTCTGATTCACCATTGCAGCCTCGTCAAATGCGACATCTCTGCTAACAATTATCTTGGGTGAGTTTGCCTTTTCTGTACACCACAATCTGTAGCCATTCACCCCTCGTGCATACCCTAGAAATATACACCTTCTTGCCCTCGCCTCAAGTTTACCATCACTCACATGGGCATATATAGGACAACCAAATATCTTCAAATCAGAATAGTTTACAGGTCGATCGGACCATGTCTCTTGTAGAATCTTTAAATCAATTGCAGTTGATGGAGATCTATTTACCAAGTATACAACTATATTGATTGCCTCAGCCCAAAGTGATTTGGGAAGTTTAGCATAATCCACGTGCATCGTGCATGCTCCAGAAGTGTTCTATTTATCCGTTCTGCAACTCCATTTTGTTGTGGTGTTCCTAGTACAGTATGGTGCCTCACTATACCAGCATTCCTGCAGAACTCCTCAAATTCTTTGCTACAGAATTCACCGCCATTGTCGGTTCTCAGCTGCTTGACTGACCGCCCAGTTTACTTTTCGACCATGACCTTCCACTGCTTGAATTTTTCGAACACCTCATCTTTTTGCTTCAGGAAATAAACCTAGACCTTCTTGGAATAGTCACCTATTAGTGTAAGAAAATACTAAGTACTACCCAATGAGTTAACAGGGGCTGAACCCCAAACATCTAAGTGGACATACTCCAGAATGCCTTTACTGGTGTGTTTTGCAGAACTGAATTTCACTCGTTTCTGCTTTCCAAATACACAATTTTCATAGAAATTGAGTTTACAATTCTTTACGCCTTTCAGCAGTCCTCTTCCAGCAAACATTGTCATTCCCTTCTCACTAATATGACTAAGCCGCATATGCCACAATCGTGTAACATCATTATTAGATCTTTCAAAGGATAGAACAACAGCGGTGCCACTAACTGTGCTCCCCAACAATAGATAGATGCCGCCCTGCAGTTTTCCTTTCATTACCACCATCAAGCCTTTGGTCACCTTCAAAAAACCACCCTCTCCAGAGAACTTGTACCCTTGGTTGTCTAGGGCACTTAAAGAGTTCTTGCCTAGCTCTGGTACATGCCATGCATGAAATGTCCTTGCAATACCATCATCCAATTTGATTCGTACCTCTCCTCCACCTACAACAGCAATTACCCTGTTGTCTCCCAATCGAACCTTTCTTTCCCGCTTTTGATACGAAGAGCAAAAGTTTCTATTAAGTGTCATGTGAAAAGATGCGTCAGAATCTAGGATCCACTCATTGCCTGAGTCACTAGTGGAAATTATTAGGACAGATTCAGCATCACTATCATCAGAATTTGCAACTATTATGTTGGCATTATTTTCTTGTTTCTCCTTTCTCTCAGGGCAATTTTTCCAGATATGCCCTGGTTGGTGACAATGAAAACACCTTAAGGACTTGTGGTTTTTAGACTTTGATCTTCCCTTGCTTTTGCTTTTCGATCCTCTTTCTTGACTATGTCCTCTCATCACGAACAATCCATCTGCAGGATTATCAGCACTGGATCCTGATATCAATTTTTGATGCTCCTTTGTCATCAACGCCTCCTTGACGGTTTTGACGGAGATGGTGAGACCCACTTGACAGTACTATTTGTACCAGAAAAATAGATCAAGAACTGCACACCAAATTTAACGTGGAAAATTCCCTTGTACACTGAGGGAAAAATCACAGGACAAACTCCGAAAATATTTTACTATATCAAGGATAATTACAATATCCTATTTATACTCTCACACACAAGAGGTATAGAATATAGTGTTTCCCAGTGAGATCTTCTCCTACTATAATTTGTAGTGTTACAGAAACTAGAGAATAAACTCAAAAATTCTCAGTGTATGCTTATACATTATACACTTGAAATTTCCTCACACTCTCTATTTTTCTCTCACTCTCAAAAGCTCACAAACTCGTTTTGTTTCTTCTGCTTCTGCTTAATGTGTATTCGGATGAAAGTTCAAATCTCTATTTATAGATATTTCAGAATTGCATTTGATGCAATTCCTCCAATCACTCCACCGAAAGCAATTCTGCCATCCATCGAAAAGCAATTATGCTTTCCACCGAAAGGCAATTATGCTTTGCTCCTTTTATTGACTTTGAGATAACAATTATCGAAAGGCAATTATGCTTTCCTCTTTTTATTGACTTTGAGATACAAGCCAAATAATAGCCTTGGCACCCTGAACACATAATGGAAATGCTATAGCCATAGGCTTCCAGTGGCACTAGTATAGGCCTTCCACACTGACTGCATCTTGCTCTTCGAGTTGCCATGTTTTGGAGCTTTGGAGAGTGTTTACTTCAGCCAAATTAATGAAGAAGGAATTTAGAAGTTAGGAAGGAACAGAGCAATCAGTTGATGACCTCCAATTGGAGGTGTGTCCATTTAATTCAGTGTGCTGTATCCTTTTTGGATGTGACTTATGGAATCTAGAATCAGATTCTATTTGCCTTTTCTAGTGGACAGCGAATATATGAACCCGCTGGTTATTTCCATCAATCTATGGATATAATTTCAAGAGAGTATCAAGTCTAAATTGCTGGATAGAGAGAATCTTAAATGCTATCGGATTAAGAAAAATATCTTATTTTGTATTATTGAATGTGAGTCATATAAGCTATAACATTAAAATTACATTTAAAGAGAGAGACAACGTTGGCCTACAAAGCTTATGTGGCACACATTCAAGAAAAATCGCTTACTTCAGTAGCACCTAAGAATTTCTCTACTGGATATTCCTTTGTGGATTTGAACTCTCCCTTGTTACGTGGCCATTGTGTTGAAGATAGTTAGATCATGAGTCATGACCACCAAATGAGTTCTTGATGTGAAATTGAAGGGTGTTGCGCTAATTAATCACTTAGTTGATTCGCTCATTTCTCCACCATTACTCATAGAACTCATTTTGATCATCTAGTTTGAAGAGTTTCAAACAACTTGGACCAATATGCTTACGTACATATATATTGTTCTTACTTGAAATTCATGAGAGCAGAGCAGAGCCACATATCATAGTATATTTTATCTTGGTTCAACTGTGTCTGTGTGGATAAATCCCACTTGCGAGAAAATGAAAATAATAATAGCATATTCACTGTGGCAAAAGATGTAGTGGTAAAGGGATGGTCTGTATTTTGAGGTTGGAATGCACATGTTCCGTTTGAAATTCCTGCTAATATTATCTGAAATTCTGTTTGAATGGCAGCTCTTGTTAATGAATAATGAGAAAATGACTATGACAGCTTTGTAACAACCCCCCCCCCCCAAAAAAAAAAAAAACTATGACAACTAAAAGAAATAAGAACAAGCGCCTTCTTGGACTCCCATATATACCAAATTCAAGAATCGTTCAGAACCATAGATTGTCTGAGCATAATTCTGGATTGTTTTGCGTGTAAGTTCTTGAAGAAAAAAAAAGGACTGCAAAGAGAGAGGATAATTGCATCAGTTTATGCCTTGAAACAACTTAAAGTTTCATACATTTTGGACATTAAAATCTTGATATATGTTAAGGCTCGCAATTTATAACTCAGATCAAGATCTTGTTGCATCAATTAACCACAATTATATCACCTGATTCACCTCGTCCTTAGACCGTAGTACATGCTACTATAGAGGCAGTTTAGAGTACATCAAGCTTAGCAAGTTCATTAGGCAACCTTAAACCTAGTCTTCCCGTGCACACGAAGCTTGAACTCAGGATCACTTATACAATAACTAAATTTATCTTATATAATCTAATTAACTAAAATAAATGAGGATATTTTACTTATTTCAAGTTTTCTGATTGAATAGCCACCCCTTGGCCATCTCTCCTTCTTTGCAACTCTGCTCTACCCTACTAAACAAGGCATCTTACGAGTTATATCTAATGCTTTATCATATCATTCATATGGAATGAGAAGTGTAAAAAGCATTATACTAATGAGGAAAGCATAGTGCAATACGCAAAGTGAACAAGCAGAGGCAAACATTCACACGAGGCAGCGTATTTATACAGTCCAAAGAATTGTAAATGCAAACCTAATGTTTCTGGGAACCATGTGAACAATTAATAACACCAACTACCTTAACAAGTTAGCAAATCCTCTTTAGCTTCGAAGCATACGGAAGGGATGTACTGGCAATAGAGTGTAGTGCTAATCCCTTTGTCATGCATATAATTGCTAATATTCATTAATTGGTTTATTATAAAGGTAGATAATAGATTTGAAACTTTATTATTAACTCGTGTTCCAGAGTTAGGAGATTTAAAATGGAAAAGCTACTTCCAAAAAGTATATAATGTGAACTATTTATTTTCCCAATTAGGAAGGCATAGCCCTTAAATAATGGTACATAGTTATATGTCAGGCACAGGAAATGACAAATAAATTAACACCACATATTGTTTTGCTTCAAAACGGCCATAGGTCACCCCAAAGAGATCTTCGGGCCTGATGGTGTAAGGAAGGATTCTTGCTGTGTGTTACAACAATACGGTCATATAAACCCTCTGAGGCATCCCTTTTGGTGGATCTACACACATTCATTGTGACCTGTCTACCCGTCCTGACAGGCATGAAGACAATTCTGCCCCAGCCACCTCCAAGATCAGCACTAGCTGTTTCATCCTCCCCTTCCACCTCATCCTCTTCAGTATCATCAGCACCATCAGTTTCAATAGCATCAGAATCATAAGTAGTTACTGCATCTACTACTTCTTCACGAGGAGTATCATCAGCTTGTTGCAACTTCAACCAGTCCACTGAAAAAGTGAAGAGAAATAAATAAAAAAATGGAAATGAATAGTTCATAATCTCCAAAAGCCTTCCCCATAAACTACGGAAAGCAAGCTGGTTTAATAGCAAATCAGACCATATATTTTGTTCAAAAGTATCTAAACAGAAAACAAGCATGCACAAGTGTGGCAAATACCATAGTCAATTTCAAGATCCTCTGGAATTCTTTTAGCATGCTGCTCCTTCAGAGTCTCAAATTTCATACCGTCAAGGGGCCAAGGTTCCCTGGTCCAAGGGATGAGTAAAAAAAATCAGAACTACATAGTATGAAAGCATATATGCCTCAAAGCAAATTTTATGCCATTCAATGGTCAGGGAAGGAAGGATGGGAAATGATTGTTGGGAAAGAAAAAGGGGTGTGTGTATAGCGGAAGTAATAACACACAAATTGACAATAAAATCTTTCCCACTTGAAAGAACTTGTGAGGAGCAAAATATAAAGCCAACCAAAATATTCACCAAAAGATATATCCAAGAATGCACAAAAATAAATAGGCAAAGAGAATACACACAATTTTAACGTTGAAAACTCCCTCAATGTGAGATAAAAATCATGGGATCTAGTCCAGAAAAATTTCCACTATAACAGATCAATAAGTACAGCAAAGTGTCTCCTAATAAATAAGGATATCACAACGGCTCCTACTCACTACCAACAAAGTGGAAATCAACAAAGCTCAAAACTCACAAAGGAGTACAAATAGCCCAACAAATAGAGATGGGGAAATAAAATTCTGATCGTACAAGTAGAAGTTCACGATGCAAGGAACAATATACTGAAAAATCATCAAGATCAGATCACAAATGACCACCCGATCTGAATACGCAAAATCAGATCTGAAAGAATTTTCTCCTCTCCACGGCGCTGCGCTTCAGTGAACAGAAAATTGAGGCTTGGCTTTTTAATAGCCAAATTGACTTATTGTGCAAATAGAAGTCCCGTGACTTTTTTTTTTTAAAATAATATGGCATAGGCCCACTTGGGTTGGCCCATCCATCAAACTCCTCCGCCAACTCAAGTGAAGGCAAATGCCAAACCGGCAACCAAATGACAATCTTCAAATTTCTCCCTCGGTAGAGTCTTTGTCAGCATGTCTGAACCATTATCATCAGTATGGATCTTCTCAAGTTCCAACAACTTAGAGTCCAGAATATCACGTATCCAATGATACCTCACATCAATTTGCTTAGATCTACCATGGAACATAGGATTCTTGTCAAGGTGAATAGCACTCTGACTATCACAAAACAAAACATACTTCTCCTGAGTAAAACCAAGTTCATGCACAAAATTCTTCATCTAAAGCAACTCCTTACAAACCTCGGTAGTAGCAATAAACTCAGCCTCAGTAGTAGATAAAACAACACACTTTTGCAACCTAGATTGCCAAGCCACAGCTCCCCCTGCAAAGGTAATCAAATAGCCGGAAGTAGACTTTCTAGAATCAACATCCCCTGCCAAGTCTGAATCTGTATAACCACAAAGAACAGGTTTCCCAATTCCAAAATAGAGCTTCATACTAGAAGTGCCCCGAAGATATCTTAATATCCACTTCACAGCTTTCCAATGCTCTCTACCAGGATTGGAAAGAAAATGACTAACCACACCAACTGCATGAGTTATATCAGGCCTTGTGCAAGCCATTGCATACATCAAACTTCCTACTGCAGATGCACAATGAACACGTTGCATGTCTTGTTTCTCTTCATCACTAGAAGGAGCTTGTCTAGTGCTAAGCTTAAAATGTAAAGCAAGAGGTGTACTTACAACTTTAGCTTTATCTAAGTGAAACCGTTGAAACACTTTCTCAATGTACTTCTCTTGTGATAACCACAATTTCTTGGCCACTCTATCACGAATAATCTGCATGCCAAGAATATGTCTTGCTGGTCCTAAGTCTTTCATTGCAAAAGACTTGTTAAGCTCCTTTTTCAACTTGTTAATTTTAGAAGAATTATGACCAACAATCAACATAGAGCAATAAAATGATGAATTCATTATCAGAAAATTTCTGCACAAACACACAATCATCAGAAGTAGTCTTCTTGAATCCCTGTTGAATCATAACAGACTCAAACTTCTTGTACCATTGTCTCGGGGCTTATTTCAAGCCATACAAACTTTTCTTCAACTTGCAGACATAATTTTATTTACCCTTCATCACAAAACCCTCAGGTTGCTTCATGTAAATCTCCTTCTCCAAATCACCATGAAGGAAAGCAGTTTTCACATCCATCTGCTCAACCTCTAAATCAAGGCTGGCTGTCAAACCAAGAACAACTTGGATGGATGACATTTTAACAACTGGCAAGAAGATTTCTTCAAAATCAATCCTCTTTTTTTGACGGTAGCCTTTGACAACTAATCTAGCTTTGTATCTTGGAGTGGAAGTATTCTCATCATTCTTCAACCTATAAATCCACAAATTTTGCAAAGCTTTCCTATCCTTAGGCAACTTGACCAGCTCAAACGTATGGTTGTCAAGCAAAGATTTCATCTCATCATTTATTGCTGCAACCCATTCTGTCTTCTGCTCACTCTCCATAGCCTTTTCGTAGCACTCAGGTTTTCCTCCGTCAGTGAGGAGCACATATTCATCAGATGAATAACGGGTAGAGGGAATAAGATGTTTAGAAGACCTCCTAAGTGAAACAACAGGTTCATCAACAACTTCACGAGCAGGAGCATCTACCTCATCAGCAACATTATCAACAACATCCTCAACCTGATCACCTTGAATATGATTATGCACATCATCATGATTGCCAAAGTTTGCTACATCAGGCATATGAGAATCAAGAACTGGATTAATATCAACCAAACCATCAGTACTCGGAGACTCTGACTTCTTTGCCTTGTCAATATCTTCAATGGTCTGATTCTCCATGAAAATAACATCACGGCTTCTAGCAAGCTTCTTCTCAATTGGATCATACAACCTATAGCCAAACTCATCATGACCATAGCCAATGAAGATGCACTGCCTAGTCTTAACATCCAACTTGGACCTCTCATCTTTGGGCACATGTACAAATGTTCTACACCCAAAGACACATAAGTGGTCATAGGATACATCCTTTCCATACCACACTCTGTCAGGAACATCAGTCTGTAAAGCAATAGTAAGAGATAAATTAATAACATGTGCAGCAGTATATAAAGCCTCACCCCAAAAAGATCCAGGTAACTTTGCTTCAGAAAGCAAACATCTAACTCTCTCCATCAATGTCATGTTCATCCTTTCTGCCAGGCCATTAAGCTGAGGAGTCTTAGGAGGCGACTTCTGGTGTCTAATACCCTACTGTCTGCAGTATTCATCAAATGGTCCACAATATTCACCACCATTATCAGTGCGAACACATTTCAGTTTCTTCCTTGTTTCTCTCTCAACAGAAGCCTGAAACTGCTTAAAGACACCGAACACTTGGTCCTTCGTCTTCAAGGCATAAACCCAAAGTTTCCTTGAATGATCATCAATAAAAGTCACAAAGTAAAGTGTACCACCAAATGTTTTAGTCCTCATTGGACCACAAAGATCTGAATGTACCAACTCAAGCACCTCTGATTTCCTAAAAAGAGGATGACTCTTGAAAGAGACTTTATTCTGCTTCCCAGCCAAACAATGAGTACATTTTTCCAAACTTGCACCATTCAAACCTAAAAGTAGATTCCTTTTGGTCAAAGATTCAAATCCTTTCTCACTAATGTGGTTAAGTCTCTTGTGCCATAACTCTGACTGATTATCACACTCAGCTATATTAACAGCATCAATAGAAACTGAAACCTTGGTCCAATACAAACCTGAACACTTCTTTCCATGTGCCACAACCAAAGAACCCTTGGAAAGTTTCCACTGTCCACCACCAAAGGTACTAAAATAGCCATCATCATCAAAAACACTAGCAAAAATCAAATGCAAACGGATGTCTGGTGCGTGTCTGACATTCTTCAAAGTCAACTTTGTCCATTACTGGTTACCAAACAAACATTGCCAATGCCAATCACATTTGACATACCATCATTACCCATCTTCAAAACTCCATAATCACCAGGAGTATAAGATGTGAAGAAATCCTTCCTAGATGTCACATGAAAACAGGCACTACTGTCAACAACCCAACTAGTCTCATCACAAGTAACATTTATCAAATTCTCATTACATATAATCACAAGATCTCTTCCAATAGTGGTGGCAACACGATCATCATTATTATTATCTTTCTTTTGTTGTTTGCTCTTGTTACCTTTGTTCTTTTTTTTCCATCGGTATCAGAACCTTTGGACATGCCCCTTTTTACCATAATAATCAAACTCAAGATTTTTGTATTTAGACCTTGATTTGCTTCTACTCTTATTTTTGCCTTTATTGCCTTGTCCCTGATCCCTCTCACTGCTTCTCCCCCTGTTTTCAGTAACCGAAACCTCTGACTATGAAGAGGACGCCTGCTGAGTTCGTCGTCTGACTTCTTTATTCAAAACAACAGTCTTTACATAATTCATGGTCATAACACCTCCAGGAGCAGAACTAATCAAAGTGACTCTGAGATTTTCCCAAGAATCAGGTAGAGTATTAAGCAACCAAAATCCCAAAATTTCATCTTCAAATTTTATACCCATGCCGGAAAACTGGTCAAAGCATCCCTGAAAATCACTCAAGTGATTAGAAATAGAACTACTATCCTTGTAACTCAAGTTCATAGCCTGCTTCAACAAAAACAATTTATTATTCCCAGACTTGGAGGCATACAAGGTCTCAAACTTCTCCCACAAAGTTCTGGCATGTGAGTCATTAACAATATGATTCAAAACATTATCATCTACCCATTGCCGAATAAAGCCACAAACCATCTCATGTTCAAAAGTCCAATCTTCATCAGATTTAGCCTCAAGCTTTTCACTAGCAAACACTGATAAATGTAATTTTTTCACAAATAATAAAATTTTCATCTTTCCTTTCCACTTGTGGTAATTTGTGCTATTCAAACTAATCATTCTACTGTAATTTGGCTCCATCATTCAATCAAGTAAACAAACCAATAAATATCTCTGATACCAGCTGTTGGGAAAGAAAAAGGGGTGTGTGCACTGCGGAAGTAATAACACACAAATTGACAATAAAATCTTTCTCACTTGAAAGAACCTGTGAGGAGCAAAATATATAGCCAACCAAAATATACACCAAAAGATATATCTAAGAATGCATAAAAATAAATAGGCAAAGAGAACACACACAATTTTAACGTAAAAAACTCCCTCAATGTGAGAGATAAAACCACGGGACCTAATCCAGAAAAATCTCCACTATAACAGATCAATAAGTACAGCAAAGTGTCTCCCAATAAATAAGGATATCACAACGATTCTTACTCACTACCAACAAAGTAGAAATCAACAAAGCTCAAAACTCACAAAGGAGTACAAACAGCCCAACAAATAGAGATGGAGAAATAAAATTCTGACTGTACAAGTAAAAGTTCACGATACAAGGAACAACATACTAAAAAATCATCAAAATTAGATCACAAATGACCACCCGATCTGAACACACAAAATTAAATCTGAAAGAATTTTCTCTTCTCTACGGCGCTGCGCTTCCGTTTCTCCACGAAGAAAAATGAAGACCAGTGAACAGAAAATTGAGGCTTGGCTTTTTAATAGTCAAATTGACTTATTGTGCAAATAGAAGTCTCGTGACTTTTTTTTTTTTTAAATAATATGGCATGGGCCCACTTGGGTTGGCCCATCCATCAATTGTGCCTTGAGAATAGAAATTGTGACAATAAGAAATCCTCCATATCAACAGAAAGAAATCATCATAAAAAATTAATTTGGAGAAAGTCAGCAGTTTGAGATACATGTCCACAGGCTTGTTAAAATTTCATGAAAAAGAACTCTCGTTTTGTTATTCTATTTGCATATTGCTTAAGTTCAAACATGAAAGATTTATTTAAAACACTTGCCTTGGTCTTTGTCCTCGTCTGAAAGCAATAAAGGAAAATTTCTCATCTTCAAAGCCACGTAAAGGCTCACCCTTTGAACGCTGCAAAATGATAAAATTTAGAACAAAAATAAATTTCTAGTTATGTAAATCCTTCTTAATATAAAAGAAAAGAGAAAAGTAGGAATGTGAGGACGACATGACTCTTTCCAATGCAGAAAGTAAAATACGGATTAAGGACAAACCTTGTAGGCACGTTGTGATAATGTCCTTTTCAAGCGCTGAACAAAATGACAATATTTACCAGTGGACAAGTCCCATCATGAGGACCCTGCATGAACAAAATTTATCAAATAAAAAAATAAAAATGGGACAGGCAGAGAAAGAAAGAATGAAATTGGCAAACAGTGAAAATGTAATATACTTACAGGAGCAACTATAAAAGTACCAGCCTTTTGAGTCATCAAGTCTTTACAAACTTCATTGTTCTTACGAGCAGATTTACGGTATTTCTGCAAAAAGCAGCAAATTCCATTCTTTGTAAGAATAAAATGTCTAAACAAAAGCGCACAACCATGATGAGAAAAGACAGAATACAAAGATTATTTATCATTGTTCAAAATTTTCTTAAAAGAACTATATAAAAGAAGTAGTAAATTTACTCTTTCTTCCATCCATAATATGTGAGATCTCATCTGAGCTATAATGTTAGATCCATGAGGTGTTCCAGGTTCAACAAAAACCTACAAGATATTGATTTCACAAATAGAAATAACATTAGATACAAGATAAGATTGAAAAAGGATCAAACAAAAAGATAAATTTATTAAATTCAAAAGTGCTCTCATTCATTTCTTCTTTAAGAAAGTTTTTTCTATAATTCATAAACATTTTTCTTTGCTCCTACCGCTCCTTTTCCCCTCCTAATTACTTTGTTTTACTTTCTAAAAAATGTTAAAGTGGCACCATTCTAGTAAGTAACATAAATTAGCTAAGACAATCCTCTCCATCAGTAGACAATAAAGCAATAAGCTTGAAATGATACCAGAACATTCCATGTTAGATCCCAGAGCTGGCGCACTATGGTAATTCGATCCTTTAGTGATGGGATCTATCCAAGTACATAGGACTTCGTCCCATAAAACAGATTGCAAGCAATTAGCATCAATTTAAGATAACATAGACAAATACTTTATATGCGCAATGCTTGAAAAAATAATATCAAACAAAAGTATGTCCCTTCCAGCATTACAGAAAAGGCAAACAGGGTTCTATAACTAAGCAATGGAACTGAACGAAGAGGGCGAATTCAGCTGAAATATTTAGTTTGTTTCGATCTAAATTTAAAAATTGGAAGGGGAAAAAAATACTCAACCCTCTACTGAGAAAAATTCTGTTGAACATACGAACCATATACAAATAGTTTATTATCTTTTATGTATATCTTCCATGTTATGGCAGAGTTTAATAAATTAGTTGAGCAAACCAATTAGATCTTCAAATCCATCTAACATAGCTGCCTGCAAATTAAAGTTTGATACATGAAACACATATGGATAAACATAACAAATTTTAATATAATTAAGTCACATATGGTGTATAAAATTCTATCTTTGATTTTAATTTTTGGTGACAGACATGATGTTGTTAGGGTTTGATTATTGGTTTTGATTGATAAGGATACAACAACAATAACAACAACAACAACAACAGCAAAGCCTTTTCCCACTAGGTGGGGTCGGCTACATGGATCAAATGATGTCATTGTGTTCTATCATAAACCATGTCCTTAGAAATACCATTTAAATCTAAGTCCATTTTAACGGTTTTGCCTATAATTTTTCATGATCTCCTTCTACTTCTAACTATTAGACTATTCACCTAATCTACTCCTTACTAGAGCTTCTTATAGTCTTCTCCTCATATGGTCAAACCATCTAAAGCGAGATTCTACCATCTTTTGCTTAATAGGTGTTATCCCTACTTTCTCTCTAATGCATTCATTATTAATCCTATCTTGTCTTATATGTCCACTCATCCAACGCAATATCCTCATCTCTACAATACTGAGCTTATGCTCTTATTAGTTTTTTACTGGCCAGAATTCAATACCATAAAGCATCGAGAGTCTTATAACTATGCGGTAAAATTTTGGTTGATAAGGATGTTGCTAGAAATATATTGTATAACACTCATGCAATTCTTTTGTACATGAATATTTTTATTTTAGCATACATGTCTAAAGTCAAAATAGATTAACTAAAGCAATCCAACATTATTAGATTTTATTATTGAAATCCATTTTATCTTTGAACTAATTTCAAATTTTTCCAGGGCCAATTAATATGGTTGGCTTATTTTCACCTCTAGACTACACAAACTAAATTGAAGAACAAACAACTCCTTGCTAATAGATGTAAACAATCTAAAAGAAAAAAGTTACCACAATTACGAGGTCATGCCCTCTCTCCAATTTACGAATACTTTTAGAAAGTGCTCGAATGGTGTCATAGGTATGAATAAGCGGCAAATTCTTGAGACCTATATAATCAACAGCAGAACAAAATTTGAAATTCATCAACTATTAAACACTTTCCTCTCAGGTTTTCTCAGGAATATCAGAAGGAAAAGCTTTCAATATATTCAATAATAAACGGCGATATCCACTTCATAAATTAATGTAACAAACATAGCATTATATAAAGGGGAAATCCAGGGATGTCAGTTGATGATAAGGACTGTTTAACTCATTTCAGTGTGACTGGTATGACTTAGGCACCATGACTAGAAAATGGTATTTCAATGTATTAATGAAGAACCAAACAAAGTGAGACCTGTCAGACTATCTCTTTCATAAACTTTAAAATCTTGTGATTTCGCTGGCAATCTTCTCCTATAATAGATAAAACCAACCCTTAACTTTTTTTCTTCTTTTTTTTTTCCTTTTCAAGTATATTATTTATTCACCTTAAAAGGGGAAATTTCTGCTTTTTCTCTGCAAGATTAGTTTAGTATTACTTCCTCCAACTGCTTGAAAATTGAAATAATTAAAAGTAATTGAATATACCCTCTGAACGTTCTTTCTGTCATCAACAGCCACTCAACCACTCAATAATTAAGAGAGGAATAATTTTGCAGCGACCAATCTCCAGGTCCAACTGGCTTCATCGCTATCATTTGTTAGGTGATTAAAGATACCTAATTCTTGAAAAGTTGATTTCCCAACGCAAATCACCCCTCTCAGACATGTCTCATTGAAACTTGAATTTTACTCTGACATTTCCTAAGATTTAATCACCTTTATCTTTTGTTTTTAATGCAGGATAAATAATCAAACCAATCCCAATTAAGTCATATGCAAACATCCCTAAAATATTTTAATAAGATGGATCATAATCCACCAACCAAAAATCGATATAATAAGGTATGGATTTTAGATATAAAATGATATGATTGTATTATTTTATCTTCAGTGCACCTGAGTGAGAAGGTTTAGGTCAAAGTAAGAGCCTTCAAATTTTGCAAGGTTTTGCAGTTATTCTGTGAATCTGAGACAGATTCTACAACTTGCCAGTGGATCTATTCCGTTTTAGGTTAAGTTATTAGAGATCTCAATCACTACCAAGATCACTGCAGCACCCTCTGAAACATGGCTCTGGTCATACATCCCACAGATCATGGGGGTGCATGATCCAGATCACCAAAATTGCCAACCCAAGTCCTAATGAAATAATTTTTTTTCTGACATAATTGATGATGCAACATCAAAATATTAAAAAGACTAGATAAAATTAAAAAAATATATATCATATATATCAATTAAGAAAATAGAATAACCGTAAAAAAAATTAAGAAAATATAATACAGTGCTTTAGTTTATAAAACACCTGCCAAATCCATTCAGTATTTTCAGTAACTATGTTCTACAATTCAGTTTTTATCATTTCAAGATTAAAGAACGTAGTTTTGTTTTATCTTTTCTGCAACTGTGGAAGAATAGGATTTGTTTCTGCAATCTTACAATTGTTGATCTTATGTATCATTCACATTCAATACAAAGACTACTGAAATTCTAATCAAGTCTAATACAATAATCAAACTTTTAGAAGGTGACAAAGTAAATTCCCCAAGAGTACCAACACCCAAAGTAACAAATAAACTAAGCCTGCACGTGCACCCTTCTCCATCATACATATCTGTGTGGTGTACCCCATCCAAATAATTATATTTGCAGTATATGATATGATAGTATTACTGATTACTCATCCCTATATACATCAGGACATGGAAATGGAAAGGTGCTCAGCCCTCTAGTCAAGCATACAAATAATTTTTGAGAACTTAATAATCCACACTAAACTCACTAATAGTATACTAGTTTGTTTAATAATAATGTCAAATGATGAGGAATTTAGTAATCTATTAACCATAAGCTTTAAATTACAGTTAAATTTCATGATTTCAACATGACTGTAAATGTACATCTCAGTAGACCCTCTTCTATTGCTTCAAATGTACATTCCAAGTTGGGCTGTTGCCCTTCTAGCCTTCTCCTAAAACTTAATATTCTTTATCCTCCCTCACCTCAATTTGAAAGCATTGAGAAACCTATCTTTCTTGAAAAATCAATTAACATTTACCTTGTATTAAATGAACTTTCTCTAAAGATTTTGGCCAGACTTCTTGCAGTTCCCTACATCATCAGATTTAAAAGGCAATAAATTAATTCAAGAAACAACATAACTAAAACTTATAATATCAAAGTTAGCCATTCACCAGAACAAAGTTCAAGACTCTCTTACCAGAAAGCCGAACCCGTCCCAGCACCAAAATCTAATACCTTAGCTGGGGAGAAACTAGGAAGCCTTCTACAAACCTAAAAGGACATAAAGAGTTCCGTTGAGATTAATTTCAAATTCACCAACATTTTATTCAAGACTGAAAGGCTTTGTTTTTTTTGGTCATTCATTAAAGTAAAAAGTTAAAGTGAACATACGTCAACATACATGGTTCACACCTTAATGAAACTGAATCGTGAAGTATCTGATCCTACTCCCATATGATATGACTTGGAAAATAAATGAAATATATATATGTGTATATATATATATATACGTACATACATACATACATAGAAGACACTCTAATCCCACATTAGGGATTAACCAATCATTATTCAGTCTGACACATGAATCCAGGTTCCCTGTTTGATTAAATTTAGACCTAAAATCTACCACCACAATTCTTGCTATTACTTCTATCCATTTCATTCATGATCTCCCTTTTATCTTCTTTGATTTCAGCACTCGTCTGGCATCCTGACCCCATCTCATAAGAGCATTCATGTATCAGTTATCACTAATCATTTTCATTTTAATGACAACTTAGGCAACCCCTGCCTTTGAAGAAATATATTTTCATTAGAATCCTAATGTTTTTCACCTTGTTATCTCATAGTTTTTAACACCAATTATTTGAATGATATACTCTCTCTTCTTTCATTGACATTTTTTCTTTATTTTTCCCCTTTCTGGATTCTGTTTTGAACCTACCTCCTCAAGTACTCTGTAACAAGCAGAGTAAACGGCAGGCATTCAAGAAGCAACATAAGCAATCGTCTCATCATCTCTGTACGTGAGACCAATGTCGCCATAAGAGCTCTTAATCTTCTAACGTACTGATGACAGCATAAGTTTAATAAGTTAGCAATAGATAGATGATGATGATGATGATGAATTTTCACCTCAGCCCCGTCCTCTCCTAGAAGAAGCTCATTTCAAAAACCCAACAAGATCACCTCACTGCCAAGCTCATTTGAAAACCCAACAAAATTGTTTTGTTTCAGTTCACCCAGGATGAATGAATGATGCCACTAGCCCACTACAGAACTGTAGCTCAACGTTCTGCTGGCCGTCCAGCTCGACTCGCCGTCGTAAAGCTATTAACGGGTTCTGGTCACACGCAACCATGTGGTGTCGTTCATCAACATTCAACCTTGTTTTGTTTATAGGTTTATCCAAGAAGGGCTTCGAGATTACATGTCATGTGGTGTCACTCAATTCTCATTCTCTTGGGACTTGGGACCCTCCCACGGTAGAAATCCAAGGTCTTGTGGTACCCTGAGACTCTGGCTGGAGACATGGAGTAGCCCACAGATTAACAAGAAAGAAAAACTGGTGATAGTAAGTTGACAAAGATGATTAAGACATGAGAGTGTAGAATGAAAGTAGAGATTTTTATCTTAAAAGGTGAGATTTTTACCAAAAGGAAAAAAGAGCTCAGGTTGTTATTAGAAGACTTTGGAGGGAAGAGAGGGGTCAGGGGAAGGCCACGCGTCGTTTTATGCTTAACCTCTGGTCAAATTACTTATGATAATAGATTTATAAAATTTATAGTATAGGAAAAATTATATATTACCTTTAAATTCTTTAATTTTATGTATTTTTATATTGAAATTTATTTTATTTATTATTATTTTCACTTTAATCCTTTATCGTTTTCTCCAATTGTTTCTATAAATTTTTATTACTAGCCTCTTGTCACTATTGTCATGTGACAAAAATTATCTTCATTTTCATGTCCACATCTTAGATCTAATTTCATGAATTACGTTTCAAAATCGCACCAATCTCGTAGATGGAAAATAAACCCTGGGTTGGGATTTAGTTATGGGGTGTGGTGGTGTTCCATTCGTGGGTGATGTTAGGTTTGCAAACAAGGGTGGAAGATGACAAAGGTCTGAGGCGATGCTCAAGTTGCACAGATAGTGGTGGTGCGGATCTGATGGTGGTGCGGATCTGACAGCGGTGCGAGGCGACGTTCGGGTGGCAAAAGTCAGGTCATCGACGATCTGGGTTGTTGTGTATGGTGGTTACAAGTTGCTTGAGGATGGTGGTGGGTGGTGGTTTTTTGATTTTGATGGGAAAATGTTAAAAATTTATTACAGAGAATTTGTTGATATAAATATTGAGATTCTGTGGTTGGTAGGGGGTGACTCCAGTAGAGGAAAAAGATGGAAAATGATTAGAACATTTTTATAATTATTTATTTTACAAAATAACACTCTTTATGTATAATTTATAATATCAAATTTCTTCTACTTACTTATTTATCATGTTGCAGGTAATTGATCACTATCGCTCATCTATTTTTCTATTCATATAACAGTTTTGATTAAGAGGTTCATCCATAAACCTCATTTAAGGAGGTCCGTGTTAAACGCTAGGGGTGTAAGTGGGTGGTTAGGTTCGATTTTTGAGAGAAAATAAATCCGAACCAATCAAAATTAATTGGTTTGATTTGGTTCGCTTTTCGTATTTTTTTATAGTCAAATTCAAACTAAACCGAACTAAACCTCTGCGGATCGGTTTGGTTCTGGTGATCGGGTTGACCATTTTTTTAATACAAAAATTAGCTAAATAATTAGTTTTTCATAATAATAAAAAATACATAATAAATCTATAAAAATTTTCTAGAAATAAAATCAAACTTATTTATTTGAATACTAATAATTATTTCATGTTTTAGAATGTGTATTAAAAGGTTCATAAATATGGAATAAAGAAACATATTAATATTTGTATTAAGAAATTATATTTGAATAAGTTAAAAAATTTTCAAGAGAGATTTAACTTGACAAGTTGTATAATACTACTATTCAATTAAAAAGGAAGTTGTAAGGCTTTTAACTTGAAGGTATATATGTAATCAATTGAACCCCTAAGGACATGAGTGTAACTAATGGAGACTTGATTAGTTAAACTTTGAATCAGTAACCTAGCAAGTTTAAAGTCTCCAACCTTTGCAGTCATATCTTCATCTAAGAGAATGTTATTGGGCTTCAAATCGCAATACACAATAGGAACTTTACTATTATTGTGCAAGTAATTCAATGCACAAGTAGCATCAATATCTATATTTCACTCTTTCTAAATGTCAAATCCAAAAGTAAGTAGAAAATAACCATTGTTTCACCTTTGTGGTCAGCTAGTTGCGGTGCTGGTGAGCTGTGGTGTCGGTGAGTAGAACTGAATGCTTTGGCAAATGAGTTTTCTGGCTTTATGCGTTAGACGAATGACGTGACTCGAAATGCGTGGCGCAGAGCGATCGACCTAAATTGTGGCGAAACGTAACTTATGGTAAGTTGCGGTGCTAGTGATGAGCGAAACGAATATTTTTGGCGAGAGAGTTTTCTAACCTTCTCGCATTGACAAAACGACGTTTTAGGGACTGAGAATTGGGAAAGTATTACAAAAAGTGAAAAAAAAGAAAGTAGTAACCAAAAAAAGGTTGTAGCATAAATTAAAAATAATAAATATATATATATATATAGTTTAATTTAGTTCGATTTTGAAATTTTAAATCTGAGAACCGAACCAATTAAGCTTTAATTTATTCGAATTTTACTCAAACTAATCAATATACTCAAACTAAACTAAACCAATTTAATTGGTTCAGTTCGGATTGATCGGATTAGTCAGATTATCTAAACCAATTTACACCCCTATTAAACGCTCTCGAAGGCTACATTGGGAAGGGGTAGGGTGGGGGAAGAGTGGTGTAGGTACTGCATGCTAGGTGGAGGTATGGATAGGCTGGGGCGATGCTGTGTTGGGTGGGGGTGAAGTTAACTTTATTTAAAATAAATTTTAATTGAAATTCTTTTCAAGAAATATTATAAAATTATAAATTATTTTGTATTAAATAAGTTAAAATGAAAGAAATCCCATCAACTATAAGTTTGTTTTAATAAAACTCTCATGTGATTCAAAATTTAACAATTTAATTTATTCAATTTATCAAACTCTATATATTGACTCTTTATAAAATTTTTTGCACATTCATAGAGAGTTAATCTTACATTACATTATACAATTCAATAAGTTAAAAGGAATCAAGTTGTAAAGTTTTGAACTATAAGGAGATTTTTTAAAAATGACCTATAGTTTGAAGAAATTTCTTACATTTTAGCCTATTAAATATAATTTAAAACCAGATTTTATAATTTAAGTGTTAGAATTCAATAATTTAATTATTTAAATAAAAAATTTAGCTGATAAATTAGTTATATATATATATATATATTTATGAGAAGTGCTTTAAAAGTATAAAAAAATAATATTATTGTATTATATATAATTTATTACTTATTAAGAAAAAGATAGTCTTATACTTTTTTTTAAAGAATGTATTATTATTCACATTATTTTAGATGAATGTAATTAAGTGTGAAAAAATAAAAAAAATATGTATAATTTTTTATAATTTATTAATATAAAATATTAAAAAAAATATATAATATAATGTAAAAAATAAAATACATATATGTTTATTATAATCGGATTCTGAACTTTACGTAAATTTTTTCCTTTTTTATATCCCCAAAATGTCATCTTTACTCATTAAACACTAATAATGTAGATAAGGGGTAAAACATAGAAAGAGAAAGGGTACAACAATAATTTACTACTAATTGCCATTTTATCATGTTATACTAATCCAATCACTTCCTTGCAGTTACAACCGCTTAATGCACTCTCCCTGCCTTTGACCTCTAGACAACTACAAAACAAAGTTTAGGAGAACATATATCAGCCAATAAAATAAAAAATAAAATTTAATGTCAAATAAATAAAATAAAAAAATACAGATCGATGCACATCCACTGGTATAATAATAAAAGTAAATATGTCATTTTGTAAAATAATATTTTTTTTATCACTGATTCTCATTTTTTTTTCTCTCTATATTCTCTTCATTCAAATATGTGAAGGGAAATTATATTTTTTATCTATTTTCTCTTCTCTCAATTTCTTTCCTTCCATTTTCTCTTCTACATCCAAACAGAGAGTTAAAAAACAATTACCCGAACATTTTTTTTTATTCTTTTATTTTTAAAAACAGGAAATAATTTTTTTAAACAGTAACCAACAAGTCCTATTTTTTTTTTTGTTTTTTAGTTTTTAAAAACTATAAATTGTTTCTAAGAGCAGAAAACAAACAGGTCCATAGTATTATTTATTTTCGAAAACAGAATTTTCAAAAATGCAGTTTTCAAGATTATGTTGTCAAAACGTGCTTCACAATTCACTTAAATCTTGGAAGGATAGTAATAAAGGGAGTGGATGACAAAAATTATTAAAAATGTGTTTAAAAACTATTTGAAAAGAATGAATAAAATGATAAAGGAAGGATACACAGTCTCCAAATTTTGTCCACTAAAATTTGAAGGTGAAATGACAAATTCCAAAGTGCACCTGCAGCTTCATGCCTGAAAGCTGAAAACGTGAAAATTGAAAAAACTCTGTGCCTCAAATGCTTCTTGCCTGACACCCGCCACCCGCCACGTTGAACTCAAGTGGGCCGAGAACTGAATGTTGAATGCAGAAGATTAATGTTGAACTCAACAGAACCGAATAACGAATGTTGAAAAGTAATGGTGAGAAGTGGGGCTCCTACAAAAAGGACTTCTAAACCATCTTTTTTTTTTTTTATATATATTGAAGTTTACACCTTAAGAAGCCCGTTTGCTCTAAATTAACTTCTCAACATGTAATTTACAAAGAAAAACGTTTGTTGACCAAAAAAAAAAGGGTTCATCTTCATCAGTCAGTTTCCACTAAATACTTGTTTTATTTTTTTGGTATTAGACTTTGTTAAGGCTTAAGGGAAGCCTCACCATTACGGTAGTGCTTTAAGAATCCCCACTAAAAACTCAAGGGAAAGGAGAAAGGAAAAGGATATTTCATCAAGAAGAGTTGAATTCCTTATCAAGAATTTACAAGTAAATTATGGGACTCCACTAAGTCGATTTTTAACTCTTGAAAAAAGTGTATTTTAATAACTAAAAGTTCAAGTACAGTGAAATGAATAAAAAATAGTTAAATTATTAATAATAATAATAATAATAATAATAATAATAATAATAATAATAATAATAATAATAATAATAATAATAATAATAAGCCCACAATTCAATCCTATATTGTTCTCAAATTACTTGCAATTTGCAATCGACAACCCTTGTTCAAAATTAATTATATATCCATGTAAACGCGAAAATTTAACCAGCATAATGCCTCGACAAGCTACAGCTACGAAATTTGTCGATAGTACAATGATCCCAAATTTTTAACTGTACAACATCTACATCTTATCTATCTAATGCCTTGATAATAATAATTGCTTTATTTTTTTAAAATAAAAAATAAAAAAGGTATTGAAAGGAAATAAATAGCCTGGTGATCGAACCTTGGAAAACTAGAGGCTAGTTGGGGTAATTATATTTGCTTTTAGATTAATTGTGCAGTATAGTCCTCTTCAATCTCTAATCTCAATTTTCAGTCAAGCAGCAACTGCTTGCGAGATGCTGTGCACCAACGAACAAAGCATGCTTGGAGGTTTGGCCAGTCAGAGGATGGGCAGCGTGTAAAATGGTGGAGCCAGAGAGAAAGAACCTGCTCCTGCTCCTCTTGTTCCAACCTTTCTATAATGTCCTCCAACACCCTCTCTAACTCACGCCTCTCGCTGATGCTTAAAGCTGGGACATCGGTGCCATTACTGGCCCTGCACAACAATGGCAGCCATGACTGTAACATCTTTAACTTAACTTGCATGTGTTGCTTCATCTTGCTTTTCTCGATTTCATCTAGCCCCATGTCTTTGGCTTCCTTGAACAAGAATGCTGCAAGCAAATTCAAGCCAATTGTTAGAGAATATGACCTAAATTTAATTTTCTTGATGTATAATGTTGATGAAGTTACTGACACGGTCATGATTCCCCCCCCCCCCTCTTTTTATGATAAAATTGACATAGTCACTGTTTGTGAATGTTGTTATTGTTAATATCAAAATAAAAAAGATATATGGCTACATATGGGCTTGCTCCAAGGGGTTTCTACATCCCTATTTTAAACTCAAAGCCAACTGGATATCATTTGGACCAAAGTTGTACAATGAGAACCACAATGAACTTATTGTAAGGTTGGAATCACAAGGACACACAATAACTAATTTTCAAGCGAACTTACGAAGGAAATTCTTTGCCTCTTCAGTTATGTAATATTAAATATGTATTATCTTAATTATTTGGTTTATCATTATTTTTCACTTTAATTACATTTTCACTACTTATAAAAATGGAAAAAAAATCTTAGGTACTATTAATTTTTTCTTACTTGATCTTATTAAATACGTATCATTTTAATTATATAAGTCATTATTGTCTCTCAATTTTACTTTTAAAACATTTTTTAATGACCGAAATGATATACATTAAAATGAAAGGAGCTAGAAAATCCAATGTCAGATGGAAGAAGACATAATAGCCCACCAACCATTAATCTAATGTCAATAGTTTATTGGGCATTCTAAAGTTTTAGACTACCTAGAGTGTTGCTCTAAATAAATAGGATTAAACAATGTTTCAAATAGCTTTTATCATTAGGGTTGTAATTACAATAGTTTTAAAAATTATTTAAAGAAAACGATGCAAATTGAAATAGCTAGATAATATCATGCATTGTAACGACCATTCAAATCTCAATGTATCAAACAACAATTTTGACAGCCATTGTTTCTATTTATGCAAATATTATTTAATCTCAAAGTTTATTAGTTAATGAAGTAACTATTCTGATTAGTTTAAAATGCATAAATTTTATAAAGTTAGTATACTTTATTGTATGTATAATTTTGCTATTCTTAGTGGGACAACAAGTCTGGTGATTATAAAATATTTTCACAATTCCCAGTCCCTACCCACCTTTCAACTTTTGTCCAAAAGAATTTCTACCCTTATTCCACACGCTAAAATTTTTAGCTTGACATCAATGTTGTTCTTAGCTATGCGCTGGCTAGTGGAAAAAAAAATGATAAAGAAAATTTTATAATTAAACTAATAATTATGAGGATAAAGAAATTCATGGAACTAAGTTACCTATTATTTTATTAGAAACTAGGAAAACGTGACCAATATATAGATATTTTCTTCTTTCCGTAGTTTCAAATTTTTTTCTGAATCTCCATCACTTCGAAAAATAAAAAAATAGGAAAATATTGTTATTTTCTTAAAAACTTTGATATATTTTTCTGATACATTTTCTTAATTTTCTGCCTCAATTCTTCTTTATTATAAGTGTAAAATAAAAAATATTAAATAAAAAATTAAAATACAATTAATATTTTGAGAATATAAAAGATATTTAATATTTTTTATTTTTTTACTTAATTAATAAAAAATTGAATAAATACAATCAATATCTTGAGAATTATTAAGAATGAGATTATTAAGAGATGAATTAATTTTATTTTTTAAGAAAAAAAGGAATTAATTTATTTAATTTAAATTTTGGGTTGAGAAAAAAAGTCAAATTTAAAAAAGAGGAAGAAAGTTAATACCTGAAAGTTTGAGAAGCGAAGTCTGCAAACGCGGGTCAGCGGTAAGAGCGAGGAATCCCAAATTAGACGCCGCCGCCCACCGCCACACAGCTTCCTCGGTGCATCCACAAGCAACCAGCTTCTGAGCCAGCCACATCAACTCCGCAGCCAGCTTCTCTGCCTCAACCCCACACAGGCTCCCCTCCCCTCCTCCTTCTCCTCCTCTTACCTTCCAACCACCAACCGTCTGCACCGCCCTTAAAACCCTCCTCAGCCGGTAGTACTCACCCTCTCTCTCCCCCTCCCCGCGCTCCACCGCCGCCGCCTCCAGCTGCCTCAGCGCCCTCGCAAACGCCGCAGACAAAACGACACGGTTGACCTCACGCAGCGCGTGGACCCCTTCCTCGTGGTTGTCGTGGATGATCCTCTCCGCCAGAGACCGAACCACCTCGTACTTCCTGGAGCTAACCGGGATGTCGTTTAGTATGGACAAGAGCTGCGAAAGCGCCCGCCCGATGCCCGTGTCGTTTTGCGGGGCGCGGGTGTCGAATACGTAGTTGTGGGCCTTGGCCTTGACGGCGTCGTATTTGTGGCGAGGCACGAGCACGGACAAGAAGAAGTGGAGGAAGAAGGAAGGTACGAAACGGATGAAGAAGAGGTAGCAGGTGAGGAGAATGAAACGAAACGTTTCGAGGAGTTTGTAATTTTGGACGAAGGAAATGAAGGATTTTTCGGTGTTGAGAATGGAAGCTACGAGGTTACGGAGGAGAAGCGGCGTCAGTGGCACCGTCCCCTCACAACTCTCCATCTTATTTTTCCCCATCTCGTCACTCACAGCTATATGAGGCCTGCCCTTCTTTGTTTTCTCTTTTTTTATAGTGACAAGGAAAGAAAATGCTACGCTGTTAATTAGGCTGTACATTTGAGTTGTATCCTTATTTGTTTGTTTTATTTAACAAGTTAACAACCGCGCCTCTTTTTTTATACTTTTGTCTTCTTCTTTTTTTCCCCTTTGGAAGAGGATATTTCCTTGAATAAGTTACGTTATTCAAATAATAGTAGTCTTTTTTTTGCGTGAAGTTATTGTGTACAATAGTTTATAAATACGAGTAAAGTACTCTTTTTATCAAATTATTATTAGTGAAAAAATTATTTATTAAAATATTATATTTATTTAAAATTATTTATTAAATTATTTTTTTAAAATTATATATTAAATTAATATTCTTTTATTTAATATAATATTTTTTAATAATTTTTAATTTATATAAAATATTTTAAATAAGGTGACGTATTTATATGAATTATATCAATATAGTAAATGTAATTTATGTGTATGTGTTATTTTATTTAACGCAACTTATGTGAATATATCATTTTATATAATGTTTTTTTATATAAATATGTCATGGTAGGATTTCATCAATGATAATTTGATAAAAAAGTTACAGTAAAGTTAAAAATTACTAATAAATTTTAACTAGTTATTTATTACGAAATTATAAAAATTAATTAATACAATAAAAATGTGTGTGAATGGAAGGAGTCGAAACTTGAAAATGAAGTGCTGACTAGTCGAGGATGATGGTGTATAACTAAATATGATGGGAGGGTTATGAGCGAAAAGACTGGTGCACACGGAGTTCGATGAGTTGGTCAATTGAAATTAAAATCGGATTGGTTAGTGGTTAGATAATCGGGTTGATCGGATTTGGTCGTGTCACGGATCGAGTTGAAAACGACGTCGTTTATTGAAATATTTGATTCACCAAACCCGTAACTCGAATCGATATTTGTCGGTTGACAAAATTTTATCCAACCCGACTTGATTACCCGAACCAACCCGAATATATGTGATCGGATCGGGTCGAGTCGGTTGGGTTGACGAGTTCGCGGTTCGAGTTGTGCACCCCTATAAAAGACGAATGGTTTGGGTTGTAGAAAAGGACGGTGATTTGGACAATTATTGCGCTATCATTTGGACCGTTCAATCGTCTTATCGTTGTGATTCATGACTCGTGACGTGAGAGATGGCGCGTACACTGTACCAGTCACCAAAGAAATAAGGGCACACTTTATTGAGATATATTTTACGTATAATTTATATATATATATATATATTATATTTATATTATATATTAATATATAAAAATATTTAATTAATTTATATGTAATTATAATATTTTTATAAAATATAAAATAAATTTATAAGTAAATTATAAAAAATTAAATATATAAAAATTAGACAAATAATATGAAACGGATTCTCTCCAATCACGGGACATCCAAGAGCCGAGTTTGATCAAAAAATCCAACGGTCCAGTTTTTTTTAAATATTTAAAAAAATATTAAATTAATATCTTTTAATTTATTAATTTTTTCCATCTAAAAATCTAAGAATATGTTTGGAGATATCATAAATATTATAACACTTTATTACTTTCTTCCATCTAACTCTAAGAATATGTTTGGTATATCATAAAAAAATGAGAAATAAAAGAAAATATAATAAAATAA
This sequence comes from Ormosia semicastrata, assembly GCA_029884595.1. NCBI lineage: Eukaryota > Viridiplantae > Streptophyta > Magnoliopsida > Fabales > Fabaceae > Ormosia > Ormosia semicastrata. Next base: position 3,247,153 of record JAQQTO010000057.1, on the reverse strand, counting down.
AAAAATAGATGAATTATTCTTGTATACAACAGAAAATAAAGGATATTATTTTTTCTTTTATTTAGTAAATCAAAGAAAATAAGAGAAATGTATGTCAATAATATTAAGATAAATAAAAATAGGGTTTTTGCTACAAGTGTTCAAGACACTTGTTAAAGAAATTAAAATAAAATTTTTAGATAAAATAAGATAAATAGTAATTTTTTTAATTTTTAAATTTTTTTAATTTTTAATGCATTGAATATATTATTTTTTTAAAACTTTTTATTTTAACTTTCTAAACAAATGTTATTAGGGTACATGTTAACAAAATCCATAAAAATATATGACACCCACTTAAATTCCTTTCCAATCCTCCTAGACATAGTTGTTTAACCCGATTGTATATTACATGTCAGCACAGCAAATAGGTAAAACTTGGGTGATCAACCCGAATTTTTAGATATATAAAATTTTAAAATTACTGATTGTAAGATTTAAACTTGGCACATGAAAAATCTTTGTGATTAATTTAGGGTCATTATACTATTAAACCATGTGTTTTTATTGAGTTATATTTTTATTTATTTAATTTATATTGTTATCCAATCAATTTAATTTTTAAACATGATATTAAATTATTATCATTCTTAGCTTGATTATATCATATAAAGTTTTTTTCATATAATATTTTTATAAGGTATTTTTTATATAATATTTTATTATTTTTATTTTTATCTAAATTTTTTAATTTAATCGCTTAACTTACTGTGAGATCATTCACCTAATAACGTAATCTTTTGACCCAATTAACTTTCCATTCAAGTTATACGACTATACTTCCAAAAGGAGAAGGATGAAATATTATGAGACCCATGAAAGAGAATCCCTCCTTTTCTCTTCCTCCCTATTGGTTACAACTTTACCAAACGAAGGGATAACTCGCTATTTTATGTCACTTCCTTTCTTTCTCGTCCTATATATTGATACCAAACATGATTGGTTTAAGAGTTGGTTTCTATTTTTGAGAATATGATTCTTAGGAATGAGATTTATAGGAATAATTTGTTTGGAAATCTATGAAACATATGTTTGATTTATTTTGAACGTCGCTAGAATGTTGAACAAGATTCCCAGGATTCTTGTAGTCCTCTGATTGTTTTGAAGACAAACTCTTATGAATGTTGGCTAATGTTCCTAAAATATCCCTAATAAGCAACAGATCTAGGGGAAGGGATGGGCTAGGGGAGGGGAATAGTCTCATCCTGTCGTCAATTAGAATTGGAAAAAGTCCTGGGAAGGAGCTAGTCTTGGGAGGCAGCTCATTCTCCATTGGACTGAGTTTCGTTGACAACATCAAAGAGAAGGTACAAACCCGGTGACAAAGGAGTTGCCGTCGATGATGGAGGTGATTAATGAGTTGTTGTTGCCGCTGCCATCGACCAGAATCTAAGGGAAAGCGTGGGGCATCATTGTGATCTTCACCTCCATCTCCGGTCGACGGCTTCATTTGGTTTTTGACTTGTGTGACGAGGAGCACTCAACCATCTTCAACACTAAGGCTAAGGCCCAAGCTTTTGCCATATCTGCATTGTTGGGGATGATTCCCAATCGTTGATTTGGAACCTTTCTTCTATGGATCAGCTTGTAGACAGTGGGATAAATCTTATTCTTGCTTACACTATCGGAGCAGATTGAGTAACTACAGTGGTCGTCTTCTCAACCGGACTGTGTTGCTGTTGCTGAAAAGAAAGACGGTGGAGGGGGGAGATTAAGGATGGACAAAAAAAATCTTTTCATAAAATAAAATCATTTGCATCACATGGGAATGAACTCAACCCACCCTACTGTGTGGGAGTAATTTCGTGGGAACATATGCTTACCTTATGTTTGGATGTTTTTTCATTAATGAAACGGAACGGAATAGGTAGGAATGGAATAAAAAGAAAAAAAATGGAATGGAATATAGTTTCTATTATCTTTGTTTGGAAGTTTCATTAATGGAACGGAACGGAACGGAATTATCCATGTGTTCCCTCCATTCCCCCTCAATTTTGGGGGAACAAAAGTTGGACATTTGAGGGGAAAAATCGAGAAAAAATGATTCTCATCATGTGTTACTTCTTCGTTCACCTATGCATTTTAAAACTCTCAAATAAAGGAAGTTATTTTCGTTCTCAACCCTTCCACCGCCATGAATCATTACCTATCATCCAAACATAGTATTAGTAAAAAACATGTCTGGAATGAGTTTTGCGTTGGAATGTTTTTTCATTTCCTTTACCAAACGTGGGAGTGTTGAATTCCCATCTCAAGATTATTGAGAATACAAAAATAACTCTTGTACCAAACACCTCCAAAAGTAGGATTGAATTTCTGTTAACCACTTTTTAAATTGAATAATTACTTATTTATTAAAATCGATTACAAATTGAATTAGTTATCTATCTAATAAAATTAATTATGTCTTCTTTACCAAAGATAGACCCAAGAAAACACACCTCAATGCACATATGTTACATCTTGGGAGAAGGAAGGAATATGGAATTTGATTTAAGGTCCTTGTATTCATCTACCAATTAGTTTAGCAGATGAGCTAGCTTGCACCTTTCTAATTAAATTAATTATTTGTTTAACTAATGTAATTATTCATTTATATAACTAAATTATCAATTCCATTTGTTACATCACTTGGGAAAAATCCAACCATAACATGGGACAGATTGTTAATGGAGCCAGCAATCCTATTGATCCTGGCGAAGGATCGGTGCAGGTTGATGAAGACAGGGGCGTGGTTGATCCTGTTAAGCAGGTTGTCACCGAAATGGTGGTTGATGGAAATTCTATTCCTCAGGTTTCATAAGTCTTTTGTACTCTCTTGCTTCACTTTTCCTTTTATGATGAATATTATAATTTGGAATTGTAGGGGTGCTTGTAGTAAAGGTTTGGTACTCTACTGCATGACTTGGTGTCTCGGTATAAATCTTAGTTTTTGGTTCTTGTTGAAACGCATGTCAGTGGTGTTAAAGCTGCTAGACTGATTAAGAAGTTTAATGTTATGTGGAAGAAGCTATTGGGTTTTCTGGAGGAATTTGGTGTATATGGAATAAAGTTTTCTGGAGGAATTTTGATTGGGTTTCTCAGTTTGGTGAGGCATATGTTGTTCACTTTCCCAAACTGAAATCAGATCATGTTCCTATTTTAATCAAGTTCTCGGATTACAGGTCTAATGTGCACAGCAGCAAACCATTCAGATTCTTGGTTCCCTGGGTGATGCATGGTGGTTTTTCAGATTTGATTAATGTTGCTTGGAATTCTAAAGGCCATTTGCTGGATAATATCTCCTCCTTGACTTCTCAGGTCAAAATTTGGAATAAGGAGGTTTTTAGTGACATTATTAGAAGGAAGCAGTGTCTCCTTGCTCGCCTTGAAGGAATTGCTAATCATTTATCTTTCTCTAAAAATAAATTTCTGGAGAAATTACAGAAAAATCTCTGGCTTGACTATGAGGCTTTGCTTATACAAGAAGAGGTTTTGTGAAAGCGAAGATCCAGGTGCAAATGGATTAATTTTGGTGACAAAAATACTAGGTATTTTCATGGAGTGGGTATGGCCATGAGGAAAAGAAACCGGATTAATGCTCTCAAGGATGTGAATGGTTCATAGTTTGACGATGTTGATGAGTTGAAACGGATGGGTTCTGAGTTTTATTCTAACCTTTATGGGAATGATCGGGATTATGCCAAGTTTCTGGTTTTCTGGTTAATTTCCTCATTTTTCTCAGGAAGAGTTGAACAGGTTAAATGGGGATGTTTCATCCAAAGAGGTAAAAGCTACTTTGTTTTCTATGGGGGGATTAAAGGCTCTGGTCCTAATGCTCTTCATGCAATTTTTTACCAATCTCAATGGGATTTGATTGAAGATTCTTTACGTGATAGGGTTAAATCTATTTTCCAGTAGCCTGACTCTATTAAGGAGGTAAATAATACTTTTATATCTCTAATTCCTAAGGTGGATAGCCCGAATTTTTTTTCTCAATTTTGCCCTATCTGTATGTGCAATGTGAATTATAAGCTGGTGACTAAAACTATTGTTACTAGATTGAAAAGGATTATGTCAAAAATAGTAGTCCCTACTCAATGCAGTTTTGTTCATGAAAAAGGCAAAGTGGTAATACAAGAAGTCATTCATACAATGCGAAATAAAAAAAGTAAGAGTGGCTTCATGGTTATTAAAATTGATCTTGTAAAAAGCTTATGATCGCATAAAATAGGATTTTATTAAGGATACCTTTATTAATTTTGGTCTTCGTGAAATTATTATAAGAATAGAACTTGATTCTAACTTTAGTTAGAGAAAATTTCTCTAATCCTCATCTAATCTGTTGTCACGTGTCTATTACTTATTTAATATGTTATTATGTGTTACTTTTAATTTAGTTTAATTAAGTTAATTAATACATAACAATAGATTAAATAAGTAAATAAAATTTGAGAGACTCTTTCCAATTAGGATTAGAGCCAACTTCTGTACTTATTATAAAGGTTCTGTGGCAATGCTTAACTACTGCTTCTGTGTAATTACTTTGGAATGTTGAATCTACTAAGTCGTTTTCTCCTTCTAGAGGAATTCGATAAGGTGATCTGGTCTCTCCTTTTGTTTTTGCGCTTTGTATAGAAAAACTTTCTCAGTTGATTTCTTTGGCGGTGGATTATGGTATTTGGGAATCGATTTCTTTGTCTTGAAATGGGCCTAAAATATCTCATCTTTGCTTTGTGGATGATCTTGTTCTTTTTGTTGCAAAAGCATCTATGGATCAGGTTCAAGTCATTAAAGGTGTTCTTGATTTGTTTTGTGCTAGTTCGGGTCAGAAAGTTAATACTGGTAAGACTTGTATTTATTGTTCCAATAATGTTAATCATGCCAGAAAACGGGAGCTTAGTGATGCTTTTGGCTATAGATTAACTGTTGATTTGGGGAAGTATCTTGCCGTCCCTCTTTTTCATGAGAAATGCTCTAAAAATACTTTCCAGTATATTATTGATAGAGCCTCATCTAGATTGAATGGGTGTAAAGCATCCTCTTTATCCCTTGCCGGAAGGGTGACTTTAGCACAATCTGCGTTGGGTACAATTCCAAGTTATGCAATGCAAACTTGTATTTTTCTAGTTAGTATTTGTGAGAAGGTGGATAAAGCTTGTCGTGATTTTATCTGGGGCTCAACTGAGAATGGTAAAAGAATTCATTTGCTTAAGTGGGATAAATTTTGTATGCCTAAGATGAAGGGTGGTTTGGGTATGAAAAAAATGCAGATTTATTAATCAAGCCTTTATGATGAAGCTTGCTTGGGTGTTGACTCATAAGTCTGACTCTCTTTGGGTGCAGGTGGTTAGAAGCAAATATGGCTGTATGGATGGAATGATTCCTCAAGTTAGGAAAAAATCTTGTGCTTCTAATGCTTGGAATGGTATTACTCAGGTCTGGAAAAAAATTTCAAACTCTCTTATTTGGAGAGTGGGTAATGGTCTTTCAGTCCGGTTTTGGTTAGATCATTGGTTAGCAGGTATTCATGCTCTTCAGGATTTTGCTATTGTTGATTTGGATGAGACTATGTTGCAGGAAACCGTGGCAGATTTTGTTACGGCTTGGGGTGATTAGAATTGGTCTAAACTTGCCATGGTTTTTACCTATGGGTTTTTTAGAGATTATTGCTAATGTAAAGCCGCCGTCTAATTCTAGTCCCCTCGATGTTGTTGCTTGGATGCACTCCTCAGTGGGTGATTTTGCTGTGAGTTCAGCATACCAACTCTGAAAGGGTGAGATAGATCATGAATAGCAAATTTACAGGTTGGTTTGGAGTCTTAAAGCCCCTCAACGCATTAAAGTCTTTTCTTTGGCTGGTGGTTGCAAATGAAGTTTTACTCACTAATAGTGAGAGACTTAGACGTTGCATGACAAGAATTGATACTTGTGACATTTGTGGTAATGGGTCAGAAACGATTTTGCATGTTTTGAGGGATTGCCCTGTTGCTGCTTATACTTGGTTCACCTTGGGTTTTGGAAATAGCCAGGATAATTTCTTTCATCTAAATGTGAAAGACTGGTAGGTGTCAAATTTGAGGAATTTTGATGTTAGTTGGTATGCAGGAGATTGGCCCTTGGTCTTTGCTACAACTTGTTCTATTCTATGGCATCAACGTAATAAGGTACTTTTTGAAGGTACAGGTGATCCAATGCGTAACATTCCTTACAAAGCTATTTCTTTAGCTAAGTATTATAGTAATGCTATCGGTGTTGTTCATAGAGCTCATGATGCTATTCCAAAATATCAAACCATTAATATTTCTTGGTCACCCCCTCCTCATGGCTGGATCAAGATAAATGTTGATGGTTCAATTCTATGCTCTGTCATTGTGGTTGAGTACTTGTGGGGTGTCTTGTTAGGCCTTCAAACAACTTGTGATATGGGGTTCACACTGGTTATTTTGGAAGCTGACTCGAAGTGTGCTTTGCATCTTATTAATTCAGATGGGCAACCTTGACATGCTTGTGATATGCTCTTGCACTCGATCAAGAATATCTTAGCTAAGGATTGGAACATGGTTCTTGACATGTTTTTAGGGAAGTTAATTCTTGTGCTAATAGCTTGGTTCAGCATGGGAATCAATGCCTTTTAGGTTTGCATATTAATTGGAATACGGGAGAATATTGGACCAAATTAGCAATATGTGAGAATATTGGCCCAAAAGAATGTTGCGGCGAATTACAAGATCCTAATTGATCTAATACAATATTGGGAGAATATTGCAAACATTATTACAAATATATTGGGAGAATATTGATTTGCAAGATTATTACAGATATATTAGGAGAATATTGCATAGACAGATTATTACCGATCCTAATTGATCTAATATGGAATATTGTTAGAGAATATTGCAACATTATTACATGAGATATATTGGGAGAATATTGAAAAAAATTATTACACAATCCTAATTGATCCTTTTTGTAATCTTTTTATTTGTATAGTTATTATTAGAATAATTTCGTACCCTCCTTTAGAGTTTTTGTAGGAGTAATCTTAGCTAGATGAGTGGTAGAGCAGTGTATAAATATGTCTTGCTTTTTGTAAAATAATAGAGGAAAAATTGATGATTCACTATTTCTTTATGTATCGGTCAAGTTACCCTAGGGTTAAACATACTGTGTTGCTGCTATGACTGAAAAGAAGAAGGATCAAAATCTTCGGAGAGATTGAGGATTAAGGATGGACCGTTTCAATCCAAATGAGGTATTCGCAAAACATGGAGATGCAAAACAAGTCTACACTGTGTGGGAGTAATTTCGTGGGATGGGAATATATCCCTAGTACATGATGCCTGGAAATGCTTTCGTTGGTGATTGGGTATCCGAGAATTTACCAAACGGTGGGGAGAAAGACCACGCCATGAACCAAAGACAAGTGGTCGAGGGAGAGGACAACACCAAAACGCGGTGCTCATCAAGGCCGTGGGAGAAAGTAGGATTGAATGTGCGTGCAAATGCTTTGCAAACTTCCAAATTGGGGGAATAATTTTACCAACAAGTGGATGCACAAAGGCCTACCATTAGTTATCTATCAATGGCAAATTAATTGGATCTCCTCGGCCAAAGATAGAGGAAGCACCACCTCAAAGAACATGATGTTACAAATTGGGAGAAGGAAGGATTATTGATTTAAGAGCCTCCAATCATATACCAAGATTTGAGACTCCTCCGATGAGCTAAAGGTGGTGCAAAGATGCCTTTCCCCAATGGAGAACAAGCCTTTTGCAATGAAGGAAGGAACTCATTTACTCTCGAAGGAGGGCTAAAACTTGTCAATGTGTTATATGTGCGGATTAAATTACAATTTAATATCGGGTCCCAGATTGTTAATGATACAAATTGTATTGTGCGGGTCACTAACTCTTTATGTGTTGTGCAGGGATGAAGACTCGGGGCGTGGTTGAGTGGGTGAACGAAGAGATGGGCTCTATTATTTCATAGGGATTCGTCATGAGAAAGCTTTCAAAGTTGATGATTTTTCCGTTTTGATCTTTGCACACGTATTTCCTTTTATGAAGATCACTCAATATAATTCCAAATGTGGTAGGAGTGTGAATGGAAATAAAGCATGTGATGTGTTCATGACTTGGGTCAAAGCAAACTAGGGATAGTTTTCCTTTGAGCAATAATAAAGCTAGTAGTAGTTTTGAATTAATTCATTGTGATTTATGGGGTCCTTACAAAACACCATCTTCTTTCTAGAGCTTATTATTTTTTGACTATATGGATGACTTTTCTCGAGGAATTTTGATGTGGTTTATTTGGTGAGGATAAAAGGGAAGTTTCCCAAGTATTGTTAAATTTCATTGCTTTAGTGGAAAATCAAGTTGAAAAACAAATCAAAATAATTCGACAGTGATAATGGAAGCAATTCACATGTTTGAGAATCTTGGTTCCTAGAGCGTGATGGATTGTCTTTCAGATTTGACATCATGTGTGGAACCCCCAACAAAATGGGAGAGTTGAAAGAAAACATAGGCACATCCTTAATGTCTCACGTGCTCTAAAATTTCAAGGTAACCTACCTATCTCATTTTGGGGAGAATGTGTCTTGCTCGCCTTGGATATCTAATAAATAGAACGCCAACATTTATCATTGTTGAACTAAAAATAAATTGATAAATGGAGAGCCACCTTCATATAATCAATTAAGAGTTTTATGAGTGTCTATGTTATGCTCATAATCAAGGTAAGAAGATCCAGGTGACAAATTTGCTTTTGCGACAAAAAAAGTGTGTTTTCATGGAGGGGTATGGCTCATGGTAAGAAAGGATGGAAGCTTTTCGATCTAGATAGTGAAACTTATTTTGTATCAAGAGATGTTAATTTCTTTGAGAATGAGTTTCCTTTTATTCTAACCTTGATGAAACCTTGATCAATTTCTGTCACTGGTTAATTTCCTCATGTTTCGAAAGGAATGATGAGGCTACCATTGAAAGTGCGGATGAATGAGCACTTAAAGAAACCACCGAAGATAGGATTGTAGAAGTAAAGGGGATTAAAGGCTCTGGTCCTAATGGAAAACACTTCATGATGTTGCAACATCAATGAGGTATATTGATTGAAGATTCTTTACGAATGATGAAGAATCCCTTGGTCGCGGCAGCGTAATAGATTCCCTATTAAGGAGGTAAATATGTCACTTTTATATCCTAACAAATGAGCCCATCCAATTGTTCATCCTCCATGTGCAATGTGAAATCGCTGGTGACTAAAACTATCCTATAGACGAAATGTGAGTTGTGATAAATTTTAGTCCCTACTCAATCGCAGTTCCTTATTCATGAAAAAGGTGATTGCGAAAGTGGTAGCCAACAACATTCTACAATGCGAAATAAAAAAGATGAAAGATGGCGTTCATGGTTATGAAATACAAGCTCTTGAAGACAATCACATGGACCATTGCATCTTCCAAAAAATAAAAGGGCCTTAGGATGTAAGTGATTTCAAGATCAAGTATCGCTCCATGGCGGTATTATAAGAATTAAAACTCGCTTAGTCATTCTTGGAACCATCGTTAGAAGGAGTGGACTTTCTCTAATCCTCAAACATTTGCGCATGTGTCAAAATGGTCATTTAATATGTTTTAGCTATTGTTACTTTTAATTTAACTTCATCAAATGGACGTAATAATACGTTTCTTCAATTGAATAAGTAATAAAAAGTGTACATGAAATTGCCTTCCAGATTAGAGCCAACTTCTGCTCCACCATAAAGGTTCGTGGCAATGCTTAAAGTCACTGCTTCTGGATTAAAATAAGCTCCTCGTTGGTGAATTTGCAAAACTTTCTCCTTCTCAGAAATATGGATTTTGTCATCCGGTCTCCCTTTTGTTATTCCTTGTTCACTTTAATTGATAACGATGTGCAACTTGTGGTTTGGTTTATGTTGATGATTTGATCATTTGTGGAAATAACATCGTTGCTTTGCATCTTGTTACGCGATTCAAGGATTATTTGGAGTCAAGCTTCATATGAAGGATTTGGGATTGTTGAAATATTTTTCAGAAGTGGAAGTGGCGGTATCACTTGTATTTTTTGTTTGCCAAAGAAAATACGCCAGACATTGTTAGTGAAGCTTTTGGATTACTTGGAGCAAAACCTATGGAAACTCCGCTAGAAGTAAATCATAATCTCCCTCTTGCCAAAGAGACAATTTCTTGACAATCCGATCCAGTATATTATTGATAGAGCCTGTTGGTTGCCTTATTTATCTTTGCTTTATCTTGCCGGAAGGGTGACTTTATACAATCCATGTTCTCTCTCAATTCATGCAAAGCAACCACGAAGCAAACTGGTGTATTTTTCTAGTTGCGTATCTCAAAAGGACTGCCGGGGCAAGGAATTTTTAGATAAAGCTTGTCGATCCGAGATTATATGGATGGTGTGATCAACTGAGAATGGTAAAAGAATGTCCTCTTACTCGACGGGGATCTCTTTTGTTGGATTATTTTTTGGGTATGAAAAAATGCTTTATTATATCTTGGAAGACCTTTAAGCATGAAACTTGCTTGGGTGTTGACTCATAAGTCTGACTCTCTTTGAGTATCGCAGATGGTTAAACAACATGCGCTGTATGGGGTGAAATGTATTCTCTCAAGTTCGGTATCAAATCCCACCCTATCAACTGCTTGTGATAGTATTACTCACATCTGCCAAAAATCCTCAAACTCTCTTCATTTGGAGAGTGGGTAATGGTCTTTTGAAATGGTTTTGTTATTTCATGCGTAATGAAATAATTCATGGTCATCTCAGGATTTTGCTATTGTTGACTTTGGATGAGACTATGTTGCAGGAAATACTTTTACTAAGGCCCTGGGGTGCAGAATTTTCATTCTTTGCTTGGCAAGTTAGGCATTTGAAATCTTCATGCTCCAACTGTAAAGGCCGTAATTCTAATATTGGAGAATATTGCTTATTACTCCTCAGATATATTGGGAGAATATTGCTGTTATTCAGCATACCAACTCTAATTGATCTAATCATGAATATTGGGAGAATATTACAGGTTGATATATTGGGAGAATATTAAAGCCCCTCAACGATCCTAATTGATCTAATATTATTAGGAGAATATTGCAACATTATTACTCGACTATATTGGGAGAATATAGACGTTGCATGACAATTAATTGATACTAATTGATCCTTTGGTAATGGGTCATCTTTTTATTTGTATAGTTATTATTATGTTTAGGGATTGCCCTGTTTAGGAGTTTTTATAGGAGTGATCTTGGGTTTTAGAAATGAGCCAGATAATTTCTATATATCTAAATGTGAAAGACTGGTAGGTGTTTGTAAAATAATAGAGAAAAAATTGATGATTCACTATTTCTTTACATATGTTTATTGGTTTACCTTCTTTTTTATCTAATTCGTCCTTTATGTCGAATGCTTGTGGTGTCTAATTTTCTCATATTATAAATAGTTGGACTTTTACCCCGATATTTATAAAAAGAAAAAAAAAATAATCCTGCTTCTTAGAAGTAAGATAGAATTTCCTTATAATTAAGGTATTTAATATTCTAATTTGGTAACCAAACGATAATTTAATCATAAATTGAATATTTAACTAATTACGATTCAGTTTAACGATATGATGAATTTAAATTATAAAAACTTAATTGAACTAACCAATTGTTATTATTTTTTGTAAAAGGTTTTTTATTTTATATAATTTATATTGTTGGATTTTTTTTTTTTTTGTGATGCCATCTCATCAATTTATTTAAAATAACTGAATCAATTAAATAAAATTTAAAATTGTTAATTTCTAGTAATTTTAATATATAACATTAGCTAATAAGTGTCATTGCAATAATGTTTCTTTATCTCCCAACCTTTTTATTACATATATTGTGGTTTTGTTATCTAATAAAAATATAATATATATAAGTTTAGCATATGTTTACTGATTTACTTTCTTTTTATCTTTGTCCTTTATATCAAATGCTTGTGTTGTCTAGTTTTCTTGTTGTAAGTAGTTAGTTAGGCTTTCGCTCCGATATTTTTTTTTAAAAAAAAAGAATAGTCCTACCATTTAGAAGTAAGATAGAATTTTCATATAATTAAGGTATTTAATATTTTAATAAGCAATGTTAGTAACCAAATGATAATTTGATTGTAAATTGAATATTTAACCAGCTATGATTTAGTTTAACGATATGATCAATTTAAATTATCAAAACTTAATTGAACTAACAATTTTTATTATTTTTTATAAAAAAGTTTTTATATTTTATATAATTTATATTGTTGGATATATATATATATATATATATTGTGATGCCCTCTCATCAATTTATTTAAATAACTGAATCAATTAAATAAAATTGTAAATTGTAAATTTCAGTAATTTTAATATATAACATTGCTAATAAGTGTCATTGCAATAATGTTTCTTTATCTCCCAACCTTTTTATTAATTATTAGAAAGAGAAAACACGAGTAGAAATTTAGAAGAAAGATAACAAAACATTGTCACCATTACTAACAATTTGGTTTCGAATATTGCCAGTAATAATAGACCACCACACCATGCCAATGCACCCCAGCCTGTCCAATTCCTAACTGCAGAGCAAAATAAGTAAATATATATTGAGATTTCATGAGTTACTATACATATGTTCTGAAAATCAAAGTTAAATAACTGAGAAGCTCTTCCACATCCAAGGATGATTAAAAAATGGAAGAAACTTGTACTTGTACCCCCCTCCCCCCCAACCAAAAAAAAGAAAGGAAGAAAATAGCCAGGCTAGCCTTTGCTTGCCTTAGTACTAAGCCAACAAATTAACAATAGTAATTCCCCCAGGATATGTTGAAAATTGGATCTGTCAAAAGCTCATTTAGGAAGCTGAAATCACGGGCAGGAAATTTGGTTCTAGCTTCTAGATGCTATAAAGTTATAAATTGCAATCTTCCTCATCTTGATGCCACTGCGAAAGAGACAAGTTCTATGACTTACTGAAATCAAACGTCTTCAGGATTTGCTCCATGAAAGTAAGTTGTGAGGAGGGACATGACTGTGTATCAATAAGGAATGACTTCAAGTGCCTGGCAAACTCTTTGGGCTTCTCTATATTCACTGCATGCCCTGCATTCTTAATGACTACAATTTGAGCACTCTCCCCTACATGCCTGCTCCAAAGAGACGTCCATACTTACTAGTTTAAGATGATGCTTGAATGCAAATTATAAGCAACAACATGAGCTTCCAATGAATTGAAATCTCACCTTTTTAATCTGTGGCCCAATTCCAGAGGGAATATCTGATCTTGCTCTCCCCATACAATTAGAGTGGGCTGCTCCAATGTAAACCCACAATGTTGTAAATATTCAAATAACTAAATATTCAAAAGAAGGTGAAGCATATGATTAATCTACTTGCTTGGTATTTTTACTCTGAGATATAACTAGAAATCAATGCATCTCAAAATGAGAAGATGGCAATTATTTGGGAAATACTGAGATTTGTTTAACAGCTCTTCTAATAGGTGGATAGGCATTTTAGAGTGCTCGAGATATCCCCTCCCCCTACCTCTCTTTTATTTGTATAGTCCTGCTTGAATTCTAGTAGTCAAAAATAGATGATAAACCACAACATGAGCAAGCTACTAAACCCGGAAGTTCATGTGGCCAAGGGAGGAAAAAAACAAACAGCAGCACACTATATGTAAAAACAAAGTATAATAACAACAACAACCAAGCTGTATCCCATTAGGTTGGGAAAACACAATTTAGAAAACAAGAAAGAAAGAATTGCTATTTATAATTCATTTAGTGAGGATAAATACCTGCGTGATCTTAGGAAGATTGGAAAGTTGTCGACCTTTTAGTATTGTCTCAAGCAGTTCTCTCTTTTCTTCAATGTAATGTGAACACATCACCTGTCCAGATTAATAAACCCACTCATGGTCAGCATTATTAAGAGGGGGAGAGAGATTAATTGTTTGTCAAAATTAGAGGAGTATTGTATTAAATCAGTTAATCTTGATACCAGCATGAGCCTTGATTAAAATTGTTTGCTTCACATGACTTTTGAATACAATTTTTAGAGAACTTATCATATTCAGAGAGAGACACTACCACACTAAAGTTCACACCACAAGGACAAGTACAAGACCATCAAACCACAATGCTGAGGTCAATTTTCAAGTAAATCTGATATAAAGAAAAGAATTTAAACTACAAATCTAAAGGGATATAATACAACCAACTAGAGTTGAATGTTTATGCAGGACTCATATTTATGGGTATCTTGTTTGAGAACTAAATTAATATCAATATGTTTGCAATATTTTCCAACTGTCAAACTGTTCCAAAGCATTACTTATCAAAATCAAATCAAATATATATTCTAAATTTCTAATCCTGTGTAGAATATCAAAAGGCTTCATCTTCAATCTATATGTTCATTCAGTTCAAACATTTATGAAGAGCTCCAATCCATGACAACTGAAAATAGAAAGAGAGAGAGAGAGAGAGAGAGGCATATATACATCAATAAAATCTGCAAGGAACCAAGAAGGCACACCCCTAGCAGGCCTGACAAAGGACAACTTCATCAAATCCCGGAGCTTATCCGGGGTTTGAGGCAACAAAATGCTAGAAGCCTCATCCAAATTGGAAACCCTAAACAACCCATCTTTCATATCATTCTCCTCCAAGCAAACGCCAGTGCAACACAGCACCAATCTCTCCACGGCCTCAGGGAACTGCACAGCCACACTGTACCCCACAAACCCACCATAGCTGATCCCCACCAACCTCATTCTACGCACCCCATGAGCCTCCATGAGCTTCATCATGCACTGCGCCTGGAACCATTCCGTCCTCTCCGGCCTCGACGTGAAGGACTCGCCGAAGAAGAGGAGGTCCGGCACGTACACATTGAACTGCGTGATGAAGTGCCGAAGGTGTTCACCATATTGCCACATTGCATTGGCTCCAAAACCATGAATGAGAACAAGAGTGGGCTTACATGGATTGTGGATTTTGGGTACCCAGCAATGCATGGTGGTTCCATCGCCAAGGTTGGTGTCGACGGAGCGGAGGCCGGCGGCGGAGAAGGAATGACGGTAAAACCAGTCTCTGGAAGCGGTGAAGCTGAAGCATCTAGAAAGTTTAGGCAACATGGAAGGAAGGAACATGTTATAGAATTTTAAAAACAAAAAATTGAAACTTTTTATGACCAATGTGAATGTTTGTCGAGAAATGGAAATGGGTGATGAAGAAAACCAAGTGGGTATGTTATTGTTTGATGAAGAATGATGATGGACGATGGTGACGAGGATGAGTTTCTTTCTTTCTTTTTTGTTGTTAATGATTGTCGTATTTTTCTGTGGCCGTTAATGGTAACAGCCACAGAGTTGGTTGGAGTTGGAATATCCAAAGGGGAGATTCAAAGGAAAAAGTGTGTAAATTGGTGAATTGTTACATATATGGAAATTGATAATGACGTGCGGAGAAACCGAGATAAGGCCAACACAACACAACGGGTATTTGAATGCAGCAAATGCGGATTGCCAATTCACGAACCAACATTGGTGTTCCTCTATTTTTGGTAAATAAATATTCAATTTCAATCAAATTAACAATTCTACATAATTATGTTATCTTTTTTCTTTAAAAAAATGATATTGTCCAGATTTTACATATGCTAATGACTAGAGTGTGAATTCAATATGTAAAATATGTTTAGTTTAGCAATGATAGCTATAATTCAATTTCAATTTCATGTTCATAAATTCATAAAAAAAAAATATTGATAAACAACACTTCATAAACAATATATATGATAATAAATTAAAAGCAAGTTGTGTACTTCTTCTGGCTAACTCAGGTGGGGTTTGCGTTGAGAAGTGTCACTCTTACTGACAAGCCACCAATAATACAGTCGTCAGTCGTCCTGCTTTGGCGGTCAAAGCTGCTTCGTATACCCTTTGCCTTATATTTCAACTATTACTATTAGTCACGCAATGCATATTGTGTAGGAGAGTCGTATGCATTTTGTTGTTCATTTTTAGTTGGAAAAAATAGCAGAGTGCAGTTCACAAAATCCAACTGAATAATTCTTGCACGCTATTTTTTTTTTTTTTTTACATTTACTTGATTAGAAAAAAAGAACGAGAGAAAATGCGTATTACTTTGGAAGTATATTTTTTTTGTTTTATTTTATTGCTAAAAAAAGAAGTGCAAAAATGATGTAATGAGAAGCGTGTGCAAATAACATTGTTAATTTTAAACACCCTATTCTCTTCCGAGTTTCCAGTTTTCTCATTAATAAGCAAAATTACCAGTATTAATATAGCAGCAGCCTCTACAGTCGAGTTCATGATAGAGGATTCCACATAAATCACAAGAACTACAAAAATTTATTCTTCTAAAACATATCCGAAAAATTATTTTACCATAAATTTACGTTTCTTTAATGAGAATTAATTAATGAGAGAGAATAAGAATTAATTAACTCTTGTAGGTGGTGAAAATGGAAATGCAACTTCTACATTTCCCCCTCCCCCCCCACCTTCTTTTTCCATTTTCATTGCTTGGCAGTGGCGGAGTGCATGTTCTCTACTTTGTTGCAGAGGAAGGAAAAGATGGAAAAATTAACAGTATAGGCCAGAAAAATGGGAAAATGTTGGGCTAAAAGCTTAGAACCAAAACCATGGTTTCTTCTAAAACGAAAGAACTCACAATACGACACTTCAAGT
Organism: Ormosia semicastrata; assembly: GCA_029884595.1. Classification (NCBI taxonomy): domain Eukaryota; kingdom Viridiplantae; phylum Streptophyta; class Magnoliopsida; order Fabales; family Fabaceae; genus Ormosia; species Ormosia semicastrata. Next base: position 3,230,373 of record JAQQTO010000057.1, on the reverse strand, counting down.
TCCTTAAACCACCTGCCAAAAGCATAAGCAAGTATATTTACATTCATGTTGAACTGATATATTTTTCCTTTTAATTCAAATGATTAGGACGAGTGGAGATTAAGAATTTCTTGTCCTATTATGGACTAGTCGTTGTATTTAATAATTTTTCAAAAATAAAGAAAGCATGATATATAAGGTTTAATATGAATTCCATGGCTTTTTGACCATTCTCTCCTCTCCTTAGTAGCAAAATTATTTATTAAATTATCATATTTTTAAAATTATATATTAAAATATCATCTTTTTATCTAACATGATATTTTTTATCTACATAAAAAGTGTCATCTACATTAGTGCTTCAACGTAAATAACTCTAGAGCGCTTGTCATTATTTAGTAGATAACTCTAAATACTTTGACGTTATTCACGTGGAAGCGTCAACGCAGATGACGTTATATACGTGAACAGAAAAAAAAAAGTCACATTGGAAGGTTTTAATACTTAAAAGAGCTAAAAATTATTATTTATTAAGATAAAATTAACATTATACAATGATAAAAATTTTATTATTTGATAACTAATTTTTTGACATGGAATGTTTGGTGACTAATTTAATATAAGAATTAAATTACTAATGTTTTGAAAATTGGATAAAAATTGTAAAAAAAGGACCAAATTAAGTTTAAGACAAAACTTAGGTATGACGTTATCTACGTGAAAACACCAACGCGGATGGCGTTATCCAGTAAATAACTCTAAACGTTTTGGCGTTATCTACATGGACTGAAAATAAAATGTCACATTGGACAATAGAGTGTCATTTTGTATTGATTGTAATGACATATATTATATCTGTTTCTTAGTCGGACATCACAAAATGACAATTTGGTTGGACTTCTAACACTATATCGAGTTTTAGCATGGTGACCCTTCAGGAATCTGCTGAGCAGATATTACAGAGAGATAGATTCATATAATAAACTGAAGGACAAAACTTAAGTTCATTTCTTTATGTCTATTACATCCATTCCACCAATCAAGATATGACATGTGTGCATTTAAAAAAAAAGTAGGAGAGAAAATATTAATAAACACATGTCATAACTTGATTAGTGAAATAAATGTAATGGACATAAAGAAATGGATTTAAGTTTTGTCCTAAACTTAATTTGGTCCAAATTTGCTGTTCTACAATGTTTGACTAAGAAACAGATATAACATATGTCATTACAATCAATACAAAATGTCACTCTATTGTCCAATATGACATTTTTTATTTTTTATTTTATCTACCTAGATAACGTCATTCACTTTGACACTTCCACGTAAATAACACCAAAGCGTTTGGAGTTATCTACTAAATAATGTCATTCGCGTTGATGCTTCCATGTAGATAACGTCAAAGCGTTTGGAGTTATTGACGTGGAAGTGCTAACGTGGATGACGCTTACTACGTAGACAAAAAAAATATAAAAATGACACGTTAAACAAAATGGTGATATTTTAATATATAATTTTAAAAGTATAATAATTTAGTAAATAATTTTGTCACTAAGGATAAAATGTTCAAAAAGCCTGAATTCCATTATCATTTTTAAAAAAAATGATAAAATTATTATAAAAAAATATGGAATAAATATTTATAAACTTCACATATCACGAAGCACGAACACTTCAAGGAATGAATTGTAGTTGTCTTTATGACACGACACCTTAATATACATATAACATATAAAATTTTATTGCACCACCGAGTTCTTGTTGTGTCGTGTCCTGTATTTGTATCTGAATCCATGTCCATGTTTCAAATATCTTTCCTCATTTCAACTTTAAGATGAAATTGCTAAAATAAGTAACAAAAGTTCTCCGAGAAATGCATGAGACGTGAACATTTGGAACCCTATAAAGCGCTGCGGCCAATTGTACGTTAAGATTAACATGTACCCGGGGGCATATATTTGATACTCTTACTAACAGCAAATATATGAAATCTTGTATCGTAAAGGTTTTTTTACATCAATTGAGACCAAGTTCCTTTCCGAACAATCAAAAGTGCGAAGGATTATTATTAAAAGTAAAACTAAAACTGTACACGAGGCTATTAGGCCAAACTCATATAGGCAGGCAAAACTTATAAAAAGGGGGAAGAAGGGTAACATATATGCAGGTCCAAAATTATTTGCATTATTGAATATATTTCTTACAACAAAATGCCCAAAATGGGACCAAAAAATGCAGCATACCATCAATAGAGGCTCGTCTTTCTTTTCTCTTGATTTACCTTCTTCACTTCAAAGGTAGAAAGTGCAAGAACGGAGCTAGAATCATATTTCCACAGCCATTAACATTCTCAAGCTGGAGGAGGAAGGTCAGGGTTAAAAGAACAGCAAGTATCAACTCATCAATTTTCTAAGTCTTTTCTCAGCGAGACTAGCAGTCTTGTTCTGTGGTTCAAGAACGTTAGCATGCTTGAAATCTGCATAGCATGAGAAAATGTCAAAGGAAAGGGAACAACATTAAGAATATATGAAGTACAAAGTCCAACAGGGTAATGATAAGACAATGAACCAAGAATCAGCAGATAAAGTACTGCAAACATGGCTATTACTGGACACAACAATTAACTCATCCTACATCAGTGCAACATTTGAGTACAACTAAGACGTCCAAATATCTAACACCAGACAGCTCTACCTCAAACAAAACCTTTTTTCACCTTTCCTTATTACTTTGCCAAGACATATGCCAGTGCCTCATAAATGATAGCAAGATCTAAAAGGATCAAAATAAGTACAAACCAGCTACATCTAAATATGATATTCCAGTATCTGCATCTGCTGTAGTCACAGTTTTGTTTCACATGTTATTTTACATCATCATCCTCTACAGAATCCACAACTCAAAGAATCAAGAAAACAAACTTAAGACATACAAAAGTTCAAACACTGTTGAACAGCCACTGGAATATCGAAATTGACAAGTAATGGGGATCAATAGGATATGTCTTTGTCGAGAACTGATGCAGCTTTCCAAACTGGATTCAAATGGCATACAAGACAGTTTTTTAAAATTTGAGACACACCTTTTAGAGCCTCCTTATAATGTAGTAGTGATTCTCTAGCAGTTCCACGTCTCAGATATGCCTTCACATTCTGCATGAAAATAATATTACACAATTCTGAATGAAATTGATACGTGCTACAGATAATTGTACAGATTCAGCAGGTGTCGAAATCTAAAGGACTATTAGAAAATATACAAATCTAGTACATAAACAATATCAAAATCAATGATAGTTTAGTAGCACACAATTAAATAAGCTCCTAAGACACCCATCGGGTTCTTTGGTTTGACCAGCATTTTGAAACTTAGCACAATATTAGGAAGATCCTATTCCTATGACTGATGGTTATCAGAGTTAAATAATTATTATTACACATGCAGATTTTAGAATATAGTTTTTCATGAATCTGTCACTGTCACATGCCCATCTTCTCACCTTCTTATCAAGTAATATGGCCTCATTACAGTCCTCTTCAGCCCGCTGAAAGCTGCATAATTTCACAGGGGAAACACCAATTACACAGAGAAAAAGTGAAAGTACCAATTAACAAACAGGAGAAACCTCATACCATCCTAACTCCAAGTAAGCAGCTGCCCGGTTGCAGTAGTAAGTTGCATTCATCCCATTCAACTTGATAGCCTCAGTGTAGTAATTGACTGCCTTATTCCACTGCCTTCCTTTAAATGCCGCATTTCCCTGAAGAAATGCCTCTTTTAGTGATCGATACCACATCCTGAAAACCTACTCAACATTCCAATCCCTTCTCATATATGACAATTGAACCTTCAAGAGAATCCTCTATGATTATGCACCAGCAAGACAGATTTTATGCACCAACAACTTGGAACATAATAAGGATTATTATGTATCTTTGAATTTAAACGTAATGTTAAACATAAAGACGATTGTTTCCTTTGCCACTACTTTTCCACTCAGATCTCATTCATTTTTATCATAGCATTTTTTATTGCCTGTAGTCAGATCTAATTGAGCATCAGACATGATTTTTCAAAACCATTTTCAACTAGGAGAGGGATCAAGCATAAAATTACCAAATTAAAACTTGAGTCAAGCTTTCCCGAGCTAGAAAAACTGAGCTCAAAGCCTCGAGCTCAAAATCGATTTAAAATTTCCCTTGGATTGATTCAAATTATAATTTAAGAATCTTTTAAAAATTTTAAAATACTAAACTTTATAAATAAAATTAGGTTTAATTAAATTTATTACAATTATAATTATGCAGAAATATAACAAAAACTATATATATTTAATCGAGCTTGGTCCTCCTGAACCCACAAACCAAGTATCAGTAAACTCTAGCTTGGCTGGATTAGTAATAGAGCCTAACATTCAAGTTTAAATTCATTATTAATCAAGCTTCATGGATTTTACTAGATAACTACATTTACAAAAGAAATTTTATAAGGGATCCTGACAGAAAAAATGCTAAGAGAGAACCAACCTTCTCCTTCAAAAGTTCAGATGTTTCCAGATTACCATTGGTATCTGGTAGTGGCAAAGCATAGGAAGCAACACTAACTTGCTCTTCAAGAGTTGAATACAAATCCAAGACCGTATCAAGAAGAAACTTATCAGCTCCATGTGCTGAGATGAATGAAACAGATATACCACAATCATTGTGATATCCTAATGGAATTGCAACCTGTAAATAATGTAAAATCCAATATAAAAGTCAACCAAATTTTCAGAACAATAAATATATATTGAGAAGAGGAAAAAGATCTCTAGAGCCTAACAGATATCAAATTACCTGACAACATCCAGAGATACTAGCAATGCTAGATAATGCAAAAGCTCTGTCATGGAACTCAGAAGAAAATCCCTTCTTTGTATTAAGCTTTAATGGATTGTCTGCAACAGTGGGAATAACTAGTATTCCATCATCCTGTGGGACAATCAACACTGAGGAGGTAAGGGTATCATGGACACGTACAGTAGACTTAACAAAATTAATTTGCCATTTCATAATAAGAATCAAAGATCTAGGTTATCTTCCAATATATGTAATGAAATTTCATGTTCGAAACTTAAGACATACCACTTCTTACAAAAATTTATATGAAAACTTAATGATATACTGGACTACTAATCTATTTTCCAGTTTTCCTAATCTCGTCTATAACAACTTAAGAGAAGTTAATTCGAATACCAAAAAACCTACATGGGAAAGGAGAGTAACAACAACATATTAGGTTTTTTTTTTTTTCGTTTTCCATTTCAGTGTAATACTTTTAACATCGTTTGAAACTTGATAACGTTACAGTAGAGCATTACTGATGAAATAACTACAAATATTACAGTACCTTTAGTAGACACTGAAAAGCACCTCGCATCTCAGTCCTGACTTTATACAAGGCTTTTATATTATCATGTGTAGTATTAATGGCCGCAATAACTCGATCATACACACCACGCCCTAACCTGGGCTTGACAGATTTAACCCATTCTTCATGATTGGTTTTGAATTCATATCTGAAAAGCAGATGCAAACACAGGGTTATAAAATAAAACATAAGGCTCTCAATAGAACTACAATGCAATTTATACTATTAACAAAAAGGATATGAGTACACACCACATAGCATTGTATTTTAGAGAGCATCTACTATATGAAAACATAAAGTATAACACAATATAACATAAATCAAATGATAAAACATTAAAGGATATACTAGAATACCCTTGTAATGAAAACATAACCGAAGAGAGAGCTTTCAATATAGACGCTCCATTTTGTTGGTGTGTTAATTGTTCACAAAACCCCTTTAGACTGGGCACATTAGAAGCAATATACTGGCAAAGATTCATATGCTTTGGAGACTGGTCTGCAAAACCAAAAGGACCAAAACACTTCATAGTTCATAATACACACAAATTTCCTTTTCTTCTGGTATAGATATTCAGAGTTTTTTTAAAAGCTGTATTAACGATCAACAATAAACAATTTTATTAAATATGAAAGCATCACAGATTGGTCTTCAAAGGTCCAGAAACTTACAACCAGACACATTCTCAATAGCTTTGCCAATAACATATATTGTCTTCTGTGTAGGAACTTTAGATAATTGAAAAAGATCATCAGCAAACATAATACGCCTTGTCCTTTTGGGCTCCACTAAATTCAATTGAAGTAAAACATGTCCAACACGATGTAGGACAGATGGATCACGAGCAAACCATCCTACAATGTAATTATTCAATAAAGGAATAAAAAATTAAAAAAAAAAGGATTAGAACTTTTTTTGTACAACAAAAAGTGCAATAATGGAGTCCCAATTCAACACAGTGAGCAATAATTTCAAATAAAGGTAATCATAAATTAAACTGGGACGGCGGACCAAGACCTTGAGCATATGTACGAAAGCGTCAAACTGTTGAAAGCACTACCAACCATATTTTGTAATATAGAACTCATTTCCAAATTTATTAACCTGTGTATCTAATTTCTCAATTTTCTCCACATAAAACTAATCACAAGCAAAAGATGATCGAGAATTCAATGATTTGAAACAGATTAAACATATATGTGGACAGTTCTAATTATAAGTAGTAAAACCTCATAATCTATGACACATTTAAAAGAATAGCAACAAAATCACATAATTATGCATCATACCAACAGTGTCCAGGCTTTGTGTATTTGGAAGAACTCCAATGGTGGATACAACCCCATGAGATGGTCGATACCCAAGAATACCACAGAATGCTGCTGGAATCCTCACACATCCTGTAGTATCAGTACCTACAAAAACACGAAATTCTTCCATGTTCACATACTTATACTTAAGAAATAAAAATCAAGCAAATGGTTTTTATGAGCATAATATGATTGCAATTTGCAAGTGCCCATTAAGCCTATTATGGATCAGAAGGAAACAGACGATGCATGGCAAGCCATGCTGCAATAATATATGAAAGAGATTACAATAATAAACTAAGATTAGAAATCCTGAAATTTATGCAACTATTAAGAATTACAATTAGGTATTTAGGTATAAGGAAGAAGACTGCAAGAAGGGAATTCCTTAATATATATATATATTGATGTTTTATCAAATGAGAAATTAAAAATACAAGTTAAAAAAAAGAAAAGAAGATATTACTATATTAATCATATAAACCAACTTTCATAAGAAAGAATGAATTCAAAATTTGAATCTTACAGCTGCTTTGGTTGAAGAGGTTGCCTTATGATTTCAAATTATCTTTGCATCCTCCCTCCTTTCTCTCAGCAACCAAATGAAGCAGCCGTGTAATTCTTAGTAACTAAATTCAAATTCAAATATCAATTCCAGACACTTGAAAAATTGTCAGATACAACCTTATCTTCTTGTAGAAAATTGATACATCATACGTATGTGACTATAAGTCAAATGAAATACAGAGTCAGGGAAATACTACTTTTAAGAAACAGTTGTGAATAAGTCATTTAAACTAAGTGACAGACCAAAATTTTTTTTTTTTTTTAAAAAAGGGCAAACTTTCCAGGAATACAATTTAAACAATCCTAAGATAAAATTTTATCACAAGAAAGAGGTCATGATTGTTAGGTTGAAAATGGAAGCCCAATAAGCGACAACAAAATTAAAAGGTAATAGATAAATTTTACAGAGTAGCATTTGAAGCAATGATATGATAGGTAAGTGGTAAGCAAGTAAACTTAACTCACCAATAGCAAAGTCAACGAGGCCAGCAGCAACTGCTACTGCTGAACCACTGGAAGAACCTCCCGGGATACAGGACGGCATGTGAGGATTAGTTGGGGTTCCATAATACTTGTTCTCACCAGAAATCCTGCCACCCATAGATAATGTCAAAATCAGTTATGATCTCAACTCAACAATTGGTTTCTGTAATTGACAATAAATATAAAGGAGTTGAAGAAAAAGCATTGGTTATTCCTTAGTTACCCAAAAGAGAATTCATCCATAACAGTCTTGCCAACACAAGTAGCACCGTTCCTGAGCATAGCAGTGACCACAATGGCAGTGTTCTCAGCCTCTTGGTGCGTCTTCTTCCAGTCAGGATTTCCAAACCCGGTCACATAGCCCTTCACATCAAATCTGCCAATCCCCACACCACAACAACAAATAATGAATACATCAAAAATTGAAGCAATGGTTAATTGATCAGAAAGTGAGGGGAAAAAAAAGGAACATGTCGTTGATGGCAAAGGTAAGAGCAGAGAGCGTTTGGTTGGGTGCGGGAGAGAAGGGGAGTAGCTCGAAACGCTCAACAAAAGCACCAAAGTCCTCGTTTTGGGTGTTGGCCCTCCGTGTTCTCCGCCGCGTCTCGGCCAGAATAACGACGCCGGCGACGCCAATTCCGATGAGAAGCCAGAGTTTGGGGTTGGAGGCATTGTCCTTGATCAGCTTCAATGATTTGGACATCATCATTCATCAATTTCAATGACACAGAAAGAGAGAGAGAAAGTAGGTGTGGATGTCGGGAGCATAGGCATAGGCATAGGTCCGAGGAAAGGGTACTTGCTATCGTGCGCCGCACCGATATGAATTTTCACAAAAGTGCAAGAGCAGTCGCGCGAATCTAGTTTGCCTTGCCTCAAGTCCAATTATATGTTTAATGCTTTTCTTTTTTTTTTTTAAATAAAAATAAAAATTTGGCAACTCTTTGGATATGTTTGAATATTTAAGTAATCTTTGAATTTGAGATTTAAATGTAATGAGATGGAATTAATAAAAAATTCTATTCTATTGTTTGGAATTTTAAATTTACCATTTCATTGAAAGTGAATGAAATTAAGCATTATAACATTTTTTCTACTCTTATTTCAAACACATTAATTTTAGACTTTTTTTAATAGTTTGTGGTGGGATGGGATAGATCCATGAAACTTATTTTTATCTCATCCCATCACATCTCATTCCACTCAATACCACCAATCCAAACATAATTTTTGACTTTTTTTAATGACGAAATAAGTAGTGAGACACTTCTGGTTTGGTTGGATGTGGAGAGAAAATGAAAGCAGAAAAAATGAGAAGAAAGAAAAAGGAGAGGAGAAAATAGATAGAAAAGTGTATTTTTTTTTATATGTTTGGGTGACGAGAAAATGAGAAACAAAAAATTATAATGATGTACAATGATATATATGTTTATATTTATTATAATAAGATACAAATATATTATTTTTATTTAATTTTTAAACATTTTATATATAACGTAAATAAATTATTTTATAATCAATTTTAATTGTAAAGTTTAATTTAGTAACATCTAAATTATAAATCTAGATTTAAACTTATTTGTTAAAAAAAAAGTTATGATTACTTTTTTATAATTATATATTTTTAATATATACATTTAATTAAAAAATTGTCTATGTAAAAAATCAGTTAATTTCCACTGCCCCATCATCTACTCCCTTTCTTCTCCATCTCTGTCTCTGCCCCCTATCCATCTCTTCTTTGTAATCATTGTACTAAGTATTTGTCTTCTTGATATTTTGATTCTTTCTTGTATCAATAATCAATAATACATGACATTTTCGAGAATGTGGAATTTAGCAGCCTTGCAAGTTTACTTTCAATGAAACCAAGACCGGCAAACTATTTGCAATTTTCAGTTGGGAGAAAAATAAGAGATAAATATAATGATAGGATATGTATTTTAGCCATGGTATCTCATTCTCTAATCTCTACCATTTTCTTCGCTGTCGGGGCCGAGAAAATTTTTTGGTGGGTTCTACGTGTATTTTTTTCTCTCCTGTCAGTTTTCTCTCTACAACCAAATGGGGAAAAAAGGCCTCATTTTTTTCTTCAAACAAACAATGGGTTCATAATTTTTTTAAAAAAAAAATTACTTTCAAGTACAAAATTATTTGTCAAAATTTGACTTTTCTGCTTAAGTACCGAATTTTATTTTTTAATCACAGGTTGTCATTGAGTTTGACAAATGCCATTTTTGACTACATAAAAATATCGAAGAAGTGAATTTTCACAAATAAATCATAACTAAATGTATTACCTAGTTTGAAACAAAATTTCAAATAATCATAATCATTAAAAGAAAAGCTTAACTCTTTCATATTTACATATGTTTATTTATTGGGTTGATATCATCATTTATCAACACATTTTGTAAAAAAAAGGGCAAAATTTAAATGTAGTGATAGGCAAATTATATTATTAAGACGAAGATTAAAATTAAAATTTTATAGAAAATAATTGTTGGGAGACGTCCCATTAGTATACTTGATCAAAGACAAACATATTTGGTGAAAAAGAATACTACTTAAAATAAACATTTATTGATAAAATATTGTACCAATCAATAACCCATATATTTACAGATTTTCAAACTTACTGTTTATCTACAATAACATTCAACGTGGCTATCAGATGGACAAAGCTTGCTTGGGCTGTTATTTCTTTTGAGGCTGGTTTGCACTTGGGCTATGACAAGATATCTTATAGGTTTTTTTTATGACAAGGCCATAATCTATATTGAGGTCGATTTGCACTTTGACTTGGGCTATGATAGAAGTTTTTTGTTATTGATAAGTTTAGTATTGGCTTTAAAACAAGGTGAAAATTTAAGAGATGATTTTTTTAATGATATTATATGTTTCTTATTTGTGGGCCATATATCTACTTTTTATATACATATTTTTTTTAATAATTTTTTTTATTACAGAAAGTAGTAGTCTTGTTAATGTTTTCATCATTTATATCGGATTTGTTAAATAATAAATTATTAAGATTCAAATTATATTGTTGTATCTCAAGTTGATATTATTATATGTATCTTTTAATCAAAATTTAAAAAAATATTTATAATTTTAATTTCTTAATGTTATCTTCTTTTATTATCTCTATGCATTGTATAAAAAATTATTTTAATTATCTCATGTATGAACACTATTCAAAGAAAAGAAACTAAAGTAAATATTAGTTAAAATAAACAGTTAGTCCTTACAATTTCACTCAATATAGATTTTAGTCCTTATAACTCTTTTTTGTTATTGACTCTTATAGTTTTAGTCATTTAGATTTTACTATATCAAGACCAATATCTTATTAGTTGAAAATTATAACAACCGATCCTTCAAAGAAAATAAATATTAATACCTTAATGAGTAGAAAATATATGGACTAAAACTCAAATGAATAAAGATTATAAAAACAAATACTTGAATCGTATAAATTAAAATCTAAATAACTAATGTACCTAAAAAATAAATTAATAAAAATATAGTCACTGATATTTAAAAAATTATAAAATTTAAAATTAAAATTAACTGAAACTATATATTAATTATTTATTTATACATTTCTTCTAATTATCTCATGCATTTCACGAATAAAAAAGAGTAGTTTAAACAAAGCGGCAAAAGAGATGCTATTTGAGTTATAATTTTTATTTTATCTTGCTAAGAACATAATTCAATTGTATATAGTTGGGACTAAAATGTGCAAAAGGAAGAGGGCTTGAAGAATTGGGGAAAAAAGGGATTGCTAAGCTGCTGTAATATTTTTAATTTTTTTGGATAAAAGCATTTTTAATGTGCTATTTAGTTTTCTTCTATCGGTGCCAAGGCCTTGTGTTATTTAGTATGTACTCACTCGTCCAATCTAACCAATTTTTGTATTGAACTTTAAAAGGCATTAAAGGCATCCAAAATACTGACAAGCAAAATGTTGTTAACCGTAACCCAAAAAATTGTGTTACAAAGGCTTGAGGTGTTTTTATTTATTTATTTTGTTATTTTGATGGTGATGGGCAGGGATGAGGTAACCAGGGAAAATTGAAAATGAAAATTTATGTGCAGTCATTTCGTTGTAAAAAGTAATTATCATATTATATAAATAGTGATTATTTTGTCGAAAATCAAGTTCCCTAATTAAATACGTAATTATCATAGTTGTTGTAATGTCATAACTTGATTTTTGTGTTTTACCAAGTTACAAAAAGTGAGATAGTTATTCTATTTGTCTTTAAATAAAAATAAAAATTTGACAAATTAACAATTATATTCAGTTGTTAGCTCAAAAAAACAAATGATATCCAGTTTTTAAAATTTTCAAAGAGGTTTTAAATTTAAATATTTAAATAAAAAAAAGTATGTTCAAACGTCATTTACATTTAATTCAAGTAGCAGAGTGATTTAAACGGAAATTAAGTTAAAATCACTTTCAAAATATGCCCCAAAAACAAAAAGAAAAAAAAAAAAAAAAGACATGTCTCAAATAATTGCTATACTCACTTGAATTGTAGCCGGAGATTAAGGCACTCAAGCTAGGGTAATTTCAAGTATATCATACATTGTGTATATAACAAACGCATAATTCCCATGTTCAATGTAAAAACTATGCCCATTTTCACACAGCTCCAAGTCATAATGCAAATTACAAAGAAAAATTATGGTATGAATCTACACAAATGAAATCAAGAAATACTAAATGGCACCACCTAATTTCAAGAACTTCAATTTTACAAAGGAAGGGACAGAAACCTATGTAGCAGAAAATTCCAAACTGATAATGGATTCCATGAGATCTCCAAACAAATGGTGGGGGTATGGATTTGGATCCTTATATGGGAAGTCAAGACAGGTTGAATATATACCCTGAAAATTTAGGGAGTACTTATGTGCCCTTTTTCATCCCTTGAAACGAACTACAATGCAGGAAATGTCATCCTTACTCTCTCTGTTCAATGCCTCAGCAGCTAGTTGTTTGGCTGCCTTTTGTGGATCTTTAATCCTTCTTGCAATATCAACTGCCTCTTGGTTTGCCATTACCTGGAAGGAACAAAATGAAATTTAAGCGCAAAAATAAATATTATTAAGAAATGATAAACAGAAAGATAGCTTGAAGGATAACCTTCCATAGACCATCACTAGCAAGTATCAAAAGCTCAGTATCTGGGTCAATATCATCATGTTGTACATCAGGATCAGATCGCAAGTGTGATTTCAGGTTTTTGTCTCCGAATGCTCGAGAAACTGCAAGCTGCCCATTCACTCTTGCAACATCTCCTGATATAACATCCACAAGTGAAGAAATTATTACAAAACACACAACACTCACACAAAAAGGACTCACAGTAATGTTGCAAATATACCTCTATATTAACATGCCAAAACTTGGGTTTGATGTTGGGTCTCTACCAGCTATATAAACCTTATCCTAAGTGTAGGAAGTTATAGTTAGTGAAATTGTTAAATTTTTAAAAATATTCTACTCTTTCTTTATTCTCTAGTTGAAAATAAAAATAAAATAATAAAGCAGAATGACACCCATGTTAGTGTAGGTGAAGACGCTAGGATATAGTAATCGCTAATTAGGATTCATGAGGCAACAGATACTCATTGGAGAACTATGTCTATACAACAGAAGCTCAGAGTTATTCCACAAAGTGAACGGATGCCATAAATCAGAACAGTATTGAATTATAGTCAAAATGAGTAGCACTCAAGATAATTCTACACTTCTTTGGCAAATGTTTCAGAACTACCTATGTGGCACCTGAAATATTTCTTTCAGGAACAAATGATTCCAGAAAAATCAAGTTGATTGGTTACTGCAATATAAATATACACAAGTGTTAATGACTTGTCTTCACCATGTCATGTGGAGAGAGGGGCAAGGAGGATTTGGTGACAGCCACTGAAATTTCAATCAAATTAAAAGATTTAAACACTCATTACCTAGTAGTATTAAACACTTTAAACATTCTTCACAGATTCATAATCTCAAGCAAGGTTTTAAACTAAAGTGGTATAAGGGTTATGCGCCAACCTAGATATCATACAGCTTATTAAACTTGTGAATTGAAGTTCTGCACTCTGTTAGACAGGATAGGACAAAAAAGCAAGAAGAAACTTGTTCTTGCAGAGGACAAGCAAAAGGTTTTTTGGAAAAGCAAAAAAAGCAAGGCATGGACTATCCTAGTCACCAGCACTTTCTTGCACTAAGATACTAGTCCAACGTGATAAGTGAGTTAACACTTGAGATTGCATCAGTATCTGTTATTATGGGTGAAGTAGTTAACAGATATGGACAGTTGCAGTTAAGTCAAAGCCCATGATTTATCAGAAATACATTCTACTGTAAAAATTACATAAAAGTTATACTTCTTTAATTAGAAGAATTAAGATATTTTGTCACACCGAAAGTAAGTTATAACAGAGATTCAACAATTGACTACTATTAGAATTTATTATAAGTATGACTTTAAATTACATATTTTAATAGTTGCCAGCGTAAAAAATGAGATGTGCCTAAAATCTGACACTTACATGTGGTGCCTAAAATGCACATCGTTCACAATTTAGTCCTTGACTAAAATATATTACAATTCAGAACTTAAATTATTACAGCTCATTTTACGTCACTCCTTTTGCTACCTCTGGTAGGGACTAATGTGAAATGAGTTTGACTATATAGAACACCAGCCAACTAAAGGCATGTCATTTGGCTACTAAATATGTACATACTCAAACACAATTTGGTTACAAAAGGCAAGGACAAGAAATACTCTTTTATTTTACTATTATAAGTTTATCACCACTAAATCTGAACAAACACAAAGGATGGTTTTTAAACTTTCATTGAACCTATCCTTCATTTTTCTAATAAATGTAAGTCATGCATATAGCATATCAAAATCTGAGTCAAGTGGTAATTTTACTTTCAAGATTGTTATAATTGGCAGTTATCATATACATGCCTTATGGACTACAAAGAGGGACAAAAAATGAATTTCAACAAATACACCCACAAATGTTGATCAACGGAGGAAAGTCAATCTCCATGGTAGCATAATCCTTCAGCCTGATGTTAGCAAATCGTTTTTATAAACAAAGTAAGATGTGTCTCTCTTTTCCCTCTTTGAAAATGCAAATGAGACTCATGATCCATAAACACCCTTCCCAAGCACAAGACATCATTGAAATATCATAGAATGAAAAAAATAATCTCGTATAAAACAAATAAGCAATATCTCATAGACATTAAGGTTTATTAAAGAACCTGGCATGTTTGAGACGAAGCCGCCTTTGTTCTCGATGATGCCCCTTTCAGTATTGGGCTCATGATCAATAGTCATCTGTATGGCCACCCCTCTCCTTGACAGAACTGCTCGTGAATCTCCAACATTTGCTATCCATAATTTCTGATTATTTATAAGAATTGCAGTCACTGCAGTCGATCCTCCTCGCCCCAAATCAGGACTGTGAGAAAGAATGGCCTGGTCTGTTGTTTCATAAGCTTTAATGATGGAACTATTTGGATCACTCCAGAAGTCCTCCTGGAATAATCAATTTTTGTTTAAGAGTGCAATTTCCAATTCCAAAATAAAATTATGCCAAAAGGCTTTACAAAGATTCAAAAAGCAAAAAATTGGGCCAAACTACAAGTTTTTCTGACAAGAAAGAAGTTTTACAAATTGCATCAAGTTAAAATGGATTATATTTTATACTGTTGATATTGATTACGAAAAAGTATGGGAAGTTGGGGACAAAAAGAAAGTCTTCATACTATATGCAACATAAAACAGAAAAGAACGGAAAAACTTTTCCTGAGGAATCAAATGTGATTATCATTAAGGTAATAATCAATACATGATATATTTAGTTTGATTCAACAACTCACTTCCTTCAAGATATTAGAAAAGAGATGTTTTTGTAAATAAGCTGGTACACTGTCACCCAAGTGTCCATCATATATAGCAAAAAGTCCTAGCTCTTGCCCTCTGATCTGGACAAATTTCGCTACGTGATAGTCCTCCATTGGGTGGTTTGCTTTCCCTTTAACTAGGCTAAAGCCATACTTGACTGAGCACTGATGGCTCTTGCCCTTGCCAGAGATACAGGAAGAACGCCCTCCAACCACCTAAAAATATAGAAGTCAAAATACAATAACAAAAGAATCTACTGTTTAACAGAGTAGTACAACAAATATTAAAAAAAGTATATGGTGGATTACCAAAGGGCACATAACATAAATGCAATACAAGGAAATAGGAAGTTGTCAATACACCAAAAACAGAAATAAAATGGAGAAACACACTCCCTACTCAATAATTCCATCTAGTTAAGGAGTCTCAAACTTAACCATTGCCAGATAAACTGCAATAAAACATTGACATCCCACCAGAATATGATCTATAAGCAGTTCAGCACCAACAACCACAATAAAATAAATGGCACCAAATGGAGATAAAAGTAGAGCATAACCGAAAAGTAGACGGAAACCCTCTCATCAAACATCCAAGGGTCAAAAGCAGATCAATTAGACAGTTTTGGTGTTTAAGGCAACCATTTGAAATGAGCCTTATCTCACAAAACTAGCTTACTGCAGAAAGCGCAATAGCAATGTTGAATGCTCAAACTACCTCCAGCATAAGTAACAAACTCGTGTCAAGAAACAATGCCAGTATTTAGTTTGGCATCAACATTTTTCAGGCTGCAAAGGAAGTAAAGAAACCAATAAATGATCATATCAATAAAGCTGCCTTGAAACACCAAACGAATAGCACATGCTAAAATTTAGTTATTAACCAAGTCTGCTCATTTCCATGTTGCCCTCTGTCAGTGTTTGCCACTGTTCTGAGGTTAACTGATGGCCATAAAAACACAAAAATAATCCTTATGTTTCAATTTTCTTCATCAAGTAAGCTTAGAAAAAGTAAAATTTGGGACAGTCCTGAGCCATTCACTGCACCACCAGAACTAAATCCTCAAATAGACAAGCGCTGCATCTAACTAGGTCATATTCCTCCTAGGCCCTTCCAAAATACATGGAAATCTACTAAAACGTTAAGGAATTGTATAAGCATGGAGATTGATTATTCCAACAACAGAAGGAAAAAATAATAATAAAGAGGCCAGAAATCATCACCTGAGTGACAGAGTTGAAGCAACAGAGACTATCCATGTAATTCAGCCCCACCTCACCTTTTCCGTGTATCACTCAACATCTAACTCTTCTGTTCTGCTATTTTTCAAAACACAAAATATCACAATAACTTCAAGTCAGAGAAACTCCACAACTTTCCAACAACTGTGAATTATCAGTAAAATTTTCTGATCACCCAAGTAAGCAATTCTAACATCCAGAACAACCCTTCCCAGAAAAGGGGAAAAAACAGGGAAAAAAAAAAGGGAAAATTTTTCAACACCCAGATGATCAACTAGACTGGCAACCCAGAAATTGACTAACCAATCAAAAAATCCAACTTTTGCGAAGAAAATGAGAGGGAATATCTGTATGGGAATTGGGGGGTCACCGATTCTGCCGTCCTATATTGGAGAAGAAGAGAAAGAGACAGAGTAATCAATCACTGAGAATACAGAAAGTTTATACCAAAAGAGCCCCGAGGTTATTAATAGGAAAGAAAAGAATAGGAATAGGTGATGGGTGTAACCGTCTAGTCCATAGTTGAGAAAGTCTTGTTTTGCAATTGCAATGGCTGCCCAAAGGAGGCAGAGGTTGCCCTTATTGACTTTGCAGTTTTATATTTGTATTTGTTGTTTTATTATTATTGCTGAGCTGAGACTGATTATTACAGCTGTTTTGAAGTTTCATAGTTTCTATAAACACTAAACCCCCATTGGTTCGAGGGGTGGGGACTTTGGGAGACTTCAAAAGTCAGCAACATTTTCTAACCTCACAACACAAACTCTGTTTCTTGTTATAATTCTCTCATTGTCATTGCTCCCATGACCTCTTGTCCTAAAAAAAATTATGTACATTAACCTTGCTATAATTTTACTTGCCTAAGCAGTAAAAATTTGTGCTTTATGCTATAATTTATTATATTATTTTTTAGGATAATATAAGGGAGAGGAGAATTGGATCTGTGTTAAATGGGTCAACCCTGCAGGTTTGATTTTTCAGACAGGACATTAACTCTCTTGTCATCTCTTAGCATAGAAACATACAATCTGCAATTGACGACAAAAAAGTGTCATGGGTTTAATCTTTAGATTTTTTCAAACAAGACATTAAATGCCATATGTGAGAATGAAGTGCACAGTAGTTTGCAACTTTGAAGGCAAGGAATCTTGTGGGGCTTCTTATTTCTTAATTTTAGATGCAGTTAAATTGTTAGGGGTAGACTGACAATGGACACTGCTGACAATTTCACAGGAAGTCAGAAACTACCCTGCTCTATTTTTTTTGTCCTAAATTATACCTTAGGTCCACCCACAAAGTGTACGTACCAGTAAAAGCTGAATGGTCAAATTATAATAGCAGGGTTATTTGATATTGATCACCCATGTGGCCCAGCACTGCAGCACTCACCCTAGGTCCCCAACCCCAGCAAGCATTTCACCCAAAGTTGCAGAACATTAATCCAGTGTTTAGATTTTTTTTTTATTAATAGAATAGAATAAAATATGTAAAAATAGATAATAATAAAAAATAATAGAATATAATTACTATTCTTTTTATTTAAAAATTTTATTAATAAAATTTTATTATTTATGAGTTCTTTTTTATTTTATCTTAATTTTGAGAATAAAAATTAAATATTTAAAGAAAAAAAAAAAAATAATTTTTTATGTATTCAGTTTTTTTATATATTTTAAAATTTTTAAATAAAGGAAATTATTTTTTTTTATTTATTATTTATCATTTAAATATATGTAAGAAAAAAAAGAAAAAGTCAATGACAGGCACCTCAACCAAATTGTTTTTATTTCTTTTTTAATTTCCCCTTCATCAGTTAACACTTGATTTTATTAAAATAATTTTCAGTGTCTTAATATATAATATTAATTTTAATTAATGGACGAGTAAGAATTTTATCATGAGTCATATACTGTCACCTATTTATAAAATAGTTTAAAACTTTTATTATAAGAAATATTTTAACTACTATAATGATGATGTAATATTTTTTTATTTATTGATAATATAAAAAATTTAAAGCTCACACTAAATTAAATTTAAGCTCTTCAATATACATAATATATATATATATATATATAAACTTTAAATGTTACTTATTTTAATTTTTTAAAACAAATTATACAATTACAAAAAGAGTTACAAAATTTTTCATAAGTATTAAAAATTGTAATTCATTTAGTAAATATTAAAAAAATCTTGTGATACACATTTTTATAAATAATCATAAAATAACTCTAAGTTAAGTAATGAAGATAAAATTCCATCTTTCTAGCAATATATGCATAAATTCAAAATAAAATACATACCCAAACCCAAAAAATAAATTCAAAATAAAACGCGCCGACCAGCACGTTCCATTAGAGTATTAATCAATATTATTATAACATAATATCCAAATATGGGATGCAAAAATATCACCAAAGAAAATCTAGAAAATATAGAAAGAGAAAAAAGAATGGGAATTGGACATCTCAGCACACATACTGTTTATACTCTTGAACTCAGTTGATGCATATTAACAATAAAAATTAGGAAATCGATAATGAATAAAACTTTCAATTCAAAAAAAAGCAAGCAAGGCATAAATATATATATTATAATGGATGTATGCATTATTATAACAAATAACGTTGAATGCATATACTTATTACACGTTATTTCATATTTATAACATTTTTATTATTTGATTATAGTTAATATTATTTATTTTTTTACAGATTTATATTTTAATTCTATTATGTGAGAATTTTGTTATATCTTCTTAAAATATTTTTTAATAATTTTTTTACTACTTAATAAAAAATAATTAAATAAAAAATTAAATATAATTAATATCTTAAAAATATAAAAAATATTTAATATTTTTTATTTAATAATTAAGAAAATTATTAAGAAAATAAATTAAGAAGATTAATCAATTTCTATTACTTAAATAAATGTGAAAGATGTAAAAAATTTAATGATAAGAGAGAAGTATTTCCTTATTATAATCATGAAAAGGTCAACTCCCCTGGCATGCATCTATCCGTGCAGCGTTTCGTGAAAGGAATAGCAGAAAGCACAGTCAAATCCCAATATCCAATAAATTTTATAACACAATCGAAAAGGTAAAGGAAAAGATATTGTTAATGTTGGCATCATCATCACAAACAACATGCCACCAGTTCAAAAAGTCAATCTAAGTATACAAGGTGGGGTTTCGCCACGTGTACACCCGGTAGGCAAATGTCCTCTGTTTCTGTTTCTCTGTTTCTGATGAACAGAGGAACTTCCCCTGCTGCTGCTTCTTCCTATCCTGGATCGTCTTGGTCGTTTTTCCTTTGCAGTTGCTGCTCCCAATTGCGGGGACACTTAGGAAGATTGAAGAAGGAGGGGATGAGAAGGTTGACTGGTGGAACGAGACTGTTAATTCAGATTAATGGCAGAGAACCATTTACCATACTATCTGTGCCGCTTATGCCTTGGTTTTCATCGCTGCCATGGTAGGTGATTTTTTAAGGATATTTAAACTTGTGACCACTTACCAGTTTTACTACTCAAACACTGATATTTCACAATAAATTAGAAGTGTTTAAAATTGATCAGATTTATTTCACAATGATACCGTGTATTATATTAACAACAACATTTATTTTGTAGGCTTATGATCAACCGACGCACTCCAAGACCAACAGGCCAAAGACGAGTTGGATATACAAAAGAATGAAACAAACATGAGTTCCATATATTAACGTGAATTTCCCTAGTTGACTGTATTAGAAAAGTCTTTCTAATTGGAGCTATGTTAAATTCTCCGATTTATGCGATCATCACAAACAAAAATCAAGTACGTTGCAACAGTTCAAGAGTTTAGTGAAGGAGATAATCGGAGACAATGTGGATATATATACATGACGGGTTGATGGAAATTCATGATAAACATAAGCCTGGATCCTCTACAGAACATTAGTACAGATTCTAAAATGGAAAACTTTAGAGTAAATGAGGAAGCTACGACTAAACTGACAAACAAGTTGCAGAAAATGAACCAAATGACCTCCAAAAATAATGTAAAAGTTCGCTATAAAACAAGCTCAGATATCATAATTAGCACTTGGTTATGATTCCTCTCACCAAAGTCAACTTTTGTACAAATAGGAGTTATACATTGGGAAGCTACACCATTATGTTATAATCCCCAACCAATTATAAATAGAATCATCCTGTCATATAAAAATCAACATAAACAAAATCAAACCAAGTCCTCATTAGATTACAATATCTGAAACTGTCAAACCAGAATGCATGCTAGCTATATCATATTCTATTTATATTCAGCCTTGTGTGTCCAAGTAATTTTGATTAGAAATATATACATCAAGACGATGTTAGGACTTCCCCCAATGCCTAACAAAGCCAAGTGGGGACGACAAGAGTAGCCACCGCAGAGAATCAATCAAATGCTATAGGAATGAAATTATCATCATCTAAAAGCATATCAATATCAATCAAATCCTCCACACCATCAACTGTCTCTTCAGAATTGATCAAATCCATATCAGTTGCCTGCCAGATATCAAATGACCATATATCATTAAGCCAAATGTTAATGAGTTTAGACATCTGCCAGATGTTAGGAAAATACCTTGGTTTGACGGAAGTCCTCAACAACATTTAGCAGCCGCCGGTATTGAGCCCGTGCCTCTGGATACTGAACCATGGACTTCACCCTTGAAAGGGCCTTTTGGAACTTTTCCTCACTTTGTTTCCTTCCTTCCTTAAGAAAATCATAATCATCTTCTTTCAAAGGATCGCTCTGTTGATTGGGGACCTTATTAAGGGCATCTGGCCGAAATCCACGTAAACCACTGCCCTTACGTCTCCAGCGTAATATGACTTTCTCCAGGATTCCCACGGACCAGATGATTGTTTTATACTTCTTCCTTACCTGGTGACCTCTAACATGGGCCTTAACACCACAGAAATCAAAAGTCAGGGGGAACATGTCAAATGTATAGATACAAAAAAAAAAAAAAATCAAAAGAGAAAAAAAGAAAGAAACAAGAAGGAAATCAGGACAGTCTCTGAATAATCTTTTTTTTCTTTTTTGTTATATTGGAGGTACACCTAGGTAGGGGAAGGGGAAAGGTGGCCTGGCAGAGGATCAAACCTCCAACATCAACATCACACCTACGTCTCCAAGACTTGGGTCAGAAACAATTGAACTACAAGCTAGTTGGCAGTCTCAGAATGTCTTTTCAACTAGCTTTCCTAAACATTTTTTTTTAACATTTTTGCAAATATTAGATGTGTCCACAATTTGAAGATTTTGTTTTCACTCCTTTACAGGTCGTGGCAGCCCTGGCAGGAGAGTAAGGAAAGACTTCATGGAATTGTGCTATATAATATATGATATTCAATGGTGTACTTCGTCGGAGTAAAATGCTTACTCCTTTCAAGGGTTCTTAATTGCCCCTGGATCTGCCATGAGATAGGATTATTTTTAAGGCCTCCACTTGGTGCTCAAGCATATGATTTGATGAGATGTTAAACACCACCAAGAAAATGCATGGAAGAATGAACCCAATATGGAGAATCTTTTAACCCCTGCTTTCCTCACATTCTGGAGAGCGTTCTCAATTTTTACAACCCCAACGTGTGATCCACATGTACACACAACTTATAGAAGGGGGAAAGAGAGATGGGAAAGTATTTACAGAAGCATTTTTGCATTCTTACCCTGAGTTTTTATCAATCAAACTCTCAGATATAATCAATTTTGCACCTTTAATTTCCAAAATAGCAGAATAATTGATAGGATGATTCAATGAGAAATTAAGAACATCTAACAATAATCCAATTTACTTATAACTTCCATAATATTAAAAATGAAAACCCAAGTAAATAGAGTAGATCAATGAACCTGGATTTTAACAATTCTTTGACGAATGACCAAGAACTCTTTTCTCTTCTTCCAACCACGAAACTTTTTCTGTATTTGTATTGCAGCAGCATTGGCTAAACCAACTCCTTGTCCAGATTTGCATGCCTTAGAAGCTAGAACGGAAAGAGCTTGCTGATCTGAAAATCCAAACTCATCATCTTCACACTGAGTTAACTGCTTCCTCTGAAATGACTGCATTCTGAATACTTGATGTATACGATCAGCAGCTTGTGTAGCATTACGGACAGCTGTAAGAGAATCCTTAAGGCAGAGGGCATCAGGCATATCACCGTAGAACACAGGTGTTGCAGTTCGTTCTGTAATTGTCTGCACTGCTTTCATTCCTGAAATTTGCTGCCTACCACCTTTATGTTGATCATCCATTGCAAGGGATTCAAGGTGGCTAGTTAATAAAGACTCGGCAAGAAAACCAGAGATTCCTTTGTGCCCGTTGCTAGATGCAAGATCCGCAGGTGTTCTACCTGAAGGAAATGCTGGAGATGGATCCGTCAATGCTCCAGAATCTGCACCCATGGAGACAAGGAATACAACTGTTCGCTCTCTGAGCAAAGGAGGACAAAGAATAACATAAGGAACCATTTTGTGTTATACTAAACATAATATATTTAAGAACAGTTTGAGGGTAAAAAACGATAAACACTATTGGCTACTGATGAAAGCAGAATAAATTGTAGAGAGACTTATGTGATCTGACTTTAACTGGCCAAAGCAATTGCTTTCGGTATAACTCTAAGTGAGCTAATTTACATGCACAAGGAAAACTGCTGTGAAGTTTAGCACCAAAACAATTTAAATATAAAGAAAAAAAAAAAAGAATTCCAATCATGCAAAATGCTGGAATACCACCCTTTGCAGGACGAAACTTAAATTAATAGCTTCATATGCTAGGACAAACTAAATTTGTAAACAATTTCAAAAAGTCTAAAAATATCAAGAATATCAGGTTAGTAAAGGAAGGTTCAACCAGATTAGTAAATATAACTTATGCTCAATCAACTCAACACAATAAAGAGAAAAAAAAAATCTTAAGGACCCTTACCTGCCACAGAATGCAGCCCAATGTAGAGCCGTCCAGCCATTCACATCACGGAAATTGATATTAACTCCAGCAGTTAAAAGTGGCTTTATGCCCCAGTCATAACCAAGACCAGCAGCTAAATGTAACACACCCTGCCCATTCTTATCTAAGACATTTGGCCCTTTACCACTTTCAGTTACTTTGTGAAGAAGCCACGAGTACAGCTTCTCTTTAACCTGCCCGTGAAACAGATGCGCCTTCACCTTTTGTTGTGATATATCCATCTCTACAGTTGGCTCTTCCTTACTCGAATATTCCTCTTCCTCCCTCAGTGAAATAAGCTTAAAAATTAAGTTTCTTTTCTCCATATCACCCTCTGAAGTTTGATTTGACGGGTGCACTTGTTTTAAAGAAAGCAACTCCTCCAGTCGCAAATGAAGTGTCATTTCAGTTGAACTGTTAGAGATATCTGAAAAATCTACATTTCTAGAAAAGCCATCTCTGTAATCGAATTCCCGCACTTCACTACTAGCTAACCTATTGGAACATGTTACATAGAAAGGGACTCGTCCAACCTTATGAGGTGGAGCTTGACAGCACAGAATTCCATTAGCTAAAACCTCAGCTGGAACTTCCACTTCCCCAAACATACAGGACCAGTTACAGGTTGTCTCTGGTTGACTCTTCAAAAATGCTCCAATAATCAACACCTGTATGGTTTTAAATAGGAGCAGATGTCAGTCAAACTACAACTGGTTCTTTCTCATTTCATGTTGCAACACAGAAAAAAAAAAGGAAAACTGTCAGGATGTATTATGAAATAACACGATGTAAGTAGTAAAACACAGAAACAAATACAAAATGGAAAACATTTAAAATTAAAAAAATTAAAATAGCAAAAACTGCATACATCTGACCAGGACAAGAGCAGTTGATATCTGAGGTAAAAAATAAAAAGCTCTTATTCTCAATGAAAACACCATGTATCATACATACTTAATTACTTATTCCCAGTACAGAAGAAAGGGGAAAAGAAGGAAACTGCAGAGCCAGTAAATTGTTGGCTAAAAGGGAAAAAAAAAATTAACTGTAATGGAATCCAACATGGCAACATCAAAGTATAAGTTGATGTTTTCTCTTTATTTTCTTTTCACCCTTTGTTGTCTTTCTTTATTATTGAAATTATTATCCACGTGATCAGTACCTCAATTTCTGATTCAGCATAAGCCCATTTAGGTGAAAAATCATTTATGCTAAACAGCTGGTCCTGAGAGAGAGACGGGCTCAACGAGGTATCATCTATCACATGCCCACATTCATCTGCACTCCATGAAATACCAGGTGAGGACTGCATATTCAAATCATCAACCTCTCCAAGTTCTTTAGTAACCCACCGAGAGAAGCTATCAACCTTCTTCAGGCTCTCGTCTCCACCCAATAATGTACGCTTGACAGTGAAGGCATAGTTGATACTTTCTTCACCAGGAACTTTATTCACAGAATTGGATTTTAATGCATGTTGAGATTGTCCATCTGCATGCTGTTCTGGATAGTTTTGCAGCACAGGCTGCTCTTTTGGCTCACCATGAAAACTAAACAGGTTGGGAGCAATGTCAGAACTTGCATTATGAGTTTCATTCCCTAGTAAACAAGTGCTATATTCAGATCCAAATTCCAAGCTCAATGATTGGGTTATGGTCGGCAAGAGTCCTGAATTGTCTTCAAAAGGAATCTGGATCAAGTCAAATAACAAAATGAAAATAGTTATATATTGTTGCTAAATCTCATAAACTCGGGTAGTTTGTAACTTTCACATAAGAGACAACAAACAAACTCCAGGTTAAAATATCAGGGTTTCAAATAAAGCAATCAAAAGATTAAATTGACACCAAGCCAGGCCAATACATAGTCACAGCTGCCCACTTAGGTATTTAAGAAGAGTTCAAGCTAACAAATACTCATCTCAGCAGAAGGTTGGATACAGATACATCTGAAGAAGGTTCAAGTCACACCAAAAAGAAAAATACAATAAAGAGGAGAAACCCTATGATGTATCTTAGCATTTCTAAAGTTTCAGAAACAATTCAAAACCATTTAGTGTGACACATGCAGCTCAATACCATATAGTTCATCATTAAGTTTTTTTAGAATCCAAGAAGTCAGGGAAAGTGTGAGAAAGTAGAGAAGAGAGAGAAAATAGATCTGAAAAATGGTAACTGTCATTAACTAACTGTATCTGTTACAGATTTCAGTACTTATACCAGAGTCTAGAACAAGAGTCTACAACTGTATAGAACAATCTAGAACCCAAACTACAAGCTCTGTCTCTAACTATACTAACTGATACTAACTGACTATAATAGATATAACAGAATCTCAACTGACTTAACACGCCAGTGTTATATACGCTAATAAGTTTAATTAAAATCATTAGTGAAGATTGTAGTTCAAGTGGCACTGGCACCGGTCCTAGTCTCAGAGACTCTCAGATGATGACTTTTCAATCCTAAAAAATAGTAGTCCCAGATGATGATACCAGCAGATATAGCATGCAGTAACAGTAAGTACCTGCCAATTTGATTGGAGAGACTGAGAGCTCCCTGCCTCCTCAGTGAGGCCACTTTTGCTCACTAAAAGGTCACCCAAAACGGTATGTTCTTGATCAAGGATGTTTCCTACTGAACTGGATGGGATGGAAGGAAACGATACAAGAGAAGGATCAGTATGCAATTCTGCAGTGCATTGCTCCAAGACAGTGTCCCAGGATGCCATGCCATGCGCTTTCTGGCCATCGATATAAGTAGCATCATTTACTCTCAATTTATCCCCCCGAACAAGTGGGATGTAATCCGTTCCAGAAATTGAAGACTGTCCATGATCACCTGAAAATATTTTAAGATATAAAAAAGAAAGCCCACATGTCAAATATCAGAAAAGCTTTTGAGTTGAGAGGTTGCCTAATAGAAGTTAAATAGAAGTTACAAAACAATCATGTAAGACAACAAAAAAGAAGAAAAACAAGGCAAGGTACCTGAAAAGGGATGCATAAGATATGAACTGTTCGAACCAGCATCAAGCTTGTCCGTCAGAGGACCATTCCCCATATGTTGTGACTCATGTAATGGGCGTAATCCAGAACTTGCTTGGTGAATATCCTCTGGGAAGAAATTTGATCAAACCATTTAAGGGTGACCAAATGGGCCAAACTCTTAAGCAAATATGTGTTGTAACAGTACACCACGATATTTAAAGCCTTAGCATATTGATTCAGTTCACAAGGATTACATAAAATTTTAAACCCCCATGAAATAAATATAGGCAGAATTACCAGAATCAGCATCTTCACGTAAAGATGTTAAACTGCTAGTTGGGCTCATGGAATCTGCACTCAGTGAAGGCCCACTGCTATAATTTGTGGGAAAGCCAGACGATGGAGAGGAGACCTTTTGAGAATCTGATGTGACCTCATCACTATCTGTAATTCCTCCAATATTTGTCTTGTTACCCTGAGAGATAAAGAACCCACGAGACACATAGTAATAAGTCACCAAACACGCAAGTCAATCAAGACCAGAACTACAAAACAAGGATCCTTCTATATTGAACAGCTTCAAATGCTTTCTGCCTGATTTCAAGAATAATAGATATTGATTTCAGGATCTATTCAAAAAGGATTATGCATTTTCTTCAGTATCATCAATTGAGATTTTTAATGGATAGGGCCTATCCATGGCAGGAACAAAATAGCATAACAGTTACAGCTGAAGAGCAAATATTACATTTCAACATTTTATGGATGATATAATGCGTAAGCTTAGCAGAACGGGTTATCCTCACGGCAAGAAATTAAGAAACTCAAATATAAGCTGAATCCGCCTTCACAAGTTGATGGTTTTCTTAGAAAAAAAATACAGTATATGTATTCCCTCCTTCCAGTTTAGATGGATGCTTTAAGGATGAAACAGATCAGAAAAAATTTGGCTTGTGCCATTAGATGCCATAAATCTATCCTTCCTATTTAGCCATACTTATCTTTTAGACTTTCCTACACTCACTCTTTGTCAAGCAAGGGCAAATAAGATTTCCTTTTCTTGTAAAGATAAATTAATATGCTATTGAGCATAACAATGTTCTCTCTTCTAATTGCAAACTGACACAACCATCATATCATTCCATGAGTATGACTAAATGAAATTCCCCCACCCTGGCACCCCACAACAAGAAAACTACTTGCAAATTATGATTAGCAAGCAGTCCTACAAAAAGTGCAACTTATACACACACATACATACAACAATTTCCTAATTTAAAAATTTCGCCATAATCTGGATGGATGTAATCATGATCAATTGTCACTGTACAACTTCTTAGCGCTATCACCCAATCATGTATTGCCAAATCATTAAAAGAGTTTGACTATCACAACAACTACCAAGGAAGTCAAACTCTTTTAATCATGTTCCAACACATCATTAGGTAATAGTGTAAAAAAATTTACATTGACAGTGGATAAAATTTAAACTCAGCCTAGATTTCATACAAATCATATCTTAAAACATAGATTAGTGACTGTTTCCCCTCAAGTACACAATCCTAAGGCAAATTCACCATCCATGTCTCGCCAAAATTTGCATAATAAAAAACTCAACCTGCATATACTTCATTTAGCAACACTAGCTACAGCTTTTGCTATTTGATAATAAAAAGAACCAAATTGAGTTGCAATGGTATCATTAATCATTCATGATAGCTCAGCACAGATTATAAGAATTGCAGCTGTTTCATTCTTTCTCCCTTCAAATGTTTCATTATATTTTCTAAAACATCACAAGTTATGTAGATAACATGTTTCAACCAAGTCAAAGGTAGACTCTACAATTTGTCATCAATTTATAATCCAAAAGCTGAAAATGAAAGAGAACTATAATTGATAAAAAAAACACAACCACTGGCAATAACAGAAAAGAAGCAAAAAATAAAGAAAATGAGCAAAATACCTTAACTTCCAAGTAGTGAACAAAAACTATGTGCGTCATATCCCTGCAGTAAAACAAAATAACAAGAAAATCATATTCTGATTAATTATAAGAAGAAATAAATACTACTTCAGTACATGTATATGGAAAACTTAAAAATTAGCTAAGACGCAGCAAAATAGATGAAACTCCAATAGTATTAAAAACTATTATCTACAATTTTTCGATAGAAAAAGAAATTTTATTAGGGAGAATATAGGTGGATTACAACCAAGGGGACGATAAGAAATACTCCAAAACAGAAAATACTAGAAACAAAAGAGAACAGGGAAAACTAAGAATGCAGTAAAGCTGCCCAATCAGCATAGCTAAGCTAGCAACTGCTTCGAAGCATCCATGAGTAGAACACCAAAGAAAAGCCAAAAATGTAGCTCTATCCGCTAAGTTTGGGGGCAAAGAAACACCCTTAAAAACTTTTATCTACAAATTGACTTGAGATATGGTTGGAAATGCAGTAATGCAGTACTTACTAAGAAGCTTACCAAGCAACAAACGTGTGAAATATGACTGTACTTTCATTTCCAAAACATATTATTACACACAATCTTGAAGTAAATTAGTTCATACTCACGGTTCAAGCATCCAATAGCTTCGCCTCTGAAAATTTTCATTTTCTTCTCCATGGGCATAGTAGCAGTGTAACACATCAACACTTCCCACCTAAATTTGCTTGAAGGATGTTACAACCCCAGCAAATAATTATTTAAGAGTATAGAGACTTGTTTTCCAATTAGAGAAGATTAATTGAAAAAATTTGAGTCGCCTTACATATATGCTTGTCTTACAAAGACTTGATTGACTACAAACTCAAAAATCAAGGAAATTTTAAGCTAACCTTCAACTTTTCATGAGCTTCTTTCACAGTTTTTCCATCTTTTTTCTTTCTCCAATTATGCCCATCCTTTCTAAAGTATCTCAAAACCTTCCGATCAAAAAGAAAAAGTGAACCACCTGCAATCACGAAATACAAGTCATGAAGTGACATCTTTATGTGCGTGAAGTAATAATAGGAGCTAAAAGATGGATTGAAGTTCACAACAAAGTAAGATTTTAGCCTGAACAGCACAATACTACTAATAATATCCTACAAACTACTGAACTAACAAGATTATGCAATAAGCATATATGGTGCTCTTTTGCTACCGAATTTCATGAAAAAATTATTCACAGAATTGCCCAAAGTACCTGTATTCCTTGAACTGAAATATATAGGACTATTGGAATGGTAACACCTTAAGTTCAGATAATGAACCATTAAAAAACTCTATACATCATTAAAAAGGAACTACATCCAGCTAAATGAATCTAAGGAGGGCAATACAGCCATGTCCAACCTCAACAATTGGCACCTAGAAGGCTGTTATTAATTCCTGGTGACAACTTCGTAAACACCCAGTTGCAACAAACAATTCATGGAAGATTAGTGCTTCTAAGCTTCTTGAGCAATTCATTCAACCCATATATGTATAAGAATTATATACAGGTGCCAATTAATTTATCAGTAACATATGCAGTAACCATACTCGGTGGCCTGTTATGAGGTTCTGATGTGATATGAAACATCCGATAATTACGAAGAATTTCACAAATTTCTGCAGGTCGCAACCACCGATGCTGGGCTTCAAATTGTAATTGCTGAATATCTGCACAATGATATTATGGCATTCAGTCAAACATTTGATTTCGGTATTATACCAAATAGAAAAATACAATGATTCAAACAAGCTTAAAGAATCAAACTATGGCCACAAAAATCATATGCATCAATAAGAAAATCTTTTATTACTAACAAAAAAGAAAGATGAGACTGACTAATGAAAGGAACACCCATGCTGTCAGCCAAGAGCTGAATATCTGAGGTGTCAAGGTGTCCAGTAAACAACTTTAGGATCCTATTTGTCCCAAGAAAAACACTTTAGCCACCAAATGTATTCTTTTATTCAGAATCTGTTTGATTGAAGTGCGTGTTTGGATTAACTTATTTTGTGTTCAGAAAAGCTTAGGTGGTATTTGGTTTGCTTTCTATTTTCATTTTCAATTGAAATGTTTTCACTAATAATTACAAAAATGTCACCTTGTTTTCACTTTGTTTCTTGTTTTCAAACTTTTGTGAGTGTTTTCACCATTTCCTTCTGTAGAGTTTTTAGCTGAAAAGATGTTGTTGAAAACGTGTAAATATCTTTTGTATTTATGTAGTTTTCTTGTATAGGCTAATCAGATCATAACCCTAATCCTTGTATTTATTATCATAGTTCTATATATACAGCTCTCCGTCGTATAGTTGAGACACGCGGTTTCATCATATGTCTCTCTTCCTTTTTTTTCTCTCTTTTAACATGGTATCTAGAGCCTAAAGAGAGGCAACCCTAGAACCGCGCATACCCGGTGGGTCCATTGCCCTCCGGTGAAAATTTTTCCGGCCAACCGTGTTTCCCTTCCGGTTTGCCACCCTTTCTCCCTTGCCGTGACGTCTTTCCGGCGCTCTTTTCTCCCTGTTCGCCGCTGCCACCTCCGTTCGCCGCCTTCTTTCCGGCCGCCGACCACACCGTTGGAACCGCC
Source organism: Ormosia semicastrata (assembly GCA_029884595.1). Taxonomy (NCBI): domain Eukaryota; kingdom Viridiplantae; phylum Streptophyta; class Magnoliopsida; order Fabales; family Fabaceae; genus Ormosia; species Ormosia semicastrata. The sequence continues at coordinate 3,198,866 of JAQQTO010000057.1, read as the reverse complement.
TCCCTCCGACCGGCCAGACCCCCGAAGCCCAGCCCCAACGCCGCCGTAACGCGCCTCCACGCGCTGCCCTTCGCCGCAGCCACCCAGCCACCGCGCGGCCTGTTTTCCGGCTCGTGACGGCGCGTCCGGCCGCCCCTCCGGTCGTCGTTCCTCTCGTTTGACTCGTCTTGGCTTCCTCTACGACGATCTGCCCTCAGATCCGTGTTTTCTTGCGTTGGATTTTTCAGGTATCTTGTGTTTTCCATTTTTGCCCCTTATCTTCTGACCTATGGCAAGTTCTACCTCTCCAGATGATTCTAAAGATCATCCCAAGGCTGAGCCTCCTGTTTTCACAAGTTACCTCCATACCCCTCTCTCTGCTGATAAATTAGATGGCAGCAATTATGATACTTAGGCTTCAGACATCAAGTTATGGCTTGAAAGTCAAGGCTATGAAGACCACCTCACCACAGACCTTACCTCTATACCGCGGAGGAACAACCCCGGTGGAAGAAAATTGATAAACAGTTGTGCGTTGTAATCAAGTCCACCATTCACTCCTCTCTCAAGCAGATCTTCCGTGCGCAGACCATTTGTGCTTCAATTTGGGACCAAGCCAAGGTTCTTTACACTAATGACACTCAGCGATTATATGGGGTTTGTCACAACCTCAAGAGTCCTATTGCTCCTCGTCAGTTTGATGGACCTATGTCTGCTTACTTGGGTAAGGTTCATGGTGCTCTGCATGATTTCAATGAGTTGCTACCCCCTGCTGCTACCCCTGCGCAAGAACTCGAGCAACGTAGCACCTTTTTCATGCTCATGGCCTTGTATGGGTTACCTCCAGAATATTCTGCTACTCGTGATCAGATTTTGGGTTCGCCTACTGTTCCCACTCTGTCCTCAGCTTGGTCTTCTTTGCTTCGGGTCCCAACGAAGCAACCCTCTGGTTCTGTCCTAGCTCCGGCTCCAGTTGATACTTCTGCCCTCGTCTCCCAAAGTGCCCATCGTGGTCGTTCTCGTCTTGGCACCTCGGGTAGACCTCGTCCGAAGTGTACATTCTGTAACAGGTTGGGTCATACTGAGGATCGTTGTTGGACCAAAAATGGCCGTCCTCCACGGGCTGCCAATATTGCCCAGGCCACTGTACCTGATTTACCTGAGTCCTCTGCTCCACCGACCCCATCTCCGGCAGCCTATGCAGATTTTCTGAAATGGTTTGAGCAACAACAGGCTTCTAACTCTACTGCATCTGTTGAACACACTGGTAATGCATTTGCTTGTCTCTCTCAATCCCCACCATTAGGTCCTTGGGTACTTGACTCTGGTGCATCTGACCATATCTCTGGTAATAAACGTCTTTTCTCCAAATTCTCTAACTCTGGCTATTTACCTATAATTACTTTAGCAAATGGTTCCCAAACACAACCCGAAGGGATTGGCACTGTCCATCCCTCCCTTCTCTCGTCTGTTGATTCTGTTCTTTATGTTCCTGGTTGTCCTTTTAATTTACTTTCTATTAGTCGTTTGACCCGTTCTTTAGATTGTCGCATTAGTTTCACTAAAAACTCTGTCATTTTGCGGGGCCGGAGTTCGGGACGGATGATTGGCGCCGATGTGAGTCTAATGGCCTTTACCGCTGACTCTCTGCCACCTCTCGTGTGTGCTCATATAGATTCCCCTTTCACCATCCATGCTCGGTTGGGTCATCCTAGTCTTGCCAAGCTACGACAAATGGTGCCAACCTTTTCTAAGTTATCAACTTTACCTTGTGAGTCGTGTCAACTTGGGAAACACACACGTAGTTCGTTTCCCGATGGAGTGTGTCGTCGAAAGTTCATTCGATATTTGGAGTCCTAGTCGTATTGCCTCTACTTTTAGGTCAAAATACTTTGTTACTTTCATAGATGATTATTCTCAATGTACTTGGTTATTTTTAATGAAAAATAGATCAGAGTTGTTTTCAATTTTTCAGACCTTTTATAATGAAATCAAAACTCAGTTCGGTATTCCGATTCGTATTTTGCCTAGTGACAATGCCCGTGAATTTTTGTCTCACAATTTTCAAACTTTTATGGCATCTCATGGTGTTCTTCACCAAACATCCTGTGCCTATACCCCTCAACAAAATGGGGTTGCTGAGCGCAAAAATAGACATTTTATTGAAACAACTCGGACCCTTTTATACTATGGTCATGTTCCCTTTCGTTTTTGGGGCGATGCGATTCTCACTGCTTGCTATTTGATTAATCGTATGCCCTTTTCTGTTCTTGATAATCGGGTCCCCCATTCTGTTTTGTTCCCTCACCTACCCCTCCACTCTCTTCTGGCTCATGTCTTCGGGTCGACATGTTTTGTCCATAATATCACTCCCGGTCTTGACAAACTGTCTGCTCGCTCCATCAAATGTGTTTTTCTTGGTTACCATCGGTCTCAAAAGGGTTATCGGTGTTTTTCACCCACTCTTAAGCGTTATCTAGTCTCTGTCGATGTCACATTCTTCGAGTCTGTTCCTTTCTTTGAGTCTCCTGACCTGCCTCTTCCACCCATCACTGAGGTCCTTCCTACTTTTCCTCCTCTTGTCCCTGTTGACCCTGCTCCATCACCACCTTCTCCTATTGGTGCCCCGGTCCCTACTACTGGCCTTCTCCAGGTTTATCGTCGTCGACCACAATCACCACCACTACCACCACCACCATCAGCGGTTGTAGAGATTACTGAAGCTCCTTTGGACTCTCATCCGGCATCACCTCCTTTACCAGCTCCGGCACTGCCTCCTACGTCCGACCTTCTCATTGCTCTTCGAAAAGGTATTAGATCCACTCGTAACCCTTCTCCTCACTATGTTAATCTCAGTTACCATCGCCTTTCTTTATTGCATTATGCTTGCCTTTCCACTTTGTCTTCTGTGTCTATTCCTAAATCTCTAGGTGAAGCTTTATCTCATCCTGGATGGCGACAAGCAATGATTGATGAAATGTGTGCACTTCAGAGCAGTGGTACTTGGGCACTTGTTCCTCTTCCTCCCAGGAAATCTGTTGTTGGTTGCTTGGTGGATTTATACTGGTCAAGGTTGGCCCTAATGGCACTCTTGATCGCCTAAAGGCTCGTTTGGTGGCAAAGGGGTATACCCAAATATTTGGTTTGGATTATGGCGACACTTTCTCCCCAGTGGCGAAGATGGCTTCTGTTCGCCTTTTTCTGTCTATGACTGCTATTCGCCATTGGTCCCTTCATCAGCTGGATATCAAGAATGCTTTTCTTCATGGTGATCTGGAAGAAGAAGTCTACATGGAGCAACCTCCAGGGTTTGTTGCTCAGGGGAAGTCTTCTGGCCTCGTGTGTCGTCTACACAAGTCTTTGTATGGTCTCAAACAATCTCTCCGGGCTTGGTTTAGTCGATTCAGTACTGTTGTGCAGCAGTTTGGTATGACTCGTAGTGAGGCTGACCACTCTGTCTTCTATCGTCATACAGTTCGAGGCTGTATCTATTTGATTGTGTATGTGGATGACATTGTTATCACCGGCAGTGATCACCAAGGTACTCAGATAAAACAGCATCTCTGTCATCACTTTCAGACCAAAGATCTTGGCAAACTTCGCTATTTCTTGGGAATTGAAGTGGCACAATCCAAGGATGGCGTAGTAATCTCACAAAGGAAGTATGCTATGGACATTCTTGAGGAAACAGGACTATTGAATGCAAAGCCGGTTGACACCCCTATGGATCCCAATGTTAGACTTTTACCGGATCAGGGGGAGCCACTTTCAGACCAAGGAAGATATAAACGATTGGTTGAAAAACTTAACTATCTTACTGTTACCCGTCCAGATATCTCCTTTACGGTGAGTGTAGTGAGCCAATTTCTAAACTCACCTTGTGAAGGGCACTGGGATGCAGTGATTCGTATTCTCAGATATATTAAGGGAGCTCCAGGAAAAGGCCTTGTCTATGAAGACAAAGGACACACTCAGATTGTAGAGTACTCGAGATGTTGATTGGGCATGTTCTCCTATTGATAGGAGATCAACTTCTGGTTATTGTGTATCCATTGGGGGTAACTGATTTCCTGGAAAGTAAGAAACAAAATGTAGTTGCAAGATCAAGTGCCGAAGGTAATATCGAGCCATGGCCTCAAAGAACTTGCGAGCTCATTTGGTTAAAACAGACTTCTTAAAGAGCTTCGGTTTGGAAACGTTATGCAAATGACTCTTATTTGTGATAATCAAGCCTACTTTGCATATCGCTTCCAATCCAAAGATTTCATGAGAGGACCAAACACATTGAGATAGACTGTCACTTTATCAGAGAAAAGATTTTGTCTGGAGATATCACCACTAGCTTCGTCAATTCAAATGATCAACTGGCTGATGTTTTCACTAAGTCTTTGAGAGGTCCTCAGATAAACTATATTTGTAACAAGCTTAGTACATATGACTTATATGCTCCAGCTTGAGGGGGAGTGTTGAAAACGTGTAAATATCTTTTGTATTTATGTAGTTTCCTTGTATAGGCTAATCAAATCATAACCCTAATCCTTGTATTTATTATCATAGCTCTATATATACAGCTCTCCGTCGTATAGTTGAGACAAGCGGTTTCATCATATGTCTCTCTTCCTTTTTTTTCTCTCTTTTAACAGATGTTTTGGGTAAAAATTAATCAAATCCAAACACACAAAAAGTCCTCTTTCTCCTCTGATCCAGTCCATGATTGTTTGCAGGTATGGTCAGAACCCACCAACCATTTGCTATAGAATAATAAGGCAATCATTTGTAAGATAAATAAGTAGCATCTCCACCAAAAAGTCAAGGCCAGGCATCATATCATGACAAGAGGTATTGGCTCACTTCAATGAAAACTTAAATCACATTTCAGCTACAAACCTTCAGTTTAACTTTCACTTTGAATGGCTATATATGTAAGAAGTAAAGTGACAATAAGGCTACAGGTTCATGATAGCAACTAGCTATTTATCTACGTCTGTGACAAATGATGATTCCACAACCGCATAGTCTCCCCACCCCTTCCTTCTGTTTAGAAATTAATGTCACATTAATCATTATTGATACATACTTTCAACTCCAAGATCTTATTAATAGCTTGATTACAATCAATCAATGGAGTAATCAAGGGGGTAATTAGGAGTTAATTAGAAGCTAACTTAAGGCCTAATAACCAGTAGCTAACTTATAGCCTAATCACTAGTAAATCAACATAATTACAGTTGATCAAGTACTAATATTGTAACATAAATGCCAATATTCTAACACTAATTAATTTTCTTGCAATTGGGAAACCATAGCAATCAAACATCTTTCCATAAAAATTCAAGAAAATCCAATAATTTTACCAAGGCCATCTGACCTTCATTGTCCTGTTTGTAAAGGTGAATTGAATCAAACCTTCTTCCATTCCTACGAAGTTATTGAAGACCACCTCATCAACATGGCAACCAAAATATTTTGGATATTTTTTGTCTTTGCCCCTGATCTAGTTCCTCTCACTGCTTTTGAAATGGTAGTTGGGGATAAAACGTCTACCTTCCAAAGGTTCCCATCTCTATTGACCAACCTACTCTTCCATTCCTAGTTCCCTACTACCAAGATGAAGTTTACTTCCCCATGATGTTATGGGCACTATTTGATACAGCCCAAATGCAAGTGCTTTCTAGATCCCACCAAGTATTTCTGAAAGAGTTACAAATTTGGCAATACTAGGCTGTAGGCTCTTTCGTTTGGGAGGTTGGGATAAGTGGGGCTGAATAATTAGTCTTTTTTATCATTTAGAATCCAGACAACTGGAAAATTGGGTGCAGACAGCCATTTAACATAATAGTATCATATTTTTTTACTATAATTACTGGCTTTATTCAGCAGAGGAATATATATTCTATTCGAAGTGAACCAATAACTATCAATAGTCCATATCGTTCATACCTAGACAGAGTTTTCTAAATGCCATCGAAGACTCTTTTCCACCTACAAAGCCTAATTGGAGTAAAAGGGTCATCAAAATCTCATTTTGAAAACAACCCAAAATGGTTATATACAAAAGGATTCGAAACCCCAAATCGATTGTGGTCAGTTTTTCTCAACCACAGAACGGCCGAACCTTAGGTCCATTAGCAAAACCGTTTTCATTGACTGACACTTAGTTCCAACAACAGGAACCTATTCAACAAAGGAGACAGAATTCCAGAACAGAGAATTGAAATTCCACGAAGCTCCGTAACAAGAAATCGCTCCCAAAAAATGAATAAAATTACATGATCCAAGCATTCCCACGAGCAATTAAAAAAATAAAAAATTAAGAAACAAAAAACCAAAAAGGGCAATTAGAAAAAAATGACCTAATCGAGGACCCAATCCGTAAGAAGCACGCTCCGCCATGGCGAAGACTGAATCAGATATCAACACGAGCGAACGACGAAGGAGTGCTGTTCTTTCCCTTTTTCCCTCAACTCTCTCAAAGTGACGTGACAAAGTGAAAAACTGACGCTGTATTTCTGCAATTATATAAGTTTCTGGGAAAAAAATATAAATTGTTATTTGCAAAATGGGTTTAAGACCAATAATTTTGCGACGCATGGAGGCTAGGTAGATGGATATCCGGATTCACGGACCGTCCCTATCTTCCAATCCACGTCAAATCTCATGAATCATTTTTGAGTTTTCAACTTCGGGTTTTGTTAACATTTTTACTTTTACATGACAACGAATATTTTACATATATTATATTAATATAGTATTCTAAAGATATTTATAAAAAAATAACATTTTTATTAATTATTAATTAATTAAAAAATATTAAATATTTTTTGAGATTTTATAAAAATAATTACTTATATTTTTTATGTAATAATTTTTATTTTTATTCTTTAATATATTTAATATTCAATAAGAGGACAAACGTTAAAAAAAAAAAATCAGAAACTTTTAATGCCCACAAGCACCTATAATGAAAAGTCACTTATTAATAGATTAAACGAAGACATAATTAAATTTGCATCATTTTAGAGGTTGGTCCAATTAGTTAGAAGCATATCATTTTAATTAAGAAAAGGGGTTAGAGATGGTATAATGGTAGCAAACATCTTTAATAGATCTTTGGTATATGATAATGATTTGAAATTTATATATGGGTAACTTCTCTATTTTTGTTATTTTTTTCTTATTTTAATTTTTCTTAATGTCATCTAATGACACAGCTTTTTTTAAGAACATTTTATTGACTAACCTATCTATGAAATTTTTTGTCTAACTTTACAGTTCATATAAGTTTTTATTTATCTTAATAAATGTTCTTCAACTCTATAACTACTGTAAAAATATTATTATATACAAACTACTTGACCTACAACAGTTCTATGTAAGTATTTACTCGATTTCTTTTATTTGACAATTTTATAAATAAATTTTGTTATGTTATTACAAGTTAAGCTCAAAAAAAATATATTAAAATTTTTGAAGAAGACATATTCTGATACCTTGCAATATATTTTACAATTTGGTTTTGTAATTGTAGATTTTTTTTTACTTTTTTTTTTTGTAGTACTTGGCCCCACTGAGCCTTGGGATGCTCTACCATTGGGCTTATTGATCCTTATTTCGAGTAGTACGAGGGGACGGGGTTGGTGGAGGCAGAAAAGAATTGGATGGTTCTGTTAGGGGTGTTGAATTCCCATTAGCAACATAACCATGTGTCACAATCAAGTTTTGGGTTATATTTGGTTTCATAATAATTTATTGTTTATATATATTTTTTAAGTATCAACAATATTTTGTTTTATATTAATATTGATTGATATTATTTAATATTAATGACTTCATTCGCCATTAATGGTTGTATCAATGTAATTTTTAATGTATTTTTATTGTTTTATATGAATATTTATGTTAACTATTGTTATTTAAGTAGCTTGTTTTGATTAGTATAAGGGCTAATCAAATTGTTAGTTTCGATTTTAGGGTTCATGTGTATATAAATAATATCATTGAGAATGATCCTTACTTAGACGTTTAATCATATTTTGAGATATTAGTCTCTCACCTATCGAGTAAGAGAGATATTCTAAAAAAAAAATTATTAGTAAAGTTGTCATGATGTAATAGAAATGAATCTGAATAATTTTTAAATGATGCTTTGTAATATTTTGTATTCAATAGTCAATCTTTATAATTATTATTCATATTCATGTTTCTCATTCAATAAATAAATAATTAATCACATGTTCAATAATTTAAAAAAAATTAAAATTCTACATATTATTGTGTACATTGTACAAAAAATTTGACATAACAAGTAGTAACTTCCATTTTTATTAGACTCTGATGTTAAGAGCAATGAAATAATATATGTATTACATTTTTCAAGCAATAGCACTTTTATCAAGGCCATAAATAAATTCACTTGTAGATTCAGTCTCATTTGAATCAAAAATTTATTTAACATCATAATTATCATGTCTCAAACTCAACATCATGGCTCTCAGTACATAGACTCATCAATCTCAATCTCATAATATAATATGGACCCTCATTCATGCAAGCATCATCGAATACTTGATCATATACATTTATATCATGGTTGGGGGGAAAAAATCATTCATAGGCATATCAAAATCACGAACATCTTGCATAGTTATCACACTCTATACATATATAATTACGCATTTCACATAACCAAGTTAATAGTAACTCAAAGACGACAATGGTATATGAAATACAATGTAAGACATAATATGAAATACTTAATGCACTATTTTAATTTTCAAAGTCTACATAAATTATTATAAGGATTGTGTGTGTATTACTCAATCAATTTACAACATGTGCAACAAATAAAAAGAATAGCTCCCCTCACAAATACAGAAGAGGCCCGACACTTATTAGCATAGCATTCATAATTTCTCTATGTAAGAAAAATTAATGAGTCAATCTACATCACTTAAGTGATCGAAATTATATTAACACACATTCACATTTAAATAAGGCATACATATGACTTTAAACTTTCATATAGAGACACATTTACACTCAAATTAACATCTATTTAAAGCTCATACTTATACTATGTCTGACTATAACAATAAAGTACTTATTCCCAAGAGTTCAAATAAAGTTTTGTACCATCCAAGCATATTAAATGGTGGGAGTTTAGTCACAACAAGGCAATAAATAATCAATACAAATGATCCAAACTCACAAAACAAATCCAACATGAAAGCATCAAAAGATCGACCTTGCATACCAGTATACATTCTTATCATACATGTTCTCATTTAGCAACAAGTTCACACATACTTTGTCAAGTTTCACAACTAAATTACAAACTAAAATTCTAATTTTTGCATTAAGGATTTGATTACCTCTTTTATTGTCATTATATCACAATTAGCTCATGTATAATCTATAAGAATTAAATTTCTTCTCCAACATTAGCTACATCAGCACATGAACTTGTAAAATAATTAACCAAAAGACTAAATTCCTTTATTAGAACCTGCTGATCACAAAGTTTTCCCTATATCACCAAAGTAGCGTTTTGTCCCCAAAAAACCTTCACATTTGATACATTTACTTATAAATTTGAAAGTACCTTGACGCACCCATTGAGCTTCGAGTTCTCTGACCACTCCAACCCCAACATATTGTTTGATGTGTGGTAAGAAGCCCTCAAAGAGTCATCACCGTAGACTCTCCTTAAAAGTGCAAAGTCCTAGAAAAATCTTAACGACGTCATAGCAGGGCTCTAACGTAGTTTCTCATTTCCTCATAAAACCCCCCACATTTAAAATAGGTTATATCAAATCAGTAACCACCATGAAAATACTCTTAAGATTGTTATAAAAATAATAGAAAATAAGATAGATGAATAGCTAAAATTAAAATAGCATAAATAAATAACTTATTAGATATATTAACTGAGACGTGCAAATGCACTAAGCTTAAGAGTATTTCGCTACTACGAGTAGATTACTCAGTGTAGATGATCTCATATAGCTAATACTCACCATGATATAACAACCACTTCTTGCTAGTTCTGCACGAAATAACAAGGGTACAAGAACAACTCGTAAGATTCCTCATAGGAATAAAATCAAAAATAGAATAAATATTAAGTAAAATATTGAAGAGACTCTTTTTTATATGTGTAACTTTATTTGAAATACCTGTGATATTTATAGAGAAGATAAAATATAATCGTTTGTTACTGGCTTGTAAAACGATTGTATAAAGATATCCTTAAAGTCCTGAAAGATAGCAACTCCCACACTAGAACGTGCAAGAAAAACTAAAGGAACAACCATTTTGTCCAACATGCAGAACCTCCAATAGAATTTTAAGGAAAGAAAGATCTATCCAACATAATGTAACAGCACAAAATGAATGGAGTTAAGTTTGGGAAACGGTAAAATAGTTTTGATAAGGATAAGAATGAAATGAAAACTGTTATTGACGTTGAAATATAATTATAATATAATATAACTAATAATAAAAATACAACATAATTTTGGTTATTTTTTTTTTGTATCACTCAATCAATAAAACATAGCATTTTATTATTTAATTAATTATATTTCTGTGGTTCCACTCCACCCAAATTCCTTCCTCGGTGTACAGTACATTGTTTCTTACTTGAGAGTTGTAAGTTGTGTCTTCTTCTGAAATTGGAGAATTAACCAAGTTAGGTCCTATGCAACATAAGCTTTAATTAATTAATTCAGTAAGTTAAAATAACGCACTTTGATTTGTTTTTAAACTAATGCAATATAAGCTTTAAAGTTCTACTTAATAAAAAAATTTACTCCAACACACAAGGAAGATTGTATGCCATTGGTTAGGGACCCCTCGCTCAACATTTAGCATGGTGGACTTGAGACATTAGTGATATGCCAACATAATTAGTATTCATCTTTCCTTTTGCTGATTATGCTTAACGCCTTAATTAATACTATCTTCTGCCACACAGCATTTAAAGTTTTTGTTTGTCAATATAATGTGAATTGCACATAGGACTACGCATATAGGATGTTCTCTTCTTTGTTGTGAAACTTTTTCTATCGAAAAAATGTGAAATGTAGACAAAACTAGGCGTCTAGGTCCTCTAGGACGTGATGTCTTTTGGGTTCTCATCTACCAAATGTTATTCTTTTCTTGCCATAACGTTGTAGTATGTCATTGTTCACTTGAACCAGTACTAAGATGATTGTGCATCTTCTTGATAATGTGTGAAGATTGTATATTAGCCATGTGCTTCAACTCAAAAGACATATTTCTCTCAGGTGTTCCTCTAAATTTATCCTTTATTTTATTGTTTTCCTTTTCACTTATAGTACGCTACACATTGATGCAAAGAAAGAAGCCATATCACAGGATGCTGCTAATTTAAAGCAATGTGTGTGTGTGTGTGTGTGTGTGTAATTTTACTGAGGCTATTGAACATGAAATTGGATTTAACAACTATTATTCATAGAAAGATAAGCGACTCAGTAGTTCTGTTAAGCTTCCTCATTTTCCTCACTCTAAGATGACGATTTGCATTCTCGATGATCATAAGTACATAGATGAGGTTAATAACTCTTTCAATGTGTTTTGTTTGATACACAATGATGGAACTGTGAAAAGAAACAATTATATTTTTATTGCAAATTCTATTAACATGTTGTATATTGTTTCATTTACTTGCAGTTCAAAGATTTGGAAGTTTGACTTGAAACAACTCGACTGAACTGCACAGAAAAATGCAGCAGGCGATTTTAACTGATAAGGAAAGGTTTACCCAAATGCAATGCAATATGGACTATGGAGGATTCTCAGAGGAAGTGCCTAGAGACAAAAATGAAATTGATATTTGAAGAGGTTTGGTTATGATTATTAACTTTATTTAACATCTCTTATCATTCCATTTTGGTAGCCTTGAAAAAAGTTATAATGATTTAGGATACAAGGCTGCAATAGGGCTTGCGTATTTATGATGTGGCTAGAGGACAACTTGAGCATTGCAGAAACATCTTAACGAGTTTGAGATAAATTGTAGGTTCGGCCCAAATAGTCTTACAAAATGAACGGGTTGAGCCAGTAAAAGTGAATATAAAATTAAAAATAGTTCGAATGAAATTTGAGTTTGAATTGCCGAAAACATCTTAATGAGTTTGAGATAAAATTGAATTAACATGATTTGAATTTATGAATAAACACCCCTAATAAATTGAATACGAGGTAAAATTCCGTAGGAGTTCTTGGTTAGACTTGAAATAGCAGTTCAATGAATTAATGAAGGAAAATTATGTGTGGAAGTATGGTTCTTTTTTTTGTCATTGTATGTTGTTGCAACTAGCAGAATAATTTTGGAGATTTTTCTTGAGTAGGAAACAATCAATTAGGCCGATTTGCTGAATTTGGCAATTGTGGCAGTGGTTGGTTCAGTAAAAGATAAGTGAGAAACTATAGAAAAAAGGCTATCTTTATGCAAAATGTGATTTGTTGTTGCTTTTTCATATGGTAATGTTCTTCAATTTAAGAATATTACATATTTGAGACTTATGTGGAAGGAAATGAGATTGGGGTATAAGATTTGTATCTCTTAACCAGGTTGAGTGTTTTCTCTTATTTGTTTATTTAGTTTCAAGGACTCTTATATTATAAACTTATATTAGTAGTTTTACACTATAACTTTACTAGATCAGATAATAATTGCTCATATATATATCATTTGCTATCAGTAATCTCTTAGGCTAACTAATTATGCTTAAATATGCAGAGATATTGTTCTTGAGGGCACAAAGCAAGTAATGAGATTTGGTGCACTCTGTTTGAGATACGATCAAAGGCTCTCGGGCTTAATTCCAATTACCTGAAAGGAATGGATTGTGCTGAGGATCTTATGCTTTTAGGTCACTACTACCTAGCATGTCCTGAACCCCAGAAGCAACAATGGGCATAAGCGAGCAAACTGATAGTAGTTTCCTCACCATACTGTTACAAGATCAAATGTGTGGTCTTCGGGTTCGGCACTAGAACCAATGGGTTAATGTTACTTACTCCCATCCGTGATGCTTTAGAAGTAAACATTTGTGATCTTCTACAAGTAAGTGAATAATTAAACTATTACTTTCATATGAATACAAACAATCAAGTGACAAATATTCAACATCTTTTTTCATAGCATAAACTTAATAATGCTTTGTACACAACATTAAAGTAATAATTGTGCTCAGCTACATTTGAGTTTAAGGGGTGTCATATATCTTTCTCATATTATATTCAAATAGAACATTTTGTATAATTGTGACTGCAATAACTACGAAAACAAGAAAAACACATGCCAATTGATTTATCCATGATGTAATTTTTGTTGCAGCCGATTACGAATGACAGATTCTTCAGTGTCTATCAGAGAGTTATAGCAAAGGATATAGGCCTAAGAATTTCAGTAGCATGTCTGTTTCGAAAGCAAGATCGCACAAATGAGACTATGCCTAAAGTTTAAGAGCCTATAAAGGAATTGCTATCCAAAGAAAGCCGTCCAGTTATAGGAAGGTCTATTTAAGGGTACTAAACTATGAATGTCCCAAAACACAACGTCATGGGTAGGTTGCACAACACAAATGCAGCCATATGATTGTAAACGATATATGTTAATTGTTTAGTAATTAAATAGTATTTATTCAAATAATTTTTGTCAGATATGTGACCTATTCAAATTAATAATAAAGATTTATTTTAGAATTAGTTGTTTCCTGTGGTTGATTGTTACACCGTGTGTTGGTTCGAATGGAAAGGTCAGATCTCTCAAGCATGAGTGACTGACCGTATTATGAGAGATTAATCTCTTATTTATCGGATGAAAAGATACTCTAAGTAAAAAAAGAAGTGATTCATTGTTACACTTTTTTACTACTCAGTTGGTTGCACTGGGAGGAGGTTTAGGTAGATGTTTATAGGTTTGATCCCCATATACCAAAAGAATCACTTTTTTACTTTAAATATTTGTATTACATGAAAATGATAACTTTATATGAAAACATAAAATTAATAGAATTGTAATATATATTATTAGAAAATAATGAATTAATTATATTCTTATTACAAAATTATAGGAGCCTAATAATTTGATATTAATTCATCCAAAGAACCATTTGTATGTTTGTAATGATGATTTTATTTTTTTAATAAATTCAGTTTTTGTTTTAGTGATTGTAACAACGGTAAAGAAAATATACTTTTGCATTTATAACAAGAATCAATATATATATATATATATATATATATATATATATAAACTCAAAATGGATAACTTTGAGACAATTCATATAAGTGATGAACATTTTTAAAATAAATGGTGATTCTAATTACTAATGTAGTAAATTTCTTCTATTACACATAGTGAGTTGAAATTATAATTCACCACATCTGACATAATGATTATCATATGATGATCAATAAGGTGATAAGTGATGATCCTTATTACTTATGTGTTAAATTATAATTTCAACTCATTATATGTAATAGAAGAATATCACAACAACATAAATAATTAAAATCATCACTTATCTTAAAAACATTCACTACTTGTCTGGGTTGTTCTAAAGTTGTCCATTTGAATTGTAAAAAAAAAAAAAACATTTTCCTTATAACAAAGTTTGATGTCTACTTTAAATAGTTATTTTTATTGATATCTACAAATTATATAATTGAAAGTTCATTTCAAGAATCTATTTCTCTTCCTTAGGAAAAGTTTTCTCACCCAAACGTTTTATCCTTTTTTTTTAGTAAAATTTTTCTTAATTTTTTTTGGGTACATATTCAAAGTTTATTTAATAGGGAAAATAACATTCAACACCTTAAAATTTCACTCAGTTGCAGTTAGTAATTATAAACTTTTAAATCTTTAAATTTAGTTCTTAAATTACACTAATTTCTTCAATTAATCATTTGTAATTTGTCCAATCTAAGTTAGTTAATTAATAGAATACTTTTTACAAGAAATTCTAAAATACTCTCAGAATATATACTCTCGGTAAATTTGTAACTATTTATAATTAATTTAATAATATTTTATTTTATGATCCAATTACAACATGTACAATGTTAAGTCACGTGTTATAATTTGAGTAAAGTAGTGTAATAAGAACTTCTCGTGCATTATTAATAATTTATTTGTCATGTTAATTAATGATCACATGCTTATATCAGACTCAATGTTTCCTTAGTCAATTGATTAAAATTGGATGAGAGATTAATTGCAACAATTAAAATAGTTTATGGGTTAAATTAAAAGATTTAAAAATTTAAGATAACTATTTGTAATTAAATAAAAGTTTAATATGGTTAAATGCTATTTTCCTTATTTAATATTTATATACACAAAAGTAAATAATTTACATGAATATATATTAATTAAATATATTTATATTTCAAAATATTTTTTAATTATATTTTCAATAACTTTGTAAGCCTTTATGTTTTTAGGAAGTTTGTTTGATTGTAACTAAGCTTTTATTTCAATAAACGAAACCGTATCAAACAACATTAAGATTTCATTGATTTTTTATTTAAATTATTTTTGCAACAATTTTGCTAGGGTAGAGTTATTCTTCATGGACATGTCATACGTGATAATTTATTTCATTAATTTCTTTATCAACAATTATAATTACAAATTTTACTTTTCAAAGTGTTCCATTTATTTGAGCCAAAACTGACAATATGGTGACGTTAGCGGGGAGCATTGATCCGGTAACTATAATGGAAAGCAATAATTATGTCTTAAAAATATAATTTCTTCTAATTATCCATTGTATAATACACTAGTTAATCATAAATATTTATGTGGTTCCACTCCACCCGAATTCTTAAATAATTATCCATTGAAATTATTTTTGCAACCATTTTGCTAGGGTAGAGTTATTCTTTATGGACATGTAAGGTAATATGCATAAAATAAATTACTGATAATCTATTTTATTAATTTCTTTATCAACAATTATAATTACATATTTTACATTTTTTAAAGTACCATTTATTTTAGGGAAAAAGATCATTTGTCTTCTCTCTTTTTTTGTCTATTTTATTTTATTTTTTTACTTAAATTTTGTTAAATAAAAAATAAATTATATATTATTTATTATAAAAATTATAATTATTCTAATTTTATCCGCATAACAAAATTTAAGTGAAGAAAAAAAAAATTAGACAAAAAGGACTCCACCCGAATTCTTATTTTGAGAGTTGAGAGTTGTGTCTTCTTATTGGAATTCCAATGGATTTAGCGTTGTGTGTGAGGACGACGACGCAGATGCAGATGCAGATGGCGCTTTTGAAACCTGTGATTGTGAAGGGAAGCCAATTCGTGAGTACTGCGACTCAATGCGCAGCAAGGCCACTCTTCCGTGGCCGTGGCCACCTCAACTTCAACTATTGCGCTATTTTGGCTTTGCGGTGCTCAGCTGCTTCCTCTTCCGGTGCCGATGATGCTATTATTCTCCATGTTGGGGTTGGGGTGACTCTACTCTCATTTCTCTCTCTTCCATCCCTAATTTAATTTCCATTTCAATTTCAATTTTCAAACCGGAATAATATTAATTATTAAAAATCAATCCACTTCTCTTTTCTCTCTCTGTGACTCTCTGTGTGTGTATTGCTAGGGAATGATGTGCGAGGGATGTGCTGCTAACGTAAAAAGAATTCTGGAAAGTCGTGTAAGTTATTCCAATTTGAATTTAATTTCCATATATACTTGCATTACAATTTTGGGGGATTTATCATTATCCTTATCAATGGACAGCCACAAGTGTCATCTGCTACTGTAAATCTAGCATCCGAGATAGCAATAGTTTCACCTGTATCTGAACAAAAAACTGCACCAAATTGGCAAAACCAATTAGGGGAGGCACTTGCACAGCATCTAACTAGCTGTGGTTTCAATTCTAGCCTTCCAGGTATAGAGACTTTCAACTTTCAACATCGTCATCATATTTATTATTTCATCTACTTTTCTTACAGTATTCATCTCATCAACTTTATATTACTGTTACAATTGTTAACTACTTGCTCGATTATTGCTCATAGTTATAACTTTGAATTGTCAAATACACGTAAAATACTAAATTATCATGATGCACATATTTACTCTGCTTCTTGTTCACTTAACTGTCATTACTTCTAAACGAGATTAGATGTTACCATATGTTGTAGAGTTAATTTGATTTACATGAAGCGTGGTGGGTTAAGTCGCAGGTCAGGAAGGTAGCGACTGATGGAGTTACCGTATAAATGCAAAAGAATGTTTGTCTGGACTCAATGGTATGTCCTCATTTCACGAGGTTCTAAGATTCAATATGATACCTTTTTTATGACTAAACTGTTTTCAAATCTTATATCCTCCAATTCCATTCTTAGATTTATAAGATAGTTTTAAAAATTATTGATGTTATAATCTCTTTCTTCTCATCAGTAGGTGAGCCTCTGGCGGCCACTTGTGGTGGTTATTGGAGAGCCTTGTCTGTGCTTAGGTGGCCCTGCATCTCGTATAATTTGCTGATGTTCAATCTAAAAGTCTAAAACTAGCAATCCTTTAGTTATCAATAACCCTATGGATTCATTCATGTGAAGCTGGTTGTATTTTGTGTGTATGATACACAGGACATCTTCTGGGTGTTTTCCATGACACTGGTTGCTTCAAGATGTTGATAAACATATCGATCTGAAGATGATCATAGCATACTTGAGAATTAAAATTGAAGTATCATAGTTTTGGATGAATGATTGATAGAATGAATAATTTTGGCGGCCTCCTCTATTCACGAAACACAATTTGTATGCCCATATCCTTTGGCTGACTTAATTTAAGAACTTAGAATGATGATTTGAACAGAGCCTTACTATCCTTAAATAACAAAACTTGCATGAATCTTTTTTTTTTAATAGTTTGATAAAATAATCACAATTTTTAATAAATAACTGTAGCTCAAAATATAGATATTATATTGTGGACAAAGGTTATTTTATTAGTAAATAATAATAATAATACAATTTAGGTTGTGGTGATTGTAATATAAAAGTGGTTGCTTAATTGCAAAATTAGTTTTCAAGGTGGCTACTCTCTTATAATAGTTATTTAACATAGGCACCCTGAATTGATAGCTTGGCTGAGCATATTGTAAACTTGAAACAGTTTTGCTATGATCACATTTTTTTTACACACCATTCACACACCTATTCACATGCAAATAATTGGTTATTGATGTGTATTATGTGGTGATTGAAGAATTTAATTGACATATAAATAATTGGTGATTAACATGTAAATAATTGGTAATCAACGTGTATTATATGATAACTAGAGACATTAATACACAATGATTACTAGTTATTTGCACTAATTAAAATATTGAGTTATCATATAATACATATCAATCATCAATTATTTTCATGTGAATTATTGATGTGTGAATAGTGTGTGGTAAAAAGGTGTACGAGGAGGCTTTTCCACTTGTAAAATTAATAAAAGTGATTTGTTAAATTTTTTTTTAGTGTTTAACCAAAATATTAAAATACTTTACAATAACAGTAGAAGCAAGTAGAAAATCGGTTATTAGAAAGAAACAAGAAATTAGTTCACTTTTTAGGAATCAAAAGCAGCAGAAAATTATTATTTTTAAATAAAATTACTTCTTTAATAAAAATATTTTTATTTTTATATTTCAAAATTAAAATTTTCAGAGCAATATCAAGCGTGATGACTTACACGTAAGCCCACTGTTTCTTTCTTTTTTTTTGTAATCTGAACTTGTGAATTTTAAAGACTATCAGCAAGCAAAGAGGAACATGCAAAATCTGGAGTATCTTTCAACCAAATACAAGTATCATCGTTTTTAGCAAAACAAGCAAAACTATCAGCAACCTTATTACGAGTATGTGGAATATAACTAAATTGAAAAGAATCAAACCAAAGAGCATAAGTTAAGATATCTTGTAAAATACTGCCAATATATGGTCTATCCTCTCCTTTTCCAGCTAGACTACGAATCACTTGGATAGCATCACTGTCAAGGTGTATTTTCCTGCACTCAACGTCCCAGGCAAAAAGCAGCCCATCACGAGCAGCCAGCATTTCTGCCAAGTGAGGATCAACAATGCCACTGGATCTTTGTGCCTTTCCAGCAATGAATTGTCCACTATCAAGCAAAATCAACATTGAGCTTCTAGCAACCTGGAACGCCACCAAATTAGCCATGGCTGGACGTTTGTAAGTTTCTTCCTTGCCACACCTGATTACGTTGAGACCAAATGCCATACCAAATCATACTTATAAGCTCAATTTGTGAAGTAGAAGTGGTTAAACGAGAGAAAATCAACGAGATATTCTGGAGCAAGTCACTGCTGTCAAGACCCCAGAGAGATGGAATTGCATTTATAGAATAAGGACACTTCATAAAAAGATAATTAGACGTTTCCTGGTTAACCCCGCATAGATAGCAGTTATTCTCCACATTCATGCCTCTGTCATTAAGTCTAGACTCCACAAGAAAATTCTCACCTTTGGTGGGATTTTATGTTTCCAGAGGGATGAGTGATGATTCAATAATTCCAGTCTATTACATCCACTAACTCCAGCATCAACTTTGGCCTCCATTCAACTTTTTAAACACTTTTAATTAAAAAACATCCCTTCGAGTCAGGGAGCCAACATACCATGCTTTATGGAATCGCCAGAATCGCATCTGCATCAGACTGGGAGAAAACTGCTTGAATAAGGTCCTCGTTCCAAACTCTTTGATCATCCACAAGCATCATAAGTTGAGACATTGAAGAGCAATTCCTGTTGGAGAAAAACCGTGTGGCTTGAAGTTCACCAGTCCCCATACGTGGAATCCATGGGTCGCTCCATGTACGGGTACTAGTCCCATCGCCAATTCTCCATAAAAGACCCTGTTCAAGACACTGAAGAGCCCATTGTTTCTTTTTACAAGACTTTGATGATGGCGAATTTTTTAAAGGCATTCTATTTCTATGCCTAGAAGACTTATAATTTTAGAAGGTTAATAGCAAGTGGACAAATAGAATTTATAAATTCGAGAATATTGGTCTCTCATATATCAAGTAAAAAATACCACTAAAATTAAAAAAAAAAAAGAATTTATGAATCTATTCAAACTAGCTAAGTGTTTTGATTCGAACTAGTAAATTATTAAATTTAGTATATTAAAAACCAAGAAGGGTAAGATACAATAAGTTATTTCAAATAGAAAAAATACATGATCTCATTGAGTTTCAATACTCTCATGAGAGGTTGGAAGGCAGACAACAAATTAATGCAAACTAAAGAAGATAGAAGAAAATGTAACCAAAAATAAAAAAGATGGAAGAATAAAATTAAGGGCAATCAAATGCCAATATAGAATACTCGATATCCACCTTGTTTTTACATTGAAGTGGTATTTGACACATTCATAATGTATCTACATAAGGATGTATAGCTTTTAAGAAGTATTAAGAAGATACTCTCTATCACATTCCTTTCAACACACTCTTCACATCATACACTAAAATAATATTCAAACCTGATTACACATCACTCAAAATTGATTACAAACTAATTGAAATTAAATATTATTTTAATATATGATATAATCTAATAGAAGAGAATATATTCAAAAGAGTATGATTAAAAATGTGTTCTTAACATTATCCATAATTTTTTTACATATCTGTTTCTTTATGTTCTCAGCCTATTCCAAAAATCCATATATGCAGATGGCAAGCCCACAACCACAACGAACTATCAGTACAACTTCCAGGTGATGATCTGGAAAGATATTCAACAATTTGGGGATCCAAACAACTAGTATGGATCAAGCAAACATTTCAACATGTGCATTCCAAAATAAGACCTTTCCTGGGCCCGCTCACTGCTATCAAACAGTAGTTTCCAAGTCAATTGCCATTTGTTTTAATTGGGCAGCAAAATTGATTTTCAAACCATGTAAGTCATGCCAACTTGCATCAGATGTGAGTGGGGTACACTTAAAGTCGTGATCCCCCTCCTGCAGTTCTTTCTCAAAAAGGCATAAAAATAGTTTATAACTAGCTTCTTGAAAAACCACGAGTCCTTCCTTGCCCTTATATCCCCATGACCAAGAAGATAAACAACTCCAGATTCTTTAGCCTTGTGAATAAAAGATAACTCCCTCTCAAGGCTCTGCTCAGCATCAAACACCGGGGGATTAGGGGACGCAGGGTTTACCTCCTCGGATGTGCTTGCTTCTAAAATGGGGTTGCTTGTATTTGTATCCTTGAAATCAGCCAGAAGAGGAACACCAAGTGAGTAAACACTCCCATTGGGAGCTATGAGAACCCTAGAACCAGAGTACTCATTCTCTGAATCAGTATCATCATCCCCATCACTCTCCAGTGACCTCTCCTGAGCCTCACGACGTATAAACTTCTCTAAGCTCTCAATCAGCAGCTGCTCAAAAGTCTGGTGATTTTCTTTACGAACATCTTTGTAACCATACCTGTTGACATATAAAAGTTCAGACTCCAAAGATAAAAAGACATTTCTATCATGAGGATAGGATATATTATTATACTAAATTATCCTCTTAAGAGGCGTTCACATGAAGCTATTAAACATGTTTCTAAAAGTAATACGTAGCATTTAGTTTTCACAATTCATTCAACTTTTCCAAGGTTAAACCACTTAGCTTGGACGTAAAAATTCACATCTCCACTGATCTAATACTACACATCCCAAAATGTGAAATAATTGAGCTAGTTACCTGGCAATACAACGAAATATATGATAGCTTTTTGGGCAGACTCGCCGGAAAAGGAATCTTTCACTTTGAGGCACCATAGGAACTGGAACATACTTGATACTCACAAATATGATCATGGAGTGTATTGCTGGAAGTGTGGTCAGAAAATGGCCAAAAATTGCTGGAATTCCTTTGACCAACTCATTATAGAGCAAACCAATCCCAGGAGCTCGTATTGTCCCGAGATTGCAACCCAATTCTCGCATCAAATCCATTGACAGCTTTTGCTTGACTTCAGTTTCATACTTAAGCTTGCTTCCATAATTCCATACATACATTATAAGAAACATTATTATAGCAAAGACCAATATAATCCAACTTCCATCTGCCACACTCCACAAAACAGATGAAAAGAAAGTCAACTCCAATCCCAAGAAAACTACCAAAAAACTGAGCACAATGATGATGTGTATCTGCCATATAAGAAGCATGACAAGGGTTACTAAAATAGTGGTCATCATCATCACCCCCAGCTCAGCAATGCCTGAAAGAGGACAGAGGAACAGGCTTGAATACAAATACATTATTATATTATATAATTGTAAAGACAGAGGAAAGAGAAAGGAGAGAATAGAGAAAACCATTGAGAGGAAAGTTGTGACCTATCTTGGTCATCCTTCTCTATTATATATATATAAAAGAATAGCTAATACAAAGGAATAATAAAGTAAAAAAACATAAGGTAAAAACCTATTTATCTAACACTCCCCCTCAAGTTGGAGCATATATATCATATGATCCAAGCTTGTTACATATATAACTAATTCAGGGACCTCTAAGAGATTTTGTGAGAAGGTCTGCAAGCTGATCATTTGAGTTGACAAAGGTTGTGACAATATCACCCGAAAGAACCTTCTCTCTTATAAAATGACAATCAATCTCAATATGTTTAGTTCTTTCATGAAAGACTGGGTTAGAGGCAATATGTAAAGCGGCTTGGTTATCACAGACAAGGGTCATCTGTCCAACATCTCCAAACTAAAGTTCTTTGAGTAACTGTTTTAACCAGACAAGCTCACATGTTGTGGCAGTCATAGCTCTCTACTCAGCTTCAGCACTAGATCTAGCAACCACACTCTGCTTCTTACTTTTCCAAAAAATCAGGTTACCTCCAATAAGTGCACAATAGCCTGAAGTGGAACGTCTATTAGAAGGTGAACCTGCCCAGTCAGCATCAGAATAACCAACCACTTGAGTGTGTCCCTTATCCTCATAGAGGAGTCCTCTTCCTGGTGCTCCTTTAATATATCTTAAAATCCGAACCACAACATCCTAATGACTGTCACATGGAGAGTTCAAAAACTGACTAACAACACTCACAGGAAAAGAGATATCAGGTCGAGTCAATGTGAGATAATTCAGTTTCCCAACAAGTCTCCGATATCTGCCTGGATCAGCTAAGGGCTCTCCCTGATTTGGTAGGAGTTTAACATTGGGATCCATCGGGATATCAATAGGCTTAGCATTTAGCATAGCATTTAGCATGCCAGTTTCCTCAAGTATGTCCAAAGTATACTTTCGCTGTGAGATAGAAATACTATCCTTAGACTGAGCAACTTCAATTCCCAGGAAATACTGAAGTTTGCCCAAGTCTTTTGTCTGAAAATGATTAAAGAGGAATTGTTTAAGCCGCTGAATGCTATGATGATCACTGCCTGTGATAACAATGTCATCAACATATACAACTAGATAAATACATCCTTGAGAAGAATGGTGGTAGAACACTGAATGATCTGCTTCACTGCGAGCCATACCAAATTGTTGCACCACATTACTGAAGCGACCAAACTAGGCTCGAGGAGATTGTTTGAGGCCATAGAGAGATCTTCGTAAACGACACACATGTCCAAAACACTCCCCCTGAGCAACAAAGCCTGGCGGTTGCTCCATATAAACTTCTTCCTGTAGCTCACCATGAAGAAAAGCATTTTTAATATCTAGTTGGTGAAGGGGCCAATGACGGATGGCAGCCATGGATAAAAAGAGACGAATAAATGCTACTTTGGCAACAGGAGAAAATGCATCACCATTGTCAATACCAAAAATCTGAGTATAGTCTTTAGCAACCAATTGTGCTTTAAGGCGATCAATGTGACCATCTGGACCTACTTTAACAATGTAAATCCACCTACATCCAACAGCGGATTTGCCTTCTGGAAGGGGGACCAAATCCCAAGTTCCACTGGTATGAAGGGCTGACATCTCCTCAATCATAGCTTGTCTCAGTCTGGATGAGAAAAAGCTTCACCTGTATTTAGGGAGAGGCATAGAATCCAAGGAGAATACAAAGGCATAATGGGGTGAAGATAAACGATGGTAGCTCAAGCTAGCATAAATAGGAAAAGGGTTACGGGAAGAACAAATACTTTTACACATAGCAATAGGAAGATCAGACTCACTTGGAAGGTCCGGAGCAGTGGGAGATAATGTTGGATTAGGATGTGAGTCATCAATTGTGGCTTCAACCGTCTGAGGAGCATCAATAGTGGTTTGTCCAGAAGGTTGGATATGTCGTGGATAGCGATGGTAAGTCAATAATGGTGGTGGTGAAGGAGGTGTCGGGTCTATATGGTAATTTGAATCAACTTCAGACTCAAGAGGGGTAATGAGAGTAGGAATAGGAAGTACCTCAGAAATAAGTGGTTCTTCGGAGGAGATTGAGTGGAAAAAGAGAGTTGACTCAAAGAAAGTAACATCAGCAGAAATTACATATCTCTTGAGGTCAGGAGAAAAACATCTATACCCCTTTTGTGATCGAGGATATCCAAGGAAGACACACTTGAGTGATCGAGGAGAGAGTTTATCTTTGCCTGGTGTGAGGTCATGAACAAAACATGTAGACCCAAAGACTCGAAGAAGTAATGGATAAAGAGGTTGTGTAGGAAAAACAATGAAGTGAGGAATTTTGTTTTGGAGAATTGATGATGGCATCCGGTTGATGAGGTAGCATGCAGAGAGAATTGCATCACCCCAAAAATGAGATGGTGCTTTAGCATGAATAAGGAGTGTACGGGCTGTCTCAATTAGGTGTTTATTTTCCTTTCAGTAACCCCATTTTGTTAAGGGGTGTGTGCACAAGAGAATTGGTGAACAATTCCCTGAGAAGCCATAAAAGATTGGAATTGTGTAGAAAAATACTCACGGGCATTGTCACTTCTTAAGGTGCGAATGGTAACTCCAAATTGAGTTTGGATTTCAGATCAAAAACTCTAGAAAATGGAGAATAATTCTGATTTATTTTTCATTAAGTATAACCAAGTACACCTTGAATAGTCATTCACAAAACTTACAAAGTATTGATATCCTAATGTTGAGTTAACACGACAAGGTCCCTATACATCAGTGTGAATTATAACAAAAAGAGATTCAGCTCGGTTACAGACTCGACTAGGAAAGGAACTACGAGTGTGTTTGCCCAATTGAAAGATTCACACCCCAAAAAAGACAACTTTGACAAATTAGGAACCATCATATGAAGTTTTGAAATACTAGGGTGTCCAAGACGAGCATGAATAACATTGGGAGACTCTGTGGCTGCAAAAACATTGGAGGTTGTCGAGAGACGATAGAGACCTTGTGACTCACGCCCTGCGCCAATCATCTTTCTTGAGCTCCGGTCCTGCACAAGACCAGAGTCTTTAGTAAAGGTGATTAAGCAATCAAGGGTGTGAGTTAGACAGCTGATTGAAATCAAATTATAAGGACAACCAGGAACATAAAGAACAATGTCAACAGATAATGAAGGCAAAAGATTAGCCTTTCCAATTGCTTTAGCTCGAGTTTGAGAGCCATTAGCTAAGGTAAAAGTGGGAAGGTGTGTTGGATAAAAAATGGCAAAAAGCAAATGTTTGTTACTAGAGATATGATCCGAAGCACCAGAATCTAGTACCCAAGGTCCAAGGGATTGTGATTGAGAGATGCAAGCAATGAAGTTACCAATGTGTGCAATCGAGGTCACAGGTGTAGAGGGCCGTCTGGCTTCAAACCACCTCAGAAAATCTTCATAATCAAGTAGGGATGGTCGAGTTGTTGACCGGTGACTTGAACCTTCTGAAGTATCAAAAATGACGGTTTGAGCAGCATTAGCAATTAGAGGAGGTCTCTCATGCAAGATCCAACAACGGTCCATAGTGTGACCAATCCGCTTGCAATGATCACACTTTGGACGAGTCGATTGCCTATACGTCCTCCTCCTCGATTTCTACCACCGCGTCCCCAATTATCCACTTGGGAGACAAGAGCTAAAGTTTCAGAAATTGGAGCTGAAACTTCAACAGAAGGATGTGATGTGGAGGGTCCCACAACCCTAAGAAGGCTAGAAAAAGCTTGTGAGAGAGTAGGAACAGCAGTGCTTCCTAAAATCTGATCCCGGGTTGAAGAGTATTCTGATGGCAAACCATAAAGTGCTAGGAGCATGAAGAAAGTGCTTCTTTGTTCATACTCTTTTTCTGGAGAATTTGCTAGAGGTAACAACTCGTTGAAGTCTGAAAGAGCAGCTTAAATTCTTCCCAGATAGGTTGACATACATCCTTCAAGTTTGCAGGGAGCTATAAGAGACATAAGATCAAAACAAATAGCATACATACGCTATATGTCATTGGTGTAAAGTTCCTTTGCTTGCCTCCATACTGTATAACATGAGATGTAAGGACGAAATATTTGTTTCAATGACGAGTGAATGGTTTGCTTCATCAAGCTACATAATTGAGCATCAATCTTCTCCCATTTAGGCCTTTCAATTGCTGGGATATCCTCAGCTCTCTTTGTCAAATGGTCAGTATATCCCAGACTTAAGAGCCATAGGTTAATGTCTAAAGCCCATGTATCATAGTTGATTCCATCTAGTTTGTCAGTGGTGATTCCAGAAGAGACATAGCTAGTGAAAATAGGAGTCTCACTCTTAGAAGTGTCATTTTTGGCCTCCAAATCAGTTTGAGGTTCAAACATGATTGTGTGAGAGAGAGAGAAACAAGAGAGTAATTTAGGGAGAAATGAAGGTGCTTCGATCTGGCCGGAGGTGGTTGGAACAGGCCGGAAAACCACCGAGAAAGGCTTTGGAAAAGGCGGGAACACGAACAGAGCGGCGCGTGTTGCTCACGCGCACAAGCAGGGGCAGGCGTGACGGCCACATGCAGAGAAAGAGGCGGCGCATGGAGGCGCATCTGTCGGCGAATAGCGATGGGCTCTTGGGTTCTGGCCAATCGGGGCCTTCTGAGTGTCTCCCTGAGGTCGAATCCACTCAAAACGATGAGGAACTTGGGTAGTTGGAGAAGCTAGCCGTGGAAGTCATTCGAGAAGATAGAAAACGCACCCAAACAGGAATGTTGGGTCACGAGAGTCACCACCACTTCGTGAGAATGGTGGGTATGGGTTTAATGTTCACCACTTGCAGTGGGCAAGTGGGTAAAGGCAATGACTTTCTCCTCCTAGCTCTAGATACCATGTAAAGACAGAGGAAATAGAAAGGAGAGAATAGAGAAAACCACTCAGAGGAAAGTTGTGACCTATCTTGGTCATCCTTCTGATTCTATTATATATGTATAAAAGAATAGCTAGTACAAATGAAAAATAAAGTAAAAAGACATAAGATAAAAACCTATTTATCTAACATAATAATATAGTAATAATGAAGGTAAGTTCAGTGCCTAAAAAACTAAAAGAAAGCTAAATTCTCCATCCCCCTATCTAGCTTGCCGAATCAACTTATTATTGATCTATTCATTTTACAAATTCAAACTTCAAGATGAAAGCTTTTCCTTAAAATTCAACAGCAATGCTTGACCACATCAATTTGTAATAAAATGATAACCACTACCTCTTAAAAGTCTTGCTGATGGAAACATATATATACAGAATGTCATTGTTCCAAGCTTACGGCCAGTGTTTAAAGAGCAGGGCAATGATGGTTTCAAGCATTCAGTGTGCACATGCTTCTCTAAGCAAATTGGGCCTTCTTATACAAGGCTCCAGCCTCCAGCTGTCTTATTATTTCTCAACTAATGTTGAGGACACGCAAAAGAAATAATAGGAGAATAGTGCTTTTCCAAATAATTACAGTAACATAAGCTTCTCATGCAAACTATTCCATTGTGATAGTTGATCCCAACAAAGATGTGACATTATCACCAAGTTACAATTTGACAAAACTACGTAAATGTGGCTGATTAATTTGACAAATTATCTGTAGATATACAAACAAAGAAATTCGAAAAAAGACATTACCATAGGCATTTCCAATCTCATCAATGCTGGATATAGAGCACACAAACACCAGAGAAACAGCCAAGAGAAACCAGTTTATGACAGGGATATAGATCTGGCCCATGAATTTCCGAGAGGTATGAATGATTTTAAGACGAGGGAAACAACCAAGTGCAGTTGATTGTTTTATACATGAAAATGTTGCTGTTGTCATAGCCCGACTTGCAATTAATGCTGCAATGTTAGCAATGACGAAAGTTGGCCAGAATGCACTGCCTGCAGACAGGAATAATATTACTTGAAGATCCAGGAAATTGAAAAGACAGCCCAATGTAAAGAATGACATTATTAACACTTACTTGGAACAGAAGAAAAAAAGGCTTGACCAGCATCAGCATGGTTTTCCATAAGGTATGCAGCTTGACCTAAATAACCCAATACTAGGCACGGCAAAACAAGAAAGACAAATGAAAGCTGCAAATTACCACGATCAATTTCATCAACGTATTAGTTGACAAGATGACAAAGAAAATAAAAGAAATGAAAACAGAATCCTGATAGCATAACAAAAATAACAAAGACATAATTTATTACCTGAACTGATCGTACAGAGAAGTAGCAAAGATCTGCAAACATGGCCTCAGAACCTGCAACATTATCCAGTAACAATGTTAATCAATATTTGAGGAGGTTTTTATCAAAAAATAAAAAATAAAAAAAATCAATAGTTGAAGAAGTTGGGTACATGCCAGCAATAATTACATTTATATTGCATATTCACCACATCAAATATCAAGTTATTGTGGGGCGGAGGGAATTACAGTAATAGAACAAGTATTAGTTGAATTCCCATTATCAATGAACCTCAAAATTCTGACTATTTCACCTCACATAGTGACAAAGACTAAATGAAAACTTGATCATTAACCATCATAACTGCTAGCAATGCACCGTCTTTAAAACAGATAAAAACAGAGTCACTAGTAGAACCAAATCTACAAAATATATGTGTTTACCAGTTGCACACAGAAGACAACCCCCTAGAGAATACCATGCTTTAGTTGAGTTCCTCTTGAAGAAATAGTAGATGTGAATAGGATTAAATGCCCTCAAGACGCCGCTGTCATATTTGACAAGATTGTATATCCCAATGCCCGCAAGAGAACAAAACCATATGAACAAAGCAGGTCCCACTGCAAGTCCCACTTTACTTGTTCCATACTTCTGTACACTGAACAAAATGATAAGGCAGGCAACAGAAATCATCACCACTTCATCTGCATAATCAAGAAAACAGAGAAAAAATTAATTCAACTATAAAAATGAACACTACATAAGGGTATGAATCAGCTTATTAATATTCCTACCCCATTATTTCCCCCCCTAAAAAAATATTTTTTTGAAAAAAAGAGGAAAGGCTTTTTATTCTCTCAGACCAAGTTGATAGATTGCAGTAGTGATATTAAAATTACAACATTTAGCCAAAGAAGAAAGAAAAGATAAAAGTCTAAATTCTCTGGATGTGTCCGTGGATGACAACATTAAATATAGGTATTAATAACTATTACAGATAATAGAGTTCATTAATAGGTTAACACAATACCTTGTTTGATTGCATCTACCCCAATTTTTAAACCACCAACAGATGACAGTACTGCAGCAAGACAAAGATAGAAAGTAAGAATTATTCTAAAGAAGTAAAGAACTAAACAATAGAAATAGTTAATGAAAACAACAGTTGGCCATGAACACGAGCAACAAGATACCATTACAAGTATAGTATTGGTATCAGCCCAGACACTTTAGGACCAAAGCAAGTCTGAAGAAATTACACAAATACTTGAAGTAACAGCAGTTAATAACCTGACATTGCAGGTGTAACAACCCCATTAGCAATCACCATAGAAGTACCAGCAAGCACTAATATTAGTAGAATCCTCTTCAGAGTCAGCGAAGTCTCTAGTCTTTCCTTGATTTTTAATGACCTTTCAAGCTCAGGGGATGGCACCTTTAGCCTAAAGCTTGATATGCGGGCATCTGATGGTAACTGATTGGGGAGAAGACTCACCTTAGCATGACGACAGATCAAGGAATACAAGGCAAAAGTACCACCTGCGGTGGTTTGAAAAGAACTATGATTTTGAGGACAGAACTCTCAGAACACAGATTAAAAGAGAAAGGCAAACAATATTGAAGGTTTATTTTGAAATATTTAATTTAATATACCTTCACCGTCATCATTGGCCCACAGAACAACCAGGACATACTTCACTAAAGGAATCAAGATTAAAGTGTACAAGACAAGTGATAATGCGCCAAGAATGTCTTCATTTCCATTAATAGGGGCCTTTCTAAACATAACACTGAAGGTATATAATGGACTTGTCCCAACATCACCAAAGACAACACCAAGAGTCTGAAAAGCCAATACAATTTTCTTTCCCACATTGATATCCTACAATAAAATATAATGAAGACAACAAGCAAAAGACATTAATCTATAGATTGTTCCAATACAGTTTACAGCTATATAATCTTATGATGAGCAGTAAGAGATTTCAGAAACTCAACAAAAGGATCCACACCCAAAAGATACAAAATAAAAAAGAGAGAGAACAAAAATAAGCATCTCTAGACACCAAACATTATAAAGTGGGTTGTATTGTAAAATCATTAGTTAGGTATGAGGAGTTGGGTGTACAGGGATTACGGTTAGAGCATCCAGCAGCTACTTCTTGTAATCTTCATTGATCATAGTAAATTTTATCTTTGTTTCATCCATGAATGTAATCATGCTGTAGGTCGAACCATGTTAAATTCAATATCTATTTTTCTTCTCCCTATTTTCCATTTGTGCACCAGGTTATAACACTCAATTAACAATCATAATTCATAAGGTTCTTCTCCCTTTTTCCCATTTGTGCACCAGGTTATAACACACACACACACACACATCGTGCTGTAGGTCGAACCATGTTAAATTCCATATCTATTTTACTTCTCCCTATTTTCCATTTGTGCACCAGGTTATAACACTCAATTAACAATCATAAATCATAAGGTTCTTCTCCCTATTTTCCATTTGTGCACCAGGTTATAACACTCAATTAACAATCATAATTCATAAGGTCACACAGAGAGAGAGAGAGAGAGAGAGTAAGCACAAAACTTTGAGTTGACTGAAATGATTTTGACACACAGAGAGAGAGAGAGAGAGTAAGCACAAAACTTTGAGGTTGACTGAAATGATTTTCCATGTGAAACTCAACCTACCATCACAAAATTCATAGAATTGAAGCCCATGAGATTCTCAAATTCAACTAACTGAAATCTGTACTTGGTTTCAACTACCCTCCCTCCCTCAACTTCAAAAATACCTCAACACAACAATTCCCCTGAAGGAGGAGCATACTAGTATTACATGCCTTCAGTTCAAAATCTAAGTAAACCAATGTTTGTTTGTTTTGTGGAGACAGAAGAGAAGCTAAAAAGGAAATCAAAGTATTGAAATCTTAACTTGCTTTCCATGATTTATTACCAAATAAGAGATGCTTAGTGGTTAGAAAAAGGGAAAGGAATGAAAATAGAAAAAAGGCAGCAGCACCTCATAGTCATTATTTCTGTGAGCACCGGGGACCTCAAGAGCCTCAACATCGAAGGAATCGATTCGAGGGCCAGTCCGAATGAGTCTCTGGTCTGCGTTTTCGTCGTCCTCCGAATCCAGCAATAGCATATTAGTAGTAGGGTGGTGTCTCAAATCAGCCTCGTAGTCCTCAATATCGGAGGCATCCTCGTCCTCCTGGAAAACCCACCTCGATTCGGTGGAGTCCATGGAGAACCCCCCATTGATCTCCCCTCTCTCCGAATCCACTTCCTCCGCCATGGACATCAGCTCTAGGATGCGGAAATGAATGGGAAATCACAATCTTAGGGCTCGGTAAAGAAGAATGATTGAATTTTAGGAACTGGGTTGGCCATGGATATCAAAACTCAAAACAAGAAGGTGTAGAGTGCAGACAGACAAATCACGCGTCGGGAATATAGTAATGAATTAAAATGAAATTTTGTTAATAATTCATTTATATTTCATTTTTAAAATAATTATATTATTATTATTTTCATAAAAACAAGTTTTAAAAGATTTTCAATAAATCATTTTCATTTATTCAATAAATAGTAGTGCTTACAAATTCTAATATAAAAAAAATATCATTTAAAAATAAATTAATATAACAAATTTTGAGAATTAAATTAATATTTAAAGATATTTTTTAATTTTTGAGCAAAATGTTTTTAACAGACATTAAGTATTCTCGACGACATCTACTATACACTCTCTTAAAGAGGATGTATCATATACTTTGAGACATAAATCATTGATTTAATATTAAATTAAATCAATAGTAAAGATTATTTACTTGAAGCTTGAATGACAGGTCCTTTATCTTTATTGTTCATTTCTCTCTTCTGTTTCTAAAATTTACAAAAAAGTCTTTATCTTCTTATCATCTCGTTTCTTCCTCTCTCTTTCTCTCTCTTCATTTCACCGGATAACTCACCGGTGACACCATCACAAGCAGACCAGCAATTGGTGTCATCGTGGACTACCTTGAGGGCGACGAGGTGGTACGTGGTTAGTGATTGGTGAGGCATGCGAAGTGTCTAGTGGCTCCGATTGACGGCGGATTTGGTGTTTCAGTGTGGTGGGTCGCCGGTTCTGGGAAGGCGCAGATCTGGGTCACAGGTTTTGGTTCGGCGGGGCGGTGTAGAGCGTGGTTCTGGGAAGACGCAACCTTGGGCTCCACACCGCGCTCTATAGAGCCTTATTTAGATCTCGTCATGCCGCTCATCACTTCCTTCTCCATATCTCGCTTCTTCCTCCGTCGCATCTGGGTCGTGAAACTAGTGGTGTGGGTGGCTTAAGGTGGTCAAGCATGGTTTGGTGAGAGGCTTAACAGAGTGGCTGGTGGCGTTGTAGAGGTGTAAGGCTGGGTCACCGACGATGTGGTGGTTGGCTTGTCACGGAGGTGTGGTTGTACGGCTATGGTGGTTCAGTTTAGGAGTTGGGTAGGTGGCTGTTCACGGTGGCAGTTCAACGTGGGAGGTGAAGGGTCTCTGGCTACGATGCGGTGGCGTAGCAGAGGTGCAAGGCTAGGTTGCCGACGATGTGGTGTTTGGGTCGTCACGGAGGTGTGGTCATACGGCTATAGTGGTTCAGTTTGGGAGCTAGGTTCTGTTTTGGATTTGGGAGCTGGGTAGGTGGCTGTCCACGGTGACTTTGTTCGTGAGTGGTGTTGGTGTTGAGCGTGTAGTGCAAGACAACCTGACGTGGTGGGGGTACAATTTGCCGGCGATGGAGGAATTGGGGGGTGACGGTGGTCGTGGATGGTGGCTGCGTTAGTATCTTGCCGGAGTGATGGAGAAGAAGGTCATAAAAATAAATAATCATAACATAATAGCCTAAAAAATAATTAACAAAATAGAAAAGATGTTTTTAAAAATATGTTAAAAATAGATGATAATAAGTAAAATGTAAAATGAACCATGCACCATAACTTGGCACGGTGCATATTAGCACCCACCAAGTACTCTCTAAATAGAAGACTAACTTAATAATTATTTTCATTGATATTTAAACTTTAGTACAACCTAAAAGAGTGTGGGTTTTAAAAATATATTAAGCACCTTTAAAGTTTACTCTAAAAATTTGAAAAAAAAGATGGCAATGCAATGGGAGTAATTAATCCGCTCCTACATTTTAATCTATCCACCCTATTTATTAATCTAGTTAATCTAGAGTACATTTATTAGAGCATGTTAATCTTTATTTTTTAATTATTTTTCATAAAATAACATATATTATTCTTAATTTTATTGTTTATTAAAAAATATGTATATATTATTCTTAAATTTATATTTTTTAATTTTAAATTTAAATTATCTTTTAATTAATTATTCACTGGATAATAAATAAATTCTAATAAACCTTCTTAATCAATTATCTTATTAATTCTTTTAACTACTATTAAATAAGAGAAATTATTATATATTTCTAGAGTGACACATATGATTGTATTCACATCACTCATATTTTAATATTTCAACATCCATTAATGATAGGGTCTACCATTAACTTATATATTTATTTTCTCAACTTGTTTTTTTTTAAATAATGAATAATAAATATATAAGTTTGTGGTAGACCATATCATTAATAAATATTGAAATGTCAAGATATGAATAATATGAACATAATCTTACTTGACGGTCTAAGAGTATACAATAATTTCTCATTAAATAAAGAGTTTTGTTAGCGTGGGCATACATTAAGGAATCAAAATACTATTTATTACTCATTCAAAATACTTAAAGAATAAAGCATTAAATAATTTTAGATTTCTAAAGTATTAAATGCTTGTACTTTTCATTTAGTATTTCTTATTTTTTTTATTCCTTAACATATGCTTTTAAAATACAAAACTCATGAGGTTACATTTGGTACAAAGCAATGTTACCAAAGCTATACTAGACAGTGAATTAGAAAAGCTTTCAGTTCATGTTCAATTGGTTAAATTGGTCAAATCATTTAGTCAAATTAGATAATCTTTTTTGTATATTATTTTTTATATATAATATATTTATTGTCAAATGTAATATTTTTACACTTTAATTTGATATCACACAAAAAAAAATATCTAGTTCAATCCAGCTCAATCCTGTCCAACTGTGAAAAAGATTATATCATTAAACCAAAGCTAGATTAGATGTTGGTTCTCGACTTTGGCGATTAAACTGGCCGTCCGGTCCAATCCAAACAACAATGGTACAAAAAATAAAATTTCATGAAATAATAATAGAAATAGGAATGTGAATTGATAAATTGAAATGATAAACATATTTCAATTTCATAATTTGGTACGATGTGCTACAATATAAAATAAAAAATAATTATGCATAGTTTGGTGTGTGACATATAATATGAAATATAATCTAAAATAAAAAATTACATTTTTCTTCTCCCACACACGCGAACACATGCACACATGCACACATGCACACGTGCACACACTCACAAAATTTGTGTTTTTTTGGAAATAATGTTCAAGATTAATTTTTTTATATAATAAATCATAATAATTTTTTTTCAGTCAATTTTAAAAATACTATTTTACTCTCTTAAGTAAAATTAGAAGCTT
The DNA here is from genome assembly GCA_029884595.1 of Ormosia semicastrata. NCBI lineage: Eukaryota > Viridiplantae > Streptophyta > Magnoliopsida > Fabales > Fabaceae > Ormosia > Ormosia semicastrata. The sequence continues at coordinate 3,163,663 of JAQQTO010000057.1, read as the reverse complement.
CTATCATCTCCTTCATATGCAGGGATACACAAAAGTTTGAAGGCTGAATTTATGTTAGATGAAATTAAATAGGTTTAGGTTAAGTAGATTATTGAAAGATAATTTTTATTAATTTATAAGTTAAACAAGAGTATATCAAGTAAAAGATATGAAATCTCATTCCGCAAAAATATGAAATTTCATTTTATCCTTTTTAAAAAAATGAAATTCCACAAATTTATAGAATAAAATTTAAAATAAAAATATAATTTCATATTTATTTTCTTCAACAAATGTAAGAATTTTTTGATTCTAAAATTAAATGAGAAATAACATTTTATTTCTTGCTACCAAACATAACATTAAATAAATGAAGTATTAAATACATTTACTTCTCTGTTTAATATTTTTCTAGTAAATATCAAAAAAATTATTAGAATAATCTTTTGCAAGGAATTAGGTGGGGCATACATGCGTTGGTGCATACATGGGCTTGACTTTTCGACCGATTTGTAGCGGCAATAGCGTTGAAGAAGGTTGAACGTTTACGAGCAAGAGGGTAGGAGGATATGGTAAAACAAATTAATAAAACATGTCAGTGTTATGCGTAGCCTAAATAAGAAAATATTTACGTAGATTTTTTTTTATACATAAATCTATTTAAAGTGTTTCATAAATTATTTTTGTGTTACATAATTATTTTACATTAAAAATAATAATATATCACTTATTAATTAGTTTAATTCACGTTACTTATATAAAGAAAATCAACACGAATATTTCTTAATGTTTGTGTTAGAACCAACATGTCTCATTCAAAGAGATTTTTAATTACACATAATTATATCACGTTATTTTTATACATACTTATAAAAAATTAGAGAGAGAAAAAAATAAGTCTTTTTAAACTCATTCATCATAAAAAATTATTTTCTCTCTCAAATTTTTTATAAGTATATGTAAGAATAACGTGATACAATTGTGTGTGACAAAAAATTTATCCGAGGTGTGGTGATATACACAAGTTGTCCTGAAAGGGTTTCTTGGTGCCGTGATGGACACAAGTTGAGCGTGTTTTGACATGTACCTGATGCCTCATTCATAGGAGTTGGACCTGTCATTCGTTAGTTCAGATGCAGATACTAGACATAAACTGTGCTTACTATAATATGAACGTCCCTAATTGCTGTTGGTGTGGTATTTCCAATCACAATGAAGTGGGGACAATACGGTAACACATTCATGGTTACATTTTTAGGGTATTTTACTGGATACTACCTTATTTAACATTGATCTTTCAAGATTATGACTTCCGCTACTTAATGTAGTTAGCACACGGCTCCATGACTATAGCTGTGAAGTGGAAGTTGACGCATCTTCTTTTGTATGAGATGCGTGTGTTCGTGAATAATTTGAAGAACTAACCAATAAGTGCCTCTAGCTGGCTGTTGTGTTCTTTTTGCAATGGTATTAGCGGTTGGCAGTTGGCACTGATTATGGCTGTTTAGCTGTGCTGCTGATTTCTGTTGATTCCAAAGTTGCTTGACACAATTTTTTTCACCATTAAGCGGTTGATTAATTTATGTAGCTTCTATGTCATTTATCTCAATTAGTCTTTTCTTTTTTTTTTTTAATTTTTTTTATGTCATTAGAAGTTTCTTTATCTTTATTGCTTAGTCACCTGTTGCTTCAAACATTGTGATCATGATCACTGTTCTGTAACCTGATAATGACCATTTTGTGTTTTAGAGATGTGGTTCCTCTAAACTTGAAGTTTCCTTGGATAGTTTATGAACCATTTCGATTTATTGCCGTTGTTTGGAAGTCCTTACATAAGTTTATTTTTTTGAACAGTATTTTGCTGATGGGGTTTCACTAGGGATTTTAACTTAGTAGTTTTGTGCTGTTTTGGGTCATTTGTTTGTAGTAATAGCTGTGATCATATACTCATAAATATGATATTTGGTAGGTTACTAGGTTTTGAGTTACAAAGTCGAAGAGTCTGTGACTATGTTACAATTTTCGTTTTATTCCATTAGGCGATGATCTTAAGTTATGACAACATCTGATCTGGTTATCAATCGTCATACTGTTCATATATTGGCAAATGATAATTTTTTATTAGAGATTGACATGTCTTGTAATGATATGTAATTTGTTCTTATAAAGAGTAATTTTTATAATTCTGTTTGTTTGGTAATATATGGTTATTTTTATTCTTATATCAACACTTATTAATCTTGGCTTGATAAGATGTTGTGACTGTATCAAGAAGGTTCATTTTTCACAAAATTTTAGCTTATTTCTAATGATATATTCCAACCATCTTCAAGAATATTGGTGGTGCTCATATCAAATAAAAATAATTAATATAGTAATTTAATTTAATTTAAATTTATAAAAAAATACTGATGTGATACATAGGAAGGAAAATCTAACCTGGCCATTAAGAAATTTGACTGTTGACTGCCACAAAGCATTGCTGCAAATGTATGTAAATTTTACATAATTCATAAACATAAAATATAAACAATAAACTGAAAGGCTAGGTAAAGTGGTGTGAAATTGAAGAAAGGATTAGGAGAAAAAAAGTAGGACTACAATATAATAAAACATTGTCAAATATACTTATTTTATATTTTTTTGACATATGTATTTAATTCAGTTCTCAAGCCTGAACCACGTAGAGCTTTCCGTTTGCAGCCAGCCAGCCAGCATCCTCCAAAGGATGACCAAGATAGTTCTTGTCTTTTTTATGAGGAAAAAGTTCTCAAGGTTTGATGCATGATTAGTCTGTATACTTTTTTAACAAGAGGGGAATACATGTCTATTACTATTTGCAACCAAACGAATCAGGAATAACGTTCGGTATTAGTTTCCAAAAACAAACATGACGATCAATCTTGCGGATACGGGCTCCATATGTTTGTTTCATATTTTCATATTCGCTTAAGAAAAACATGAGGATGAACAGAATCAATCACCATCTCCACTATGAATGGCCATGGGAGTAATTTGACTGGTTTCCCTGCTTTAGTGATGTACGGGATTAATTCAGACCAGATCCAAGTGACAAATAACTTGGGAAAACATTGGATTATGATAGCAGAAAGAGGTTAAGCCCAGAACTCCAATGACACATCATTATAAACATATTTAATGTCATATATCACCGTATATAATTACAATTAATTGCAGAAGAAATTGTAGTACATTACTTTTTCCCAAAGTATTATATCACTTTATAAGTAAAAAATTAATCTCTTAAAATACAATCAAACACCTAAACAGAAGCTCTTATCAACAATATTTTTTCATACACATAAATTTAAAGATCGAATCTAAGACCACATGCTTTAAAAATACTCAAACCAACACACATCTATAAAAATCATATTACATTAACATTACATCACATCACATCATCTTGCAATTTTAAATTTAAAAATCTTAATATGTTTTCATGAATAAAGAATGACTAGTACTCACAGCGACGCAATGGCAAGGTGACGCCAAAAAACTAATGTGCAATTTGAAGGGAAAAGTAATGTGCATTAACATTATTATTTTTTCATGCATAAGCAAATTAATATGCAATTTGAAGGCAAAACTGCATATGGCTCACAGGTCCAAAGAGTAAACATGTAATAGCTCAAAACTCCCAAGTGATCATTCTAGGTGATTTTTACTCGAAAAGTTACAGTTCCAACATTTACAACTTCTTTAAAGAGATAAAAGCACTACGACTGCTAGCAGTAGCACCTAAAAAAAAAATCCCACATAAAAGTATGTGCAAAGATCAAGAGCGTTTGTCTGTACATATGCCACTGATGCGCAATGATTGTGAATATGCTTTCTAATATTCTACACTTCACTGGAACAAGTCCCTCAACTCACATTGGATGCAACCTCATGAACTTCATCATACGTGCTAGTCTCCTCATTAAATGAGTACCTGTGTTTAAACAAAGAAACATTCCCAGTGAGTTAGTCACATAATTAGCAATAATACCAACAATGAATCAGCCACTCAATTGGCTGCAGTACAGAATGCAGCTAGTGAAAATATACAGCTATTTTTGCGAGGTCCATCCAACATGCCATCCCACAAATTGTAGGAAGCCTAAATTATTGATAGACAATAGTAAATCCCCCCCCCCCGGTCTTTTTCAGGTTCTCTTGTTTCTTGAATAATAAAACTGTCCACCAAGCACCAAGCACATGTTTTTTTCCCCCTAAGATCAAGATTAAAGTATGAGTATCATGTCGCTTGACATATTTTCCAATAAGAAATATCTATCAAACAAGCATAGAATTTAAACATAAGGGCAAAAAAGTCATATCCAAAGCCTTGTTTGGAACCCTCACTAATAAATCAAGAGGTCAAATATCAAGATAAAAACTGGCACACAACACACACTAAGATGAATGCGCAATACCATTGCCCTGATGCTGCAGAGCAATAAAGTCCTGTATTTGGATCATAATAATAGTCCAGACTGCTGCTGTAGTAGTACCTGGACCATCAAATAAATTGATGTCAGATCAAGATTTTAACAGAACTTTTTGATAAAAGAATTCATTAAGAGAAAGAAGAAATGGGTACATAAATCAACTTATTTTGTCACATTCTTTCTGCTATACTAAATGAATTTTTATGTCATTACAAGTTACAACACTAGCTGACTAACATCGTATTTGTCAGATTATTTCCCAAAAAGTAGAGGGAAGAGAAGAGTCATACCCAGAAGATTCATCATACACAAAATCATTTTGCAATGCTCCACCTGGAAAGAAAAGAAGAACCATGTCAAGTTAAAAACTTATCAGAAAAAAACCAGCAATAATAATTTACATTTCAGATGCCAAATTTCTTGAGGCAATGTAAACATCTTACACTCAGTACCAGAATTTATGGCATCTGATGATGCTTGTCTAACTGCATTATTTTCATCTGTAGATGGCTTAGTAGCATGCTCATCATCATCAGCAAACATATCATACTCATCTGCACCATTGCCAGAGAATTCTACACTGGCCAAATTTGGATTTGAAGTGCTCATGGCCGTGGTGGGGAATGTTGCAGAGGCCACACCAGAATCCAGGCCATCAGAGAGCAAGTTTTTCTCCCCATTCAGATAAGAATTCCCTTCATCTGAGTGCAGAGATGTGCCTTCTCCTTTTGCCCGGGCTAACTTCTCATATCCTTCTGAAAAAGGGAGATTACAATAGGCATAAGCATTAAACAATTAGTGATACTTAGGAAACAAGTTCCCTTCCTTGCTCCTCATAAACCTATATGTATCATCGTTGAAGGAAGGGACAAGGCTCAAGGAAAATGTTGAGATTAAACACTATTGAGGACCAACTTTCCCAAAAGCTAAAGCTATTATGTGGATGTCCAAAAGATGGTTTTTGCCAACATATACTAAGAATTGACAAGCACTATGATTATTATAGAGTAGCAAGTTCTATCTCACATCATGACCATAATAAAAACATATGTTGAACAGAATTATATTAGTAAAAAACATAGCTTAGCAGTCAATAACAACAACAAAGCCTTTTCCCACTAAGTGGGGTCGGCTACATGGATCAAATGACGACATTGTGTTTTGTCATAAACCACATCCTCAGAAAGACTATTTAAATCTAAAGTCTTTTTTAATGGTTTCACCTATAGTTTTTCTTGGTTCTCCCTCTACCTCTAACTATTAGCCTATCTTCCATCTGATCTACCCTTCTTACTGAAACTTTTAATGGTCTTCTCCTCATATGGCCAAACCACTTAAGGCGAGATTCTACTATCTTTTCCTCAATAAGTGTTACCCCTACTTTCTCTCTAATGTATTCATTCCTAATCCTATCTTGTTTTGTATGTCTACTCATCCAACGCAACATCCTCATCTCTGCAACGCTGAGCTTATTATGCTTTTGTTAGCTTTTTACCGCCTAGCATTTTGTACCATTAAGCATTATGGGTCTAATAACTGATAGTCAATAATTAAATCATATTAAGTTAGCAAATCAAGCAGCATATTCCATCATATTGTTACTAATGTAACTCCAATGATAGAACATAAAGTAAAGGCGTGAACACAACAATAGGACATAATAGAAATAGAATAAAGGCATTATGTATAACATTAACCTGCCTCACGCTCAAAAATCTCTTTCTTTTCATGATAAACATCTGCAAGTAAAAACATAAAGGAACCAAAATTAAGCATCACGTAGAAAAACACATCTCTTAAAAAAAACAATGAAGCATGACAATTTGCACAACATAAAGGATCTCATCAGGCTATCATAATGAATGTTTCAACCATGCCTAATATCTACAAAGTCCAATGAGAATGACTTAACTGTATTCACCATTCTCCATCAGCTTCATAGCATCCTCAGTTAGCTGGTCAAATACAATCTTAGTCTCAGCAGACATTTTTGCCTTTTTGTCACTATTACCTTTTAACCTTCTCAAGGCTTGTAAGACCTATTGGAAGAAGTATCAGTTAATAAAACCCAGCAAATGATCCCGAAACACCCCTTAACAAAATATATCTATAAAATCAATCCTGCTCAAGCATAACGATCTACAATTGCAAGATTTAAAGAGAACAAGCAATTGAACATGATATAAAATTAATACTGGCAGTTAGTTAACAGCTGGATATAACTTTCTAATACAATGCCTTTGCTTCTTTTATTTTTAAGAACATTAATAACACTTGTTTTTAGGTAAATTGAGAGTTATCTGGTTTTTCTCAGCTAACAATGAATGAGAGAGAGAGAGAGAGGAGGTAAAACAGTAACAAGTCAAGTCAAGAGTAAAATTGCATAACATAACCTGCCATGTAGTAACCTGCAAATTCCATTTTTATTTTTATTTTCTGTATTTCCTAGTTCAAACTTTAAAATTACAAAGTCAAAATTGCACATTCTTTACACATTTAGAGAATAAAATTTTAAACTACAATATATTTAAAGGATACAAACTCCCTCAATAAGAAATTTCACAACTCCATGGCCCCAAAGCAAATCAATGTTTGCTTGAATAGATGATCTTCTCTGGAGTGAGTTGGCAAATAAATATGTTGTATTTTACAATGATGCTTCAGTAGAACAAAGACATCAAAATCAGAAACCAGAAAATTAAGAATGATAAGATGTACGCTCACCGTTTCCCTTGGTTCAAGAACATTTGCAATGCGCCTCTTGATGATTCCAGTATCTTTAGAAGAAAGGTCTTGGACCTCCTCTTCATCATTTGTTGCTACAAAGCTTAATGCAGCGTATTTTGGATCAACTTCAACATTATCAAGCCACGCATCCTGCAAGAGTCCGTAATAATTTATCAATAGAATCAAAATGAAATAGTCACAAATCACAAATGAGAAACAATATAAATGCCTAACCTTAATCTCATTATCTCTGACATATTCAACGAAATTTCCTGCTGCATCAAAATAACCTTCTTCCCTTTCTTTATTTAGGTTGAAAGGTTCTATTTGAATCCCGTCATCAACAAAATTCTCATTATCCTGCCAAAAGATATCACCTATCACTGCCTGCCTATCCCTTATATAGACCCAATAACAGATGAACGTGGCAACACCTTGACTATAAAAATTGCTGCCAATTTCGGAAAGAATCACTGTACAAAAATATATATGAACAACAGCCTAAATGCTACAAACTTCACAAGCATATAATTTATGTTTACTAAAATGTAAGAAAGAAACACTCCATAGATCGACTAAAGATTTTTTTTATAAAAAGTTCAACCTGAGCATTGCAAATTAATAAAACTTTCAAGTGTTGTAAATTGGAATATATCAGCAGGCTGGATATAATAGGTTAAATTCAAAGTAACAGCAGAGTGCAAAAATGCAAAATGAATATTTCATCAACATCCATACATCATATAAACTGTAATCTATTAACCAATTTATCCCACTCTAGATCATTGTTAATTTCATTGACAAAAAAAAAAAACCAATGCATTGGTTAACGTACTAGTAAGTAGTCACTTAAGTTTCTATTTTTTGGATAGAACTAGTAGTCACTCTAGATTTAACTTCTTTAATTTTCATTTCTGCCGAGAAACAGTATTACCAGACCGCTAAGTTATACTGTCAATATAATAAGTCAAGGAAAAACTTAAAAACAAACCTCATAAGTTACTTCAGCAGCCGATAAGTCATTTAAGACACCTCCACTCTCCTCACTGAAGAGTTCAGCAGTAAATTGATTCCTGCGTTTCACCCGCTCTTTGGCAGCAAAAACGGGATTCACCAAGTCATTTGCATCCTCCTCCTCAACATTTCCTTTGTCCACTACTTCATCTCCTGGCTTCACTTTCTTACCCTTTGGAAACCTAACCCTTTTTGGTCTGTATAAATTCATAAATTCAATGCAAGTATCATACAACTCAGTTCCACCAACTCATTATAACAATCTCAAAAGCAAAAACCCGCACAAGGGGACACACATACACACAACACATCACAAGTATGTGGGATTAGTAAAAAAGCAGCACAGTTCCTGCAACTGTAATAGAAAACATAAAGCTTATTACATACACAAGTATTATGGGTTTAAAGTGAACTCTCTTCAAAGAACGCTAAGTTTTGGGGCAAAAAATGCGAACTTGATGGAAGTTGGAACTAACCCACTTCCTAATATTCCCCAAATCAAAAGAAGACAGCAGCCAATATCTAAACTGACGTATATCTGATAAATGGGATTTTTGACGATAATAATGACTCAGATTAGGGTTTGTGCGTCAGGAAGAGAAATTACGCTGGCTTTTTCTTGGATTCGTCATCCTCTTCCACAAAGGAGCGTTTAAGGCCACTGCGAGATGATTCTCCCACCATTGATGCTGCCGAAGAAGAAGAAGCAATTCAACAGTTTGAGGTGCTTCTAGAGAGAGATTGCAGAGAGAGAAAAGGGTAAGGACTCGCGCCGAGTCGCCGACTCGTCCTCGTTAACGTTCTCGTTCTCTTTCTTCTCTTTATTTTAATTTAAATTAAATTTAATTATTTTAATTTAAAATGAAATTTAGATTATTCACATTAATTCACAATTCCTATGTTAAATATATGAATTTAATTTGAATATAGTGTAAGTGTATAAATTTTTTATACAATATTTAATTATATATTGTTACATTATTAAAAATATTTGATTTAATTTTTAAAAATATTACTTCAATAATTACACAAATGATAATATATAATTGGTTGATGATATAAAACATTTTACATTCACCAAAATTAAACTCTAAATGTATTCTATAAATTTTAAAATGGTTAATAATAATAGTTTCATATATCATAACTAATTGAAGGATAATGAAATTCTTAACACTTTTTCTTATTTTTTTATCTAAAAAATCAATTACGTTAAGAACATTTTGAGTATGTTTGAAAACTTTAATTTTAAGAAATATTTTGATTTAGAAACAAAATTATTTGTTTGGAATATTTTAAAACATGAATTAACTTGATTTTGAATTCCTTTTAATTGAAGTTGTATGTGTTAAGAAATAATTAATTTATTCAAATTTGATTGAATTTGATTTTATTTTAGTTTAATTGTTTGGATTGATAATTTAATTTTATTAATTTAAGTTTTTTCAAACATAAAAATTAATTTAAAAATTAATTCAAAATTTATTTTTACAATGAATTTTAAATGTGATAATTGATTTCAAATTAAATCAAATTAAATTAATTTTAATATTAATGATTCTAAACACAACCTTTTTATAAATAGAAAATGGAGTAAATAAGTAGATAAAAAAAGAAAGAAAATGGAATAAATAAGTTTGGGTTCGGATATTTAAGTCGTATGTGTAAATGAGTATTTTTTTTGGTCGTCCATGTGTAAATGAGTATGAGACTTCAATAGTTCAATATCAATACTTAGCTCATTCGAATCTGGGTCTGATTCGAGTCGTTTTCTTTTTCTCGTAATTGGTCCTCAAAAGCCAGATGTGGCCTATTGGCGTGTGACGGAAAAGAATAAAAAAGAAAAAAGTTATGATTTGTATTTCAAAATTTAAAGTTAGATCTTGGATGAAATGATATTCATGTCTACGACTGTCCCGTATAAACTAATGTAAAACTTTTAAAATTGTAAGAGACTACATTTGGTAGCTAAACATCTCATTTTGTTTTTCTTTAAAATGGCAACCGAATCCAAAACACAAAGTAATTGACTGTTTTTTCATATTAAGTCAAAAAACCAAATAGACATGTAAATTATTGTGAATTTTTACTTTTAAGAAGCTTTATCAAAATAAAGAGCTTGATTATATCTAGATATTTTTTTTTTTGGGGTAAATTTTGTTGGGAAGGCAAGAGATATTATTTTTTATTTAAATTCAGAAAAATGACTTTTTACAAAGACTTTTATTAATCCTAGGAGTAGTCACTCTCATAAATATATGATTTTTTTAAGCAGGATCATTCTAACATCCAAAGGAACCTCATGAAGCACCACCAGACCAGGTGCTTGCACACAAGCATTCGACGTTAAGGTATAAACGATAATATTACCTACCCTAATAAAGTCCTTATACTCATTCCGCCTCGCCTTTAACTTGTTAAAATATGGAATTTTATCGGTTTAACTATTTTAAAAAATGAATACAATAAAGTTTTATCCTCCTATTAGTATTTAAAAAAGAAAAAAGTTATAATTTGTATTTCAAAATTTAAAGTTAGATCTTGGATGAAATAATATTCATGTCTACGACTGTCCCGTGTGCTAATTGCTAACAAAGCTTAACATCTCATTTTGTTTTTCTTTAAAATGGCAACCGAATCCAAAACACAGTAATTGACTGTTTCAAGTCAAAAGACAAATTACAATACTTTTTAAACATACTCGGTGCTTGATTATAAGTATTTCTTTTTTTTTTTGGGTAAATAAACCGGGCAAGAGCCCAACAGAAAAAGGACTTACAAATAAATTAATCCTAGGAGTAGTCACTCCCATAGCATGATGAAGCAGCCTCAAAAATAAAAATGAGTTGATCCAAAGGAACCTCAAAAAATAATAGCACCACCAGAACTCAGGTGCTTGCACACAAGCATTCGACGCCAGCATATCAGCACAGGAATTGAATTTTCTGTAAATATGAATAATTCTCACTGCCAACAAGTCCCGAATAATATCAACCAAGGATCTTCCTGTTGCACTCCTAGTAGAGACACCTCTTAGGCTATTAACTACCACCTCAGAATCCATCTGCAGCTCCACTCTCCTATATCCCTTCTCCCATTCCAAATTTAATCCTTTCAAAGCTTCCCAAAGTTCTGCAATGCAAGCAGTTGTAAGCCCCAAGAATTTCATAAATGATTCTAAGTATTTTACATAGGAAAAAGTATAATTTACTCCCTCAAACTTTAAGTCATGTGCAAACTTAAAAAATGTATAACACAATCTTTAAAACACATTTTTTTTTTGTGTAAATCCCTTAATATTCAAAAGTCGCATTTCCTTAAACTTTTTAATGTGTACATTTTCATCATTTTGTTTAATTTTTCGTTAAACTTTAATGTCTGAATTTATATTTTTAAAATTTTAACATTAAAGTACACATGACGTTAAATTGAATGGGATAAATTAAACTTTTCTCATAAAAAAAATTTGTACAAAAGAGATCATGTGATTTTAGCGTAACAACTTTAGTTAGAAATTGATAAAAAATCAAGCAGAAGAACTAAATCACACAAGTCAAAAAATTTAGAAATTGTGTTGTAGATTTTTAAAGTTTAAAGATAATGTAAACACGATCTTAAGTTAGAAATGTAAATTAGACTTTTCCCTTTTGCATATGTTTGCAAACCTTGTAGTGCTTGATTATAATTCCCGACTCTATCCTAGCGAGAAGTCACAGCTGAATGTCCTTTAGCTTGATGATAACTCTAATTAATATGCTAAATCAAAAGTTCAAAATGAACGGTAGTGTCCTTTGAAATGAACAGTATGGAAACTATTTAAGGTTAATTAAATAAAATTTGTCTCCAAATTTTCAATTATACACTATAAAAATGTCCTGTCCTTGCAACATTGGAACCGCCACACAAGTAAATACTTCAAAGAAATAGCTAGCATGAGAAGGCTTTTCTGATAACAATGGTGCTGGTGTTAACTGTAGTTGTGGTGAAAGCTAATGTCATTCGCATTGGCCTGCTTCTTCCACACATCCCAAATTTTCATCCATATAAGTTCTTCTGCATAGAAGAATGTGGTTATATCGAGTGAGATAGATGGCATAACTTCCCTGCTAGATTTGAGAGCTGTTTTGAAGATTGCCTGACAAAATGCATGGCTGTAGATAACCATGATGCCATGAATTCCATACAACCCTCATTTTCTTCTTAGGACCGTGAATGCATCCTATATTCCATATCCTCATTTTCTCCCTATATTCCATGAATGGCTATATGTTACATGGCTCTAATAACATTAGTAATATTTATGTGGTGTAATTAATAGATATCTGATACATTCTCTTATTTCTAAAAAAATAAAGTTTTTGATCTTTAACCAATTGTTTAAGCAATTTTGGATCGGTAGTAATAGTTAGATAAAGTATTTTAGGAATTTGTTCATTTCATACCCTCAATTACATCAACAAATATTTAAGTAAAAACAATAACGTAAATCATACAATTTAAACAGCAACAAAAAATCTTTGGGCAATTATAATTTTTGTCACTCATCGATCATTCAAGTGCAAGGCATCATTCAGGAATTGCAGTTTCAAACAGACCAAGAAATTGAGTTAGAAGTTTGTAGAAAAGCTTTTAGAGGCTTCAAAATTTCTCTGTTACACACACCAAAATATCTCCAATTAACATTGTGGTTGGTCATGGTTCCTATGGAAACGAGAAAGGAAAAAAAAATACAACACTAGTATATATATATTTTAATCCCACATAGGGAAAAGATAAAAAGACCCCAAAGAAGAATATATATATATATAATTTGGTGGTTCTGGGGATGAGAAAAGCTAGAAGAAGCTGAAGGTGTTGAATCTCAGGTTGGCATAACTGGCACTGACATAAGCATTAAGCAACTCATTTTGAGCAGACCAGAAATCAGCCTTGAGACCGCCTCTCCTCACTGCTTTGAGGATTTTGTTCTTGTGTGCGTATCCAGTGACTACTACCTTCTGGCAGTTAGCATCCACTTCCACCTTCTCTATCCCTGCAAGTGGGGTCATAACCAATACTAAATATTAATTCCACTACTAAGAATTGTTGTGGCATGGGTTGTCAATGGTCTACATCAACAAACAAACCTTTTAATTTTGAGAGGCATTTCCTTAGTCTTTTCTCATGTATCCCAACCATGTCCACTTTTAACTCAACAATCTGCAAAGCAGTATTATTGATCATAATAATTCACATAAGAATGATTCCACAGAGGTTCTACTAGCTGGTGTTAATTAATTGTGTATAAGAGATTAATATTATTGCCCAATTAATCAGGCCATGGTGATACCCTTTTAACTAATTCATCTGAGTGTTGATTAAACATACATTCTTTCATTTATTTATTCTAATATGGAATCTTCTATGATAATTCTCTAAACTAAAAACACCCCATTTTCTCTTTTTTCCTGCCAACTTTATAATGGCCAAAGATGCAGAAAATGGAGACAACAAACTGCTAAATAAACTATGCAACAATCTACAACTTAAAGGAACAATACCTCCATTAAAAATGCTCAGAGGAAATGATGCTACAGAGATGTTATGTTTGAGAGGGAAGACGGGGCAGGAGCGATGATTAAAGTGAGACAGAATGATCCAGAAACAACAATTGAAATGAGGGTAAATCCAATAAGACAGAGACAGAGACTGACAATGTTATTTATATATAACACCAATGACAGGCGTAACCAACTAAAGTTGGAAGAAACATTAAAGTGGAGAGTGTCTTGGGTTTTGAGTCTATGGCCGTTTGAACTAGTAGTAAGCAAAACCATATGCTTTTCCAGGGACAGAAGCACATTGAGCTTTAGAATATGCGGCTCAAGGTACGAAGCTTTAGGTCTACTCAAAGTAATGAGTAGATGAGAATTTGAAATGATTGGCTTTGACAGGTCCAACTTGGCTTTTTCCCCTTTTGACCGAAGTTCTACTCAGATTGAGCCATTGAGGAAAGAAAGGAAACAGATAAGGAGAAGCTGTCTTGGCTTTGATGACAGGTGCATGTTGAACATCTGTCATATATCATCTATCTTGAAATTATCTACGTCACCTCAGCTTAACATATTTGAGGGATGAAAATTTAAATGGGAAGTTATAACTCATAAGCCAGCTTCTTAATGTCTTAAAACAATACATACTACCTAAAAGCTACTAATAAGTTCTTAAACAGTGAGAACTGAGGAGCAATGCTACACTATACTCATTGCATATGCATGAAGCGGCTAGGCTAGCAATACAACGGCACAGTAAAGTTGAGGATCTTGAATCCATTACTCTTTTTTTTTTTTATGAGTTGGATTCTTTAATCTTTGATCTCAAATTCTTTGAAAAAGAGATATCTGCGTTTTGTTGTTTTCTTTTGTTAAAACTTAAAACTTTCTGTGAGTTATTGACAGTTGTCTTTTCTGGTCGAAATGATTCTGACGAGTGCATGTGCTCATATGCAATTAGATCCTTCGGGATATCCCCTTTCTTCCATGAGGCTAAGATCACAATGTTATGGTAAGTTATGTAACTTTAATGTATATTATTATATGCCAAATTATCCTCAGTGTTATTTTATAATTATTACATTGTTTTTTTTCCCCCATAAATATAAATTGATAAAAAGATTTGTTACTTAAGCGGGAAGGATTTGCCACAAAAAAATAGACAATAAAAGGCTTGATCTACGTATATGTATGGACACGGTACTATTCTTTACTTGTGATCTAACTTATGGTATTTCGTTTTGCATTATTGTGGGGCACACTTAGCAGAACAAGAACAAAAAAGGAAAAACTGAAAAGAAAAGCAAAAGAGAATAGAAACGTGTAATATGTAGACAACAAGAATGATAACATGAAATAGACCAAGCAGCAAGTATAGGTTGGATGGTATACTTTTGCTTAACCCTAGTTCATATAGGTGCTGATGCTCGGGACACGAGCTTTCCCTCTCTCACACACAACTTTATTGTAATTCTTCCAATGTCTATTCTATCCTTTTTTCAAATCTGGGCTAGTTAAAGAAGCTAGAGTATGCAGCACCTTGTAAAATTGCAATTGCCATGCCTTAAATAATTTATCCCTACCCCTTCCCCTTCGGTGATGCTACTTGAAGGGCCAACTACATTCCCAAAGGCCAAAGGCTAACATACGATGATTGTAAAAGGAGGAACAAAGAGACGCATAGGCATAATAAATTATATACATGTCACTAACAGAAAATGAAAATCGCATAGCAAGAAGCACTAGGTTTTATTTTCCATTAAAAACTTCAGCACCTGCTTATGCTTATGCACTCTAAAACTAAAGGTAAGATACTGAGAGAGTCCACACTAACATATTAGGCAAAATAGGAACCATGAATGCACAAGATTTTGATCATCACTTACAGCTGAAGCCCTCAGTAACATAAATTGGGACAGCAAAAGAGGGGAGTGCAGGACCTCCTGTTGGTCTTTTTGATGTTGGTGTAAGTGAAGGAGCATATCTTGTCCAAGTTGCGTTGCCTGGTGTTTGGAAGGACCAATGTAAGTTTCCTCTTATTGTAGCAAACCATTAAGTGGCACTTTATGGAATGCTCTTCCTTTTTCTAGCTAGAGACTACTGGATCTCAAGTGTCCAATTGCCAAGGAAGATTTGCTAAACAAAGACACTAAGATGAATTTATAAGGATCACCTACAGCAAACGAATTTCTAACCACCCCTTCTTCTTTTTCCCCGAGTTATAGCAACTATAGTAGCAACCATCTGGATGATGCTTGTTTGTAGCAGTCATGTAAAAAATGCAAAATCCAACAGGAAGGAAGGGTTGACATAGAAGAAGTTGCAGATTAATTTGGTTTTCTCAAAAATGCATCAACTGTGTACAGAATGAGAATCCAACAACTATGCCCGCCTGGACCTTTTACCTTTTCATTCAATCTCCCAGGACCTGTTGATCCAATATCATTTTCTCCAACTTTCCGGTTTGATGGTATCCTGGAAATTATTGTTAAGAAATGCAAAGAGACCATGAGAAGGGGGCTCCCTCTTTTAAAAAGCCTTAATTTTGGTAAGCAAAATCCTATTCTCCACTGCTAGGATAAACATGATGTAGTCTGCCAATATAGAATCCTTCGTTTTCTTGAGAACCATTGTTGTTCACCAGATTTGTAGTCCAACCTTGATGGAGAAATTATGCATACAGAAGCCACCTCACTCCTTCAAAGTTCTTGTTTGCTTCTACTTCTAGCCAAGCCGTGAATATAGTTTGTATAATTCTTTCTTGCCTTTGGATTGGAGGAATAACAACAGCAGAGAGGAAAGAGAGAAATTCTTGTGATACCTGGTGACATCACATCAAGGGTATATATATATATATATTAGAATATTAAGAGGAAAATATATATTTGAGCAATTGCCGTGTCACAACCCGACCCGTTTTCTGCTACAACAAGAAGAAGTAGGAACCGATTTCTGTCTTCAGTCTCCATATTTAAACAAACACAAATTGGTTCCTACTTGATGTAGCATAACACGGTTGGGATCAGATTTACATTTTAGGAATATGATGCCTTCATTAGAATAGGAGCTGACTGACAATGAGTAAGCTTCTGAATAGAAGGGAAGGAAGCCTCTCTTCCGCACTGGTCTGGCTCATTCAAATTCATGCGCCTGTACCTCTAACTTGCAGATGATAGGATAGGAGAAATTTTTTAATCATGTTGCAAAGACATAACTATAATCTACTGATTTGATATGATTAATAGTGGTAGCACTAAAATTCAATATTTGAAGAGTGGCAAGCAGGAACAGGAAATGACCACCAAGAAGGAAACTTGGGGAACCAAACAGAGGCAAAACGAGTTGGGGTGATGTAAAAAAATGGTCAATGCTATACCCGAAAAAAAGGCCAATGCTCCCAGCTCAAGGTGGAGATCGGGGGCAGGGAATGAATCCAGCTTTCGATCCCAAACATGCTACCCATTTTCCCTCCAGTGCCAGTGTCCCTGAGCATAGCAAGTCTCGCTGCCAATGCCATGCTTTCTGTGACTGTGGTTAAGCAAGACACATGGAGAGTCAAAGAGTCAATTTTTTTCTTTTTTTCACACTATGAAGTATGAAGTTGGAAACTTGGAATATGGCTCAAAAAATTTATGAAGATTTTCAGAGGAAGTGAAGTGAGGGGAAAAGGTGGAATGAACAAAAAACAATTTGTTAACAAAATGAAACAATGCAGGTGTCAAATATTTGCAACTCAATTGACCCTAAGACGATGGAGGAACAACACCACAAACTTGCATCTGCTTCTATTTCTACCTACGTATTACCATATGCATTCCACTGCTTTGTTGCACGAGTTTTTTTTCCCCCCTTATTATATTACACTGATCAATCAATGTTAGAGGGGGGAAAAATTTACAAACAAGAAGGCGGCAGCTAGCTTAGTAAAAATCCTTTGCATGTGATTGCAAATGAGCTTAGATCAAATCCCTCTTTAGGCTTTACTCCTTTAGCTAAGTTTAGATTCGGGGAATAGAATAAAATAGAATAGAATAGAATGAAATTAATTAATTATTATTGTTTAGATATTTTAAATTAAGATGGAATAGAATGAAATTTAATAAAATTTATTTCATCTTATTTCATTTAATTTCATTACTTTTTTCTTCTCTTAATTTGGGGGTATGGGATGAAATCAACCTTTTATTTACTAATATAATTATTAAATTACATTTTTGTTCTTAACATGATAAACTAAGAAAGTATAGAAGCCTTCTTGCTCAATCACTCATGTTGTCTCATTTCTCGTCCACTATATTCAAATTTGAAATTAGGTATTAACATTGGCTTCAAGTAATTGGTTCTTTCTTTAAAAAAAATTAAAACAAAATCTTTTTTTGTTTTTGATTTTCTAGATGTTGCATCATAGTGTGAACTTCATAATAAATTGATGAGAATGAACTTGTTACAGAATCATTAATTATACTCAAAACTTGTAACGATGATCTCTATTTTTTCTTTGTTGTCTTTGGTTTAAGAGGGAGTAAAATTTTATTTGTTGTCCCCACTTAAAACTCTTATCTTTTTTTTTTTTGACTAAAAAAGATATTCATTCATTCATATTGGTAAAATACACCAAGAACAATACAAATCCAACATCGCTAAAAACTGAAAAGGATTGAAACAAACTCACAAGACCCAGGTTAATAGCATAACACGGCAAAATGCATACAAATATGACAAAATCAAAGTGGCCAGGAATACTCATTTGACGCCTTGTCTTGATTGAATCAGACTTGGATCGAAACTCTACCAATCTGAACCAAACGAACACCGCAACAAGACAAGACGGAAACCACCACAACAAGACGGAAACCAAACGACGCCATCAAGACGACGAACAAAACACTTCTGTTGACGACGAAAAAACACGAAAAAGCACAAAAGAAAAACCAGATCTTGTGGAAAACTACTTATTTAGATAAAAGGAGAGAAAAAAATGATGTAGAGAGGTGATTCTAAACCAAAAAAATGGTCCAAACCACCCCCCTCCGATGGATGAGAAAGAAGGAAAAGAAGAGTAGATAGAAGAGAATTTCTAGGGCCGGCCTACGTGAAAAATCAAAACTTTAAAATTGAAATGATGTTTGTGAGTGAATATACTAAACATAATTTTTATTCAAACCTCATCTCTCATCTCAAACTCTTCACCCTTGTTGAGATGGTGAGTGTTTCATAAATAAAATGACATGCCTTGCATTTTTGTTATTTATATTTTTACTTTAAATTTTAAAACATATATAGTTGTTTTATCAAATAAGAAGGGTGAAGAGGAAAAAAAATGAAGGAAAAAAAAAAGAGAACAAGAGAATTACAATGTAACCATTAAAAAAAGGGTTATTTGTTGCATAATCATTAAGTAATAAGTAAAAAATAATTAAAATAATTTTTAGTTAAAAATTATTAAATATTATTGTATTTAAGACAAGAACAATATAAGAATATAAAACTTATAATTCTTAAACATTTCATTCCCTTCCACTAGAATTTTCAAATAAGAGAGTGAAAATTTTTCTACATTCCATCATTAAGTACTAAAACAATGGTATGAGATATTTATTCTATTTTATTCAATTATATTTTATTTTATTTTATCTCATTTTATTCTATTTTGTTTACAATTGAATATTCAAACATAGTCTTAGAGACATTAGAAAAAAAATAATCAAGTGGCCCCTACAGGTGAAGTGACTTTCAGGCTCAGTCTTTTTTTTTTTTTCTGATCTGGCAGATTTACTCCCTTGAGTGGATAGATTGGCACCCATATGCTGAAGATAAAAAAATCAATGAAAGAGATGGGAAGTGACCCAACCCAACAAGATCACGAACAAAACAGTTCACACACCCCGGCCCACCTAAATGGACTATGCAGCAACAATTATGCACAAACAAGAGCTTCATTCTTTGTCTTTTATCGTTATTAGTAAATTATCTATAAATATTTATATAACCGCTCATTGAATTTAGAGGTCTGTCTTATAAAATAGTCATTTTTGATCTTAAATTTTTTGCTTATCGGAAAAAATAAAAACCTTTAGTCCCTGCAAGATTAACTTTAACTTCAAATTCAACTGTAGCTCCACTTGTTTTATAATTTTTGTTGATTTACAATATGAAATTTGAATTATTTTTAATATTTTCAACTTAAACTTCACACCTTCACTGAAAATTCAAAGTAAGATGACAATAACGATAAGTATAAATGCCAGAGTGAACTAGTGGTAAGAAAAGTAATTTGTAAATTTTCATTTGTTTATACTTTAAAAAAAAAAACTACGAATACCAGCATGCCTTTATAATATAAAGGGTTGGTAGGTTGAATGAATCTACTTGTTTAACCCACCAAATAAAATATATTGGTAAATTCAAAAACTGTTTCAAAAAGTTAGAGAAAAAAATAAAGTGGAGTGTCGTAGCAATACTTTTTATCTTTTTTCAATATAATTGAAAATGCTAAAATAAAATAGATTATTATAATAACAAAAAATAAAGAGCAAATTAGCATCATTTCAATAAAGCCCAAGAGGTTTTAGCCAATCGTTTGAAGCTAGTCCTCCTTCGTATTATCTTTTCTATAATTAGTGTTTTTGCGTTGAATTGTCATATTACAGATGTGTTTTATTTGCTCTCTAAGCCTGCTACATGGTCTACAAATATAAGCGCTCTAGGAAAATTAGCTCTAGGACTTTGAAGCGATATGAGAAAGGGCGATGACAGAATTTAATGGGCTTATCTATGGGCCATGATGCAGAAACTGGATTTACATGATAAATGGGTGCAGCAAATTATGACATGTGTGTCAAGTTGTCAACTTTTTCTTTTTCGGAGGTTATGGATGGACATCTGTTTGTTCTATTCTCTCTTAGGAGGGGTTTAATACAAAGCAGAGATGCGTTGATGGGGGAATGAGCTCGCTACTTTTCAAGGTTGAGTCTAGCCAATTAATACATGGTGCATAGGCTAGCAAAAATGGCCCGACTTTCTTAACATTTACTTTTTGCGAACGATAACTTGATCTTTTGCCAAAGCTTCCTTGTATGAATCATTGGAGGTAAAAAGTATGTCAGATATTTTTAAGGAATGCTCTGGTTAAAAAATTTATTTTGAGAAGCCTTCTATTTTTTCTTTCTTTCTTTACTTAATTGTGTCCTGAAGACAAAAGGACGAGATAAAACATTTTTTGAACATTGATCACGTTGCATACAATGAGAAATACTACGGCTTCCTACTATGATAGGTTGATGTCAAAATAATGCTTTTGGGTCTCTGAAAGGAGCACAAGCCATTACTAATTATTCTCGAAAAAATATTATCTTATATAACTTTTTAATATTATTTTTAATACTTAATTAATGATGTATAAATTCGTAATTAATTATATATATTAATTAGTTAATGAGTAAATTTATAATTTAAGAGTTAAAACTTAAATTTATTCATTAACTAATTAATACACGTGATTAATTATAAATTTATATATTATTAACTAAATATTAAAAGTAGTGTAAAAAAAATAGTGTAAGAATATAGAGGTTGATTATTCCCCGAGTTGTTTTTATTCGACACCTATGGAGCTATATAAGGACTAAGGAGTTGAATCATCTTAAGGCTTGGCTTTGGTAGGGACAAAATTCAGATGATACGAAAATTTAGTCTTTTTTTTTTTTGGTCATACAAGGATGATGATAATGTTTTAAATACTCCTAAAAAGATTTGGAACATGAATAATGCTCCATGTTTTTTATCATTGATTTAAAGATTATTACTTATTTATTCAACAAATTACACTTCTAACATTTCATTTATTGCTTGTTAGTCCTCTCCTCCTCCTCTATTCTCTTGTTGGTCTCCTCTATTCCTCATTTGGTTCTTCCACCACCTCCCACCTCATTAGATAATTTTATTTTTCCCTCAATTCTATTTGCAACCAACCCAAAATCGAACAAATCTATTACACCTATAATGCGATCAGATGCACCTAACATAAAAGCAACACATCAATGAACTCAATTCAAGTAGAACCCCATAACCACCCACTTACAAAAACCACAAGATCTACTTGACCTATAATTTAAAAACATTTTTTCTTCAAAATCAATCACTCCAACAACAAATTTAGACCCCAGTCCAAAACTCAGAAAAGCTTCAATACCCATAATTTATCTATTATAAAAAAACAGAAGCCATCATATTAAAATAAAAAAAACAAAAATAAAAATGCTAACTTTGAATCAGAAAATGATGAATGGAACTTGTGGGAATGGCATAAAGAGCAAAGGGGGATGGACCTATCACAGTCCTTGTTGAATAGTTAGATGAAGCTGAAGAAGCAAATGAGAGTGCATGTGATAATCGAATTGATTGGATCTGAAGAAAATGTAGATGAGCAAAGAAGGGAAGTGAAAAGTTTGTGCTTTGAGAGATCTAGATGGAGTGGTCTGAGGAGACGTAGTGGGAGGAGAACACGACCCTTTTTTCACCCAGATGAGTGAAAAAGTGTAATCAATCACCCTTTTATCATCCCTCGTTGATTCCTCATCTGGGTCAATGGCGAGGAGAACACGACCCAGTAGCTTGGCACAACGAAACCACAGGTGTGACCCATGCGGCCGCTGTAGACAGAAACGGTGAGGGTGAGAGTGAGGGGCTTGCCAGAGAGATGGCAGATGACGGCACAATCAAGGTGAAAGTCGATGACCATGGAAGAGAAAACAAAAGATGAGATAAATGAGAATGGAAAGGGTCTAAAATGAATAAAAATAAAAATTAAGAGTTAAAAATAAATATCAAAAAACCTTTTTATAAATGTTAAAAATTGATAAAACAATGTGAGATAATTAGTATAGAAGGGAAAATCAATGGAGCATACATGCTCAAAAAGATTTTAGGAGTATTCTAAATGACTCCTACAAGGATTTTACATCTTTAAGACTAATGTAAATTGACACTATATCTTCACAAATGTTTTTTTTGCAAATTGTAAAGGTCACTTAACCATAATTGCATTAAACTCAGTTATTGTAAAGGATATGTGGTATTGATTTTCGAAGAAGAGAAGCTTTACTATCAATTATGCATATTTGCTATTAGACACAAAAATAAGGGTCTTGATATTGGGAAAACTTTTGCATACTCCTGGAGGAAGAAAAAATTCTTCCCGTAGATGAATCTTGACCTTTTTTGTCTGATAGTTAGAAGAGAGAGAAACGAAATATAAAATAAATGAGTGGCTAAGATGCTCCATGAAGGAATAATTGAATTTTCTATCTCTAGAAGGATGGAAGAAAGCCTCCTTCGTACTGGGAGAATGTTCCCTTGATCTGGTGGTTTAGGAGGCATGGAGATATGCTGACGTATGGAGGAGATTTCAAAAAACTCCCTTTATCTGACGAGCTAGTAGAAATATTTTGCCTAAAAAATATGCACTACGCAAGTGAAAAGTTGATGTTGTGGGAGAATGTCACTTTAGTGCTTGTAATGAGGAAACTCCTATCATAATTTTATTAATTTATACATCTGATCCTACGTTAATAAGGTGGTTGTGGTAATATGCAAGTTTGGATGTATCACATATATATGGTAAGGAGATTCTCTTTCTCTCCCCCTAATGTTAGGCCTGCCAAGTCATCGAGTAGCAAGCAGAAACCAATATCCCTCTTCCCTACAAGTGAATATGGATGCAATCTCTATAGCAAATACAGGAGAATTATTTGGTTCTATGCTGAGGAATAAATGACAAAGGAGAAAATCATGGGAGCTATGAGTTGGAACGTCTACGATGCACACTTAAATTTGGTGAGTATTGATGCTCACAACTATATTTATTGTTGATCTAATACTAAAAGAATTGAAAGAATAGGATTTCTTGCTTGTAAGTAGTTAAGCTGGTAAAATTATCTGAATTGAAAGTTAATCCCTTTATGAAAAATAATTGCAAAGTTAAGTCACCCTAACATCCAGCACTCCACATTGAAGCATATTTAGGCGAGAAGCAAGGACCACATTGCGACATGATCTGCGGATTGACAAAACAAGTTGCATCCACTTTATATATCTGGAATTTTACAGCACCTCTCCGTGCACACAGCAATACAGCAACTCAACCTACCCTCCACCATGTCTTGGGCAACCAATAAAAGGAAATAGCAGCAGGGATGCCATTTGCGGCACGGGAGGAATGACGTCGAAGGCACCACAATTATCGATGACAGAACTTGTTGGAGCTCTTGCTTTAACGGTGTCGAGCATCCGTGTTCAGTAGTAGATATTGATATGTATCTGACAAGACATGTATTGGTATTTTTCTTTTTGCGCAGCAGCGAAGTGTGTTGAAACGAGGGTGATTAGTACCTGTAAAGGCATTCCAACGCTCAAGTCAGACTGTGCACAATTAGAGTTTAAGCTAAAAAGTAATTGTTACCTATTGAAGGTGATAAATCTTGATATTTATAAAGTGCAATTAGGAAACACGTTCCCTTAATTGTAACAGAAAATTCCTATAAAATAGGAATGTGGATACTACAGTTATGAGCAGTCAAAGGTGATTATGGATACTATTATTTCGTAATATCATGATTAACAATTACGAATAATTTAAGATTTATCTACTGCGCAAATCTCGCGATTATATGACTACTGCCCAATGTTGTGGTCCAACATATGTTGTGTCGAAGCCTCAATAGTCTCAAACGAACTCTTGTTGGAGTGTTGATAGATTCCAACTGGATGCATGCCGGGTACCGAATTACGGTTTAGAACAATCTGTTTGCTAATTTCCTTGGAGTAAACTTGAAAGGTCTCAAAGTCATCATCCTCGACAAAGGCAGAGCCATCGACGGTTGCAAAAGCCTCCTCCTCGATCTGACAGGCTGCGGCAGAGGCATCGTCCAAGGTAGACAGGGTTTCAATCAAGCGATTGATGATGACATTTTTGGTGCATTGGGTTGGAGGCCATTTGCTGAAGATGATGCGGGCCTTGGCCAAGGCAGGGTTGGGCTACAACGACATCCATACCCTAAGCCATCAGAGGAAAGAGGGAGTGAGAAGTGAGAAAGAGGGAAAGACAATCTTGCTTTATTTTTTTAAGGACTAGCTTGTAATTTTTAAAACTTGCAATATAATATAAATTACAAATGAGTGACTGGTTGGTAATGGTCAAATACATGGAGCATTAATGCTTACTTAAGTGAAGTGAGCATTTCAGAATCCTCCACTATGAGTGGGAAAGTCCATAGTCTCTATGATCTTGAGACACTGTTGCAATTAGTTTGAATACAACACTATTCAGAACCACTTAAGCGCATAACCTTGCATTTATGTAATTTTCATATTTAATTATAGTTGAGTTCACTTATTTTTTTGTATATATACACTTTATATCACTTATACACATGTGAAAAATGTGAAAATAATATAAGAATAATAAGCATTTTCCTTTCATGGAGGTCATTAACTAATGATCGGACATTGATGGATTTTTTGTTGCTTCCTGCTTGATTAGGCATTTCATTATGGTACTATTGTTGTCTAAGCAGCTATGCCAAAAGAGCCATATTAGATACCTAGAATACTACTGCTACCAATAGATCACCACAATAAAGCATAGGATAAATATATCTTTTTTTTATATGATAAATATATCCATCTTATTTCTTAACTAATGTTTTGTTGTAATTATTTTAAGTATGTGATTAATTGTTCACATAATTTTGAGTTTGGAGAAAAGATTAAATAAAATTATTTTTAAATTAATGATTTAAAGATTTAAATATCTGATATTACAAGTCAAGTTTATCTAGAATTGTAATATATTTTTACTGCAATCAATGTGTTTGTTTTACTTATTAAAGCTGAATGAGTAATAGTAAAAAAAAAAAAAGTTGAAAGAACTGACATTTAGCATTAAAAACAAACTCAGGATGTCAATTTAATATTATCAAATTGTTATTTCATTATAAAATTAAAAAAATAAAAGAGAATAATGTTTATTAAAAAATAATTACTTTAACGACATAAAAAGCTACCCAAAGGAGATCTATTTGATGAGACCTCCAAATTAACATCCTAGTCCCTAGAGCTACATCGCTTTCAGTTGGTACGGAAATTTTTTAGGTAAATATGATGTATTACGTCATTTCTTATCAATTTAAATTATTAATTGAGTTAAGATTTTTTAAAAGTAAATGTGTATGTAAAATAAGTAAATAAGAATGTATTTATTATTAAATTATTAGTAAATTAAAATTTTATTATACTTTATATTAAATCACATGTGGATATATATTTTTTTACTTACTTTACCCATTCTCATAAGCTCATTTTCAATGATGAATCCAAAAATATTTAATGAAGGTCAAAAATTATAAATTATATTATTAAATATAATAAATTAAAATAAATAAATAAATATATATTTATTTTTAAATTATTTAATGTGTTAAAATTAAAATGTATTATTTTAAATTAAGAATAAATACACTTTTATTTATTTATTTTAAAATAATATTTTTCTTTCGTTATATAAAAAAATTTATGAATAAAATAAAAAAATATTTATATTAGATATTAAATACATTACAATAGTAATTATCATTTACATAATGATTTATAAATAAAATAAAGTTTTTATATATATAGATTTTAAAAAAAGAAAGAGAGTGAAGTTAAAAATGAGATGAGCTAGTAAGTTTATTATATAAAAATTAAAAATTAATAAAAAATGAGTTGAAATTATAATATTAATGTATATAAAATAATCATGAATCACATGTTAAATACATATCAAGTATAAATTCTTTTAACTTCATTATTTTTATCTTTGGTATAATTATATTGATATCTCCTCCGAGATAAGTGTTTATAATATGGACACCATTTATATTTGAGAAATTATTCATACTTTCATTTCTTCGTATTTTCAATAAAACTTTGTGTAATATTTGTATATAAAGTATGAGAAATATATATAATTTTGTAAATAAAAAATATGTTAAAATGTAATAATAATATATAAAATTAGGGATTTGAGCATAATTTTTAAATAAAAATATTAATATAATAAATATTAACTTTATAAAATATTAATATAATTATTTTTTTATTTTTAATAAATTAAATTAAATTATTAATACTTTAAAAAATGATGAGAAAAGAGAATTAAGACCTATGCTCGCCTCCTTAGATCTAACCCTACTCATTTTAAAACAGTTTTTTCTCATTAATTGATATGTGAAAATATTTTTAAGGATTGGTGTGTATCATAAATCTCACAATTTTATATATGAAAAATAATAATTTGAGTGGATATGAAAAATAACACTTAATAAAAAATTATTTCAACTGGTATATTAGTTATCCACGTGTTAATACCCGATAGGAGGGGTTCCACGACATGGGTGGACCAATTCTAAAAATCAGGGGGCATGCACATGTGGGCCCAAACAGTTTCTCGCTTTCCTACTAAGGAACCGAATCGAACGATCTTCACGACTTTGTCTCATGTAATTCCATTTTGAGCCGAAATATTTAAACTTCAACTTGCCCATAATTTGGCCTTTGGAAATCCTGAAATGCCAAAGGTGTCCTTTTCTTTGAGACCAAGCCACCTACGTCGAGGGATGGATGGATGGATGGATGGGGGGTGGAGTGTATCAGGTTGACAATTGTCCTCATTTGGCCCTCACCATTTTCCATCTAAATATGGATATGGTTTTTAATCACTCCTCTTTTTTCTTTTTGGGTCACTAATCACTTTAGTTTCTAGCAAAAGCAATGAAGAGGTTGAGTGTGGTGAAAACTCTATATGAGGAAGCTTCCTCTTAAATCAACAATTAGAATGATGAAAATAGGCATTTCTGTGTAGGTGGCATTCCCACATCACAAAATTAAAGTTATAAAGCATGTTTTATGCCAGGCGACTTACTTGTGTTTATATCGGGTTGATATCTCTTAGCACTCCACAACAATCCTACAAAAATAAAACGTTTTAAAAGGCTGGTTTATTTGCATGACCCCATTTGATTTTTGTAACAATCTGATATTACCCTCTTTGGTAACATACTTTAGTAACTTTTTTTTTCATTGCTGCAAGATGAATAAAATATTCTTACCTTTTTTTATCACCAATTATTTTTATATAATGGAATAGAATAATAAAATAAAAAGTAGTTAAGATTTTATGATAACAAATGCTGAGTTGAATTTACCAATGAAACTACATTGAATATTGAAAATAAACTAAATCCATTTTAATTATTTTATTTGCATACTTATAAAATGGGGTTTATTAATATTTCACAAAGTGCCCAGTAATTTTTTTAAGAATTTTATAACCAAAATGATACACAATTATATTTGAAGCATTATTTATATTTAATTACGACCAATTTATTTATTAGCTCTTAATCTACTATGTTTCATATGAACAATGCATTTTGGAAAACAAAAATTAACTTTTTAGGAGCGGACAAAGTTTGAATAATAAAAACGTTGTTTATGTAAAAAGTTTAACAATATCGCTCTGTATTTAAAAGAATTAATTTCACAAATAAAGGGTGTGAGAATAAAGTTTCGTTTTATAACACAATTTTATCTTTCGAATTTAATCAAGTCTCATTAAAGTCTTCTCTCACACTAATTTTTTTTTTAAATAAAATCTTACTGACCTACTCTTAAGTAAACTCATAATAAGATATATAGCCCCTTCCATTCATTCATTATGTGAAAAGGAAGTGAGAAAGAATAGTCGATTGAGCATGGGATTTGGAGAACACTAATGAATAACTTGTGCCATGTACAAGTATTTTAACAAATCTAACTCATATTGTATTTTATATACATGATTGATTATTGATTTTTTATTTTTTCTCTTAGCACATATTATGATTGTATAAATATTTAAAATAAACTTATATTTTATTTTATTTTTGCCGAACTTTATTTGGTTTATAATTCATTGTGGATTAGATACACGTTCAAAAAAAAATTAACAATCATCTTGTGCATTGTACAAGTATTTTAAAATTTAGGTAGAATTTTAAAAAGTAGATTAAATGAGAACAAAATGTTTAAGATTATAAAAGAGATATACATAATTAATTTAAAAGAAAAATTGAATTTATAATTTAAAAGGAATGACATGTGTTATTCTTTGAGGGAGAGTAGACTCACAAATTAAACCACTTTAAAAAAATACTTTAATTTAATAAATAAGGGTGAATTATTCAAGTGTGTTTCTTGATAGCATTATTTGCGATTTAATGTTTTTATATGTAATTGTGATTCAAGTTAGAAATCAGAAATATATGACGTCTTGCATTAAAAAAGAGTTATTTACCAAATGTTAAAATTTTAATGTAAATTAATTATGCAAACTAAAATTAGAAAAAGTCTCCATATAAAAAAAATTAGAAAAAGTCAAATAATTACAGAAGATGATAACAAACTTCGATTAATTTCGTTTATATATATGCATGAATAGTTGTCACATCTCGTTAACAACGAGCGCATACAAGCAATTGGAATAGATCTTTTAATAACTGTATTCGTTACTTTTAGTTAGGAGAGAGTCTAAATGAGTCAAGTTAAGTTAAACACTTAAAATTTAAGTTTGATGTGAAAAAAATTGCTCAAACTTGAGTTTAAATAAATGAGTTAAGTTTGAGCAATTTTTTTTTTTTATAAATCAAACATGAGTTTCAAGTATTCGATTTAATTTAACTTATTTACACTTTAAGTTTGAGCTAAATGATACAATTAATAGAAGATTAATTTCAATTCCTTATAATGTGCTCGTTGTTCATGAGATGTAATAACTATGCATGCATTTTTAGCAAGAAGCATAGACTTATTATGTTTAGCAAGGAATTTTAAAATTTTTCAATTCAACCCAACTCATAAAGAATTGAAAATTTTTGCAAGGAATTGAAAATTTTCAACTCACTGAGTTAGATTTGATTAAGTTTTTTTTTTCGCCTTCAATCCAACTAAATATGATTCACTTAATAATGAGTTGAGTTGAATTAAATTAATGGGTGCAATATACATAAAAAAAACTTCTATTGCTAAAATAATTATCAAAATATAAAATTAAAAATTCATTACACATAACACATCTTACTTTAAAAATATATCATAAATAAACTAAAAAAATTATATAACCAATCTTATACAAACATAATAAGTCTTAAAAAAAATAAATAAACATAATAAGTCTTATTAATTTAAGATTAGTATAAAATAAAATAAATTAAGTTAACAAGTCTCAAAAGTCACATTAACAAACTAGAGTCAATGTCATTATATATAATATATGAATTAATATAATCATTTATTTTATTATCAATTTTCTTAATATATTCTTTGTTATTCAAGTAATTTATTATATTTTAATTATAGTGATCCATTAAATACTTTATAAATTTCTTATTAATATTTTATTAATCACATAATCTAAAATTAATTGACATTATACAAAAATAGAAGAAAGTAACTTAAAATATCACAATAAACGATTTTTATAAAAAATTTAAATAAATACTTGAATAAATTAAATTTATATGAATTAACACTTTTCAAACTTATTACCTTACTCAATATGCAAATTCAAACCACATTTTATATATTAAATTGAATCAAAACTCAGTAATTTACAAGTTTACCCAACCGCTCGATACCTCAATTTACAATTGGGCCCTATTTATTTTTTTCTATAACGACAAAAATTTCACATAATCTCATCATTCAGTTATCCAACCCACCAATTATTTTCTCATTAACGTACCTACCTGTTAATCTATTATATATTCATTTTTTACTTAAAAATACAGAAGATAAAAGAGTTTTATAACTTAAGGTGTGTTTGACACACCTGATAATATAAGATATGATAGTATAAAGTAATGTGATAAGGCTTGATAGTATAAACAAGCTGATAAATTTTTATACTATCAAATATTTGATACACATAGTATAAACAACTTGATAGTATATATAATTATCTACTATATCTATATTATCCTTCACCTTCCTCACCATCTCCTTCCACTTCTCACCCAACTCTATCATAAAAAACCTTTCCATGTAAATTGATACTTAGCTTTCACTTTTGACAGATTCAAACCCATTTATATACAAAAATAATCAAAAATAAAAATAGCTATAGTGTCAATCACAGACATCATTTTTCCATCCCAACATGACGAGATATATATATATTTTTTTTACTTTCATTGAACCATTTTCCTTGTACGTCTACCACCTTCTCCTTTCCAAATTGCTCCAAATTCCCAAATGTCACTTTCAAATCAGACCCCTTTCGTTTTCTTCATTTCATCCTCAAAATACCAAGGCAGCAAGCATCCCCTCAAAGCTACCCACCTTTACTACTTTCTTCATCGAAAGTCACCATTTTTTTCTGGGTTAGAATCTGTGATTTTTTTTTATGGGTTTGAAAAAAAGAAAAAATGGTTGATTGGGCACTAGTGTTAATCGGTGTTGTGCTGTTCATGCTGCTCCAACCGGGGTTGCTGTTCGTGATGCCCAAGGGGGAATGGCTGATTTTGCGTTGAAGGCTTGAAGCAGAACCGGCGAAGCTCAAAGGAGGAAGTGCAAGAAGGCGGGTGTCACGGAAAACGGAAAGCCACCGCCGTCGGTTGGTGGTAGTTGCGTATATGGTGGCAATGGTTGCGTATCCTTGGTGGTTATTCAAGTGGTGGAGAAGATATTCTTGGCAGAGAAGCAAAGGGTTGAAATGAGAGGGATGAAGTTAAAGGGTAGTGTGAGAAAAATATCTTATCGAGTCCTAATCGGGGGTTTCTAGGATAAAAATGATGAACAGATTTCAGTTAAACAATCAAACACTTGATAAGATAAGTTTTAATATTATCGGTCCTCCTTATCCTCCGCACAACTATTATTTACTACTAACAACTTCTCATCTTTATGATTTTTTTTTGGTTAAGAAGACAAGGCACAAACCTAAAACATTCTTAAGATAATATATTAAATTAAAAATGGATAATACATAATAAAATAAGAATTTAATTTAAATATATTAATAAATTTTAATTTATTAAATAATATGACAGTACATAATTAAATATATATGTAAAACTAACAGTAGATATAAATTAAATTCATAAAATAAATCCAAATATCAATACAGGCTTCATCAAGTGTTAAGAAATGTTTATATCTTAAAGTAACAAATCTATATTTTGTCGTTATATATCAGTATATAAATTAATGTATGATATAATTCGTCAAAAAAAAAATTGTATGATATAAGCTATAAGAGTATTTCTTAAAATAAAAATAAGTTATGATGTAATTTATATTTATGATGTGAGTGGTTGGAGTTAAATTAGGAGGTGATATATCAAACTTGTCCTTTAAGTTGAGTCTGGAGTTATGAACACGAAGATGTTGTTTTTGAGGAGTGTTTATGTATTGAATATGTGTCTAAGTTTGATATATAAAAATTTGTATATGATACACATATTTTATGTGTTTAAATGTATTTGATTAATTTTTTTTTTGATTCAAATGCGTCTTAGACAAGTTTAAAACATATTTGAACATGCTTAGAATATAAGTTGAATACAATTTATTAATTTTTTTTTTTAAAATTAATTTTTATGATTAATGTTTAATTAATAAGTCCGTAATTCACCCAAACTTAATCACATAAATGACATCTTAAATTACTATTTTTTTATATTAATATTTTAAATTTTATCTTTTCACACATCTTTATTAGACTTTTAAATTTTATCTTTTCACACACCACTATTTTTATCTACTCATTCTACTTCTTTCATATCAAGTCATCCACTTCGTTGTCACCGAAACTTATCTCATACCACTATTTATTTCTCTAATTAATTTTTTTGTATACATATACTTATATATAGTTAGTTTTATTAGAAGAAGTTGATTTATAATTTTTTTTAAATGTTAATAAAAATTATACTTTATATTTTTTAGAGAAATTTATTAAATAATAAATATTAACATATATGACATATATTAATATATTATAAATATTTAAAATTTTAAAAATAATATTAATAAATTATAAATTTTTTTTCTTTAATTTTATAATTATATATATACACAAGTTAAATTACTTATATATATATATATATATTATATTCTTTATAATTTTTTAAATTTGATATTTCTTCATATTTATGTCTATGTTGTGTCTTGTATATGTTCTTCATAGGTTAGCACTGTGATGGGGTTAGGGTGATGAAAAGGATAATATAAGCTTGGAATGAGGGCAATATAGACATTGGAAAAAACGTCCAACTAATAACAATTCCTTTCGCCGTTACACGAACACGGCGAGAGAATGTGGAGGGTTGTCTTGTTACAATCTGTGCAGATATCCTAACAGAAAATTCTTATTTTATTTTCATTTTCATTTTCATTTATTAGTAATAATAATATTAATGTACGTTGTCATTTGATTCCACGCGCAATACCGGCATCGGAAATCCACGACAAAGTTCTCATTATGTACTGGGTCCCACTCACTGTCGGTGCGTGTATAACACGCATCATAAAGGAGTTTCATATTGACTAAATTATATTTTAAAAATTAGAGTAAATTAAGGAAAAAGAAAAAAAAAAATTAAAAGCTTGAAATACAGTGTGTTAAGGAAAGACTCTCACACACAGTATACTATGGTATGTTGTGTTAGTGTCTCTTTGCTCTCTGTGAGTGTTGTTGTATTGTGTTGTGTTGTGATGACAAAAATATAAATAAAAATATATAAGGGGAAAATAGAAAGGCCAGAGCGTCTGTTCCTCTCCAGCTTTAATGGCGTGAGAGACTACGCTGAGTGAACACCTACGGTGCCCGGTAACCGTATGTGAATCTTCAATCTTTGCATGCTTCACCAACTCCTCACAAACAAAACCCATTCACCCAAATGCAAATGCAAATGCAATTGGAATTCCCATCGCCAAGACACCACCTTTGATTGTTCTACCCCAACCCAGATGATCAAACAGTGGTAATATCTCGTGGGGTTGTGTTATTTAAGCCACTTTCAATCAATATCTGAAAAGTTTTTTTTTATTTTTTTATTCTCTGATTCCGGGGTTCCTCTGATTGCTTGCTTGGTCTGAGTTTCTTTTGTTTCTGTTTTTGTTTTATTTTTATTTTTTCTTCTTCCTTGGTTGTTTGTTTGTCTGGTTTTTGTTGGTGTGTGAAAGCGTTGTTGTTGATATGGGGAAAAAGATGATAGGAAATGTGAAGGATGATGGGGAGCTTGAGGAGCTTGAAATGTTGCTGGATGAGATCCCTCAAGCAACATCACACAATTACAATCTCCTTCATATTTACCATTGCCATCGACATGTTCATGGTGGTGATGATCATGGTCATGGCTCTTTTGTAACAAAACAGACAAATCATGGAATGAGTGGTAATGGTATGTGTTATGATGATGACCCCTTAACTCAGATTAAGTATCCATGTGTCTCATCCCCTGTCAGTGGCTCCTCTCTGCAATCTGATGGTGGCTCTTCCTCAAGCTTGTTTTCTGGTGCTGGTGGGCATTCTTTATCTGACACTGGATCACCAACCCCACTTCCTTTGGAGGACCTTAAATCCACCATGCTTTCTGGAAGCTCCCATCACCCCAACAGCTTTTGGTTTGATTCCAAGATACCTGATTCAACTGTGACTGTGAGGGAGAATGCCAATGAGACCTTGGTTGATGAACTAGGCCTCTGCGCCAATTTGAGTAAAATGTACATTGGCAATCAACAAGAGAATCCCAATAGGCTTCCATTTCGTGGTTCTTCTTTGAGTGGAAATAATCCTATCAATGTTCACAACAAGCATGGGGATTTTAACGATTTCAAGAGAGAATTTTTCGGTTCCGGGGGATTTCAATCCCCTTCTCCCAGGAGTTATATGAGTCATGATGCTGAAGTTAATTCAGCATTGTCAGGACTAACCCAGGACTATAAAATGGCTAATTTATTTAGATCACAAACATTTCCTGGGGGGCATGACACTATAGTCTCACAATTAAATAGCTTTAATGGTTCAGTGGATTCTCCAAGGCACAGGAGGCAGCCGATAAATAACTACTATCGTAGAGGAAGTCTGGGACCTGAGCTTGCTGCTTCTATGAGCAGAAATCCAGTGGTTGATGCTTCACTTTATGCACAGAAATATGGAATGAATTTAATGGAAGAAAGGGGCATGTCAAGATTGCCTAACCATTCCCTTTGTACTAATTTAAGGCCTTATATGAGTGTTCAAGATTTACTGCAGTGTGGCTCTCCTCTATCTAATGCTAGAGCTGTGCCACCTTCAAATACTAGAATCCCGCAAGGAAATCTAGATGCTATTACAAGTGAGGGGAGCTTCATCATACAAGGTGAAGGTTTAAATTATGTTGTTAGCAGGGGTTCAGATCGTTCAAGGTGTCAGACTGCTGTGCGTGAAACTGGCTTTGCTAAGCATCATTTACAAAGGTCAGAGCTAGACATCCGGCACCAGGTTATGGGAACTAATGAAAATCCTAGGAGTCCTAGGATTGGTTGCCCATTCCCTTTGGTACCCAAGTATAATTCCCTAGCAGAAGCTCAAGGGTGCATATATTTAATAGCCAAAGATCAGCATGGCTGTAGGTTCCTGCAAAGAATGTTTGATGAGGGTACACCAGAAGATGTTCAAGTGATATTTAATGAGATCATTGATCATGTAGTGGAACTTATGATGAATCCTTTTGGAAATTACCTTATGCAGAAGTTGTTGGATGTCTGTGATGAAGAACAGAGGATGCATATCATACTCATGGTTACTGGGGTGCCAGGGCAGCTTGTCAGAATCTCTTTAAACACTCATGGGTAATCTTGTGACTTATGCAAGTATTGAAATATTATATTGATTGCCTGATGTTGAATTTACCATTCCTTTTTTTCTTCTCTCAGCACACGTGTGGTACAGAAGCTGATTGAGACTCTCAAAACTAGGCGGCAAATTTCATTAGTTGTATCAGCTCTTGAACCAGGATTCTTGGCTCTCATCAAAGATCTTAATGGAAATCATGTGGTTCAGCATTGTTTACAGTGCCTAAGCAATGAAGATAACAAGGTATGACTTCTATCTTTCTCAAGTATTTAAAGTTTACATATTTGGATAATAATCTTGTGCATGATGTTGTCATGGGTGAACATAATTCTATCTGCTTAATTCACTCTTGTTGCTTTGTTTTTATGAACTTTTGGATCGATCAATGATAACTGATCAATGATCATCTCATGTGAAATAGCACTTTATTGTTTTTCCTCCGTTTCATTCCATTCTCAATGTTTATATCGCTTATTCCTTAATATGCTGCACTGTATAATGATGTTCTAATCACTGAAATTTCAATTTTATTGCACCTTTCTGCTTTAGTTTGCATGTATTATTAATACAAATTTGCAAATTATTGTTTTTGTATATTAGAAAGCTTTTTATTCTTTTTTGAAAGGATATATGTCACAGGTTATTCGCCTTATTAATACAAATTTGCAAATTACTGTTTAAGCCTTATTTTTATTTGCCTGATCACGAACTTATTTTATTTTTCCTATATATATAATGTCTATCTAATGAAAAATTGTGGACTTACCTTTCAACTATGGTCCTGTAAATAGAATATTATTTTTTGACAAAAGCACATAGTCAGATTATGACTATACAGGCAAGTAGTAGTGCCAAGTTCACCAACACAGATGGCATTTGTTGATAATTAATATTATGAGCAGACATCATGGTATTGGTATTTAAGTATGTGGAATGATTTATTTCTGATCACGTAGTCTACATTCTCCCTTTGTGGACAGAAGAGACTGAGCCTCAGCCTATTATATCAAATAATACATTGCACATCACCATGTCAATTTGACTGGAATTTCTTTGACTAACAGTTAGTTTCATCAATTTGTACTTCATTTATGATAATAACATGTATAATGATTGCTATGTCTGTCTGCATTTATCCTTCTCACAAAATTCAATTGCAGTGAGGTAATTGCTCTTACTGTTCTTTAACTTACAGTTCTAGGCAGCATTTTCTACCTCCCTTATAACTGGAAATTCAAATGTAGCAGCAGGGATATAGAATCTTGTTCCAAAATTTTGTATCCCTGATGAATAAACTGTGAGAGGCTTCCAATAAATGATTTGAAATAATGATTTCATGAAAATGGTCCTAACTACTAATGGCTACGTCAGCTGAAACGTAGCTTGTTATGGGTTAGAATTCAAACCTTAAACAATCCAAATACATTTGTCTATTGCTTAGTTTAAAAAATTTAGCAAACTGGATTTCACATGGCCTTTACTTCAATTGTAAAATTAATGCATGTAGGATTATTTAAATTGCATAAACATTCTCGAGAGTAGAGAGTCTTGAGACCAACAAACCAAAAATAATTAGTTTGTGATGATCCAGTTTAAAGGGCTTATGAACTGTGGTTGAAGTGGAGTCTATTGTGGTGCGTATTGCCTAGTTTAAGGCTAGATATATGTTGTGCAATGAAAATGTTACATAGAACAAAAGGTGAAGATCTGTCTCACTATAAGAAATGTTGTTATAGACATCCCTATTGCACGTTTAAAATTCTCTAACTAAGCCATGCTAATTTAGGCAGGTAAATTTGCCGCAAATGTAATTTCTTTACTCCTCAAGATTGGAGCTTGATGAAATTACGTAGAATATATGTGCAAAAATTGATGTTCCTTGCAGAAAAGTTACATTTCCCCTGTTTTTTGCATTGGGCAGTTTATATTTGTTGCTGCTGCAAAGTATTGTGTTGACATTGCAACTCATCAACACGGATGTTGTGTTCTGCAAAGATGCATTGGTCACTCAAATGGGGAGCATAGAGAAAAATTGGTTGCAGAAATATCTGCTAATGCACTTCTGCTAGCTCAGGATCAATATGGGTAATTATTGGAAGTGTATTACTTAATGTATAAAGCACAACAACCTTTCACAGATAATTTTTGTTTTAAGAATGTCTTATTTTCAATCGACAAACATGTATTTTCTGTTTTCTTCCAGAACCAAGAATCTTAGCTGTAGTGAAATGTCTCTATTAATTGGTAGAGAAATTTTTAACCCATTTTACTGTATGGCCGGGCTTTGTGGGGACTGGTGGTGGTCATGAGACATGCTTTTGTTTTACACCTATTGCATATGACCATTCCTTATACTAGACTGATGGCAATATGTGGTGCAATTATGGAAGAGCGAATAGTATGACTAGGGGAAGAAATTTTTTAACAATTATCATATTTAAATTTGAAACCAAAATCCATCTGTTATTATCACCTTTTTTTTTGGTGACTTATTATCACCTGTTTTAATTAATCTATTTGTGGAATTCCTTAAATCAGATGGTGGTACAATGCACTTGAAATAACTGTGAACTTTTTTCTCTATTCCTTCCGAACTGATTTCTTTTTCTGCATATTTCTGCTTTTGTCTCTGCATGGGATTTGCAGTTAACAAATCAAGTCTGGTTGATCATTTTTAATGAAGGGCTAATTCTACATTGGCGCTTTTTGTCATATTTAGAAATCATATTGTACTTTGAAACTATAAGATAAAATTATGCTTCCCTTTTGATTTTTCCACCCTTTGATCTCTTGGTTCTTTTTGCCTTCTGCAGAAATTATGTTGTTCAATTTATCTTGGACTTGAGGATTCCATCTGCCACCGCAAATATAAGGTTGCAATTTGAAGGCAACTATGTGCACCTGTCAATGCAGAAGTTCAGTAGCCATGTGGTTGAAAAATGTCTTGCTGTATTCAATGATGAGAATCGGTCAAGAGTCATTCATGAACTGCTCTCTGCTCCTCACTTTGAACAGTTGCTTCAAGATCCACATGCAAATTATGTTGTTCAGTCAGCTCTTCGACATTCTGAGGTTTGTAACATGACCACTTTATTTTCCTTTTCACTTTGTGTGCTGCTTCATCTATCTGTAGGAAGTGCATAACATTTTCATAGTCACATGTTAGCATGTTTGGGGCTTCATTAATGAACATTTTGATTCCTCTGATCTGCTTGGTATTTTTGTTTCCTTTTCTTTTCTCACGTTTGCATTTTACTTCTAAACTAGGGCCATGTGCATAATTCACTAGTTGAAGCAATTGAGTCTCACAAAGCAATTTCACGAAATAGCCCATATTCCAAGAAGATTTTCTCGCAGAAGCTTTTGAAGAAATGATGTATATTATCCCCTTAGTAAGAAGTGTTGTTGTTCTACATTAAAAGTCATTTTGGAGTCTGCCACTACAGTTATATGCTTTGCATGGTTATTTAACTGTAAGTTGGGATGCTGATAACCATACAAAGGAGCCAGTCTGTTTAGAATTGCTTATCCATCTGCTCAGCTAATTTTTGATAAAAGAGAGAAAAACAATGAGCAGACAATTTTGCTCTCATTTAAATTTTAGACATGTGCATGTACTATTCTGTTGTCTTGTATCTCAACTTCTCGGATATTATCATCCTGTTAATTATGGTATTCTCACTGGCTGAGAATGTACAGTGTATATGGCGTTAGGATGTTTGCTGTTATTGTAAAAATACTATGAGGAATCTCTCAGAATAACTTCCTTTGTCTTGTGCACAAGGGAATGAGTGACGCTAGTTCTTTCAATTCACTATAATTCTCCGTTTTGTTCAAAGTTTTAGAATTTCATTTCATCTTGTTATTCTTCCTCCACTACGGAGGCGTTGATTGTGCAACAATTTTCTTACCTATGAACTCGTTAGTTTGTAATGAGGTTATACACGCAGCTCATCTATAGGGTTCATGACATTGCACTCATAATTTTTATAAGCTGCTCACAGAAAAGCTTGGGACTACAAAAGATTGGTCTGGTAGGTAACCAAGGGACCGACGAATAACTTTTTTTTTTTTTGTTTTTTTGGTTCAGAACGAGTTAGAATTGTCTTTCACTCTAAGATAGATGAATGGTCTTTACCATTTTGATTTATCCAACAGCCACCTTTAAATTTTTTTGTTGAAGTTTTCTAATTGTGTAGCATTAATCTTGCGATTGTCTAGTGAATTTTGATTCTCCCATGTTATGAGACCAACATCATATGAAAATTTATTTATTTTTTGGTTACATTAGAGGGAAAACTACTCTTTTCTGATATAGTAATGAAAACTCTTCGTCGTCGTCTTATTTTTTCCCCCTGATTGTGAGTGAAAACAAAATTCGATGCCGATTTACACAGAAACTACATAAAATTGCTTTGTCTATTAGCTGATAAGTTACTTATAAGAGGTGGGAGATTTCCATCAAGGTTAGGCTACATGACAACAATTTCATAACAGCTTGAACAAAATTGATTGCGATTATCAAATTAAATAAATGAATGTGCAGAAAGAGATAATACCTTACAAATAACAAGGTTTGGGAACATCACTAAAACAAGGGGCTCATGTCAGCAATGTCACTTTAACGCGCAATTCTTATAAGAACAGAATATGGACATCATGATATATAGAGAATGTACGGTATAGAAGATTGACTCCCAGCCAACTTTTTTGAAGAAGTGACTCGTGAAGTCCTTTCATTACGTATCAAGGCTAGAACCAAATATTGATAGTATCCATAGGTGTCACCTTTTATGGCACTACCCAAAGGAACACTATTTCTTTTATAATACATTTATACTCATCCTTGATATGTTCATCGTCAACCTCAGCTCGTATATATTACACCATTAACAGCTTCTTCGTCTCTCCCAAACCCCTTAATAGACAGATGGAGAACTTTCTCAAAGTACATTTCCGGGAAGGTTAGACATTTTATGGCAGCACTCAGAAATGCAAGGTAATCTTCCTTGGAATTTGGCTTCAGATTCTGCAATTATATTTCCCAGTGTTAATCATATTAATGTTCATATTCTAACTTTAAGCTAATCCGGTGCATCATTCCGTGAGTAAATCACCTACTTCTGTCTAATGGACAACAGAACAACATTTATAATTATAACTAGTACCGTGGATGAAATTGAGCTTCTTTTTATGGCTTGAGCGCAGGCAACAGGCATAAAAAAGATAAACATGGAACAAAGGGGGACAGTTATTTCTATGTTACTTATTAGAATTAGCAACTAAACATCACTGGAGAGTTTGCCAAGCATTTACGTTAACAGAAAAAACATGATGTCTGATAAAATTAAAGGAAAAAAAAACAGAATTTACTCTTGAAGAAATGTCATGCCGGCATTATATAAAGAATAGACAGAGTTCTTTGACAGCTTGCAAACTTAATCAGAGACCTGAGCCCATAGAAAACAATGGTGTGTCTTCACGTGCATGCATAGACATACTCAATTTGTGTCTGTTACGGTCAGGTGGGAATGGTGGAAACAGGTCAATTCCATAATGACACCTCATGCGGCAAGTTCTTAGAAACATGACTAGAATGACATGAAATGCATGTTTTAAAGGTTCACCGTTCTTTCCCTCTTAAAATGATGCAGACATAGCGGTCACAATTAATTATTAATAACACCCAGCACCAGCAGAGATTAATGTTCAACTACCTTGTTAATGGTACTCCACTCCCACCACGTAAGTCATTGTAGTGGTAGGTGTTGCACACTTGCACTAAATCAAGCCTTTGCCCTAGACTCCTAGTTATTAGAATTCTGATGAGCTCCTCGTGGCCCATTCCTCTAAAGAGCAACAATACCCATTCTCTCTACTCTGTCTTTGAGAAAGTCGCCCTGCATAGTTTTCTTGGGGAGGGATCCTATTTTTCTTCTTCCCAGGGATGATGAGGTTGGTGAATGGTGAAGTAGCAATCTTCAACAAAAGGCAGATAATGCGAATCCAAAGAGGCAGAGGCCTTTCCCAGTGAGATGATTCTCCAGCACGCTTGCATTGTGTATTTGTGTTTTGTAGGATAGGACTTCTGTACGTTGACCAGGTATTAGACATTCACAACAATTGTCCTCTTTTAGAACTTGAAATTTACTCTTTTCTTTATTAGACGCCACCTTCTTTAGGGGCGGGTGTTACCGTGCATATTGCCAAGTTTGAGTGTCTGCATTTTATATATAATAATAAGTTTTTTTTTTATAAGTTGAATTTTTTTTTTATAATTTTTTTTTCAGGTTACCATTACTGACGACCGCTAACCACCGTTGGCCACCACCATCTGCCGCCATCCGCTGTGGTCGCTGGCCACCTCCGATTGGTTACTATTTACATTTTTAAATTACATAATTTTGTAAATAATATCAGTTAAAATTATATTAGTCTTTATAATTTTCATAAATAATTGTGTATACTGAAATTTATTTCCTAAAACTATAACTGTATTTGTTGAAAATTTTTATAAATTTTAACTAATAATATTTATACAGTTATACAACCTAAAAAAATTAGAGGTGATCGATTTTTCTAAAACTATAACTGTGTTTGATAAAAAATCTTATAAATTTTAATTGATAATATTTACATAGTTATACAACTTTAAAAAAACTGGAAGTGGTGGGTGGTGGCCAGCAAACAGCATACAGTGACCTGTTAACCAACGATAATGGCAGTGATAGTATGTAAAAAAAAATTAAAAAAAATTAATAATTGATCTAAGCCATTAATTTATTTTATGAATAAATCAATGACTTAAATTTGGTGGTATTAGATCAATTATTTTAGAGAGTGTATATTAGACACCAATCACTCAAAGAGTGTTTAAATTAAATTCAAATAGAATAAATTTAGATCTTTTTAGTTTGATTTTTTTAAAACTAATTAGTTTGGATTCTTTTTTTTAATTAATTAATCTAATCCAAATTGATTAATATTATATAATATATTTATTTGTTATTAAACTTATATATTTACTTATAGTAAATATAATTTTTCACATGAGTTTTGTTATACTTCCTAAAAGTTCTTCTTAATAATTTTCTTAATATTAAATAAAGAAAATATTTAATAAAAAAATTAAATGTATTTAATGTCTTAGAAATATAAAAAACATTCGATAGTTTTTTTATTTAATAATTAGGAGGATTAATAGGAGGATTGTGTAAGAGAATTTAGAATTATTCTTTTTTACATACTTTTTCACTTTATATATAGTTAAATATTATTTTAAATATATAAAATGAGTTATTTTTATTTTTTAATATGTTAAATTATTTTTAACTTACAAAAATTTGGACTTAAATTTTTTATTTATTAAAAACTGATTAAATCAATCTAATTCAAATTGATTTAAATTAGATTAAATTAATTCGATTTTCAGAATGTAACTTATTCATTCTAATTCAAATTGATGTAAATAATATTGTTTAGATAAATTAACTCAAAATCAATTTAATTGAACTAAAATATTCTTAATTGGACTTTAAATATATGCAATGCTTCTCTGAAAGAAAAGTAGTGTTCCTGATAGTATAGAATTCTCTCTAGTACTACAGAATTATTACATTTATAATTTAACACATCTATTGATTTTTTTATCTCACTAACAAAACAATTTTTATATGATAGGAATTAAATTTAATTTCTATTATATTTCGATGAAACTGTTTATACAATAATACATTTATACAATTACAGTTATTATATTAAAGTACTATTTTAAAGAAAAACAATTCTAAATTCTTCTAACACATCTTTTTAATTTTAGGCAAATATAATAAAACACAAGAAGAATATTAAAAAATATTTCTTATATGTTTTTTATTATAGTTGTGCTTAAGTGCTAATAATGAAAATAGAATCAAGCAACAGGAGTCACTTAATTCAAATAAAGTCAGAATTATTACCATAATAACAACTATAAACGTAAATTATGTACATAGAAAAAAAAAAGCTATTTGCATAACCATAACAGCCTTAGTTAAGTGGCATTAAATATTTTTAGAGGTTACTTAATCTTGAAATTAAATTTTTTGGAGTATTAATACTCTAAAGTGAGGTGTTTATCAAAATATAAATATGGGAATAATCCCACTGCATAGTCATTTTTTTTAAAAAAATTGTATAAATTATTGATAATTATATTTAATTTTAACGTAAAATAATTTAAATTACTTTTAACAACTAAGACTTACAAGTGAACAATCTTTACGAAGTGAACTAATTTTGATGGTGTAACTTTTTGTTTTATTAATTTGACTTTCACCACACCACATCACATGACAAACAATTTCTACGGAGGAAAAAAAGAGGAGGTTCCAAACCCGTGAAGGAAAGCCAAGTGGCAATTAATTATTATACTCGTAAAAATATAAAAATATTCTGTAATAAGTGTTTATTTGTACGCACCACTACGAAAGCACGTGCGTTGGGCACGAGTGGACACTGGGCACGTGTCCTGTGGCAATACCAAACACATCGTGGACCAATAGAAACGCAGTAACTGATCGGATCTTAAGCACCCACCTCCCATCCACGAACCAAATCCGATATCAATCTCCTCGCCACGTGTCGGTTTTTGCGTGATACCTTTCGCCTAAATTAAAATTAAAAAAATAATTATTGATTTTTTTCTGAAAAAAAGTGGGGAAGAAAAAAAAAATGGAAATTGTGCGCGCAAGTTGAAGTAGGATAGGAAAGAAGGGTCTGGAAAGGGAAGGCCCCTAGGAATCCCAACTCGTGAAGTGAAATACACCTCAAAAGCACTACCCTGCCCCTCTTGAATCTCTGCTTTTCCTTCTTATTTGTCGTTTTTGTCCCAAGCTTGTGATATTTCCAGGAAATTTCGATC
Organism: Ormosia semicastrata; assembly: GCA_029884595.1. Classification (NCBI taxonomy): domain Eukaryota; kingdom Viridiplantae; phylum Streptophyta; class Magnoliopsida; order Fabales; family Fabaceae; genus Ormosia; species Ormosia semicastrata. Next base: position 3,119,140 of record JAQQTO010000057.1, on the reverse strand, counting down.
TTCAGGTCAGTTTGGATGCTATGCTAGCATGGATAGTTAATTAGTTAGTTCTCTTCACTGTTCATGCTGATTTCTCCTTTTGGTAACTGTTTTTTTTTTTTAAATTTAGTTTTTGCATGCTCTAGTTATTTTAGCTGATTAATATGGAAACTAAGCCTAAAAAAGAAAGAGGTCTTCAATTGAGCTTCACGGTCTTCTTCTTCTTTTATTGTTAATTTATAGTTATACCAACACAAATTAGGCAAAACAGCTTCTAAATCACTCTTTTTATATCCTACTTTGAGATTCGCTATTCTTTTTTTGGTAACAAGCTAGTACTTATAATGAGTGTATGTTTTAATTGCTGTGATTTTATTTTATTTGATTTTAAAATTTTTGGTCGTTAGGCATTTTCAATTTACTTATAACATAGCAATCCGGTTGGTGTAATATTTAGATAGTAAAGAAATGGTGAAAATGAACTTCCAATATTCTGGATCTTCAAATTTCTGTGTTTCGCTCATTTTTTATTTTAAAAACTAAAATTATTCTGGTATATCTTACTAAATAAATTGTAGTATAAGTTACTAAATAAGTTGAAATATGAACTTTGTAATATTTAAAGGGCTCTGGTTCATGCTTAAAGTTAAGAAGAAGACAACAGTTATTGATTGGTATGATTGCCTTCTTTCGTGACAAAGGGAATACGATTTTGGCCGTTATTATTATGGTCACCTTTATTTCATTTATAGCAAAAGCTAGGCATAACATATGATAATTTTATAAATTTCCTTAGCTAATATGTTTTGTCAGACTGGTTTATGATTGGTAAAAGTTTTGGTCAGGCTCTATCTTAATATTATTATAATAAATAGAACTCAGTAAATAAAAAAAACTCATTAACACCAACAAAAAAAAATTTTATGTTTGTAGAGCTGTTGAAACTTGAAACAGGAATAATTTGGATCCTGTTTTATAATTTTGAGACTGAGTAGTGAGTAATGAGTACCTAAAATTGTAGCTGTAGTGTCGCCTTTGTATTTCTTGGACTGAAAAGATTATAGTGAATTTGTCTAAACTATTTGAAAAATTACTTCTATATTCAGAATTTCAAAGTTTGGAAAGATGATACTGGTGGTCAACAGAGATAATGGGATTGGTATTGGTAATTTTTTGCGGACATTGATGTTTTTGTTTGTATACTGCTAACGAGGTGATGGCCGTGATACTAGTGGCAGTTGGCTTTCTCAAGACTCACAACATGCTAACTATTGTGTTAACCTAACATTAAGAATTCACTGATGGTTGCTGTTGGTATCATTGATCATTGCTATTCATAATTTCTAAACCCAGTGGATATGTGAGTGCTAATTGGCGCAGACATTATTTTAGTAATTAGATGTCGAAAGTTCATTTATCATCAAGGATGCTATGCTAGGACCATATATGAGTTTCAAGCGTTCAGACATATTATGTCTGTAACATTTGATGCAAAATATAATGGACATAGAACTTAGGATTTGATTATGGTCCAAATGGTTTTGTTCCTTAGTTGATTTTTTCAAACTTGTGACTTAAGGTATGTTTTTTGTTTGGTGTATTCTGTGATAGAGAAGCATCTTTGACTACAGATATTGTTAAGGAAACATGACATTGGATCAAGCATTTGAATGTGTCCTTAGTGGTGGATAGAAGATCTCAGAGGAATGTCAAACATCTGTATGTATGAGGTATAAAATATTGTAGTTAAATCCAACTCCAGTATTTGAAATATAATATTCCTATGCCATATACTCTACCCATACAGCACCATGGCTTGTATTAATTGTCTCCATTTCAAATTCCAATCTTTACATAATGCAGAATATATAGCTGGCCGTAATTCCTTTCCTTGGAAGACATCAAATTACAATGATATTTTTCTTCTATTACATATTGACTCTGCTCTCATGTAGTTGTCAACCTTCTCCCTGAATTCAAGCATGGATATATTTTATTCCTAACTTGTTAAGATAGTTGGAAAAATGTCTCCAACCCAAAACTTGTGTAGCCTTGTTACTTTGATGATCTTATGGTATTAGATGCAAATTAACTACTCTTTTCTTCTGAAGAAAATCATGTGGCATGTTATTACTGTGTTTCGTTGTTTAAGTTCCCCTTTAGGAGTTCATTTCTCATTTAAAATCATGGTTCAATGTAAACACACTTGTCTTTACTGAGCATAAGTGCCTTTTCTGCATCGACCAAAAGGTTTTCTCATCTTCCTTTAGATACTCCATCATTGAGAAAATCGTATAGGTTAAAGACTTTTCAGCATAATTAGAGACTATTTTTTAAAATGAGTTTCCTCTCATTGGAAGCCCAATGATGTCATATCTTTGGCATTTTTCCCTAGAGAGTTTCATTTCTACATACATCATTCTAAAGTAATGAAGTCAACATTGAGCAGTTTGTGTGAGCTTGAGGAAATTTGACAAGTATCCCGTACTATGGCTAATGTTCAGTGGCAGATCTTGGTGATAAATGAAGAATGTGCCTTCGTTACTCATATAAAGTGAACCACTCTGTAATGTTATTGATGATATCACTATTTGGACTTCATTAGATGTTTTCATTGCAGTACTAATGTTATTTCCAATCGAATTTAAATTTTATACACAAATGTATGTTTGGTCTGTAGCATAATCTTATTAGCAGGCTGTTGAGAAATCCAAGTTCAAAAGAGCTAGGGATAAAGAAATGGCTTGGTAGTTATTAATAAGACTCCAGAAATACTACTCTTGAACAGCTAGTTGTTGATTGGTCGTGGGTGTAGCTGATGTTACTGTTAATGTGAAGGCTACACTACTTCTTAGATGGTAAATTTGAAACTTAAATTTGTATACCTTTCCTTCTACTCTTTGCTTGCTACGCTCCACTTTTGTCCTTATTTGCATTAAAAGCTTGGTCCTTGTAAGAATCCTTGTTAACTGGTCAGGCCCGAGTTAAGCTTCCTTGAGGTTCAGTTTGAATCTTGGAATGAAACGGTTCAGGTTTTCTAAGGTGGATTTTTTACCATAGGCTTATTCTAAAACCCTTCTTTCAGGGTAAAGTGGATCCTCTCTTTTTTTTAATGAATAATGGAACAAATTTTGGGTTCTATGTTATTTCTTGTTTCTTTTTTCCTGCTGATGCCAACAGAGTGGTGGGGGCTGTATTTGTATGAGCTTTAAAAAAATTATAAGTCTGACGTTTGCTATTTCTCTCTTTGTTGGGTTTGATGCTATGTTTGTATGGATTTGTTATGTTATGTGATGACAGGTTATTGCAAGTAATTTGCTAAATATCTGTCTCTGTGTTACAGCTTGAAGATAATGTGTGAGTCTCTGTGTTACAGCTTGAAGATAATGTGTGAGATGGATTTGGTGAAAATGATGATCACATACCCATGCTGCTGACAAACGTAAG